>CM040428.1:1917500-2517500 GCA_022702705.1 Papilionanthe hookeriana x Papilionanthe teres
ACAAACAAAATTGAAGATTTAGAAGAACTACAGAAAAGGGACCATATACCTCTGCTTCAACAATCTCCCACCACTCCTTCTTAATGAGTTGGGGGAGGTTCTTTTAGCCCACACATCTGAGATTGAGGCCGGGGATGCGGGCGAGAAAGAACTCACCAAATTGTTGAACGGGTGAAGCCCACGATCAACATCAATGTAGAAGGAAGCTATGAAAATGAGGAATTCAACAAAGAATCAATGATGATAAGTCAAAAGAAGCCTCAGTTCGAGATTTATACGGATGACACAGAAAATAATGAATATGAATCAATGTATGATTGGATTAACCATTATGTTCAAGCCATGAACCTAACTATGATCCATCCTCAAAAGATCGTGAGTATGGAGGTCAAGGAAGTCCATAATGATGGTTTTAAACTGATCAACTTTTATCAAACTTCTCCTTCTACTTCTGAACCTTGTATAATTCTCAAAGAAAGTGATTCTAATGAATTAATGGAATTACCTTTTGGTTACTTTTCACCAAGTTTACAAAAAATAATTCAACAAGGACATGTGCCGAAGAAAAAGCCAAAGGATAAGCTATAATCAATTGAAAAATTATGGAATACAAAAGGAAAGAAACTCAAATCGAAAGAAGATCTTGGGTTTGGTACGATTGGACCCATCGATGACTCGGGATTTGGCATCGTTGTTACTAGTCAGCCAATGGAAGATTTCCTAGACATTTATGATGAATTCAAAGATCCATCAATAGAGGATGCTCCACCGGATTTCAAAGAAGAAATCAAGTCAACTGTGGATGAATTAAAAGAAATCAATCTCGGGAGCAGCCCCGACACACTTTCATAAGTTTCTTACTTAACAAAGAAGAGGTTACAGACTTGGTTTAGTTACTGTCAGAATTTAAGCACTGCTTCTTTTGGAGCTATGACGAAATGCCTGGACAATCTCTAGAGGTTGCAGTTCACTGACTAGGAGTGGATCAAAGTACAACGCCAGTAAAGCAAGCTCCCAGAAGAATGTGCCTCGAAGTAAAACAACAAGTTACGGTAGAAATAAAGAAATTAATAGACGCTAACTTTTTCCTAGAAGAACAGTATCCGACATGGTTGGCTAATGTCGTACCGGTAAAGAAGAAGAATGGACATATACGAGTATGTGTCGACTTCAGGGACTTAAATAAAGCATGTCCGAAAGATGAATTTCCTTTAACAATACCAGAATTAATTGTGGACATTGCGTCATCTCATGAAATTTTCTCCATCATGGATGGATCGTCAGGTTACAATCAAATCAAGATGGCTCGAAAAGATGCAACGCTTACAGCTTTCAGAACTCTGATTGGGATCTACTATTGTACCGTGATGCCATTCAGATTGAATAATTCCAGAGCTACTTAGCCAAGAGCAATGACGAAGATCTTTGCTGACCACATTCACAATCAAGTAAAATGATATGTGTATGATTTGGTCATCAAGAGCAGAATAAAAGAAAACCACCTGTATGATTTGTGGATCGTATTTGAACGATTACAACAATATAATCTCAAGATAAATCCCTTAAAGTGCACCTTCGGCATTACCTCTGGGAAATTTCTTGAATTCGTTGTCCGTCATCATGGAATCGAAAATGACTCAAAGAAGATTAAAGCTATCTTAGAAATGCCTCCTCCCAGAACCTTCAAACAACTATGTTCTTTTCAAGAAAAATTGGCATACTTAAGACGCTTCATATCTAACCTGTCAGGAAGGTGTCAACCCTTTATGAACTTACTTTGAGAGGATTTTACATTCATTTGGGGAGAGTAGTGTCAACAAACTTTTAAAGATATTAAGAGATACCAAACAAAACCATCTTTTTTAGCAGCCTTTATCCCGGATAGACCATTGATACTTTATGACGCGGCTTTAGACGAATCCCTCGGAGCCTTACTTACCCAAGTCAATGAAGAGGATAAAGAGAACGCACTCTACTAACTCGTATAATACTTGCAAAAGTAAAGTATCCTACTATTGAGAAGCATTGTCTAGCTTTGGTTTTTGCTACTTAAAAGTTTAGACATTGCCTGTTGTTTCATATGGTCAACCTGATTTTGAAAGTTAATCCATTGCAATATTTGATGACCCGACCAACACTTTCTGGATGCTTTGCAAGGTGGCCAATCATATTATTGCAATTTGATATATTTTTTTTGCCCCTTTGCACTATCAAAGGGTAGATTCTCACGGATTTTCTCGCAGCGCATCTACTACCAGCTGGGTCCCCTCTCAATGATGACTTACCAGAAGAACATATAATGCAAGTAGAAGATCCCAATGCTCAATTTTAGGAAATGTACTTCGATGGAGCATCATCGGATAGAAGAGACAAAGGACAAAAAACAGTGATACCTAGCAAAGTATGAATTGGCCTGATCTTTATGACACCAGATCAAGCTATGCTAAGGTATTCTTACTACCTGACTGAGGAGTGTACCAATAACGAAGCAGAATATGAAGCTATAATCACCAGTTTGGAATTGGCAATATTAATGGCAATTACAGACATTGTCATTTATGGTGACTCACAACTCGTCATACAACAAGTGGCAGGACAGTATAAAATTATGAAACCGATTTAGAAGAATACCACCAGGACACGATGAAATTGCTAGAGCAGATTAGGGGTGTAAATGAGCCGAACACGAGCGAGCCAAGGCTCAGCTCGTGTTCAGCTCATTTATATTTCGAGCCTAAAAAGTGTGTTTGTGTTCGGCTCATTTGTTTAACGAGCCGAACACGAGCTATTCATAAACAAAGAGTCGTTTTGACAATCATAATCACATAACCATAAGATGTTAAGGGTTGAGGCAACATTTAAGAATTATAGTCTATATTAAAACATCATTTGAATCTAATTTAATACTTTTTATTTTATTTATTGAATAAATATTTTTAATTGATTATAAATCTTTTAATTATTTTTAAAATACTACTCATTAATACACACACACCCACACACACCCACACATATACACACACACACACACACACACACACACATATATATATATATATATATATATATATATATATATATATATATATATATATATATATATATATAATTAAGGAATAGTATTTCAAGCCAAAACGAGCCGAGCATGAACGATCAAATTTTTCTTCGTGCTTCGCTCGTTAAGGCATGTTAACTTAGCGAACGAGCCAAACACAAGCTTCTTAACAAGTCGAACACGAGTTATTCGCGAACAACGAGCCATTTTGACAGCCTTAGAGTAGATTCCAAGTGTGATATTCTCTAGGATCCCTCAAGCAGAAAATACCCATGTGGACGCTTGTGTAAAGCTTACTAAAGAATTGCCTTGTCCGCCTGAAGATTCTATAAATATTATCGTGCATGGGCATCAAGTTTTGTCGCAGATCAACCTCGATAGTTTGCACAAGATTGGAAAAGAAGAGATGGCAGCTCCAGTGTCAGATGATACAGAGGATTGGTGTTAACCAATAATATAATGCAAATAGGAAGACTGTCGGATGACAAGTTAGTGGTGCATCAAATTATGAAGAGGGCTCTCTGGTATGCCTTAATTAATAATGTTCTGTACAGGAGATCCTTCGATCGGATGTGTCTCAGATGTCTCAGTAGAGAAGAAGCATAGAAAATCGTCAAAGAGGTACATGTCGGATTATGTGGAGCTCACCAATGAGGGCCAAAAATGAAGATGAAAATTAAGAGGCTCGAATACTATTGACTGTCAATGATGACCGACTGCATGGACATAGCTAAGAAATTTCATCAGTTCCAAGTGCACGATGTGGTCTTGCACCAACCTCCAAATGTTCTAAACCCCATAATTACCTCCTGTCCATTCGAGTGTTGGGGCACGGATATTGTGAGTCTAATAGACTCTCCGTCATCTAAAGGAAACAGGTTTATACTCGCTACTATCGATTACTTCTCCAAATGGGCAGAGGCAGTGGTGCTATGGGAAGTCACAACACAACAGGTTCTACAGTTCTTTAGGAATCAGATTGTTAATCACTTCAGTGTACCACGAAGGATCATCTATGATAATGGGTATGCTTTCAAAAGCACGAAGATCAACAATTTTGTAAAAAGACAAGGGATAGATTGGAGATACTCAAAAATCTATTACCTTAGAGAAAATGGCTTGGCAAAAGCTATCAACAAGACACTCATAGAAATCTTAAAGAAGACACTCGATGACAGCAAAAGAGGATGGCACAAGAAGTTACTGGAAGCTTTGTGGGCCTACAGGACGATAGTGAGAACGCCGACGCAGTATAAATTTTACGCAGGGTACGGGTCCGAGGCAGTTCTTCCACTAGAAGCTCAACTACTGTCGCTCCAGATCACTGTCTCCAACCAAATTACAACAAAAGAGATTGCCAAACTTCGACTTACAGAATTGAAAAATTTCAAAGGTAAATGGTTACTCGCAGAACAAAATTTGGAACTCTACCAAGCGAAAATGATTCAAGCCTACAATAAATTGGTCCGCTCAAAGTCATTCAAAATCGATGACCTCGTTCTCATTCTCAGAAGGTCTATTCTTGCACACTGCAAGATAGGTGGAAATTTTGAATCAACCTCGGAAGGACCATTTGTGGTAGAACAAGTTCTCTAGTGGGTCGTACCAGTTGGTAGATTCTCAAGGGGTAGACCCATGTTGTCAATAAATGGACGACATCTAAAGAGGTATTATGCGACGTGATAAAGCTGAAGAAGGAATATAAATTCTGATGTAGCCATGTGTCCAGTATCCGTAACTGGTTCCAAATTTTGTAATAAAATAAAAATTAATGAAATAAAATAAATTTTCTCACAAGATAAAATAGAATTGTTAGAATTCCAAATCTTAAAAAATGGTATTAAATAAGATAATGGCATCAAGATAATTGTAAAAATTTTAAATAAATAAATAATAATAGATTATTATTGTTCTTGTTCGAAGCAAAGTGCCAGCCACTGACATTTCCCCCTGTTTTCTTGTGCAGGAAGTGTCAGGTCGTGTGTTGGCATTTGCTTCAAGATATGGCTTGGACCTCGCACTCTAAAGAGAAGGGATACATACAAGAAGACTGAAAATATGAAGTCAAAGATGAAAGTGGTCATGGAGAAACTGGACAGACATCAGCATATGGGGGCACTGGAGGTTTCATTGACTAACACCTCCTCGCTAGGAGACACAGTCAGGTTTCATCCATGATCACTACTCCAGAGGGTGATCTTATTACCGCTTCAGCTGAGAGAGTCTCAGATGCACCATTGGAAAGTACAAAAAGAAGAATAGAAAATCGCTGCAAGCGTCACCTTTTGGACAGGATGGAGAGGAGATAGGCTTAGGAGTCAGCCACGGAGCTATCCCATATTCTAGAAGAATTTTATGAGTTGGAAATGAAAGAAACCGACAATAGCACATCGCGCACAGACACTGAGCCAGAGACTACTGAGGATCCCACACCGACATTGGATACGATGGAAGAAATCTTTACTGGGTGTCTGACCTGCAGCTCATGTTGACCCATATTGCCTTTAGTGACAGGATCATTTTCAGAGTGCCCACTTTGTCATGTTCAACAGGTAGAGGAGTATGACACATTCAATTCATATACAGCTACTTCCATGCTACACAGGAGCAAGGAACATCCTGATGTAAAGCCATATATGCCACAGTTTGTTCTACTACCACCGCAGAGAGGAGTTGTGGATTACGTCATGGAAAATTTCAGGAGAGTTAGAAAGAAGGAATTTCAGCACTATGAAGATATACAAGGAAAGTTCATCAACATCTTAGAAGGCCTCGAGCTATACACGGACATGTTTTTGAGGAATGATAAAAAAAGATTCTGGATTGTGTCTTTGCTCTCCATGACTTAGGTAGAGCGGGCCGTTTGAAGCAAAGGACATATATAGAGTTAACAAAGTGGAAAAGAGGAAAGGATAGAGTCACGAATCAGTGTGGTTGCTACTACAATTTTGTAAAGGATCGACAAGGTAATCCCCCAGGGATTCTACAGCACGATGAGGTGGATCCAATGCCACTGCAGATCAAGAAGATGATAAAGAGGATGGTTGAGTGGCATGTCTTGCCTGCAGACTGTATTCCCATAAGCTGCATTATAAATATTTATGAGGACGGGGACTGTATCTCGCCTCACATCGACCACCATGACTTTGTGAGGCCCTTCTGCATAGTGTCATTTGTAAGTGAAAGTAATATTTTGTTCAGACTAGAAACTCAGATTGTTGGACCGAAAGAGTTTCGAGGTTTTGTTCAAATCCCTCTACCAATGGGATCAGTGCTGATGCTGAAAGAAAACGGGGCAGATTATGCAAAGCACTGCATCCTAGGATTTACAGGGCAAAGGATATCAGCTACCTTCAAAAGAATGGATGAGAACAAAGCGCTGTTTTATTACGAGCCGGATCCAGAATTTAAAAACCTGTGTCCCTTATCATTGTGACAAGAGTACCTCCGAGTGTTCGCAAGGGGACTTTTGTTCTGGAGCGTAGCCTTGGCAGGTTAGCTTGTTCACAGAACAGCCTCAGATGGTATGTATCTACTACCTTCTACACCGGGTCAAGTAGTTGCCACCGCTTTTGTACCAGCCAGATATGATATGATAGTTTTCATTCAGCTTTGTATGCTTGATCAATTTTTGGATGCTTGTCAGCATATGATAAGATGTATTATTGCGTTCCCCAAAGTTTAATGAAGATTTCGGTTTTAGTTTGCCAAATTATTCAGAAATGTCTCTTTTTAATGTGACGGTCGAGAGCCGTAGGACCGTACGCTGGTCCTAAGTTAAAACAAACAAAGAATGATACAAAAGAGAAAGATAAAGATAATATATATAAAAAAAATATAACAAATCAAAAAAGTTAAAACAAAATCCAATGAAATGAAATGAAATCAAAAGAAAATTGAACCCAACCTAGCCCAACTTGAACCCACCTGACCCAAAATTGAACCCATGACCCAAATTGACCAAACCAAGCTACATTGATCAAAATAAGTCATCCCTGGCAAGCCAATGGACCATAAGAACCACCCTAGGTCAACCAAACCCAACCTAAATGAGTCATGGACCAAAGGTCCCCTAAATTGTAGGATTTCTCCCCATTTATGGCTAAACTAAGGAGGATCTTAGCCCAAGCCCATCCTCCATCCAATTTAATGCCTGGATCACCTGACCACAAGCTCATCTGACCTCAGGCCACCCTCCCATGCCCCTACCGGATGGCCTAGTAGCTGGAGGAGCCCAAACCGAAAGCCATCCTGAGCCAATTTTAACACAAACTCACCTACCAAGCTGTCAAGCCCCAACTGCTCACTAGAGCTCTTCTGCCCATTAACCCTGTCCATAAATGGAGATCTCCACAGTTGAGAGAGGGTGCTAAAAATCTTTAGGAAAACTCTGCCAAAACCTCACCAGAGCTTCTCCAAACCTCCCAAAGCTCATTCCAACCATTTTCCCCCTATGATTCTCCTTTCCTAAGTCAATTCATCCACATAAATTTTAGTTGGAACCAGAACAAACTCCACCATAGTCCATAGTGCACCAAATCCAAATTAATCATACTCACACCTTTGCAGCATTCAGAGAAGAAGTTCCCCCATCAAAGCCGCATCATAGAGGGCCTCTGTACTAGAGTTAGATCAACACCTGAAATTAGCCTTGCTCAAATTAAGGTCTAGACATTTCACCACATCACAAGGCTCCATCTGGAGGTTTGTTGGGACCAATCGAAGCTGTCACAACTCTCTGATTGAAGCTTCACTTCTCAGAGCAAGGTATTGGACTCCTCCCCCTCCCGAGCATGTTTTAATTCTCCATGCACATTGGGTCAATTTCAGTCTAGGTTAACGTATTAATATGTTTGTCTAAGTCAGATGAGTCCATAGAAACAAACCTCATGTGATTTGGTTGATTCTAGCTCGAGATCTTAGGGTTTTAGTGTGAAGGGCTTACGGGACAAACCAGTTGAAGACATTAAAGGAGCGCTGTTCGAACGCGCGTGTAATGCTTGCATGGCCAGGATGAAGCCAGATGAAGATCATGTGCATAAATCGCGGCTGCGTCGAAACTGAGTCAGAAGGCAGTGTCAAATGGTTGGGTGACGTGTAGCATTTCGGAGCTGCCGATGTTGAGGTGGCGCTGCACTGAATAAGTATAAAAATAGGGATTTTCTTTATTTATTTAATTCCTTGAACTTTAAAAATCCATAACTTGGTGTAAAAATATCATAAAAATAAAAAAATACCCACTTGCTCAGTGAATAAAGGAGAACAATGTTGAATTGGTTTAAAGTTTATTTGATAAATATTTTATTTTTAATTAATTAAATATTATCTAGAGTCTTTTGATTCTCCATTGGCATAGACATTTCACCATGTATAAATATTTGGGGATCTCGTTCTCTCTATCATGGAAGATCTTCCCTGATTTTTCCAAGGTCAGGGGAGATCTCTATTTTCTAATTTATCACACTTGTTTTGGTATAAAAATTATAATAAATAAAATAGTGATCTGAAAAATGCAAATTAAATTATAGTAGGTTACTTATGACTAGAGGACCTTAGAAAAAATAAAAAACTTAGTTTAACTCATTAAACATAACCCTAATGGTAATTAACACCTAAAAAATAAGTAAAAATAATATGGATTAAATATAAATGAAAATAACTTGATTTATATTCTCCACTGTAATTTAAGGTTAGAGGAAGCCCCCATAAAAATTTCAAGTCAAATGAGTTAATTTAAATGCTTAAATGAATTTTTTAAGTAAAATCACACTTTTGGCAATTATATAATTATAATAATTAAAATACACATAAAAAATACCAAATAAATTTTGGGAGTTCTCTTTGATCAGAGGAGTCTCTGAAATATAAAATCATAATAAAAATCAATTTATTATTTTTAAGTACTATTTTAATATTTAAATAATTAAAAATTAATAAAATAGGAAAATTAGTAAAATGATTGGAAATGTTCCAAATTGTCTCCTAATCATTTAAGAATAATTTGGGTAATTTTTCTATCTCTATAAATAAAGATATTAAATTTTAAAGGGCTAAAATCAATTTTTAAAGTCTAAGAATGGAAATTCCCTAAATTTGAACTAAAATAATTCTAATAATTCAAAGAAAATTAGAAAAAATATGAAACTTGTTTCTCTAGGTTCCATGACCTCAGAGAGATTTAATGAAAACCTAACAACTTAATATTCAACTAATACAACATTTTATATCTAATAAAGACTCTAAAAATTGAAATAATTATGATAACTAAATTAAAATTCAAAAAATCATAAAATTTGGTCCAAGGTGTCCTCTGGTCATGGTGAACCTCCAATAATTTTCTTAAGAACAAAAACTTTGTTTTGACTAAGTTATTCAATTTTCATTGAAAGCTCTATTTTTGCCTGAAAATAAATATATAAATTAAATTAAAATTTTATAAAATCATATTTTCTCGTCTAATGCTTTAATTAACCCATGAATGAGGTAACACAAAATTTTAAAGTCATTTGAATTAAATTTAGTGAATTATGAGGTGATAAAGCCTTAGGTGCAAAGTTGTAATTTTAAGGTTTTAGCCTTAATTAATACTTAGGATTAATTAAGGGGTAAAATGGGTAACTAATGATCCTAAATGACATGTTGAGAAGATTGAAACATCAAGGGATGAATGGTAAAATACCCACTTCAATTTTGTCACATCAAAAACAAATGAATAATTTCCTTAACTATGTAAATTTGGAAGATAATCAAACGGAATTAGCTTAAAGAATGGGGTTGACTTAGGAAGTTAATAATCCACTGATTTTTACCCATATTTTGATGTTTGAATAATAATCCAATGTTTTGAAAAAAATAAACTAAACTCACATGACTTAGATTTTCCTAAAAAGAGAAAAATTAATTACAAATTTATTCACTAAATCTTAAGGGCTTAGTAGTGAGCTAGGTCTAATCAAATCTCATTAAGAGAGGTTTAGAAAAGTAAACATAATCAAACTTCAAAATTTTGGAAACACTACAAAACCATCAAATTAATTAAATATTTGCTAAATAAATTACCTTTTCTCTGAAAGATTTCCATTTTCATAATTCCTAAGTGAAATAACAAGTTATAATTACCTCATTCAAAGGGGATAATTAAAGCATTAGTTCACTAAGCATAAGGGTATGAAACAAATGAATCATTTAAAAATTATGATAAGTCTAAATGAACTCAAGGAATCTTAAAAGGATTGTGAAATCTCTACGTTACCCTTAGGCCCATCTCACAAATTATTTTAACCTTGTAGGATAACTAAACCTATCATATTTATTGAATGAAGAAATACCTTACATGAATAGCACCCACAAAGTTATGACATAGGGTTTGGTAGGCTTGTGACAAACCTTTCTATAAGTTTTACTTTATTGCAAAATATAAATGTTTATTACAAAAATACTAAAGTTTTAGGTTGAGGAACGAGAAGACTCATCAGGTACACATTTACAAGTTTATAGTACCTTCATTTCACTACTTCCTTTACTTTACTTTTCTTGCTTATAAGCTTGCATGTTAAACAACAATGTCAACCTGCATGAAAACCAAAACTCTTAGGATAGCCACAAAACCAAAAATAAAATTAAATTAAAACAAAAAAAGATAAAATTCACCACCACAACATTTAAAAATATAAGACAACTCAAAATTTTATCACAAAAAAAAACAAAAATCATAAATGCAACTAAATTAAAATATCTCTATCGGATGATTGGGAATACCTCGGAGGATGCAACCTATGGCTGCTAACGGGATTTCCCATGGTCAAAATGAAAGTATGGAACTCATTAAGTTGAGTTTAGTAAATTCATCTAGACTAAGTGAATCCGAAGAAAATAGTGGTGCTAAAAAGTGGAAACCTTGGGATTCTAACCGGTGTCGCTATAATCAACTTTAATATTCCCCTAAATAAAACATTAAGACACCTTGATTTCAATGTTTCCAAAACATGACACTTCACTTTTCTTATAATTGACACTTCTTTAAACTAAACCTGCTACGACAAGGAGCTTGGAGCATGCATAGTGGACAACACAACCATCTTCAACCTCACAACTCTTTAGAAATTAAAACAACAAGCCATAGGACTTTGAGGTAGCTTGCCCGGTGCAGCATAAACCCTCACCTTATCTTTTTAGGCCTTTGAATGACCATGTTGTGTAGTATAAGCCCTAACTCGTCTTATGATTCCAAGTTTTCCAACGGGTATGACATAAACCCTCATAACTTCCAGGCTATTCACATGATCGGTATCGAGTGAGTGAAAGCCCTTAATAATAAAACTGACAGCATGAAACATCAAATAAATATTCCAAATCGAAGTCAAACAATAGGATAGTTCAGGAAAACACCAAGATCTCTCTTGGAACTATGTCTTTCCCCTCGTCCTTCCTTCTTTTAGATTCCTACAAAAATTATTTCGAAATTTGAGCCACTCACCTATTGAATCTCCTATTACCGCATTTTCTTAAGTAACCTTACCCTTTTGGAAGTCATGAACACAAATGTTTCCTGATCTATATCAAGAGTTTTCTTAGGTGACTTTGGTTATCTAGGATGTAATTAACTATAGGGACTTGCCCATAAAAGAAACTTAAAGACCACAGATTGTTATAAACCCCATCTAATTCCTTCAAATTAGATAGAGTAAATTGTCAGTTGACATAAGTGGTTCACAAACCAAAAGAATATCATAGATTATTTAGTTTATTTGATCAAGCCTCACTACCAAGCAATGTGTCCATTCTTCGGGATAGACACATAGCTTGTAGCGAAGTGCTTGATTATTACAAACTATCACTCATACGTGAACAGTTTGATTTCATATTTTAAAATCAAAAATAATATTTTTCTGAAATTATATTTAATAAATTAAATCTGCACAATCTAATAAAAACTTTAAGGGTTCACTTTAACAGTCGACACCTTCATAATGGATTTTATGGTGATTTCAATTATGGTAAAGAGAGGTACTTGGGTAAGGCTTCCCTTCCATTGGAAGGGGAGTGAGGTGAGTTATTGTCCCTTCCACTTATGGTATCAAGCCATCCTATGGTTTGGTGATGGAATGACACCTCATACTCCTCTCATAATGGCCTCGTGATGACCATAGACTGAGGTCAAAAATTGTGGCCTCATGGGTTTTTCATGGGTCTTGGCATGTCATGGCATGTCTCATGAGTCATGGATGACTCACAGGTCATAGATAGAAATAACTTTAGGAGTCTTCCGTGTATAGCCTTTGGACTAAGGCTTCTTTATGAGGTAATTTAATGAATTAATTAACCAATTAATCAGGTTAAACTCATGGAGTTGACCATTTAATTTTACTTTATCATAGGATTGGACATGGTGGCTTGGTGTATTTAATGGGTTACCCTTAGGTTTGTCTTGCCATAAGTTTAAAGCATGATTTTGTACTTAAACCCTAGGTCTAATAATCTTTAATTTTATTCTCTTAAATTAATTAAATGATTAATTAATTAATATAATATAATAATTTGATTAAAATATCAAGTTTTCACCAAAAAAATGGTAAAGTTGACCAAGTTTAACCAAGGTTGACCATGGTTGACCAATTTAGATCCAAGGCTGACCAGGGTAACTACTTGACCATGTGATGGTTGAGTGAATCATGGAGGGCTATTGAATAGCTTGATTTTATCAAATGGTTAGGTTAAACCAATTTTGGTGTTTGGATTAACCAAATAGTCTTATTTGATCATTATGGTGAATTGAGTTGATTAAGAGGTCAAGTTTGACCAATTTGATGTCTGGTTGCCCAAATGGTCCATGAGATAATTATTGGGTCTAAAATTGGTCATTTTGACCAAATTTGACCAATTTGGTTTAGGGTTGACCAAATGGTCCACTAGATAGTCATTGGGTTCAAAATTAATCATTTTGACCAAGTTTGACCAATTTGGTCTTAGGGTTGACCAAATGGTCCATGGGATAATCGTTGGGTCTATAATTGACCATTTAGACTAAGTTTAACCAATTTGATCTTAGGGTTGACCAAATGGTCCATGGGGTGGTCATTTGGTCTAAATTGACCATTTAGACTAAGTTTGACCAATTTGGTCTTAGAGTTGACCAAATCGTCTATGGGTGGTCATTGGGTCCAAAATTGTCCATTTTAAGTAAGTTTTATCGATTTGGTTTTAAAGTTGACCATATGGTCCATGGGGTGGTCATTGGGTCCAAAATTGAACATTTTTACCAAGTTTGACTAATTTGGTCTTAAGGTTGACCAAAAGGCCTATGGGTGGTCATTGGTTTGAAAACTTACCAAAATGACCAAGTTTGACCAAATTGGTCTAGGGTTTACCAAATGGTCTATGTGGTAACCTTTGGATCAAGGGTTGACCCAATGGTCTATGTGGTGACCATTTGATCAATAGTTAATCAAATTAGGGTTTTTCATTGCTAATCTGATCATTTTAGAATGTCATCGTGATTTGAACCTAAAAAGAATGTATTGGGTCAATCCAATTTTAGGGATTTAGGGAACCCTGGATAATTACAAAGAGGTCAATATTAGTAGGCCTTCTCTTAGGATGAATTTAATGACCATAGTGATCATTAGATCTTTAAAGAAAGTTCTAGGGATTCTGCGGGTGTTATTTTGAGGTCCTAATAAAAGTGAGGTCAATAGAAGGTTCCCTACACATTTAATGTATACTTTTCTAGAAAACTCCTCTACACCACCTGTAATAATATCCTCATATTTAACTAAAATTCAAGCAGAAAAATTAATGGAAATGTTGAGAAATTATAAGAAAGCCTTTAGATGAACGTTAGTGGATATTAAAGGTATCAATCATTCCATTTGTATGTAGAGAATTTTAATGGAAGATAATCATAATCCTATGGCAGATCCTCAAAGGAGATTGAATCATATCATGGAACAAGTTGTAAAATATAAATTTTAAAGTGGTTAGATGCTAGTATTATCTATCATATTCTGACAGTGCTTGGGCTAGCAAATTCACTGCGTTCTTAAGAAAGTGGGAGTGACCGTAGCTGTAAATGAACATAATGAGTTAATTTCAACAAGACAAGCCTCTGCGGTGGTAAATTTGTGGAAGAAATCATTGTGAAATGAGAAACGTTTTAAACCAAAATGTAGATCTTACCAAGAGAAGATAAAATCTGTAAATTTTAAGCCCAAAAATACCAAGATTTATGAACTAGGAGAAGCATTTGAAGCCCACTCGCGCGAATGGAGGAAAAAAAATATGAACCAGGAGCAAAAATGGCGTGAACTAGTCCAGATTTGTAATTTATGGAGAGGTTCGGCCGTTTCAGTGTCTAAACGCACTGACCCACGGGTGTCTGGCACTTAGGCACCAGACTCGAATGATTACCTTTCCAGATTTTTTTTTATTTTTTTAAAGTGTAAGCACAGTGAACCTAAGACTTCTGGTCCCTAATTAATTTGATTTAACATCTTTTAAATGATTAATCATCTTCTCAAAAAAATCTCTTCAACTTCCATTTCCATAAGTATTAAATTCCCAAAATTCTAACAATCCAAATATTCCAAGCATACTAACAACCTTACTCATGAATGTAATATAGATTCATTAACACCACTTACAGTTCAATACAAACAAGCATATTATCAAGCCAACAATAAAATCAAGCAAATACTAACATAGGTATCAAATCAAGTAGAACTAAAGACACACATAATTCAAATGTCAACACAACAATTGAAAACATAAACATCAATTATTTCACTCGTACCCCTGACAACTAATAGTTATTGACACTACTTTCATTTATTTTTTCGTTCATTAGTTGGCTACAATCAAATAAGTAGTAAAAAGGAGCATGAGGAAATTCCTCTATAACTTTCTCTTCAACCCATTGTTATCTTGATACATTCTTACCTGAGTCTCTTGAAAGCACACCGAATTTTTGAATTGACGTTTCATCTGCTACTCCAAATGCTCGTATTGGTTGCACATATCGCTAAACTTGGAATACAAATTCACTGACTCCTCTTCCACTTTCATCAATTTATTCGTGATTTGCTCAAGACTTAGTGCAAGAACCTATTGAAGTAGGTTTGGGTGGCCTTATGCATTATCTTCTTCCATTAGTGTCACCGTTTCTTTTACTCTCCAATGGAATTTAAAAATTGATCCAACAATAGTTTTGGGCCAATGATATGAAGTGTCAGGCTACAAAGATGAAATTAGGGTGGATTTAAGAGATGAAATGAGTTTAAACAATGAGAGGGGTAGTTTTCCACGTTCATTAACTATGGAACCTAGGTGCTGGATTCTAATGCTTTGGTGCCAAACTACTTTCGAATGGGCACTTAAGCGCTAACTGTTGGCACCTAGGCGTTAGTGCCAAAATAAGCATCGTATCGCTTAGCGTAAAAAAATTATGTCCTAATCTCATTTTGATCATTAAACAAGTGTTTTGTGCCTTCTTACCTCATATAGGTCTCAGTACTACATCAAATAGGCCAACAAAACAATAACAATCAATCAAAAAGCAATCCACATAGATAACTATGGGCTGTCTCCCACAAAGCACTTGTTTTAATGTTGTTAGCCCGACTTTTCCAATGATTTACAGTAGGTGACCCAACATC
Organism: Papilionanthe hookeriana x Papilionanthe teres; assembly: GCA_022702705.1. Classification (NCBI taxonomy): domain Eukaryota; kingdom Viridiplantae; phylum Streptophyta; class Magnoliopsida; order Asparagales; family Orchidaceae; genus Papilionanthe; species Papilionanthe hookeriana x Papilionanthe teres. The sequence continues at coordinate 1,933,206 of CM040428.1, forward strand.
AGAACCACTTCATAAATAGATTTGTTTCCAAAAATATAAGGTGTCAATAAATGTCCATTTAATTTAATTAACCTTTCAATTTTTAGATCTTTAATATCCACAACACCATAAAGATATATTTTTATCACAATAAGTGGCCCCGACTATCTGCACTTATGTTTTTCAAGAAATAATTTCAATCTTGTATTATAAAGCAAAAATTCTTGTCCAGGCTCAAGATCCTTTCTTAAAATCTTCTGAACATGTCAATTTTTCATCTTTTCTTTATATATTATTGCGTTCTCATAAGATTCATTTCTATTTTCCTCAAGCTCATTTAATTGCAATAACCATTTCTCACCAGCATCTTTCAAATTATAATTAAATTTCTTTATCACTTAATAAGCTTTATGCTCCAACTGAATTGGCAAGTGACAAGCCTTTCTAAATATGATCCTATTTGGTGACATTCCTGTAGGTATTTTAAAAGCAGTCCAATAGGCCCATAATGCAGAATCAAGTCTAGTAGACCAATAATTTATGTTAGGATTTACAGTCTTTTCCAATATTCTTTTAAAATTCTAATTGGATACTTCTGTGAAACCACTAGTCTGGGGATGAAACAATGTGACAATTTGATGTTTAAATCTATATTTCATTATTAATTCCTTAACTCTTATGTTCTTCAAATGACTTCCCCCATCAGTAATGATCACTTATAGCATTCCAAATTTGGTAAAAATATTTTCCATTAAAAATTTTATAACGCTTCAAGCATCACATCAAGGTGAAGCAACAGCTTCAATCCATTTTAATACATAATACACAGCTAATAAAATATTTATGTTTCTGAAAGATGATATAAATGGTCCTAAAAAACTCAAACACCCAAAAATAAAAAATTTCAACATCCAAAGTAAAATTTGTATGCATTTTATTTCTTCTAGAAATATTGCCTACTCTCTGACATCGATCACAAGTTTTTATATAAATATTAACATCTCTAAATAAAGTGGGCCAATAAATTCTATATTGTAAAATTTTAAAATGCAACTTTATCCACTCCAAAATGTCCCTTCAAATCTAAGTCATGACATATTTGAATAATTTACAAGGCCTCTTCAAATGGTACACATCTTTGGATAATTTGGCCCTTACAATTTTTACGTAAATAAGGGTTGTCCCAGAAGTAATATTTAACATCATGAATAAACTTTTTCTTTACTACCGTGTTAATCCTTAGGGTAAAATGTTACTAATTATAAAGTTAACTGTATCAGCATACCACAAAACACGTCATTCAGTTGTCGCATAAAATTGTTCATCAAAAAAGTTTTCATTATTTCGATATAATTATCACCATAATACTCGTTTTCTAGCCTTGAGAAGTGGTAAGTAATTTGATTATCAGCTCCCTTCCAATTTTACATGAAAATCAAACTCTTGTCTCAGAAGGACCCATCTAATTAACCTTTGTTCGCATCCTTCTTCAAAACCAGAAATTTAATCGCATAATGATCATTATGCACAACATATTTAGCTCCAATAATTTAAGATTTGAATTTATCAAATGCATATACTATTGCTAATAACTCCTTTTAAGTATTGTAGAATTAATTTGAGCTTGATTAATAGTCTTACTGGCATAATATATAACTTTAAAGATTTTATCACACTTTTACCCAATTACATCCCCAATAACATAATCACAGAATCACACATTAATTTAAATAATTTTTCCCATACAGGTGTAATAACTATATTTGGAGTGATTATTTTTTCCTTAAATAAATTGATGTCATTTTAGAATTTCTCATTAAAATTAAATATTGAATCTTTGTTCAAAAGATGACATTGAGGCTTAGCAATTTTAGAAAAATCTTTAATATAAAGTTTGTAAAATCCAACATGTCTTAAAGAACTTCCAACTCCTCTCGCCGAAGTAGGTGGGGATAGTTCAGTAATAACTTGTATTTTCGCTAGATCTACTTCCATGCCATTTTCAGAAATTTTATGTCCCAAAACAGTTCCTCCAGTGATCATAAATTGACATTTTCTCAATTATAAACTAAATTTATTTCTTCATAGTGTTTGAGAGCTCTCGCTAAATGATTTAAACATGAATCAAAAGAAGTCCGAAAAACTTAAAAATCATCCATGAAAACTTTAATTCTTTTCTCAATTAAATCAAAGAAAATAGACATCATGCACCTTTGAAAAGTTTTAAGTGCATTACATACACCAAAGGACATTCTTCTAAAAGCAAAGGTCCCACAAGGACTTGTAAATGTAGTCTTCACTTAATCCTCAGGAGCAACAGGTACTCGGTGGTATCTAGAATATCCATCTAGAAAGCAAAAAATAGCAATGCCCAACTATTTTATCCAACATCTGATCTAGAAAAGGTAAAGGAAAGTGATCTTTTCTAGTGGTGAGAATTAATTTTCTATAATCAACACAAAATCACCATCTCATGAATTATATTGTTGGAATTAATTCATTCCTTCCATTTAAAACTATAGTCACTCCTCCTTTCTTAAGAATGTAGTAAATTGGACTAACCTAATAACTGTCAGAAATAGGATAAATAATTCCAGCATCCAAACACTTTAAAATTTTCTTTTTAGTAACTTCATTCATAATAGGGTTCAATCTACTTTAATGATCTACCCTAGATTGATGATTTTCTTCTATTAAAATTTGGTTTACAGATTTAAGGGTTGATACCTTTAATATCTGCTAATTTCCATCCAAAGGCTTTCTTATGATTTTTCAATGTGTCCATTAATTTATCTTCCTGTTCTTCAGTTAAGTCTGAGAATATTATAACATATAATGTTGATGACTCCCCTAGAAAAGCGTACTTTAAATGCATAGAGAGAACTTTGATCTCAAGTTCAAGAGGTTTTTCAAAAGACTGAATAAGAGGTTTACTATTTTTACTAGCTTCTAAAATTTCAAAACATTTCTGAACATAATTTGAATCCTTAGTCTTTATCTCAGTTGAATCATCCTAAAATTCATTCTCATTTTTATTTTTCAGCTCTTTTTTTTATTTTCACTTCGTAGATTTCTTGAAAATATTCCTCATCTAAGTAATCAATAGTCTCCATTTTATAACATTCATCATCATTTTTATTTGTTGGATAATTCATAGACTTTAACACATTAATGGTAACTTCTTAGTCAATAATGCTCATGGTTAACTCATCTTTTTACACATCTATCATCACTCATCCTGTGGCAAGGAAAAGTCTCCCTAAAATGATAAGTATTTCTTTATCTTCATCCATATCCAAAACAAAAAAATATAAATTTATCAACATTCACTAATACATCCTCTATAACCCATTTAAAATAAGTAAAAGATCGATAAACCAATTGTAAGGTTACAATGGTGGGTGAAATCTCCCCTAATCCTAACCTTTTAAAAATAGTTAATGTCATGAGGTTAATGCTAGCTTCCAAATCACATAATGCTTTTCCAGAAAATCTTTCTCCTATAGTAGATGGAATAGTAAATTTATCATAATCTTTAAGTTAGTGAGGAATTGGATTATTGAATTGCATTCTTCACTTAGAGCAACCATTCATGTTCCACAAACTTCATCTTCTTAGTTAAGATTTCTTTCATGAAATTCATATAATTAGGCATTTGTTCTAGTGCTTCAAAAAAAGGAATGTTGATAGTTAACTTCTTAAATATCTCCAGAAACTTAAAAAAATTTTGATAACTCCTCATTTATCTATGTTTGTGGAGAAATGGTGGTGGTAGTCTTTCTAAATTAATCTTAGGTGGAGAGGTAGTTTTTTTAATCCATTTAGAAATATTTTCTTCATGTTTTCTATTCTCTTCATTTTCCTCTCAAAATCAATCTCTCTATGCACTTTATTATCCATTTATCACTTCTTAACTTGATTGTTTAACGTCTTAATTATTTTCTAATTAGGATTAACATCAATGTTACTAGGAAGTGTTCACTGAGACCAATTGCTATGTGAATTAACCATTTGACCCAGTTGATTCTCATTGTTTCTTACTGCAGCATTTAGGCTTTGTAATTGATTCACCATATGTAAAAATGCTTCTTCTAAGGACAACTTCCTTTCCTTCTTTTGTTGGTTATTGTTAAGGTAAGATGGATCAGAAGGTCTATAGTTAGTATTACTCAGATTGTTCCAGTTCCCAATGGGTTCGCTTGATTGTTCCTCCATTGTTGACTTCTACCACTATAATTATTATTTCATTTACAGTTAGGGTGGTTTTTCCTATCTGGGTTATAATAGTTAGAATATGGGTTATTGGGTCTATTGTTAATTGCATTTAAAGTTTCAAATGATGGTTGAGAATCAATAATTTCCCCAATGAATTTCTTCATGTAAACAAGGGGTTTAAGAAAAATTCACTCCAAATTGATCTAACTTCCTGGATATCGCAACAACTTGAGATGCTATTATGAAAATAGCATCATCATGATCATGAACACTCGCTACTTTTTTAGGATTTACCCTTTCAGTGGTCCATTAAAAGTTGTCGGTAGCCTCTTCTATTAATTTATATGCATCATTAGATGGCTTTGATATTAATAAACTTCAAGCAACAGCTTCAATAATAGATCTAATGGATCCTACTAACCCATTATAAATGTATGAATAAATAACCAGTCTAGCAAAGCATGATGTGGAAACTTTTTGAGGAGTTATTTAAATCATTCTCAAGATTTATATGTTGATTCACCTTCATACTGAGTAAAAGAAGTAATATCATTTTATGCTTAGTGACCGCGACTGTAGAAAAATATGATTTTTAGTTCAGACACAAAAATATAATTAGAATATAATTAGTTTAATAAGAAAGCAACCAAACTTTACGTAATCATAGTATCGCTCAAATAATATAGTACTTTAATGGAGTCCTGCTTATCAATCCCACAGGGGGGACTTAAATCTATAAAGTGTAGTACAGAAATTCAATTTTCAATATACAATGCAAATACAGAAAATACTAAAGTTACTAAAGTTATATGATGCTAAAATGTCTAAGCTCACTAAATTACTTTCTAATCTTCAAAATAAAGTTAACTATCACTAAAATAAGTTTTGTATCAAAAGGTTCAAATTTAGAGAAAGTGTCCTTTGACTTATTATGATGTTATGATAAGTGAATGATAAAGATTGGTGAAGACTTGTATTGTGCCAAATAGGAGCATATACATTCTTTACCCACTTCTGATTGCTATAAATAACATTGGCTAATTTTAGGTTTAGTCCCTTAATCCGTGGTTAGGCTGGGAGGATACTAGCTCTCACTCCAAAGCTCCCACTTCCATTTATCTGAAGGGTAACTGATCACTGAAAAATTTATTAAGAAATTCATACCTATTTTTGATGAAATTGCACTTTAAAGAAGGGTGTTTTCTTTATTTTATTGCAGGAATGGATAATTTAGGTGATAAAAGCAAAAATCATAAAAAAGAGCGGATTTGGAGTAAAAAGGAAGAAAATAATGCAATTTGTGCTGAGTCGCCGACGGCGAGATCGAGCCCGCCGACGGCGAGGTTAGTAACTCTCACTTTATTTTCCAAAACTAGGACCAAATTGGGGATTTTAGTCTGCCACTCTAAAATATCCAATTCTATGCCCAATAAACCATATTTCCCTATTTATTTGCACCCAACCGCCATGAACTACATCACTCATTCATGAACATTGAATGTGGTCTTTACTTTTGTTGTAGAGCTCATAGCCCTTTTGGATCGTATGTTTCACAACAAATTTTAATAATTCAATTGGCCAGATTGAAATGTAAATGAAGTACGAAGTAAAAAAACATCACAATTTATTAACATTCACATGACATGTCAAATCTAAATCATCACTTCACAATATCTCATTATAAAGAGAAAGACAATGAATACTACTCAGAATTCATGTGGATGATACGACAACACAAGGATTATATATATGAAAGGAAAGTTATAAAAACATTAAGAAGTAAACACAACTTATCTCAATTTCTTCCCAAACAAATCCCTTGGAGGTCTTATGAATCTTTTTCTCTCTTCACAACAACACACAATTGTCGGCACTATTTTTAGGTTATGTGTTTTATTTTGAAAAGAGAGTCGCCTACAGAAATTGTCGGCGAATTTTAATTTAATTTAAATAAATAATTTGAAAAGTAGTATTTGATTTTGAAAATAATTTTAAATTTGAAAATTTTAAGATATGAAATCGAAGCGATCTCACATCTCGAATAGTTTATATAAACGAGCGCCGCACCACAAGCCGTGTATCTATCCCGAAGAATAGACACCTTTGCTTGATAATGGGGCTCGATTAAATAAACTAGAAAGGTTTGTGACATCCGTTTGGTCTGCGAACCAATTTTATAAGCCGACAAATTCTCTCGCTTAATATGAAACTATTAAACGGGGTTTATATTACACAGGTTCTTAAAGTTCCCTATAAGGGCAAGCCCACATAGTTAATTACATCTTAAGTGACGGGAATCACCTAAGAAAACTCTCGATAATAATCGATAATTCTGCTCTCGAGAATTTGAAAGTTTAAGTTTTCGAAAGGATTGAATTTTGGAAATTTCAATAGGGAATGGATCAAATTTAGAACATTTTTATTTTGGGAATTCAAAGGAAGAAAAGTAGGAGAAATTATGGATTCGAAGTGAACTTCGATAATTTCCCGACTACCCTATGGTTTGGCTTGAATTTAAGAAAGTCCTAATGTTTATTTAATGTTTTAATCTTGCCAATTTTAATTAATTAGGGCTTATATTTATATGATAGAATCATACAAATTGCACAGAAGATATGAGGGTTTATGTCGTATCGGACGGCTACCTCGGAATCCTAAGACCGGTTAGGGTTTAATTTGCGATACGAATGCACAACGAAGAGTTGAGGATTTATGTTGCACTTAGGCAAACTACCTCGAAGTCCTATGGCTTTGTTATTTAATTCTAAGAAAGTTTCTGTGAAGTAGGTTCGAGTTTCTTGTGACGACGATGGCCGTGCTTGCTCACCATGCTCCGAACTCCTTGTTGTTGCGAGAGGTTTAGTTTTAGAAATCATAAATCGAGAGATGAGAGAAGTGTTACGGTTTAGAGAAGTCTTAATTTCCAAGTGTTTTTTTGTGTTTTAATTAAAACAAATCTTAAAGTTGATTATAACGACACCGGTTAAGATCCACGGTTCCATCCTTCCGGCATCATTATTTTTATCGGATTCACTTAGTCCGGATGAATTTGCTAAACTCGACTTGAATGAGTTCCACACTTTCATTTAGACCGTGGGAAATCCCGTTAGCAACACGTAGGTTACATCATCAGAGGTATTCCCGATCATCCAACAAGACGTTTTAATTTAGTTGTAATTGTAGTTTTGTGTTACGTTTGTGATTAAATTTTGAGTTGTCTTATATTTTGAAATGTTGTGGAGGTGAATTTTATCTTGTAGTGTCTTTTAATTTAATTATGGGTTTCGGTTTTGGTTTTACGTCTAAAGGTGTCGGTTTTCATGCATACTGTTGTTTATCATGCAAGAAAAATAAAGTGCATTTGCAATAGAATAAGCTACGATAAAATAAAAGCGTACACGGAGGGTCTTCCCGTCATTCAAGCTGCACTTAAAACACGATTAGAATATTTAAGCAAGTTCTAGGTAAAGCTAAGGGAAAGGTTTATGGTTTTCTACCAAATTCCTAATCATATGGCTAGTCATTTCTATGACGTCTAGGTTCTCATGTTTTTAGTTTGAAGACGATTTTCTTCATCAAAGAACAATTAAGTTCGATTGTTCTTATAAATATCCTATCATATTGAGGAAGTGCTTAAGAAGAATCTTAAACATCTTTTCGATATTTCTAGGATTGTTTTAAGTCCGAATGAATTTAATTGTGTAAGTGAATCGATCGTCAGAGGTTTTCGAATTTTGTTAACTTGCTCGGTGATCTAGGACATTTGAATATCCTATAAGTGAAGTAGCATTTCATTTTAATGTTCATTTAGGAGTTATGATAACTAAAGCTCCTAAAGGCGAAAATGATATTTAATGATTTGTGATCGAATTTAAGTTCGAATTAATGATTTAAGTTTGGAATAGTGTTGAAGTTATTTTAGATTTATTTCTTCATGTCTTAAGTGAGGTTATTTAATTCAATTTAATTTAATTTAATTTAATTTAATTCAATTTAATTCAATTTAGTTTGATTTGATTTAATTTAATTCAATTCGATTTAGTTTATTTAATTTCTTAATTTAATTTAGTTTAATTTTAATTTAATTTAATTTAATTTAATTTATTTATTTAATTTAATTTAATTTAATTTAATTTAATTTAATTTAATTTAATTTTATTTAATTTAATTTAATTCAATTTAATTTAATTTAATTCAACTTTTAATCTTAATTTAATTTAATTTTAATTTAAAATTTTTTTTGAAAGAGTTTAATGATTTAATTTTTAGTTTAATGATTAAGTCTTTTAATATTTTAAATTTGAGTTATCATTTTAATTAAGAGTTGAGTATTAATGGGATGATTAAATTTAGGGATTTTTAAATTAAAGAATAAATCTCTTCCTAATAATATCCTCTATTTTAATAATTCCGATCTTATTATTCTTCCGAATTCAATTAATTATTTAATTAAGGTTTAATCATTTTAAATTACTTAATGGGTTTCTACCCTTCAATTATTTAAATTTCAATCATCCAAATCAGATTAGGATCAAATATTTTACTTGTTAATTTTTATTAAACCTAAAGTTTTAATTAAGGGTTAAAATTTTAATTACCATTTTGCCCTTTAAGCCTAATAATTTCATAACTCACTAAATTGAACTCAAATGAACTTGAAATTTTTATGTGACTTCACTTATGTGTCAATAAAGACATGAGAGGAGAAAATGTGATTTTTCTGTATTTAATTTATTTATATAATTATTTTTTGTAGAAAAGAGAAATTTCGAGGAAAATTCAATAACATGACCAAGGGAAAGTTTCTGTCCTTAAGAAAATTAGGGGACATTCCTAATGACCAGAGGACCACTTGGACCAAATTTTGTAATTTTTTGAATTATATTTTATTTATTAGAATTATTTTAAGTTCTGGAGTATTAATTAATTTAAAAATAAAATAAATGTTGAAAAATAAATTTTATAATTTTTAAAATTCTCTCTGATATCAAGGATTCCAGAGAACCAAACTTCACAATTTTCTGACTTTTTCTTGATTTATTATAATTATTTTGGTGAAAATGCTAGAAAATATATTTTTTTAATTTTAAAATTACCCTAGAGCTTTAAAAATTAATATCTCACTAAATAGACCTAGGAAAAATATGGGATTTGTTCCTAAGTGATTAAAATTCAAAATATGACATTTTGGTGAATTTTATTATTTTTGTGATTTTTATTATTTTTTAATTATTGAAAATATTAAAATAATATTAAAAATCAACTTTTTAGAAAATTGAAATTTTAATTTTCTTAAACTCCCCTGATATCAGAGAGACTCCAAAACCAATTTGGTGAATTTTTGAAAGATATTTTGAAAGTTATGAATTTTTAAAGTTTAAAATGACTAAGTGGCTTAATCAACCTAATTAGTGGGGCTAACGAAGTCCGATTGACCTCAAATTTTTATGATGGGTTCCTCTGATCCTAAAGGTCAGTGGAGAATTGATTTCAAGTCAATTTGATCTATAGTTAACTCTAATTAATTAGAGATCTATTTTGGGTGTTTAAGCCGATTAGGGTTAATTTAAGTGAATTAACCCGAATCCTATTTTTCTAGGGTTCTACTGGTCATATGGAACATCACCAAATTTTCCTAGAATTTATTTTACAACATGCTAATTTTTGGAATTAAAATACTTAAAATAGCAACATGCATTTGAAAAATCAATAACTTTTCATAGGGATGGCCTCGACTTTGGAAAATTCGGGGAATGTTCCCGAATTCGGAGGCTTCAAAAGCCCTATGGTCTCATGCCATGGTGAATTGTATGAATGCATGGAGAATTAAATGTATGCAGAGAGTAAATAAATTACTAAAAATAAAATGCTTGGACAAAATTGAATGATTTCTTTTCCACATTATTCTCCTACGTTCAGCTGAGCGAGAGGGTATTTTTATTTTATTTTTGTGATTTTTCTACACGGAGATATGAATTTTCCAAGTTTAGGGAATTAAATAAATAGGAAAATACCCTATTTTTCTATTTATCCACGCGGCGCCGCGTCGACCTCGGCGGCTCCGAATGCACGCGCGGCGCGCTCCCGTTCGACGCCGCCATCCGAGTCGGCAACCCGGGCCCCGCGGTTCTCGTACGCGTCTCACGGTCCGACGCCATCCGAGCCGTTCGTCCGCGCGTGTATTAAATGGACGGCATCCGTTCATCGTCCCCAGTGTCCTCGCACGAGAGCCGTCCACACTAAATCCTTAAGATCTCGCTCGATACTCGACGATTTTTATGTTCTTATGCTCTATGGATTCGTCTTGAAGAGACGAACACATCTATACGGTTATCATGCATTGAAATTAAGGCATTTGAAATGGAGAATCTCCGGAAGCTCGGGATGAAGAATTAATTCATACCTTAGCTGCGAGAGGTGAAGCCTCGATCGAGAGATGCTTGGCACGTTCGTTGGAGGCTGCAGGGAGGCTAGGGATGAAGCACAGGGATGTGGTGAATTGCTTAGGTGTGATTTCCACAAAGGCGATCACAACCTTTGGAGTACGGAACAAGCTGGGTGACACGGAGATGGGGCTTTTCTTGGTGGACACCTTCCCTTGACACTGGTGCGGGTGTAGGACCGATCGATTTGGGGATTGGCTCGGCTGTGGAGAAGTGTCCGGTTTTGGGTGAAATTTCGGCTACGAAATTGAGCTCGCGGAGAAGAAATGGCGGGGGGATCTCACTTGGGGATCAAGTGCTGCATGTGTGGGGAGGAGTACGGAACAATTTTGGCGAGTTTCGGTAAGGTACGGTTCAGCACTTCTCATGGCGAGAAGGTGAGGGGTTTAAATAGGAGATGTTGGAGGGCCTCCCGGGGGAGTTGAGGGGCTGGGATCGATTTGCTCTTGGCATGTGAAGAACGGCCATGGTGGCCACTAGGCATGGGGCGGCTCGGCGAGGGAGAATTCCGAAGTTTGGCTCCTCCCGAGGTTTCGGCCATGGTGTTTTCCGGCGGCACAGTGGTGGCCGGCCGGGCATTGGTCACCATCTTGTTCGGGTGGGTCGGGGTCGGGGTTTAGTGTAGGCGATTGGCAAATGCCATGTGTAAAAGGCTTGGATTAGAATGGAATGGGAGAGGGCTTATTTTGGCTCAAATTGGTCAACCCCTCCACTTGGGCTAGGTGCACCACCCGAGGCTTGGTTTTGGGCTGAGGGAAAAGTGATTTGGCTCGGCATAATCGGTAGGGTCGAGTCACCATCCAAGCACGATTAGGCATAAGCATGGTTAAGGGGAATCATGGGAGTGGTTAATCACCTTTAGGAATTAAGGAAAGAGCCTCCTCCTTTTGCCCAAAATGGCATGGTGACATGTAAAGAGGCTCTCATGGCTTGCATATGGCTTGTGCATGGCTCCATGGCTCCATTTGGCTTGGGAAAAGGTTGGGTCGATTTCATAAAAATGGGTTTTAAGAATTTTGGATATTTTGGTGTGAATTTGTATGGGGCTTGATTTGGAATTGTTTGATGATGGAATTATAACTTAGGGAATGGCTTTGATTAAATGGATGGCAAATGGAAATGTCATGTGGGCTTTAGGGCCAAATTTGGGCTCATTGAAATGGTTTTAGATGGGCTTTTAAATGGTTTAGGAAAGTGGGCTTTTGAATTTTAAAATGGATTTTTGGGATGAAATTTTGGTAAAGGCTTGGGCCAAATAATTGTTGAGTTTGGTTTAGGGATGCTTCATGAGTGGTTTGAAACAAATTTGAGGTGATTTGGGTTTGAATTGGGTTGGATATGGGCTTTTTGGTAAAGAGGCTAAAGTGGGCCAAAATGAGCTACCATGGGCCAAAGTTGGGCTAGAGTTGAAATTGATGTAAAATTAATGTTGGGAAATGTTTTTGGGAGTGTTTCAAAGAGGTTTTGGCTTTGGTTGGGTTTTGATTTTGGGGTTTGGGCTCATTTGGGCTAGGTTTAGGTTTAGGTCAAAATTGGGCCTTTTGATTTTGGGTTGAATTTGAGTGGGGTTTGGGTCTAAATTTTGAGCAAATCATGTTAGTGTTTTGTTCATGGGGATGTTAAGAAAGGTTTGGAAAAGATTTGGGGTTAATTGGAGTTGAATTGGGTGAGTTTGGGTTAGGTTTGGGTCATAGGTCCAAATTGGGTTTTAAGGCCAAAAGTGAAATTGGATCCCAATGCCAATCAAATTGGGCTTGGATTTGGTCTAGATTGGTGTTGGGATGTTGAATTGAAGTTTAGAATTGAATTGGACCAGAATTTGGGTCAATTGGGTAGGTTTGGTTTGACATTGGGTTTACTTTGGGTTAAAATGGGTCGAATTGGGGGTTTTGATAAAAGTGGGGTAAATTGACAAAATTGGCCCATGGTGTAGTTGAACAAAATGAAATTGGGAATATTTGGGATTTTCTGGAATTTTCTGGGAATTTTCTGAATTTTTGGATTTTTGGGTCGAAAGGGGTATTTTGGGTATTTGGAAGGTATTGGGGGGTATTTTTGGAATTTTTGATATTTTTGGATATGGATGATCAATTTGAGTGATGTGGAAATGTTTGGGATTGATTTTGGAGAATTTTGGGTAATTTGGAAATTTTTGAGAAATTTGGGACTATTCAGGGCTTTGGGTAGGTTGGCGGGTGTTGGGTCCCGGGGGGTCAAAAATTGAAAATTTGGAAAATTGAAGATTGGGTGGATGTAAGTGGAATGAAATCATTTTTGTTGAGCCATGAAGCCATATCAAGCCCACATGAGCCATGAAGAGACTCATTTGAGGCATTCATCTATGTTGTTCCTAACCTGCTTAGCCGGGGCTTAGGGGTTAAGGACCATCCATGTGAATCACTTACATGAGTCGGGAAGTTAAGTTGGGTAAGGGTGTGTTTTAGGAAGTGTGTGAAAGTGTAGTGCATAGGTGTAGTGTATGTGTAAGTCGGCCCTTCACCGGACCGAGGCCACCGGGGCGATCTGAGGCGAAGAGTCACATAGGAACTCATCCTTTAAACTTCCACATTTGATTTCGACCCTCTAGGTGATTAGGGGTCTATAGTCGAGTTTGTGGAGTTTGCGGGGAGTTTAGAAGTGGTTTGAATTTCTAAAAGGTGGGTCCCGATTCTAGTCCTCTAAGATAGTCGAAGGAAAAGCTGAGGCTAGATCTAAATACTTAAAGAGAAGAAGAAGACCTCATCGAAAATGAGGTCGACAAATGGACCCCCGATAGGTGTGGTGGTGACGGAGCACACGCGCGTATTGGTGTTGGCCGAAACGATCAACAAAACCAACACGGATGTCCGAGTAACAAACTTAGGACGAAGTAGAAGAGCTTCCGTGGGGAGCGTCGAGTATATCTGCAGGACGGGAGATTCTTGAACTCTCGGCTAGGGAAAGGAAAAGGAGGTGAATCCCGAATTACATGATTTGGGAGAAATTCGATTTAGATTTTATTTTGTTTCATGTTCGAGTCATGATGTGTGAGTTTAGATTTCGATTTGGAGTTTCGATTTAGATTGAAGTTTGTCGAATTAATTTGAAGGAATTTGATTTGAAATGAAAATTGGAATTTTGAAGTTTTAGATGTAACATCTTGACCGAAAAGAAGATCGAATCGATTGGATTGAGTCATTGCAATGAGGAAAGACCTCGGAATAATGCGGTATTGGATGTAAAATCCGTAACCTCGAAGTTTGATTTGATGTATTTCGGTGCGATAGGAAAAGAATCCTAAAGCGGTGCGATCTTGGATGTAAAATCCTCGACCCAAAGTTTGAATTTGATGTATTTCGGTGCGGTAGGAAGAGAATCCTAAAGCGATGCGATCTTGGATGTAAAATCCTCGACCCAAGGTTTGAATTTGATGTATTTCGGTGCGATAGGAAGAGAATCCTAAAGCGGTGCGGTCTTGGATGTAAAATCCTCGACCCAAAGTTTGAATTTGATGTATTTCGGTGCGATAGGAAGAGAATCCTAGAGCGGTGCGGTCTTGGATGTAAAATCCTCGACCCAAAAGTTTGGATTTGATGTATTTCGGTGCGATAGGAAGAGAATCCTAAAGCGGTGCGGTCTTGGATGTAAAATCCTCGACCCGAGAGTTTGAATTGATGTATTTCGGTGCGATAGGAAGAGAATCCTAGAGCGGTGCGGTCTTGGATGTAAAATCCTCGACCCCGAAGTTTGAATTTGATGTATTTCGGTGCGATAGGAAGAGAATCCTAAAGCGGTGCGGTCTTGGATGTAAAATCCTCGACCCGAAAGTTTGAATTTGATGTATTTCGGTGCGATAGGAAGAGAATCCTAAAGCGATGCGGTCTTGGATGTAAAATCCTCGACCCGAGAGTTTGAATTTGATGTATTTCGGTGCGGTAGGAAGAGAATCCTAAAGCGGTGCGGTCTTGGATGTAAAATCCTCGACCCAAAAGTTTGAATTTGATGTATTTCGGTGCGGTAGGAAAAGAATCCTAAAGCGGTGCGGTCTTGGATGTAAAATCCTCGACCCCGAAAGTTTGAATTTGATGTATTTCGGTGCGGTAGGAAGAGAATCCTAAAGCGAGTGCGGTCTTGGATGTAAAATCCTCGACCCAGAGTTTGAATTTGATGTATTTCGGTGCGGTAGGAAGAGAATCTAAAGCGGTGCGGTCTTGGATGTAAAATCCTCGACCCGAGAGTTTGAATTGATGTATTTCGGTGCGGTAGGAAAAGAATCCTAAAGCGGTGCGGTCTTGGATGTAAAATCCTCGACCCAAGAGTTTGAATTGATGTATTTCGGTGCGATAGGAAGAGAATCCTAAAGCGGTGCGGTCTTGGATGTAAAATCCTCGACCCAAAAGTTTGAATTTGATGTATTTCGGTGCGGTAGGAAGAGAATCCTAAAGCGAGTGCGGTCTTGGATGTAAAATCCTCGACCCGAGAGTTTGAATTTGATGTATTTCGGTGCGGTAGGAAGAGAATCCTAAAGCGGTGCGAGTCTTGGATGTAAAATCCTCGACCCAAAAGTTTGAATTTGATGTATGTTTGATGTGAGATACGGAAAGATCGAATTTGAGATTTGAAATTTAGTGAGATTTGAAATTTGGAAAGATTGAATTTGAGATTTGAAATTTGACTTGATGAGTTTGAACTCGGTTGAAATTTGATTTAAGATTTGATTTGAAATTTGGAAGATGAAATTTGAAGTTTGATCGAGATTGGATTCGAAATTTGATTGAGAATTTGATTTAACATTCTTGTTGATTTTGTTTATCCTTTAATGATTCAAATTTTATTTTGTTGTTTGTTTAACGTTCATGTGAATTTGGTGTTTGTCATTTTTTAGATTTTTTTTCTTAGAAAGTTTTCTTTTATCTTTTTTTTTATTCCTTTTACGTTCTTTGTTCGAAGTTCTTTCAACTTTAATGGCGTTTCCCGATCAATTTGCACAAAAGAGGTGAAGGCGAAAAATGTGACATAGTCACTTTCATTCCAATCATGCTGAAGATACATCGTACAACTTGATACGGAACATATTTCATACAATCCATGTAGACTCGAAACGGATGTGTATGATCTTTGTTGATCCATCTAAAGAAGCATCTGTCGAAAGTCCATGTACGAATAGTGAGATACATGGTCGATAACATCACCTTCCAATCCATCCTTGGCGAGGATGCCGTATGGATGTACATTGGAGGTGTGATATTTTCCATGTAACTCACGGCTCGTAGGCGGAGGCTCTCTAGCTCGGGTACAGTGGAAATGGTAAGGTGTCCTTACTGTCGTCCATCCTTACGAACGTAGCTGAAATCCTCTTTCTTGGTACTCTGGTATGCGATGCTTGGCGATATACGCTCAGTTACCCTTCGGTATCATGACGGAACCTACCGGTAGTGGTATCTTTGCGGCCCTCGGAACTCACACGGGCTGCTATCCGGAGGTCGGATCCGAACATGATGTTACACTCGCTCGGAAAAGAGGCGTGCGAAAGGTCGACAAAGTCATGGTGATCGATGTGTGGGGGTATACGGTCACTCTGTTTGTAGATATTGATGATGCGGTATTGGGTATGCGGTCTGCTGGCGATACCCTCCATGTTATCAATCTCTTTACCATTCTCTTGATGACTAATGGCATCGGGTCCACTTGCCATGACGGAGTATTCCGGCGGGTTTCCCTTCTGTCCTCGGCGAAGTTGTAACGGCATCCACATTGTATTGTGATTCTTCCTTTCCACGGCATCCATCTCGGGGCTCGAGTATGTGTTTTCCCTTAGGCGGCTGCTCGGCCCGGTCTTTTCAAATCCGGATGCAATCCACGATTTCTTCTTGCTCATACTACGAGAATACGTACGTATGTAATTCGAGGCCCTCCGAGTATATTGATTCTTACGCCTCTAATCCTTTGAAGTATTCGAAGGTTTTCTTTTCAACATTTTGCATTCTCTCCGGCTCGTATTCGGAATGATCTGCGGATGGCGAGGCACAGTAACGTATTGTGGGATATAAGGTTCGATCCCTTCGCGTTCTCCTGCATACCTCGGCTCCTCGGGGATGATGTCCGTCGGGACATCCCCGGGGTTGCTGCACGACAAGGTCATGCATCATTGGTGGTTCTATCCGGTGGCGTGGTAGCCTTCTTTCTTCGGTTTTACGAAGATTTCCACAGTTCTTTCTGTCATCCTAGGAGTTGGCCTCCTTTCTTCGGTTCTGGTGAGCCGGTGTCCTTGAAGTGTATGCAGCGACATTAGCAACTGCCTCGTCGTCTTGATCCGCGACTAGTTTTGTTAACATCTTGCGGATACGGCGATTCTTATTTCTTCGTTGCGTTCTTGTGAGAGTAGCTCTCCGGACTTCTTGAATCTCTGTGGGCGTGGCGGCGAGCAACTGCCCTCTGCTGTAGCGACTACGGACTTCATTTTCTTATCTTCTTCAATATTTGTCTTTCTTCTCTTCTTCTTTGGATTGGTGGCTTGGGCCACCCACTTTCATCCTTGTATGTCCGGGCAGTTCTTCTCGGTCAGCCGGGACCCGGTCACTTTCTTCGTCTTGTAGGCTGCTTGGTGCGAAATGCGAGTCGATCTCGATTATCGCTCCATCTTTCACCCTCTTTTCATCGAGTGCGAGGCTTACGCCATTCTTAAAGTTCAAGACCAACCGCCGCTCGACATTTCCCTGCGAAAAGACAAGGAAAAGGATCGAGGGGCATGCTTAAGAACAAGAACATCAAGAAAATGTTTATTAAAGACATCTTGTTTTATTATTATTTTTATATTTTCAAACTTAACGGGAATGAAGTGGGATAAGATCGGGTAAGAGATTTTGATTTGGAAAAGAAAACAAGGAAAATTTTATTATCGGGATTTTATTTATTTTAGCACATTTTTGTTATTTTTCGGGTTCGGACCCGATCATAAGTAATCACTTCACCCGTGCTTCTAGGGATGGAAAGTTCATTCCTTCGAAACATCGGAGTAGCGTAGTACTTTTTCAAGTATCGTCCATTGATCGGAAGCATATGTCGTTCTCCTTGGCGATTCACTAGGCTGGTAGGAACCTCACGAGTATACCGCTCGACCACGAAACGGTCCTTCCCAGTGGGTTCGAATTTTCCCCTATCTTGCGGTGTGCGAGAATAGGTCTTTGAGAACGAGAACTAGATCACCAACTTTGAAGGTTCTTGGGCGGACCGGTTTATCATGGGCTTGAATCATCTTGGCTCGGTATAGTTCTAAATTCGTTGCGGCTGCAAGTCTTTTCCCTTCCGGGCTCTCTAATTCTTCGAGTCGTAATTTGGCGTTCTCTTACGTTGTGATTTTATTTGCAAGCTGCAATTCGAGTGAAGGGAGCTGAACCTCTAAAGGTAACAACTTGCCTCGGACCCATACACCGGAGCGTAAGGTGTAGCTTGCGTAGGAGTTACGAAGGTTGTCCGGTAGGCCCATAAGGCTTCTAACAACTTCTCGTGCCAATTTCTCTTATTGTCGTCTAAAGTCTTCTTTAAAATTTGAACGAGAGTTTTATTAAAAGCCTCGACGAGGCCGTTTGCTCTTGGGTAGTAAATTGTTGAATATCGCCGATCGATTCCGTGTCTCACGACAAAATTGTTGATCTGTGTGCTTCGAATGCGACCCATTATACGAGATGATTCGCGCGGCACTCCGAAACGGTAAACAACTTGGTTCTTGAAAAATTGTAGCACGTGATGTGCTTTCACTTCTACGAGTGGAGCGCCTGCTCGCCTTGGAAAAGTAATCGTAGTCGCAAGAATGAAGCGATGTCCTTTTGACGACGGTGGTTCTATTGGACCCATTATATCCGTGCCCCGACATTCGAATGGCCGCGATGCGATTGTCGGATGTAGCACATTTGGAGGTTGGTGTAGAACCACTCCGTGCACTTGGCATTGGTGACGGCTCTTGGCGATTTTCATGCGGTCGGTCATCATCGAGGGCCGGTAGTACCCTAGTCTTTTAATTTTCATTTTCATCTTTGGACCCGGTCGGTGAGCGCCACGAGTCCTGAATGCACCTCCTTAACAATTTCACGGGCTTCGGACCCACTTAGGCACCTTAGCCACATTTGATCAAAAGACCTTCTGTATAATGTATTGTTTATTAGTGCGTAGGACAGAGTTCTTTTCTTGATCTGATGGGCTAACGACCTATCATCTGGTAGTTTTCCTGTTTGTAGGTAATCCATCGATGGTTGTCGCCGATCTTCGTGTTTTACATCACTTCGTTGCAGATCGATCCTTTTTCCTTTTCGATTTGTGTATCGTGTCTATGTCGAGCTGTGATAGGACTCGACGTCACGTGAGCGACACTTCCATTGATTCATCTTGCAAACAGGCAAATTCTTTTGCGAGACGAGCTAGCGCATCCGTTAGAGCGTTTTCTTTTCAGGAATTTTGTAAATTGTCACATTCGGAATCTGTTCCAACAATTTGTATGGCATCTTTGGAAGTATTGCTCGAGTCTTGGTTTTAAAATTCTGTCTTGTCAGACGATCCGTTGAATGATTAATCGTGAATCCCAGTAGATGTTGATGTCCGTTATCCCCATTTGAATGGTTAATTCCGGTCCTGTTATGAGGGCTTCGTATTACCTTCGTTGTTTGTACATGGTTCCGTCAAGTGGTAGGAGTATCTTAACATCCCCGCTCCGGTGTTATAAAGATTAGCCCGATTCTGCCTTACCGGACACTTATCACTTGCGATTCTTTGTCTTTGTGCTGTTGAAGATGCTCCGTCGAAATATAATTCCCAACGTCGATCATCAAGGTCTTCTAGATTCATTATTTGTTCATCCGGCGGATCGTCATTGAGAGGAGATTCTGCCGGCAAAGGGTGTCTTTGCAAGGAAGTACTGCTAAGGCTTGTCCTTTTACGGCACGAAGAGGCACGAAAGTTATATCAAATTGCGATAATATCATCGACCATCCGGCAAGTCTGCGGAAAGCGTTGGACGAGTCATCAAGTATTGCAATGGATTAAACTTCGAGATCAAGTTGACCTTATGAGAAAGCATGTAATGCACGAGCTTTTGAGCGGCGAAGATCGGGGCCAAACAATGCTTTTCAATTGCGGGATACCTTATTTCCGTCGGCGATAAACGACGGCTTAAGTAATAAAGAGCATTTTCTTTACCCTCATCATTGACACAGGCTAACGAGGCTCCGAGAGAGTCGTCTAAAGCCGCGGTATAAAGTATTAGCGGTCTACACGAGGCTCGGGGCTGCTAAGACGGGAGGTGTCATTAAATATTGTTTAATGTCTTCGAAGGCCCTCCGGCATTTCTCTTCCCAAATAAATTTGGCGTCCTTTTTAACTAGTGCGAGAAAGGTGACACCTACTGACAGGTTTGAGATAAAGCGTCGAAGATATGCTAGCTTCCCTTGAAAAGATCGTAGTTGTTTTAAGGTTTTGGGAGGCGGCATTTCTAAGATGGCTTTAATCTTCTCCGGATCGATTTCAATTCCACGATGTCGGACGACGAATCCTAAGAATTTCCGGAGGTGACGCCGAAGGCGCATTTTAAGGGATTCATCTTAAGGTTAAATTGTCTTAATCGTTCGAAAACAATTCTCAAATCATACAAATGGTTGTCCTTTACTTTGCTTTTGATGACCACATCGTCCACGTAGCATTCGACTTGATTATGGATGAGATCATCAAAAATTCTTGTCATTGCTCTTTGGTAGGTTGCTCCTGCGTTCTTGATCCGAATGGCATCACTGTGTAGCAAAATACTCCGATCGGCGTTCGAATGCTTTGTAAGCTTTTCATCTTCCGGAGCCATTTTTATTTGGTTGTATCTGAAGATCCATCCATGAATGAGAATATTTCGTGTGTTGAAGCGATGTCGATCATTAATTCAGGATCGGTAGAGGAAATTCATCTTTTGGACATGCTTTGTTTAAATCTCCGAAATCCACACAAATTCGATCGACCATTCTTCTTCATGTTGGTACCACGTTGGCTAACCAAGTCGGGTATTGTTCTTCACGGACAAATTTAGCGTCTATTAACTTTTTAACTTCAGCTATGACTTGTTGTTCGATTTCTAGACGCATTCTTCGGGACCTTGTCGGCTGGAGCAAGTAGGGTCCACTCCTAGTTTATGGATCGCAACCTGCGGAGCTAAACACGGCATCTCATCGTAGCTCCAAGCAAAACGAGTCTTTAAATTCCATTAATAACTTGATTATTTCTTTGGAGTCTTCTTTATTGAGTAAAGAGCTAACAAAGGTAGGTCTAGGCTCTTCGCTAGTACCTAAGTTAACTTCTATTAACTCATCTATTGTAGATTTGATTTCTTCTTCGAATTCGGTGGAGCGTCTCCAATTTGTAAATCTTCGAGTTCATCCGTAGTTTCCATGCGGTTTTCATTAGATTCGCGAGTGATAACCAAGCAAAATTCGGTATCATCAGCCGATCCTCTGTGCCGAATCCGAGACCATGCTTTGAGTTGGGTGGACGACGGAGTTATTCCATAAATTTTCAAAACGTTGTGATTGACCTTTTGTCCACTTGTCGAGGTAAGAAACCACGTTGAATTAAATTTTGAACACGGGGAGAGTACCACTCGAAAGGCAATTCCATTAATTCGATGAAGTAGCATCTTGAGTGTACATTATTTTCGGTTTTGGAGGAAGAAGCACCACGGTAGAATTTGATTGGTTTTGCACCACCGCTACGTACCTCTTTGACCTCCATACCCTCGATCTTATTAGAATGGATCGGGGTCAGGGTCATAGTATGTACATAGTGGTTAATCTTCTCGTACATCGATTTATATTCTTCGTTTCTTTCATCTTCGAGAGGGATTTTGAATTGCGGCTTCTTTCGACTTATTGTCGCTGCTTCTTGTTTGATTTCTCTTTCTTCTTCAGAACTATCTTCCCAATCGACATTGATGGTTGGTTTCCTCTGTCCGATCGTCCTAATGTCTCTACCACGACCTCGTCCCCGGCCTCGACCTCGGATGCGAGTTGTGGAGAAACCTTCACCATCTCGCCGTAAGGGAGTGGTGAGTGACTTGTTGGACTAGAACTTCGGGTTCTTCGTTGTCCCAAACTTTCTTTGCTTCATTTGTTATGGTATCTCCGGAGAAGATCGTTTTCTTCGGTGGTGCATAATAAGTCGCATCCTCGTGGATTCCAATTTCATGTACGGAGAATGGTTGTAAGTCACCTTTGATGCCTTGTTCCCCTCCATCGTAGTACTTGATGCATCGATGTAGAGATGATGGTACCATCCTGTTTTCATGTATCCATGGTCGGCCGATAGAGCGTTGAACGATGTTTCGAATCAATTATGTGAAATTTCGCGGTTGTCTTTGCTAAGTCACCGGTCTTCATCGATAGCGTTATTGAGCCGAGGGCTCTTTCTCCTTTCCGGTTGAATCCTCTTAATAACATTTTGTACGCTTCGAGCTCGCGGGCATCGATTTCCAAGTATGCTAGCGTTCGAAGATTCATTATATTGATTGATGCTCCTGGATCCACCAATACTGCGGAGAGTGTAAATTTTCCGATTGTAACTGAAATGTACAACGGTCGGTTGTGATCTGCTGTTCCAAGTAGTAGGTCGTCGTACGTGAAGGTAACACCTCGTCTGTTCTTTTAACGAGCAAACCTCATCTAAGGACTCTCCGGCCATTTGAACTAAGCAAATTTCGGATCAAGTAAGGCCTTGATCGAGCTTCTCTCATCTCCTTTGATAAGATGAGAGCGTCGTAGATGCTCGGTTTGGTCGGTAGTTTCCTAAGATGGGCTAGCACGTTGTAGTCCACTTTGTTTTCATGTGTCTCTGCTTCTTCTCGAATGGGTATTTCTTCTGCAGGGGTTGGTTCTTCCCGAACAACCACACGCTTTCCTTTGTCTTTTGGACCCATTCTCGGAGGTAGAACTTTCCCACTTCTTAAGTTGACTTCGTAATTTCCTCCGAATCTATCGTTGAGCTTCGTCGGTGTCTTTTCTTGAATCGGAATGACGGACTCTTCCGGATTGACTTCGAGTCCGAAGGCTCTAACTCTATCGTGATTTGGAGCTCCTCGAAACTCACAGATAGATTCGTTGCTTGTTGAACTCTCGTAACCTCCTTGATGGATGTCTTCTTCATTATTTTGCTTGTCGAGATCGTGTATGATTTGAGAATTGTCGTTGGTATCGAAATCGATATCCGGATTATCGTTAGTTACGTAATCGTTAGAAACGATCAAAACGTAGCCAACGCCATCACCCTTATCATTATATGATCCCACCGAAGTGAGTAGATAATCATACGAGTCGGGGGTTCGAGGGATTTCTCCCCGAATCGGAAACAACTATCCTAGGATAAGCGGCCCCTAGTCCAGCCTTAGGTGCCTCGGTCTTCTCTTCTTCGTCAATTTTCTTCTTCTCTTGATCGTCTCTCGTTAAGGTGGTTCTTCATCGCAAGTGATAGTACCGGCTTAACGGGTTTCAAACTACGAATTGAAGCTCGCACCGAAGCGGTCCGGATGCTTGTCTAAAATCTTTTCGAAGACCTCGTCCAAGCGGTAGTCCATCCATCGTCGGTTGTATAGGGATCTATCGGAATGATGGGATCGATCGAGATAACATTGACGGAACCTCCTTTCGGGGTTCCTTCATGTACTCTTTCGGGATCGTTATATTCCCTTTCCGCGAGTTGTCATTGAGCCAACTTTTGAAGGTAATGCAATCTTCATTTTGTGTCCGAGCATTTGGTGGTAAGGGCAAAAGTTGGGATCACCCTTCTTATTGACTTCCTCCGGTCTTTTAGGCTCGCAGCAGTGGAAATCCGGAGTCTTCATCGGATTGCGGAACATTTTCAGCACTCGCTTCATTCTTGAACGGATATTCTCTGCTCAAAAGCTCTCTTAATGTACGTTGCGGGCGGGACGGTTGTTCATACTTGCGTAGATGAGTGATAGTCTGGGCCGGGGTTGCTTGGTAATTCTGTTGTGGTTGTTGCGGCCGTTACGGTGGTATTTGCATCGGTTGCTTGCCTTTGTCAGCTACTGCGACGATCCCGGATTTCTTTTCAAAAGTCTTTACGGGCTTTTGTTTGTCCGTCTTGTCGGTGAAACTTAATTGCTTCGCCTCTTCTTGCAAGCTTCCGGCCTTGCTTAACAACTTCTCGAAAGTCTTAATAGTAAATCCCTTGAGGAGAAGTGCTTATCGGGCCATGGATGCTTTTTAGCAAAATGCCGATCGCATGCTGTTCTTGCAGTTGTGGTTCACACTTCATACTTAAGTTCCTCCATCGGAGTATGTAATCCACCAAAGTTTCATTCGGCTTTTGTTTTTCTACCACTAAATCACCTATAGTGATGTGGTGCTGAGCTCCGGCGAATCGCTTGATGAAGAGGTTCTCTAGCTCTGAGAATGTCTTAACCGAACCGTTTGGTGATTCGCATACCGGTCGAAGGCGATTCCCGACGGACTGACGACGAACTGTCGGAAGAGTAATGCATCGCTCCCGCCGGCATTGCAACAAGCGGCACGAAAGTGTGCCACATGCTTGTCGAGGGTTCCGGTTCCATCGAAGGTCTTAAACGAGAGGTGGTACGAAGCCTTTCGGGTATTGGACGGCGTCGAATTCTTCGGGGTAAGGTCTGCCCGTCCGAATGGATGTTCCGCTCTTTGATTGTGCTAAGGCTTCTCGCACTCTGTTGTTCCACCAAGTTCTTGATATCCTTTTCGGGAATCATACTTTGTGTTGTATCCTTTTCAGTGATCATCCCCATTGACGGACGTAATCTCCTTTCCTCCGTCTACGATGTGAATGACCTGCGGGGGTGTTTCCCTTTGTGGTTGTACTTGACTGCGGAGAGTGGCCGGAGCTACGGCCATCTCTTCCATCCTTTTCGCCATTTGAGCGATCGTGTCGTCTTTCTCTTGAAGTCGTCTTCTCATCGATTCGGCTCCTCTCTTCTGCGAGCTGCGGGAGCACCTTGCGAAGGCGATGAAGCTCGTGTCTCGACCATGTTGATTTACTGCGTATTCGTCGTCCATAAATTCCGATGAATCGATCTCGTCTCCGAACTTTTCCTCTCTTTCTTTTGCCGAGCGTCGGATATCGGTTCTCGGCTTTTCCATGGCATCTTCTAGCGGGGCTTTACGTGTGTCTTCGTGGTTGTCGTGCGATAGTTGCCGGGTCCCCTTCTCACGAGTCCCCTTCATCGCGGTAGCACTTTCTTCGATTCGAGTCTCTGGCGAGACTTTCTTTCTCGAGCTGTCTGTTTCGATCTCAGCTGCCAGTGAGTGGGACGCCATACCATCCTTCGGCGGCGGAAGGTGCTAGGACCGGATGGTCGTCGGCCAAATGCTTGGAAGGTGGTATCCTCCCTGATCTGTAATCACGAGACGACAACGGGCGGACTAGCCTTCATCCTTTTACTTGGCTTTTACTGCCATGATGGCGGGTTCTACTCGGGGCCCGAGACGGGATTTGGCGGCACCCGCCCTATCCTCCGTAGAATTTCGATACGGGGCGGTTTTCCTTCTTCGCTAACTTTTCTACCAAAGTTTGCGGTCGAAGCAAACGGCGTAGTTCTAGTTCTTTTCTTGCGGCTATCGTTGTAATATGCGGGTCTGTGGTAATTTGGCGGCAATCTTGCGAATGTTTTCTTCATCTTCTGCGGCGGAGAGGGGATGAAACCTGCTTCCTCCCAACGAGTGGTATGTATTCGAGCGGCGGTGTATATTACGGCGGTTCCGGAATTTCTTCTAGGAAAGCAATTTCGGCGGCCACGGCTTCTTTAGCGATCCTTCATTTACGTTTCTTCTCCGGGTCTTTGTTAGTGACGGAATCTTTGAGCCTGGACCCGATCTCGAAAACGGAAGGTCTTACGAGAAGATCTGTACCCTCCACGGTAACGGGTCCATCATAATCTCGGATTTCTTTCCCCTTTGATTTGGCAAAAGTCGGGGCGGTGCGGAAACAACTAGACCAGGTGGGGGTAGAAAGAACGGTCCTCCTGTGGACATCGGTACTCCTCTTAATCGGGATCCTTTGCAGAGGAGGGAATTCTTGGGTTGACCTAAGGTTGAATTCAAGCAGCGGCTCTTCAGCTTCAGGTACCTTGTTCATCAGTGCAAAGAGGGAGACGTTGGTGACCTTGACGTTCGTGTTTTCAAATCCTTGTCCAAATCGGATGATTCCATTGTCGGGCAACTCATCCTTATAGACAGCGAGGTCCAGATCCATTGGTGAAAGAGAAAATCGGTTTCGGGGCTTCCATTTCTGCGGGGTAGATTCCGGTTGTCGGTCCCGAGTTATGCTTCTTTTCTTTAGGACGAAAAGAAAGGAATTGAAAAGAGTCCGAACTCATTCTTGTTCACGTATTTATAAGAAGGAATCACTTATTAAAAGAATTACTTATTAGAGGGTTTGTTTATTTAGAACGGAGTGTTCGAAAGGTGTAGAGAAGGTAAGGAATCGAATCGGAGTTGGAAAGGAAAAGAGAGTCTTAAGCAAGACTTCTCGACTCGAAGGATCACTCCTAAACTAACACCTATTGGGGGTCCACCCCACCTCGGAAATGAGGTAAAAGGATCTCGGAACCTCTCTCGTTTATGGGTGTCTAAACGAGTGGCTCCTAAATCCGAGAGAATGTTGGTTATACTTGTTCGAGGTAGAAATGAACACGGTATTCCAACGGAAAGAAGGGTAGTTTGATCCATTAGGGACATGGATACACTACTGATTTTTGAAAACGAAGCTATTTGATTAAAATGGAGAGAGGAACTAGTCCCAGCGTGAGTCGCCGAGAAATATGTCGGCATTATTTTTAGGTTATGTGTTTTATTTTGAAAAGAGAGTCGCCTACGAAATTGTCGGCGAATTTTAATTTAATTTAAATAAATAATTTGAAAAGTAGTATTTGATTTTGAAAATAATTTTAAATTTGAAAATTTTAAGATATGAAATCAAGCTGATCTCACATCCCGAATAGTTTATATAAACGAGCGCCGCACCATAAACCGTGTATACTATCCCGAAGAATAGACACACTTGCTTGATAATGGGGCTCGATTAAATAAACTAGAAAGGTTTGTGACATCCGTTTGGTACGCGAACCAATTTTATAAGCCGACAAATTCTCCTGCTTAATATGAAACTATTAAACGGGGTTTATATTACACAGGTTCTTTAAAGTTCCCTATAAGGGCAAGCCCACATAGTTAATTACATCTTAAGTGACGGGAATCACCTAAGAAAACTCTCGATAATAATCAATAATTCAGCTCTCAAGAATTTCAAAGTTTAAGTTTTCAAAGGATTGAATTTTGGAAATTTCAATAGGGAATGGATCAAATTTAGAACATTTTTATTTTGGGAATTCAAAGGAAGAAAAGTAGGAGAAATTATGGATTCGAAGTGAACTTCGATAATTTCCCGACTACCCTATGGTTTGGCTTGAATTTTAAGAAAGTCCTAATGTTTATTTAATGTTTTAATCTTGCCAATTTTAATTAATTAGGGCTTATATTTATATGATAGAATCATACAAATTGCCTAGAAGATATGAGGGTTTATGTCGTATCGGACGACTACCTCGGAATCCTAAGACCGGTTAGGGTTTAATTTGCAATGCAAATGCCTAACGAAGAGTTGAGGATTTATGTTGCACTAGGCAAACTACCTCGAAGTCCTATGGCTTTGTTATTTAATTCTAAGAAAGTTTCTTTGAAGTAGGTTCGAGTTTCTGCGACGACGATGGCCGTGTCGCTCACCATGCTCCAAACTCCTTGTTGTTGCGGAGGTTTAGTTTTAGAAATCATAAATCAAGAGATGAGAGAAGCGTTCGGTTTAGAGAAGTCTTAATTTCCAAGTGTTTTTTTGTGTTTTAATTAAAACAAATCTTAAAGTTGATTATAACGACACCGGTTAAGATCCCACGGTTCCATCCTTCCGGCATCATTATTTTTATCGGATTCACTTAGTCCGGATGAATTTGCTAAACTCAATTGAATGAGTTCCACACTTTCATTTAGACCGTGGGAAATCCCGTTAGCAACACGTAGGTTACATCATCCGAGGTATTCCCGATCATCCAACAAGACGTTTTAATTTAGTTGTAATTGTAGTTTTGTGTTACGTTTGTGATTAAATTTTGAGTTGTCTTATATTTTGAAATGTTGTGGAGGTGAATTTTATCTTGTAGTGTCTTTTAATTTAATTATGGGTTTCAGTTTTGGTTTACGTCCTAAAGGTGTCGGTTTTCATGCAATCGTTGTTTATCATGCAAGAAAAATAAAGTGCATTTGCAATAGAATAAAGCTGCGATAAAATAAAAGCGTACACGGAGGGTCTTCCCGTCATTCAAGCTGCACTTAAAACACAATTAGAATATTTAAGCAAGTTCCTAGGTAAAGCTAAGGGAAAGGTTTATGGTTTTCTACCAAATTCCTAATCCTATAGCTAGTCATTTCCTATGACGTCTAGGTTCTCATGTTTTTAGTTTGAAGACGATTTTCTTCATCGAAGAACAATTAAGTTCAATTGTTCTTATAAATATCCTATCATATTGAGGAAGTGCTTAAGAAGAATCTTAAACATCTTTTCAATATTTCTAGGATTGTTTTAAGTCCAAATGAATTTAATTGTGTAAGTGAATCGATCGTCAGAGGTTTTCAAATTTTGTTAACTTGCTCGGTGAACTAGGACATTTGAATATCCTATAAGTGAAGTAGCATTTCATTTTAATGTTCTATTTAGGAGCTATGATAACTAAAGCTCCTAAGGGCAAAATGATATTTAATGATTTGTGATCCAAATTTAAGTTCAAATTAATGATTTAAGTTTGGAATAGTGTTCGAGTTATTTTAGATTTATTTCTTCATGTCTTAAGTGAGGTTATTTAATTCAATTTAATTTAATTTAATTTAATTTAATTTAATTCAATTTAATTCAATTTAGTTTGATTTGATTTAATTTAATTCAATTCAATTTAGTTTATTTAATTTCTTAATTTAATTTAGTTTAATTTTTAATTTAATTTAATTTAATTTAATTTAATTTATTTAATTTAATTTAATTTATTTAATTTAATTTAATTTATTTAATTTAATTTAATTTTATTTAATTTATTTAATTCATTTAATTTAATTTAATTCAACTTTTAATCTTAATTTAATTTAATTTAATTTAAAATTTTTGAAAGAGTTTAATGATTTAATTTTTAGTTTAATGATTAAGTCTTTTAATATTTTAAATTTGAGTTATCATTTTAATTAAGAGTTGAGTATTGATGGGATGATTAAATTTAGGGATTTTTAAATTAAAGAATAAATCTCTTCCTAATAATATCCCTATTTTAATAATTCCGATCTTATTATTCTTCCAAATTCAATTAATTATTTAATTAAGGTTTAATCATTTTAAATTACTTAATGGGTTTCTACCCTTCAATTATTTAAATTTCAATCATCCAAATCAGATTAGGATCAAATATTTTACTTGTTAATTTTTATTAAACCTAAAGTTTTAATTAAGGGTTAAAATTTTAATTACCATTTTGCCCTTTAAGCCTAATAATTTCATAACTCACTAAATTGAACTCAAATGAACTTGAAATTTTTATGTGACTTCACTTATGTGTCAATAAAGACATGAGAGGAGAAAATGTGATTTTTCTGTATTTAATTTATTTATATAATTATTTTTTGTAGAAAAGAGAAATTTCCAAGGAAAATTCAATAACATGACCAAGGGAAAGTTTCTGTCCTTAAGAAAATTAGGGGACATTCCTAATGACCAGAGGACCACTTGGACCAAATTTTGTAATTTTTTGAATTATATTTTATTTATTAGAATTATTTTAAGTTCTGGAGTATTAATTAATTTAAAAATAAAATAAATGTTGAAAAATAAATTTTATAATTTTTAAAATTCTCTCTGATATCAAGGATTCCAGAGAACCAAACTTCACAATTTTCTGACCTTTTCTTGATTTATTATAATTATTTTGGTGAAAATGCTAGAAAATATATTTTTTTTAATTTTAAAATTACCCTAGAGCTTTAAAAATTAATATCTCACTAAATAGACCTAGGAAAAATATGGGATTTGTTCCTAAGTGATTAAAATTCAAAATATGACATTTTGGTGAATTTTATTATTTTTGTGATTTTTATTATTTTTTAATTATTGAAAATATTAAAATAATATTAAAAATCAACTTTTTAGAAAATTGAAATTTTAATTTTCTTAAACTCCCTGATATCAGAGAGACTCCAAAACCAATTTGGTGAATTTTTGAAAGATATTTTGAAAGTTATGAATTTTTAAAGTTTAAAATGACTAAGTGGCTTAATCGACCTAATTAGTGGGGCTAACGAAGTCCAATTGACCTCAAATTTTTATGATGGGTTCCTCTGATCCTAAAGGTCAGTGGAGAATTGATTTCAAGTCAATTTGATCTATAGTTAACTCTAATTAATTAGAGATCTATTTTGGGTGTTTAAGCGATTAGGGTTAATTTAAGTGAATTAACCCAAATCCTATTTTTCCTAGGGTTCTCTGGTCATATGGAACATCACCAAATTTTCCTAGAATTTATTTTACAACATGCTAATTTTTGGAATTAAAATACTTAAAATAGCAACATGCATTTGAAAAATCAATAACTTTTCATAGGGATGGCCTCGACTTTGGAAAATTCGGGGAATGTTCCCAAATTCGGAGGCTTCAAAAGCCCTATGGTCTCATGCCATGGTGAATTGTATGAATGCATGGAGAATTAAATGTATGAAGAGAGTAAATAAATTACTAAAAATAAAATACTTGGACAAAATTGAATGATTTCTTTCCACACTATTCTCCTGCGATTCCACTGAGCGAGAGGGTATTTTTATTTTATTTTTGTGATTTTTCTACACAGAGATATGAATTTTTCAAGTTTAGGAAATTAAATAAATAGGAAAATACCCTATTTTTCTGTTTATCCACGCGGCGCCGCGTCGAGCCTCGGCGGCTCCGAATGCACGCGCGGCGCGCTCCCATTCGACGCCGCCATCCGAGTCGGCAACCCGGGCCCCGCGGTTCTCGTACCGTCTCCCGGTCCGACGCCATCCGAGCCGTTCGTCCGCGCGTGTATTAAATGGACGGCATCCGTTCATCGTCCCCAGTGTCCTCGCCCGAGAGCCGTCCACACTAAATCCTTAAGATCTCACTCGATACTCGACGATTTTTATGTTCTTATGCTCTATGGATTCATCTTGAAGAGACGAACACATCTATACGGTTATCATGCATTGAAATTAAGGCATTTGAAATGGAGAATCTCCGAAGCTCGGGATGAAGAATTAATTCATACCTTAGCTCCGAGAGGTGAAGCCTCGATCGAGAGATGCTTGGCACGTTCGTTGGAGCTGCAGGAGGCTAGGGATGAAGCACGGGGATGTGGTGAATTGCTTAGGTGTGATTTCCACCAAGGCGATCACAACCTTTGGAGTCCGGAACAAGCTGGGTGACACGGAGATGGGGCTTTTCTTGGTGGACACCTTCCCTTGACTCGGTGCGGGTGTAGGACCAATCGATTTGGGGATTGGCTCGCTGTGGAGAAGTGTCCTGGTTTTGGGTGAAATTTCGACTACGAAATTGAGCTCGCGAAGAAGAAATGGCAGGGGGATCTCACTGGGGATCAAGTGCTCTGTGTGTGGGGAGGAGTCTGGAACAATTTTGGCAGAGTTTCAGTAAGGTCTGGTTCAGCACTTCTCATGGCCGAGAAGGTGAGGGGTTTAAATAGGAGATGTTGGAGGGCCTCCCGGGGGAGTTGAGGGGCTGGGATCGAGCTGCTCTTGGCATGTGAAGAACGGCCATGGTGGCCACTAGGCATGGGGCGGCTCGGCGAGGGAGAATTCCAAAGTTTGGCTCCTCCCGAGGTTTCGGCCATGGTGTTTTCCGGCGGCCTGGTGGTGGCCGGCCGGGCATTGGTCACCATCTTGTTCGGGTGGGTCGAGGGTCGGGGTTTAGTGTAGGCGATTGGCAAATGCCATGTGTAAAAGGCTTGGATTAGAATGGAATGGGAGAGGGCTTATTTTGGCTCGAATTGGTCAACCCCTCCACTTGGGCTAGGTGCACCACCCAAGGCTTGGTTTTGGCTGAGGGAAAAGTGATTTGGCTCGAGCATAATCGGTAGGGTCGAGTCACCATCCAAGCACGATTAGGCATAAGCATGGTTAAGGGGAATCATGGGAGTGGTTAATCACCTTTAGGAATTAAGGAAAGAGCCTCCTCCTTTTGCCCAAAATGGCATGGTGACATGTAAAGAGGCTCTCATGGCTTGCATATGGCTTGTGCATGGCTCCATGGCTCCATTTGGCTTGGGAAAAGGTTGGGTCGATTTCATAAAAATGGGTTTTAAGAATTTTGGATATTTTGGTGTGAATTTGTATGGGGCTTGATTTGGAATTGTTTGATGATGGAATTATAACTTAGGGAATGGCTTTGATTAAATGGATGGCAAATGGAAATGTCATGTGGGCTTTAGGGCCAAATTTGGGCTCATTGAAATGGTTTTAGATGGGCTTTTAAATGGTTTAGGAAAGTGGGCTTTTGAATTTTAAAATGGATTTTTGGGATGAAATTTTGGTAAAGGCTTGGGCCAAATAATTGTTGAGTTTGGTTTAGGGATGCTTCATGAGTGGTTTGAAACAAATTTGAGGTGATTTGGGTTTGAATTGGGTTGGATATGGGCTTTTTGGTAAAGAGGCTAAAGTGGGCCAAAATGAGCTACCATGGGCCAAAGTTGGGCTAGAGTTGAAATTGATGTAAAATTAATGTTGGGAAATGTTTTTGGGAGTGTTTCAAAGAGGTTTTGGCTTTGGTTGGGTTTTGATTTTGGGGTTTGGGCTCATTTGGGCTAGGTTTAGGTTTAGGTCAAAATTGGGCCTTTTGATTTTGGGTTGAATTTGAGTGGGGTTTGGGTCTAAATTTTGAGCAAATCATGTTAGTGTTTTGTTCATGGGGATGTTAAGAAAGGTTTGGAAAAGATTTGGGGTTAATTGGAGTTGAATTGGGTGAGTTTGGGTTAGGTTTGGGTCATAGGTCCAAATTGGGTTTTAAGGCCAAAAGTGAAATTGGATCCCAATGCCAATCAAATTGGGCTTGGATTTGGTCTAGATTGGTGTTGGGATGTTGAATTGAAGTTTAGAATTGAATTGGACCAGAATTTGGGTCAATTGGGTAGGTTTGGTTTGACATTGGGTTTACTTTGGGTTAAAATGGGTCAAATTGGGGGTTTTGATAAAAGTGGGGTAAATTGAGAAAATTGGCCCATGGTGTAGTTGAACAAAATGAAATTGGGAATATTTGGGATTTTCTGGAATTTTCTGGGAATTTTCTGAATTTTTGGATTTTTGGGTCGAAAGGGGTATTTTGGGTATTTGGAAGGTATTGGGGGGTATTTTTGGAATTTTTGATATTTTTGGATATGGATGATCAATTTGAGTGATGTGGAAATGTTAGGGATTGATTTTGGAGAATTTTGGGTAATTTGGAAATTTTTGAGAAATTTGGGCTATTCAGGGCTTTGGGTAGGTTGGCGGGTGTTGGGTCCGGGGGGTCGAAAATTGAAAATTTGGAAAATTGAAGATTGGGTGGATGTAAGTGGAATGAAATCATTTTTGTTGAGCCATGAAGCCATATCAAGCCCACATGAGCCATGAAGAGACTCATTTGAGGCATTCAGTATGTTGTTCCTAACCCTCTTAGCCGGGGCTTAGGGGTTAAGGACCATCCATGTGAATCACTTACATGAGTCGGGAAGTTAAGTTGGGTAAGGGTGTGTTTTTAGGAAGTGTGTGAAAGTGTAGTGCATAGGTGTAGTGTATGTGTAAGTCGGCCCTTCACCGAGACCAGGGCCACCGAGGCGGTCCTAAGGCCGAAGAGTCTCATAGGAACTCATCCTTTAAACTTCCACATTTGATTTCAACCCTCTAGGTGATTAGGGGTCTATAGTCGAGTTTGTGGAGTTTGCGGGGAGTTTAGAAGTGGTTTGAATTTCTAAAAGGTGGGTCCCAATTCTAGTCCTCTAAGATAGTCAAAGGAAAAGCCTAAGGCTAGATCCTAAGTACTAAAGAGAAGAAGAGAAGACCTCATCAAAAATGAGGTCAACAACAATTTCCACTTAAAACAGTAAGGAAGAAGCAATCTCTCACATTCCTTCTCCTCCTACAACTCTTTGAGAAGAATCCTAAAGCAACACTTCCACACCAATCCCTAAGCTCCAAGCTCTCTACAATTTTCATACTCTGACTTCTCCTCACCCACACACACTTTGTTTATCTTCAAATTCACTTTAAAATAGCCTAAGGATGAATTCCCTAATAGATGCCTCAAGCAACACTCCAAAAGCCATCCAAATACATTGAATTTAGCCTCCACCGACATTAAGCGAATTTATGGGTCCTCTCCAAAAAAAGGTGTTGTTGATGGCCATTCTGGCGCCAAAGGCGCTAAAAGGCAGAACTTCTATTTTTGCCTCTTTTTGCTTCAAATTCATTCCTTTTTGCTTTTTTTGCTCCAAATGCCTGAAATTATCATACCTGCAACAAAACATGAAAAATACCGTCCTTTAAAGTGCAATATCATAAAAAATGAGTACAAAAAATATATGAAAAATCCAACATATATTTGGTGCATTAAAATCCCAAAACTTAACTATTACTTGTCCTCAAGTAATCCTTTTACTACATAAAAAATATGACTCATAGTAGTAAACTTTACTTAAAGAATACCATGATTTTTTATTTAAATGAATATAATAGTGAGTCTTCTAGAAAAAATTTCAGTAACTTAGGTCAAAACTATAGGTGTAAGAACATTGAGTAATCAAGTATAAGAGTTCTAGTCTCTTATTCATTTCAAGAATAACCATAATTTGTCACATTAAGGGTGCTTTGAAGGATCATATGAAAAGGAAGCTCATGAGAGCTCTATTAGTAACTATGCTAATACTTAAATATAAATTTAGAAATAAAATTAAGCTCTTCCTTTAAGTTGATTCAAGTGAAGCCAATTTTTTATTAGGCATGTCCTCAAGCTTCTCCTCAAATATATTTTCTTTTTCTTTCTTTTTTTCTCTTTTTTTTTTCTTTTGGGATTGTTTTTCAATCCTCCTTTTTTTTGTTTTCAAGTGGGGATAACTATATCTGGATAGCCTTTAATAATTTTGAACTTCATTCTCCTCCTCCTAAAGTTGGAACTTGTAACATCTCTTTACTTTATAGATATATATTAGCTTTTAAATAATTCATCATATAGTCCCAATCTTTTCACCTCACATAAACTTCTATGACTTTTAATATTTCAAAAATACATTTTTATTTACATTAAGTACTCAAATATAGTCTGATCCTCTTATACTAAATAGCTTAACCACATAAAGTTAATCTTCATTACTAAAAACTTTCATTTAAATCTACTATGATATTTAAATATAATCAAAAATTTATTTATCTAAAGTTAAGTTCTACTACTTGAAGTCATGTTAAAATTATTTTTAAAATATATATTAAATTGAGAACAAGTAAAAGTAAATTTTGTTCTCCCCCAAACTTAAGTTTTTTAGTATATAGCAACTTAGTAGATGAGAAGGAAAAATAAAAAAGGAAGATTAAGTTTTTTGTGCCAAGATTTTGATATTTCTGAAGCTATGCAAGTATTAATAAAAAATTTAAAATAGTAAGCATAAAACAGTTAGATGCTTTGTTTAACAAAATATATCAGAGATTTGTTGGGTTAATAAAATTTAAAAACATAAACTTTAAACATTTAACACAAACATACAATCATTATAATCACAATACAAACTAATTGACAAACAAACTCAATCTCATCACAACATCTCTAACATAACAAAGTACAGTTACTACACACATCAATTACATAAAAGTAAATAACAAACACAAGTTTACACATCAATAATCACTAATAGAACATTACACTAATAGTCATTTTCTTCTTCTGATGCTGCATCTTTCTCTATCTCACGCTGGTATGGAACATAGCGAGTACAAGTAGGAAATATTACACCAGACTCTCCTCTCATGAATCTCACTTGAGCATCATGATAAGTGATCGAGGTTGTCTTAAATAAGTAATATTTCAAAAGTATTTATAAGTATTTTAGTTCAGTCACAAAGTAATAATCAGTTTAATAAGAAAGCAGCCAGTCTACACGCAAGTGTACATATCGCTCAAGTAATATGGGGCTCTGTGGTGTCTTGCTTATCAATCCCACAAGGAGGAAGTGGACTTTAAAGTAAATACTAAAGTTGTTAAAGTAATAAGATACTATATATTTCTAAACTTCAAATTAAAGTTAACTACTATTACACTAAGTTTTGTATTGAAAAGTTCAAATTTCGAGAATGTGTCCTCCCCCTTACAATGATATTATGTTGAGTGAATGATAAAGATTAGTAAAATTCTTGTATTGTGCCATATAGGATCATAGAAATTCTTTACCCTCTTCCGAGTGCTATAAAGAACATTAGATAATCCTAGGCTATCCCTAAATCTGTGGTTAGGCTTAGAGGATACTGGCTCTCACTCGAGAGCTCCCACTTCCCTTCTTCTGAAGGTTAACTCTCACATTAGTATTCAAACACTAGGACCAAATTGGGGATTTTAGTCTGTCACCCTAAAATATCCAATTCTACGCCCATTAAACCATAATTCCTTATTTATTTGCACCTAAACCCCATGAACTACATCACTTATTCATTGAGATTGAATGTAATCTTCACTTTTTTTGTAGAACACATAGTCCTTTCGGATGGTATATTTCACAATATATTTAAACAATTCAATTGGCCAGATCAAAAAGTAAATGAAGAACGAAGTGAAAAAACATCACATTATCTTAACATTCCAATGACGCATCCAATCTACACCATCACTTCACCATTTATCATTGCAAGGAGAAAGACAAAGAAATCTACTCAGTATTCATGATGAAGATACGACAAAATAAATATTTTTTATATAAAAGCAAAGTCATACAAACATCAAAAAGTAAACACAACTTATCTTAATTTCCTCCCAAGCAAATCACTTGAAGTTTCTTTGAATCTCTTCTCTCTTCACAACAACACACAATTCCCTCTTAGAATAGTAGGGAAGAAGCAATCTCTCACTTCTCTCTCCTCCTACAACTCTTTTGAGAATAATCCCTCACAAAACAACACTTTTAAACAAAACCCTAGACTCTAAACTCTCTACAAACACTTCCTCTCCACTCACACGCTAATTTACTTAACTCACACCACTTCTTCTCCTTAAATTTTGGCGAAAAGTTTGTGTTATAGTAACCTAGGGATAAATTCCCCAAGAGATGCCTCAAGAATCCAACCAAATGTCATTCAAATACATTGAATCTGTCCTCCCTTGAGATTGGGTGCCATCGGTGCCATATCGCTATAAATATTCTGAATTCTTTGAAAAAACACATCGTCGACGTCCATTCTGGCTCTATCGACACCAATTCTAGCGTCGTCCGCTCCAGAACTCAGATTTCCGGTTTTTTCCTTTTTTCACTCTGAATTCATTCCTTTTCACTTTTTTGTCCATTTGCCTAAAATCATTATATCTGCAGCAAAACAAGAAAAATACCTTCCTTTAAAGTGTAATATCATAAAAAATGAGTACAAAATATATATGAAAAATCGAACATAATTTTGGTGCATCAGAATCCCCCAAACTTAACTATTACTTGTCTTCAAGTAATCTTTTTACTACATAAAAATATGACTCCTAGAAGTGAACTTTACTTAAAGAATACTATAATTTTTTATTTAAATGAATATAATAGCATAACTTTTAGAAAGATTTTTAGTAACTTAGGTTAAAACTATAGGTTTAAAAACATTTAGTAATCAAGTATAAGAGTTCTAGTCTCATATTAATTTCAAGAATAACCAAAATTTGTCACATTAAGGGTGCTTTAAAGGATCATATGAAAAAAAATTTAATGAGAACTTTGTTAGTAAGGATGCTAATACTTAAATATAAATTAAGAAATGCAACTAAGATCTTCACTTAAGTTGATTCAAGTGAAGCCATTTTTTTATTAGGCATCTTCTCAAGCTTCTCCTCACACTTATTTTATTTTTCTTTCTTTTCTCTTTTCTTTTCTTTTTTTAATTGCTTATCAATCCTCTTTTTCTTTCTTTTTCTCTTTTTCTTTTCTTGTGAGGATTACTATCTGGATAGTCTTTAATAATTTTGAATTTCAATCTCCTCCCACTAAAGTTGGAACTTGTAACATCTCTTTACTTTATAGTTATATATTTGCTTTTAAATGATTCATCTTAGAGTCCCAATTTTCTCCTCGCATAAACTTCTAAGACTCATAAAATTTCAAAAATAGAGTTTTCTTTACTTTAAGTAGTCAACTATAATCTAATCGTCTTATACTATATATCTTATCCCCATAATGTTAACCTTCATTACTAAAAACTTTAATCTAAATCTACTATGATATTTAAATAAAATAAAAAATTTAGTTATCTAAAGTTAAGATCAACTACTTTAGGTCATGTTAAAATAATTTTGAAAATATATTTTAATTAAGAACAAATAAAAGTTAATTTCTCCTCCCCCAAATATAAGTTTTTTAGTGTTTATTAATTTAATAAAGAAGAGAGAAAAAAACAAAAATAAAAATTATCTTTTTGTGTCAGGCTTTTTATTCTTCTAAAGCATGCATGCATTAATAAAACAATTTAACTACAGGCATAAAACTATTAGAAGCATTATTCAGATATATATATCAAAGATTTGCAGAGTGAAGAAAATTTAAAACAAAACTTTAAACGCTTAATACTAACATACATTCATTTAAATTTTAATACGACTGATAAATAAACCAACATAAGTTTCAATACAACTTAACTAAGATAACAGAGTAAAATCACTAAACACGTCTACATAAAAGCAAATAAGAAACACAAAAGTCTACACAACAATTGAAAACTAAAAGAGTACTACACTACCAATCATCTTCTCTTTCTTATTCTACTCCTTCCT
This sequence comes from Papilionanthe hookeriana x Papilionanthe teres, assembly GCA_022702705.1. Classification (NCBI taxonomy): domain Eukaryota; kingdom Viridiplantae; phylum Streptophyta; class Magnoliopsida; order Asparagales; family Orchidaceae; genus Papilionanthe; species Papilionanthe hookeriana x Papilionanthe teres. Next base: position 1,971,911 of record CM040428.1, read on the forward strand.
CTTCAGGTTGGTATGGAATATAATGGGGTCAAGTAGGAAATATCACACCAGCTTCTCCCCTTATGAATCTCATTTTAACATCATGATAAGTTATATGATATTCAACTCTTCTCCTCTGATAATCATCATTAATGTTATTTCTTGACTCTAGTCCATCAATCCTACTATAAAGTCTCATAATATCACCCTGTTGTATCATCAACCGCTCCATAACATCATAAATAGCAGGAGTTCTGGAGGTAGAATGTATATCATGACTAGTAGAGGGAACCTCACTACTCTTACTTCCAGATATGCATCCTACATAAGATTCATAAGTGTGAATGTTGGCCTTACTAATTGGCTTTAAATGATGGACCAACTCTTCACTAATATTAACCTCAACTTCTGACATTACACATAATGTGTAAATCAAGGCAGGACATCCTAATCCTCTAATGGATTCTCCTTTAGCTATTGTTGGAATACTATATGAATAATAACACCAATGTTAATCATCTTCATATTTTGACTACAAAAATTCAGAGTAGTTATATCTCATGGAAACTTCACTATAATGATAAGTAGGCAGTCATCTTGCAGAAATAAAATAATGTCAGGCTTTAGATGCGACATTATAGTGGAAGCAGGAAAATTTATCTTTTGCCTTTACTTTGTTTTTCACTCCCCTCTTCCATCTGTGAAAAAAGCTATTACCTCTTCTAAGTCAGCATCTATAGTACCAAAAGATTTATAGTCACATAATGGATTATCCCTTAGTTGGTAGAAAGCGTTAATTCGTGTAGATGTGAATTCTACCATTTGTTCTCGAACAAGCACATATTCTTCTTCAGTCCACCGCAAGTTTGCATAAAATTCACGGACTACATCTGCAACTGCATCGGCAGAAAAATAACAAAATGTTTCCCAGTTTCAATGACCAATTACCTATCCACAACTTCATTCAGATTTTCAAATCCTTTATTCTGTATACACTTTTACTTTGAAGGGCAGAGTTGAAGTAGTATTGTGCTTTGATATTCACAAACTTCTTTTCATTAAAATCTACCTTTCTCTTTCCCTTAAACGTCCTTGTAGCCATTTCAAAATTTCTAGAAAAAGTGCAAATAAATCCCAATAAATTCCAAAATTGCAAATGTAGTATAATCCAAAGTCAAATCTAATAGGTAAGTGCATTTCACCATCGATCATCTCAAAGAAATCTTCAAAAAAATCATATTTTTGGATTTCCTCAATGTAGGAGATTTCCATGGTGAAAATAGAAAATTTATAGTTTAAAGTAGAGCTCTTACCAAGAGAAGATGAGATCCAACCTCAAATAGCCTTAAAATCACCACAAATGAAATTGCTAGCAAGCTATAGGAGTAGTTTTCCACCTAAGTTGGAGGATGAAGTTGTTCAAATGCGGCCAAAGGCTCAAATTCATAAGTTTATAATGTCCAGGTTGAGTTTCTGGTTTTGGATGCCATCGGCGCCAGGCTAATTTTCAGGGTTCCAAATAATTTTGCGATTTCGCGTTTCAAAGTTACGATGACATCTAATTAGCCTTTTTAAGCATCTATTTTCATAATTAAGTGATGAACTAATACAAATATTACACAGACAACACAAAACGTCACTTATATATATATATATATATATATATATCACAATTTATACATACAAATCATTCCACCACATCAATAATTCAGCATCGCAATCAAACTAAAACACATTAACACTGAAAACTAAACATAGACTCAAATCTCAAGCATAATGTCTGAAATCATACCAAAAGCAAGCCAAATACAAAATTCACTTAAGCATATGAAGTGCAAATACTAAATACTAGATAAAACAGAGAATCACTACTCCTCATCAATGTCTGTGCTATCTTCTCTGATATCTCCCATGAATTGGTGGTGCACAAAAAATTTGTAGAAGGATCGATACAGGAATTCATCAGTCGAATCCTCTTCATTCCGAGCCTTTTTCTTCATAAAACGTATCAAGCCTTCTTCCATACGCACAGTATGCTCAAATTGTTCCTTCATCCTCCAATCCAGATGATCAAATAATTCAAATATATTGTTAATTGGGTTAAAATGATTTTGTACCTCTTTCTACAATTTCTTAATTTTCTTCAGAATCATCTGCGTACTTTCAGGAAAATGTGGTTGAATAGGTAGTAGACTTTGAGATGGTTGGTCTATAGTTATGCTCAGATCATTTTAATTCCCAATTGTTTGACATTCATAAATATTAATTGGGTCCATAGGCTTCCAATGAAGAAGCACTTTTTCCCAACTTTCATATGGCACATGTGATTGGCTGTAAAGATGAAATATATTCGAAGGATGTCCCAAGCCATAATTTGATCCATGCAAAATTAATTCCAAAACAGATTTCACTATTATGGTGCCAATATCAATAGGCCTTCCAGTTTGAATACAATAGTTAAATATTGCACTTTCCTTCATAAGCTTATTAATTTTCATGACCAGGACTAATTTTGAAGATATAAAGAAATTCCATTGTGTCATCACAGGATTCAATAAGGTAGTAGAGAAATTGACATACCCATTGTCTCTTATCACCCAATCTTCACCTTCATCAATCAGATATCGATAAATTTCATTCATATTGTCTCTCGTAAGGGAAAAATTTGAGTAATGATAGATTAGCACATTATCTATCATTCAAAGTTCATTAAATTTTGGAGTGAATGATATCCACCTACCACGCACATAGACAACTCCATGGTTGATTCCATGAAGATTTTCACAAAATTCCTTCACCACAAGAATGACTACTGCGGCTATAGTGTAACAAAACACTTCCCATTACCCCTGCATAATAATTTCTTCTACACGAGTACTAGGAACATTCATACCTCGATTGACAAAGTCTTGTTCCTAGATAAGCCGCCTCCTTATAAGAACTTCATTGCAAAGCCGCTGCGCCTCGAAACTGATGAACTTCTTCCTATTGAAAACTCTAAAACATAGAGACTATAAGCAAATTTGGAACTACTATCTCATTATTCTGAATTTAATGAGTTTTAAATGAGTTTGGGGAGTTATAGGGGTGAAACTCCTGCTCAAAACCGCCAAAATCCACCATTTAAAACTCTAAAAACCGTATTTCGCTTTGTCAGCGCCATCGGCGACCATCCTGGAAAAACGTGCTGTCGGTGCCCATTCTGGCGCCATTGGCACCAGAGCACGATTTTGCTCCAACAATTTATTTGTACAAATAAATTCTAAATCTTCTATACAGTCTAATAATTATCCTAAGGAGTAATTGATATTTTATGATAGTTGGTATATCCATCTAAGAAATATTTGCACCCAGCAAGCCTATCCAACATTTGGTCTAGAAAAGGTAAAGGAAAGTGATCTTTTCTAGTGGCGGCAATTAATTTTCTATAATCAATAAAAATTTGCCAACCAGTGACTTGTCTCATTGTTATTAATTCTTTTCATTCATTCATCTCAACTGTCACTCCTTTGCTTAGGAACACAATGAATAGGACTTATCCACGCACTATATGAAATAGGATGTATAATTTCAGCATCCAACCATTTTAAAATTTCTTTCTTTACTATCTTCTCTGGAAAAACGCACTGTCTGTGCCCATGCTAGTGTCATCAGCGCCATAACACAGCTTTGTTCCAAGTTTGATTTGGTCCATATAAACTTTGAATCTTTGAAACAATCCAATAATTATCACCATTTAGGATATTTATGAGTGAGTAGAACTCATAAATATAATTAAATAATAATAATATCAGCTATAACCAATTCAAACAAACTAAATAACAAAGATAATTGTGGGTTGCCTCCCATAAAGCGATTGGTTTAACATCGTCAGCCCGATAAAATTTAGTTTTATTCAGGATGACTCAACATTAAAACCTCTTTAAAATTTGGTCCACACCACTTAAAATATGGTTTTAATATATGCCCATTAATTTTAAAAATCTTTCCAATTTTGGGATCTTCATTATCAATAACTCTAAAGTATAACCTTTTATAACAGCGAAAAGTCTTTTCCATCTAGACTTTAGTTTTCCAGGAAATAATATAAACATTGTATTATATAACAAAACCTCCTATCCAGGTTTAAATTTCTTCCCTATAATCTTTCGATCTTGTCATATCTTCATTTTCTCCATATAAATTCTATTATTATCATAAGATTCATTTCTAATTTCTTCCAATTCATTTAGTTGTAATAATCTTTTCTCTCTAGCATTCTTTAAATTAAAATTAAACTCTTTTATAGCTAAATAGGCTTTATGTTCAAATTCTACTGGTAAGAGACAAGTCTTTCCAAAAAAATTAGTCTATAAAGAGACATTTTTATAGGAGTTTTATAAGTATTCCTATATGCCCATAATATAGTATCTAATCTAGCAGACCAATCTAATTTGTAAGGATTTAAGTTTTCTTTAAAAAACATTTAATTTTCACGATTAGATACTTTAGCTAAACCAATACTCTAGGGATGATAAGCAGTACAGATTCTATGCATGATATTATTTTTTTCATCCAATCTAATCTTATAAAAATATTTTTCATTAATAGTTTTGAAACACTCCGAGTGTCACATCTGGGTAAAGCTATGGCTTCAATCTATTTAAATACATAGTCCACTGCAATCAATATGATGGTTTTCCTAATTGAAGGAATAAATGGTCCCATGAAATCTAATCCCTAAACATCAAAGATCTCAACTTCCAATGTAAAATTTAGGGGCATTCCGTTTCTTCTAGAAATATTACCTACTCACTGACATCGAACACATTTTTTAATATATCTATTAACATCCCTATAAAGAGTAGGCCAATAGAATTTAGATTGTAAAATCTTATGTGCAGTTTTGTCAGTTCCAAAATGTCCCTCAAATTCAGAATCATGATATCTCTAAATAATTTGTTCAATTTCTTTATATGACACACATTTCCTAATAACTTGATCCTTGCATTGTTTATACAAATATGGGTCATCCCAAAAATAAATTTTGTTATCATGAATTAATTTCTTCTGTTGTTGCCTTGTTAATTCAGGTGGTAAAATATCACGCACAATATAATTCACAATATCAGCATACCACTGTAAATTCCATTCCTCAATATTATAAAGTTGTTCATCAGGTAATGATTCTATAATTTCACCTCAAACTCAAATATTTCATTTTGTACCAGCCTGGATAAATGATCAGCTATTTGGATGTCAGTTCCTATTCTATCCACTATCATGAAGTCAAACTATTGCATTAGAATTACCTATCTGATTAATCTTGCTTTAGCATCATTCTTTTGCATTAAATATTTAATAACAGAATGGTCTGTATGCACTATACATTTATTCCCAATTAAATACGACCTTAACTTTTCAAAATCATATACAATAGCTAATAACACTCTCTCAGTAGTGGTATAATTAATTTAAGCATTGTCGGCCAATGAATCATTGTTGTTATGAGGTTTAATATTTTTGAAAAGGTTTAAAATATAGTTTTATAAAATAAAAATTTGATTTAATTTAATATATATATATATATATATATGGATTTTTGAAAATAATATTTTAATTTTGGCGAATGCAAAATCACAAGACATGTACCTATACTAAAGAATGGATACATGGCTTGGCGTGAGGCTAGATCAAATAAACTAAGGAATTCATGACATCCGTTTAGTCTGTGAACCATTGTTGACCAACAATTTCCCCTATCTAATATGAAGGAATTAGATAGGGTTTATATTAATCTGGCGTCTTTAAGATTCTTATAAGGGTAAGCCCCTATAGTTAATTACATCTTAGATAACCGAATTCACCTAAGAAAACTCTTGATATAGATCAGGAAATATTTATATTCATGAAATACAAAGGTAAGGTTTAGAAAGAAAATTTGATAGTCAGAAATTCAATAGGTGAATGGATCAAGTTTTAGAACATTTCATTTTATTAGAATCCAAAGGAGAGAAGGCTAGGGGAAGGACATGATTCAAGAAAAATCATAATGTCTTCCCTAACTATCTTATGGTTTGGCTTTGATTTAGAATATTTATTTGGTGTTTCATCCTTTAAATTTTGTTATTTAGGAGTTACATTTACTTGATACTGATCATGTGAATGGCCTGGAAGATAAGAGGATTTATGTCATACCTGATGACAATTTCAGAATCCTACGAGGAGTTAGGGCTTATGTTACGTAACATAGTTATGCAAGAGCCTAAAGAAAATGTGAGGATTTATTCTGCACTGAGCGGGCTAACTCGAAGTCCTATGGCTTGTTTGTTTATTTCTAAGGAATTGTTTTGCTAATGTAGACAAGTTTTGTTGTTAAAGATGGCCGTGCTGTCCACTATGCATGCTCCAATCTCCTCATCGAAGTAGGTTTAGTTTAAAGAAGTGTCAATTGAGGAGAAAAGAGAAGTGTTATGTTTTATAAATATTTAGATTTAGGTGTCTTAATATTTTATTAGGGGAACATTAAAGTTGATTATAGCAACACCGGTTAAGATCCCACAATTTTATCATCCCGACATCGCTGTTTTCATCAGATTCACTTAGTCAAAATGAATTTACTAAACTTAACTTAATGAGTTTCATACTTTCATTTAGACTGTGGGAAACCCCGTTAGCAACACGTAGGTTACCTCCTCCGAGGGATTCCCGATCATGCAATGAGACGTTTTAATTCAGTTATAATTGTGGATTTTGTTTTGTTTGTGATTAGATTTTGAGTTATTTTATATTTTTTGAATTTGTGGTGGTGAATTTTATCTTATTTTGACTTTTAGTTTTGATTTTGGTCTCAGTTTTGTGGCTATCGTAAAAGGTTTCAGTTTTCATGCAGGGTGACATTATTTTTTAGCATGCAGATTTTCAAGAAAAAGGAAGTACAGTAGAGTGCAAGTAAGTAAATTATAATAAAATAAAAGCATACCTGGTAGGTATTCCCGTCATCTCCAGCTGAAACTTTAATATTCTTGAAATAAACATTTATATTTTACAGGGAAGTAAAACCCTATAGATAGGATCGTCACAGGCCTACCAAACTTTATGTCATAACCCGGTGAATTCTATTCATTTATTTGAGAGATATTTTTCATTTGATAGATATAATAGTCGCAATAGTCCGACAAAGTGTCCAGAAGATTTGTGAAAAGATCCAGGAGAGACCCGAACATTTTACAATACTTTTGAACTTCCTTGAGGTCCTTTTGGACTTATTATAGTTATTAAATGATTTATCTGTTTCATACTCTTGTGCTCAGTGAACCAATGTTTTAGTCATCCTGAAAGGCGGGGTAATTATCATTTGGTACTTTACTTAGAAATTATGTCAGTGAGCCTTTAGAGGCAACATTGAACTTATGGAAGAATTTATCAAATTTTGATGGGCTTGTAATGTTTCAAAAATAGTTTAAAATTAATTATGTTTTCTTTTCTAATTCTTATTAGTTGATTCGTTTTATTAAGCCTAGCTCACTACTAAGCCATTAAGATTTTAGTGGATATTTTTATGTCTTTAGAAAAGGAAATTTCATGATTACGATTCTTATCAAAATATTGATTTAACAATTAAATATCAAATAAAGGGGTATTAAACTAATGGGAAATTAACTTCCAAAATTAACCTCTAACCTTAAGGCTCTTTTTAATTTGATTTTTCTTCCAAATTATGATAATTAAGGAAATTTAGCTATTTAATTTTGATATGACAAAATTGCAATGGGTTTCTACCATCTGTCCCTTAATATTTCAATCATCCAAAATAATAATTAAGGTTACTTATTGCCTATTTCCCATTTTGATTAAGCCTGAATCTTGATTAAGACTAAGTTTTCCAAAATTACAATTTTACCCATAAAGGCCTTTATCACTTCATAATTCATTAAATTTAGCTCAAATAACTTTGAATTAAAACATCAGAGGTGAAAATGTGATTTTTCAAATTTTAATTTAATTTATATATTTATTTTAATGCAAAAATAGAGGTTTTCAATGAAAATTCAATAACTTGTCCAAAAAAAGCATATGACTTTAAAATTTTTATTGGAAGTAGACCTATACCAGAGGACCACTTGAACCAAATTTCATGATTTTTTGAGTTTTAATTTAAATTTTAGAATTATTTTAATTTTTGGCGTTTTAATTAATTATAAATATTTTAAAAGTTGAAAATTCAATTTTATATTTTTTTGTAAGTCCCTATGAGGCCAGGGAACCAAAATAAACAAATTTTATATTTTTCTAATTTTAGTTTAATTATTAGAATTATTTTAGTGAAAAATTAAGGAAATTCATTTTTACCCTTTTAAAATTAATTTAAGCCTTTAAAAATTAATATTTTTATTTTGAGGCTTAGGAAAATTATGGGGATGGTTCCTAAGTGATTAAGAGACCAAATGTGATAATTGGTGATTTTTATTATTATTGTGATTTTTATTATTTGTAATCATTTAAATGTTTAGAATATGATTAAAAATGAAAATTTTGTAAAAATCCCAATTTTATTTTTAGAAAAATCTATTTATTACTGAGAACTCTCAAAACCAATTTTACAACTTTTTTGAGTTGTATTTTAATTATTAAAATTAGTTTAATGTTCAAAATTATCATTTCACTTAGAAAATTCATTTAAGTGACTAAATGAGTTCCAAATGCCATGAAATTTTGATGGGGAGTTCTCTGACCTTTAAAATATAGTGGATATAGGGTTATTTTCATTTACACATAATCCAATTTATTTTTATTTAATATTTAAGCCTTAATAATCATTAGAGTTATTTTCAGTGACTTAAATCAAATTACTATTTTTGCTAGGGTTCTCTGGTCATAGGGAACCTACCATAATTTTTCTAGATTTTTATAACCACCATGCTAATTTTTGGAATTAATTTATTAAAACTGATGCAAAAACTTGGAAAATACAGAACTATTCATAGAGGTCTCCTCTGACTTTGGAAAAATCAGGAAAGATCCCCCATAACAAAGGCTATAACAAGCTAAAATGGCAAGCCATGGTGAAATTTCTATATGCATGGAGAATTAAAAGACTACATATGATATTTAGTTAATTAAAAATCATACATACATCCAATAAATTTCAAACCATTTCCACATTATTCTCCTCTGTTCACTGAGTAAGATGAATTTTTTCTTTTATTTTTATGATTTTTCTACAAGAAGTCATGGATTTTTAAAGTTCTGATAAATTAAATAATTCAAGAATCCCCTATTTTTCTACTTAACCACGCAGCGCTGATTGGATCATCGGCAGCTCTGAAAGCCCACGCGGCGCACTCCTATTTGACGCTGCCATCTGACTGGATGTCCACGTGGCCGCGCTTTATGTACCTGATCTCCATCCGACTCCATCCTGCTCGTCCAAGTATTATACGCGCAATCGAACAGCGCTCCTTCATCGTCATCGACTGGTGTAACTCGAGAGTCATCCATATTCTAGAGCTAATATCACTCTCGATATTCAACGAAATTATGTGGGGTTCGTTCGTAGAGCTTCATCTAGCCTAGATGAACCTATCCATACGGTTTATACGGTATGAAATACAATGTATAATTATGGAGGATGAACAAAAGCTTGGGAGGAAGAGTGAGTCCAATACCTTTGTATGAGAGGGAGAGGCCTCAATCAGATGGTTGTGGCAGCTTCGATTGGTTGCAACGAATCTTCAGATGGAGCCTTTTACCTTGGTGAATTATCTAAACCCGAACTCGACCAGACCCGATTTTAGATGTTGATTGAAGTCTGGTTCAGAGGCCTTATGTGATGAGGATTTGATGAGGGATCTTCTTTTTTCACTGCTGTGAAGGTGTGGGTACAGTTATTTGAACTTTGGTGCACTGTGGTGCTGTGGTGAAATGTGTCCTGGTTTCTGGCCAAATTTGAGCTCTAAAATTGAGCTCCAACAGTGGGAATTAGAGGGGGAAAATAGCTGGAATGATCTTAGGGAGGTTTGGAGGAGCTCTGGTGAAATTTTGGCAGAGTTTGGTTAGGAAAATTTTCAGCACCTTGATTTTGGCCTTGAGGGATGGTTTTTATAGCCATGGCCAATTGGCTGAGCTCAGGGCCTGGTTTTAGGTGTATTCAACTTTTTAGGAGGAGGGCATATTAGCCCCAATGGCCAATTAGAGCTGGACAGCTTGGGAGGTGAGTTTGGGTTCAAATGGAGAGGAGGTGGCTCTCTGTTTTGGCATTTTCTGACCACTAGGCCAGCCGGCCAGGCCAGGGTAGGTGGCTAGTGGTCAGGTGGTCAGGTGGGCAGGCCATCAAGTGCCATGAGTTTAAATGGTGAAGGAATTATTATAAATATTTTTTTGATTTAGCCATTTAAAAGAGGAAATCCCCTAATTTGAGGGACCTTTAGTCCATGCCTCTAGTAGAGTGAGCTAGGTGCGTCAAGGGAGGTTCCTAGGGGTCACTTGGTGGTTTTCGGGGACCTAAGTTGGTCATATTTGGGATTATTTTGTCACATTGGGCTATGGGGTCAATTTAGGTCATTTGGGTTCAAGTTGGGCTAAATTGAGTTTGAGCTTGGGTTAGACCCAACTTATTATTCAAAATGGTGTGTATGATTTTCATGAAGTGTTTAAAAGTGGTTCTGGAGTGGTGTTGAATTGATTTGGTAGGTCAATTTGGCTTCGATTGGTGTTTTGGTCAATTTGGGCCAAGTTGGCTAACCTTGGTTTTAGGTTCGTCCAGAGTTGGTTTTAGGCCCAATTTAAGGTTCCAAATGGTCTAAGGGGATGTCATAAAGAGTTCCCAACATCCATTGGGTGGAAATTTTGGGAGTAGGGCAATTAATTTGATGACATTGTGACATTTGGCATGTTTGGGTCAAAATTGGGTCAGCTTGGTTCAAGTGGATTTGAATTGGGCTAAGATCCAAATTAGGGGAAATTGATGACTTAATTCAATTTTGGAGAGTGTTATGAAGGGTTCCAAATTGAAATTAAGGAGAATTAATTGACATTAGGTTAATTTGGGGAATTTGGGTCACTTAGGCAAATTTGGGGATTTTGGTTTTTAAGTGAAATTGAAGTCAAATGTGGGTCAAATTGGACTTAGATTTGATTTAGATTGGTATTTGAGATGTTGATTTAAAGTTTGAAATTGAAATTGGGTAAGATTGGGATCAATTGGGTAGACATTGGGTTTAATTTGGGCACTTTTGGGTTATATGGGTCAAATTGGGGCTTTTGGTTAAATTGGGCTAATTTGGCCAAACCGAGTCATGTGATAGTTGAGAGAAATGAAGTTTGGAATATTTGGGAGGTTTTGGTAATTTATGGGAATTTTTGGAATTTTTCGCTAAGAGGGGTATTTTGGTCATTTTGGGGATTTTTGGAAAATTTGGCAATTTTGGGTAATTTTGGTTAATTTGAGTGATAGAGAGAATTTTGGAATGATTTTTGAAAAATTATGGGTAATTTGGGTGATTTTGGAAATTTTTGGGGATTTTAGGGTTTTAGGGGTATTTTAGGTATTTCGGGTATTTAGGGTATTTTGGTATTTTGGGTAAAAGGGTTAGAAGTTTAAAATCTTTGGAAAAGTTGGCAATGGTTGAAAGTGGGTGTTATGGCATTGTTCAGGTTGAACCATGGACTAAGGGTCACCCTCATTGGGTCATATATGTGTTGGTACTACCCAAACCCTAGCCTGAGGCTAATGGTTTGGGAAAACCACTTACATGAGTTTCCAAAGAGTTAGGAGATCAAAGATGATGTGCCTTGTTTAAGGTTTGTGATTGTGTAATGTAAGTGTGGTGTAAGCTCCAGACCTCCCAGAGTAGATCCTAAGGTCTGAACACCTATAGGAATCTTCCCTTGGGCTTCCTTATGCTTGGTCTCTTCCTCTCAAAAGCTGGAGGTTAGGTCTTAAGCATATGAAAACTCCCAGTAAAGTGAAAAAAGTTTGAATTTTTATGGGCAGGGTTCCAAGTCTAGTCTTCTAAGAAAGTCACCAAGAGAGTCCTATGGCTAGACCATAGCTATTCTAATGACAGACTAGGCCTCAACCAAAAGTTAGGTCAACAAGCATCATTAACTATTTTACTAGCAAAGTATATCACTTAGAAAAATTTATCATACCTTTACCCTAAAGATAGCTCCAATCGTATAGTCACTGACATCACACATTAGTTCAAATGGTTTCTCCCAATCAGGTGAAACTAATATAGGAGCATTGATTAATTTTTCTTTCATAATTCAAGGGCAGGTAAACATTCTTCATTATAATTGAAATTCTTATCTTTTTCAAACAGTTGGCATAAAGGCTTAGTAATTTTGAAGAGTCTTTAAATATCCAGCATCTAACCACTTCAAAATTTCTTTCTTTACTACTTCCCTCATCATTAGATTTAGTCTCCTTTGCAGATCAACTTTAGGTTTATGCTCTTTATCTAATAAAAGTCTGTGCATGCACCTCGAAGGACTGATTCCAATAATATCAGTTAAAGTCCAACCAAAAGCTCTTTTGTATCTTTTTAATGTATCTAATAATTTTTGTTCTTGTAAATCAATTAGATCTGGGGATATTGTAATGTAGATAATTCTCCCAAAAACACATACTTTAAATTGTCAGGAAGTATTTTCTTTTCAAGTTTAGGAGATTTTATTTAAAATGGAATTAGATTTTTATTATCATTTTCTGTAGTTTCCAACATCTCAAATCTTTCCTGAACATAATCTAGTACTTTATTATATATCTCATCATTTTGATCTTCCATTTCATTTTCATCCTCACATTTTAAAATTTCATGCTCAAGTTTTTCTTCATATTTCTCCTTAAAATGCTCATTTTTCAAATAATCACAAACTTTCATTCTGCATCATTCATTATCTCTTTTTGTTGCTAGATACTTCATAGCTTTTGATATATTGAATGTCACCTTTAGATCATCAATTCTCATAGTTAATTCTCCTTTTTGAACATCTATCATAGCTCTTCCAGTTGCAAGGAATGTTCTTCTCAAAATAGTAGGAATTTCATTATCTTCCTCTATATATAAAATAATAAAATCCACAGAAAAGATAAATTTATCAACATTTACTAATACATCTTCTACAATTCCTTTTGAATCAGTAATAGATCGATCAACAAACTGAAGAGTTACAAAAGTAGGGGAAATTTCTCCTGTTCCCAACCTTTTAAAAGTTGATAGAGGCATAAGGTTAATACTAACTCCCAAATCACATAATGCTCTTCTAAAAAAATTTTCACCAATAACACAAGGAATATTGAAGCTACCTAGATCTTTAAGTTTTTCAGGAAACTTTTTATGAATAATTGTGTTACATTCTTCACCGAGTGCAACAGTCCTATTATCTGTAAACTTCCTTTTCTTATTAAATATATTGTTCATAAACTTCACAGAGTTAGGCATTTGTTTTAAGGCTTCAGTGAAGGGAATGTTTACCGTTAGTTTTTTAAGTATTTCTTAAAATTTTGAAAATTGTTTATCTCTCTTTTGTTGTTTCAATCTTTGATGAAACGGAGCTGGTGGTCTTTCTACAGTAGTTTCTATTGGTTTAAGAGGATATTCTAAATCTGGATATATGTTATCGTTACATTTTTCAATTTCCACCTTCGTTTTCTCAACTTCAACTTCTTTTAGCACTCTTGTTTCCAATTCTTTTTCACTTCTTAATTGTATAGCCTTAATTTGTTCTTTACTTTGATCCTTGGGGTTAACTTCAACATTAGTAGGGAGAGTTCCTGAAGGTCTATTACTAAGTGCAGTAGCAATATGCCCCAATTGATTTTCAATATTTCTAGTAGTAGCTCCCCGAATTTGTAATTGGTTACCTTGACTTTGTAGTTGATTACCCATGTTTAATATTAAATCTTCTATAGACAATTTCTTTTAGTTAAATTGGGGGTTACTATTAAAACCAGGAGGATAACAAGGTCTATAGTTAGTTTTTCCTCAGTTGTTCGAATTTCCTAATGGGTTCACTAAATTATTCCGCCAATGCGGATTAACAATAGCAGATTTATTATTCCAAATTAAGTTTGGGTGGTTTTTTCCAACCAGGTTTGCAATAATTCGAATAATGATTATTGGGTCTATTATTTATAGCATTCAAAGTCTCATAAGAGGATTGAGGATCTACTATTTGTCTTACTGAATTCTCCTCCAACACCTGAGGCATTTGAGAATAGCTCATTCTGAATTAATCTATTTTCTTAGAAAAAAAAGCCGTTTGAGAAGCCAACATAGATATTGCATCATAATTAAGAATACTAGGTACTCTATTTAGATTTCTCCATTCAGAGGGCAATTGAAAATCATTAGTAGCCATTTCCTCTATTAAAGAATGAGTTTCATCAAAAGGTTTTGACATTATTGATCCATCAGTAGCAACATCAATAATCAATCTAAGAGATCCCACTAATTCATTATAAAATTTTTAAATTTTTATCCAATCTGGAAAAGCATCATGTGGACACTTCCTAATGAGATCTTTAAATCTGTCTTAAGCTTCATAAATTGATTCCCCTTCTAACAGTCTGAAAGATGTATTATCATTTCTAAGCTTAGCAGTATTTTATGGAGGGAAATATTTTGACAAAAATTTATGTGATAGTTCTCCCCAAATTTTGATAGATCCAGGTGCTCATAAATTTAAATACTTCTTAGCTTTATCTCTTAATGAAAAAGGAAAAATTCTAAGTCTAACAGCATCATTTGACACTCCATCATATTTTAAACCATTTGGATAATAACAGGTTTAAGTTCAAATGAATCAGCTACATCAAGATTTTGGTTAGGTAAGTGAATTTCATCTCCTGTAAGTTTAGCACAATCTTTTAAATCTTTAGGTTGATGTTCATTTTTATCTAAATTGTTCACCATTTTGTTCAAAATTTTAAATTCTTTTATTGTATTCGAATTTTTCTAACAGTACGTTCTAACTATGTATCGTAAGTTAATAAACCTTTAGATCCAATATTACGCATATAGAATCACAGTAAACAAACTTAAAAAGTAAGTAAGCACACATAATTGCAAATTAAAGGTTTTCAATTACTACTAAATTTACTGTTACCTCCCCGGCAACGGCGCCAAAAACTTGACCGTAGCTGTCGTAAAGTAATATTTTCAGTTCAGCCACAAAGTATAATCAGATCATAAACAAAGTAGCTAATCTATATGAAAGTATATGTGTCGCTCAAATATTACAAAGCTCTAATGGTGTCCTGGTTATCGATCCCATAGGGAGGACATAAATCTATAAAGTGTAGTACATAAATCTAATTTTCAATATACAATGCACGTATAGAAAATACTGAAGTTGCTAAAGTTATATGATGATAAAAATTTTAAGCTCACTAAATTACTTTCTAAGCATCAAAATAATAACTATCACTCAAATAAGTTTTGTATTTAAAGGTTCAAATTTAGATAAAGTGTCCTTCCCCTTACAATGATGTTATGATGAGTGAATGATAAAGATTTGTGAAGATTTGCACTGTGCCAAATAGGAGCATATATATTCTATACCCTCTTCCGAGTACTATAAGAACATAGGCTAATCCTAGGCTTAGTCTCCAAATCTGTGCTTCCGCTGAGAGGATACTGGCTCTCACTCTAGAGCTCCACTTTCACTTCGCTTGAATGCTAACTCTCACTTTAGTTTCCAAATGCTAGGACCAAATTAGAAAATTTAGTCTAACACCCTAAAATATTCAATTCTGCTCCCAATAAACCATATTTCCCTATTTATTTGCTCCAACCCCCACGAATTACATCACTTATTCATGGACATTGAATGTGATCTTTACATTTGTTGTTGAACTCATAGCCCTCTCGGATCATATGTTTTACAACAAATTTTAACAAGTCAATTGGCCAAATCAAAAAGTAAACGAAGTACGAAGTAAAGAATTATCACAATTTCTTAACATTCACATGGAACATCCAATCTAAATCATAACTTCACCATACCTCATTGTAAGGAGAAATACAAAGAAATCTACTCAAAATTCCTGAGGAAGACATGATAACACAAGGATTTCATATATAAAAGCAAAGTCATACAAACAATAAGAAGTAAATTGAAACCCCAAGCAAATCCCTTGAAGTCCCTTTGAATCTCTTTCTCTCTTCACAAAAACACATAATTCCCTCTTAAAACAGTAAGGAAGGAGCAATCTTTTACTTTCATTCTCCTCTTACAACTCTTTGAGAAGATTCCCTCAAAAAACAACACATTCACACCAAAATCTAGACTCTAAACCCTCTAAAATTATCAAACTTAACTTCTCCTCACTCACACGCAATTTTTTTGGCTTCAAATTCACTATAACATAGCCTAGGGATGAATTCCCTAAGAGATACCTCAAGCAAACCTCCAAAATTAGTAAAAAAAAATACATTGAATTTGAACTCCAATGACATTGGGTGCCATCAGCGCCATTTCTGAGTGCCGCCGGCTCCCAGAGCGTCTAATTTTTTGGTGCTCTATGTAAAAGGGTGTCGACGGTGCCAAAAGGCAGAACTTCTTTTTATGCCTCTTTTCACTCTGAACTCATTCTTTTTTGCTTTTTTTGTTCAAATACCTAAAATCATCATACCTGTAACAAATATAAAAAATACCTTCCTTTAAAGTGCAATATCAAAAAAATAAGTACAAAATATCAATGAATAATCCAAAATATTTTTGGTGCATCACTTATCAGTTTTTTAAGGTGGAAAATAAGTGGCAAAGGATTTTCGTGCTAACTCTCTCCATGTTCTAGTAGATCCAGGTGCTAATGAGTTTAACCACTCTTAGCATTATTCATTAAAAAAAAGGATAAAGACTGTGTCGAACATCATCGTTTGATATGCCATCATATTTAAGTGTAGCACACAGTTCTAGAAAACTTGCATGGTGTAAAATTGGATCCTCAGATGGCGTTCCTCCAAAATGATTATTTTTTACAATTTATATAATAACAGATTTATGTTCAAATGAGTTAGCCGCTACAACAGAGGTTTATATATTAAAATGAGTTTTATCTATTGTAGGGTTTGCGTAGTCTCTTAAGGGTCATTGTATATGATGATGTTCATTTTCAACCATTTTATTATCAAAAATTTTTTGATATGTTTGTTATTTCTTGAAAATTGTGAAGTTCTTTATTTTTTCATATTTTCCTTGTGGTTCTTTCTAACTTTGAATTGTAAAGCACTAATCTTTTAGATCCTAAACTACGCATGCAAAGGATAAAAATTCACAAAGTAAAATTTAAAAAAAAAATGAAACACTTAAATAAAAATTAGATTTTTAATTTTTTTTATTTTTTTTTGAATTTTTTTGTTTTAATTTTTTTTAATTATTAATTTTTTTGTTTTATAGAAATCATTTTTAAATACAACTCTCCAAGAATAAATCTACAATTCATATAAAATGTCTAAATAAAAAATTTTGGTACTTTCCCACCAACGGCTCCAAAAACTTGATCCCGGCCCACAATCACGTAATTTAATTAAGATCCAAAGATAACCAAATTCATGCCTCGATTTAGATTTAGCAACTAGTGTGTAAAATAACTATATTAGACAATTTAAAATTTTATTAATGGTTTATTGATCAAAGAAAAATACATAAAGAAATTCATATCTATTTTTGATGAAATTGCACTTTAAAGAAATGTATTTTCTTTATTTTATTGCAGGAATGAAGATTTATTAGTGATAGAAGCAAAAAGCATGAATTGGAGCAAATTTGGATCAAAAAGGAGAAAATTCATGCAAATTTAACTACTTCGCCGACTGCGAGATCGTGAGGAGAAATTTATGAAGGAATTATAACTACCTCGCCGACGGCGAGCCCGAGCCTGCCGACAGCGAGATCGCGCGGTTTGAAGACCTTCTAGAAGCTCCGCTGATGGCGAGGTCGTTTCCCATCGACAGCGAGCTAGTTCAAAATGCATATACATTGAACCTGGACACTTTTTGAAGAGGTGTTTAAGCACCCCTTGGACCTTTGCCTACCTCTATAAATAGAGGCCGAATTCTAGAGTCTTGTGTGTGTCTTTTGAGTCTTCTGTGTGTCTATTTCTAGTGTCTTAAGTGTAATTTGTGTGAGTTTAATTTAGTTTGAGTGTGTTTAGTGAGTTCATTAGTTAATTGAGTGCTATTTAGTTGCTATACTAGAAGGAAAAGTCAAAGGAACATCAAGGAGTCTGCTTGGGAAGGAAATTAAGATAAATATCTTTGTTTATTATTGTTAACTTTAAATGAAATCCATGCTTTGTTTTATTCCTTTTTATTCTGAGTAGTTTTCTTAGTCTTTCTCCTTGTTTATGAAAATTATGCGGATTGATGAAATTAAATAAAAGCACCTAATATAATATAAATAAATTGTGATAATTTTTACATAAAACTTAATTTACTTTCAATCTAGCCAATTGAGTAGTTAAAATATGTTGAATTATCAACTATAGTAAAAATTACATCCAATATCCAGGGAAGTCAAAAGCCTTGGAAGGTGGGTGCAAATAAATAGGGAAATATTAATTATCAGGCGTAGAATTGGATATTTTAGTGTGACGGACTAAAATACTCAATTCGATCCTACTTGTTTGAGAGGCTGAAGTGTAGATGTTAGCCCTCGGGTGAGGGGAACATGGGAACTACGAAGTGGCGACCGGTATCCTCCCAGCTTCAGCCGCGGATTCGGTAATCAAACATTGGATTAGTCAATGTTCTTTGCACCTGGACCAAAGGGTAAAGAATAGGAATGCTCCTATTTGTCACAATACAATTTAAAAATTCTATTTAAATTCATCATTTCACTTAATTTTCTAAAAGCAAGGAGAAGGATACTTTTTCTGAATTAATTAAATCAACTTATTTCAAGCATTAGTATACTTTAGTTTATTATAGTTACTTTGAATTTATGTTCACTTTATTAGTAAGTAATTCCTTTAAATTTAGCTGATAACAATTCTGTTAAAAACTTCCCTGTGGGATCGATAACCAGGACTCCACTAGAGTCCTGTATTACTTGATACGATACGTATACTTGCGTAGAATCCACATTATACATTAAATCATATATCTATATTTAAAGCGGGATCAAGTTTTTGGTTCCGTTGTTATAAACATAATTTACATACATATTAAAAGTGGGTCAAGTTTTTGGCGCCGTTGCCGGGGAACTAAAGAAATTATTTACTAAAGTAACGGACTATTTTTTAGATTTATATGCGAAAATTTGGAAACGAAAATTTAATACCTTAAGATTTAGAATTAGAGCGTACAATTAAAAGAATTAGAAAACAAAAAAGAGAAATTATAAATTTAACACAAATGGCAAATATACCTGAAAATGAGAATATCAATCAACCAAGACCATTACGAGATTATGCCAACCCTACATTAGATGAAATTCATTTAACTATTCAAAACCCTGTTGTAGATGCTAATTCATTCGAACTTAAATCTGCAATTATCCAAATGGTACAAAACAATCAATTTAGTGGTTCACCTACTGAAGATCCTAATTTACATCTTGCTAGTTTTTTAGAACTATGTGCTACTTTCAAATATGAAGGAGTATCTAATGATGCTATTAGACTTAGACTTTTTCCTTTTTCTTTAAGGGATAAGGCTAAAATGTGGTTAAATTCGTTAGTACCTGGATATATTAAAACTTGGGGAGAAGTATCACAAAAATTTCTATCCAAATATTTTCCACCATCTAAAACTGCTAAGCTTAGAAATGATATAACTTCTTTTAGTCGAGTTTGATGGAGAGTCGATATATGAATCTTGAGAGAGATTTAAAGAACTTCTTAGGAAATGCCCACATCATGCGTTACCGGATTGGTTAATTATCCAAACTTTTTATAATGGATTAGTAGGATCTTTAAGATCGATCATCGATCTTGCTGTCTTGGAGGATCATTAATGTCAAAACCATTTGATCAAGCTAATGCACTAATCGAAGAAATGACAACAAATAATTTTTAATGGCCTCTTGATAGAATGAATCAAAAAAAAAATAGCTAGTATTCATGAAAATGATGCAATAACTATGTTAGCTTCTATATCTAAGAAATTAGATCATTTTGGAATGAATTACTCTCCAACTATAACAGAAGAAAATTCATCTGGACAACTTATAGAATCTCAATCTCAATATGAAATAATTAATGCAATTAACAACAGACCCAATAATCCTTATGCAAATTATTATAATCCTAGATGGAAAAATCATCCTAATTTTAATTGGAATAATAATACAACTAATCAACCATGGATGAATAATATGACACAACAATTAGGAAATCCATCTAATCAAGGAAATCTTAATTATAAACCTAATTATCCACCTGGATTTAATAATAATAACCCTCAATTTAAAGAAAAAAAATTATCTATAGAAGAATTAATATTAAATATGGGTCAACATTTACAAAATCAAGGAAATCAATTACAAATACAAGGAAATCAGTTACAAAATCAAGGAACAGCTATCAAAAATATTGAAACTCAACTTGGACATATCGCTACTGCACTTAATAATAGAATACCTGGAACATTTCCTAGTAATGTGGAAATAAATCCCAAAGATAAGGGAAATGAACAAATTAAAGCGATACAATTACGAAGTGGAAAAGAATTAGAACCTCGAATTCAGAAAGAACTTGAAAGTCCAAAAGAGGAAGTGGAAATTGAAAAATGAAAGAATCAATAAGATCCAAACTTAGAAAATCCTTTAATACCAATGAAAATTTCTGTTGAAAAACCTCCACCACCATTTTCTCAACGACTAATTCAACATAAAAAAGACAAACAATTTGTTAAATTCTTTGAAATTTTAAAGAAATTAACGATAAATATTCCTTTCGTAGAAGCTTTAGAACAGATGCCAAACTATGTAAAATTCAAGAAAGATATTCTAAATAAAAAAAAGAAAATTTACTGATAATGAAATGGTTGCACTTAGTGAAGAGTGTAGTCTTATTATTCAGAAAAAACTTCCGAAAAATTAAAAGATCTCGGTTGTTTCACTATACCTCGCGCTATTGGAGAAAAATTCTATGGAAAAGCTTTGTGTGACTTAGGAGCAAGCATCAATCTAATGCCTCTATCAATTTTTAAGAGATTAGGATTGGGAGAAATTTCACCTACTTCAGTAACTCTTCAGTTAGCTGACCGTTCTGTTACATATCCTAAGGGAGTTATTGAAGATGTATTAGTAAAAGTGGATAAATTTATCTTCCCTATAGATTTTATTATT
Organism: Papilionanthe hookeriana x Papilionanthe teres; assembly: GCA_022702705.1. Taxonomy (NCBI): domain Eukaryota; kingdom Viridiplantae; phylum Streptophyta; class Magnoliopsida; order Asparagales; family Orchidaceae; genus Papilionanthe; species Papilionanthe hookeriana x Papilionanthe teres. Next base: position 1,993,172 of record CM040428.1, read on the forward strand.
CTAGATATGGAAGAAGATAAAGAAATTTCTATCATTTTAGGAAGACCATTTTTAGCCACTGGAAAAGCTATGATTGATGTTCAGAAATGAGAATTAACTATGAGAGTAAATGACCAAAAAGTAACTTTTAATATTGCTTAAATCAATGAAATATCCTGCGTTAGAAAAAGATGATGAGTGTTTTCGAATGGAAGTACTTGATCATTTACAAAAAGAATATTTTAAAGATCATTATGAAGAAAAATTAGAAAAAGAAAATATTGAATTAATTGAAAAATCTGAGATAAATGAAGAATTAGATTATATTCAAGAGAAATTTGAATTTTTGGATAACACAGAAAACACTGAAAAAAAAAATAGTTCCACCAATTATTAAACCTCCTGAACTTGAGTTAAAAATGTTACCTAATCATTTAAAATATGCTTACTTAGGTAATTCTTCAACTCTATCAGTTATTATTTCATCTGAATTAAATGAATCTCAAGAACAAAAAATTTTAAATACGTTAAAAAAATATAAGAAAATTTTTTGTTGGACTTTAGTAGATATTAAAAGAATTAGTCCTTCAATCTGTATGCACTTATTTTAGATAATGAACATAAACCTAAAGCCGATCTACAAAGGAGATTAAATCCGATAATGAAAGAAGTAGTCAAGAAAGAAATTTTAAAATGGTTAGATAATGGTATTATATATCCTATTTACGACGAGTGCTTGGGTAAGCCCGATTCATCGTGTACCTAAAAAGGAGGGTGACTGTCAAAGCTAATGAAAATAATGATCTTATCCCTATAAGACAAGTTACTGGATGGCGAATATGTATTGATTATAGAAAATTTAATACAACCACTAGAAAAGATCACTTCACATTACCATTTCTAGACCAGATGTTAGATAGATTAGCCGGACATAAATATTTTTGTTTCTTAGATGGATATATCGGTTATCATCAAATACAAATTGCTCCTGAGGATCAAGATAAAACTACATTTACTACTCCTTATGGAACTTTCGCTTTTCGAAGAATGCCTTTTGGATTATGTAATGCACCTGCAACATTCCAAAGATGTATGATGTCTATATTTAGTAAATTAATTGATAATGGAATAGAAGTATTTATAGATGATTTCTCTGTATTTGGAACAACATTTGACACATGCTTAAATCATCTTGAAAAAGTATTTGAGGTATGTGAGAACTAATTTAGTTCTTAATTGGGAGAAATGTCAATTTATGGTTAAGGCGGCATTGTATTAGGGCATAAAACTTCAGAAAAAGGCATGGAAGTAGACCCTGCAAAAATTCAAGTAATAGCTAAATTACCACCTCCAACTACGGTAAAAGGGGTAAGAAGTTTTCCTGGACATGCTGGATTTTACAGGCGTTATATTAAAGATTTTTCAAGAATTACTAAACCTCTATGCCAACTTCTTGAAAAGGACAAGAAATTTGAATTTACAACTGAATGCCTAAATGCTTTTGAATTATTAAAAGATAAATTAATTACAGCACCTATAATAGTTTCACATAATTGGGAGAAACAGTTTGAGCTTATGTGTGATGCTAGTGATTATGCAATAGGAGCAGTTCTTGAGCTAAGATATGATAAGATTTTCAAAGTTATATATTATGCTAGTAAAACTCTAAATGATGTTGAGATAAATTATACAGTTCCTGAAAGAGAATTATTAGCAGTTGTATATGCTTTTAATAAATTTCGGCATTATATAATAGGACCTAAATGCATTGTGCATACTGATCATTCTGCTATAAAATATTTAATACAAAAGAAAGATTCTAAACCAAGATTAATCAGATGGATATTATTAATGCAAGAATTTGATTTTGAGATAGTTAACAAAAAAGGAACTGATAATCGAATTGCTGATCATTTATCAAGATTAGAAAATCATGAATTATCTAATATTGATAATGAAAATTTAGACAGTTTTCCTGATGAACAACTTTATAATATTAATGAGTTGAAAATACCTTGGTATGCTGATATAGTAAATTATATTGTAAGTGACATTTTACCACCTATGTTAACTTTGCAACAATAGAAAAAATTCATTCACGATACTAAATCATATTTTTGGGATGAACCATACTTATATAAGCAATGTAAGGATCTAATTATTAGAAGATGCGTGCCTTATGAAGAAATTGAATCAATTATTCAAAAATGTCATGATTCGATTTTGGAGGACATTTTGGGACGGATAAAACCGCATATAAAATTCTACGATACTGGATTCTACCGGCCTACTCTATTTAGAGATGTATATAGATATATTAAAACCTGCGATAAATGCCAAAGAGTAGGAAACATATCAAGAAAAAATGAAATTCCTCTGAATTTTATATTAGAAGTTGAATTTTTGATGTTTGGGGATTAGATTTCATGGGACCTTTTATTCCGTCATTTGGAAACTCATATATATTAGTAGTTGTTGATTATGTTTCCAAATGGATTGAAGCACAAGCTTTATCTAGATGTGATGCTTAAAGTGTTTCAAAATTCTTAATGAAAAATATTTTTACTTGATTTGGAATGCTGAGAGTGATTATCACTGACGGAGGAACTCATTTTAGAAACAAATATATTCACAAACTAGTAGAAAAGTATAATATTATGCATAAGATATCGACTGCTTATCATCCACAAACAAGTGGATTAGCTAAAGTTTCTAATCGAGAGATTAAGTGTATATTAGAAAAGTTTGTAAATCTTAATAGATCAGACTGGTCTATAAGACTAGACACTGCATTATGGGCTTACAGGACTGCTTATAAAACTCCGATTGGAATGACTCCTTATAGGCTTATATATGGAAAAACTTACCACTTACCAGTTGAATTAGAACATAAAGCATATTGGGCGATTAAAGAATTTAGTTATAATATGAAAGAAGCTGGTGAGAAGAGGTTGTTGCAATTAAATGAATTGGAAGAATTAAGGAATGAATCATATGATAATGATAGGATTTATAAAGAAAGGATGAAATTATGGCATGATCGGAAGATTAATCAGAGAAATTTTGAACCAGGACAAGAAGTTTTGCTTTATAATACTAGATTGAAATTATTTCCTGGGAAATTAAAATCTCAATGGTTAGGACCTTTCATCATAACTCAAATATTTTCATATGAAACTATAGAAATTGAAGATCCAAAAACAGGACATAGATTTAAAGTAAATGTACATAGATTAAAACCATATTTCGAAAATAGACGACCAAATTTTAAAGAGGTTTTAATGCTTAGTCAACCTGAACACTAACTGAATTAGGTCGGGCTGAAGACGTTAAACCAAGCGCTTTATGGGAGGCAACCTATAGTAGTCTTTTATTTTTAAATATCTACAAATTTGTGAGTCTATATTATTAAAATAAATCTTACTACTCAAATTTTTATTAGAATCATCACAAAAATTGAACTTATTAGATGAGATCAGAAAATATTCGGACCAGAGCGAAAACGGGCGATTTTTACGAATCTCGCCGACAGCGAGATCGAGCCCGCTGATTGCGAGATCGTGGACCATTACTCATTTTGTTTTATAACTAAGTCGCAGACGGCGAGGAACTTCCCGCTGACGGCGAGGAAGTTAAAATTTTGGTTTCTTAAAGATTTTTCGTACGGTTTTGGACGGATCTAAGCCATTCCTTCGTAAGAAATTATTCCAAATCCGATTTTACACCATTTTCTTCCTTAGGAACGACTAGAGACCAATCCATTCCATCCAAAATGGCCTCCAAATTCTTAGGAATCACAAAAACTGAAGTTTTCAACCGGAGAAAATTCGTCAGTTCGGAGGCACAGCGAATCTTCAACAAAGGCTTGATGAAGAAAAGACTTATCAAAGAATGAGGATTCGCCAATAGAGGAGTAGAGAATGCTACTACAAAAATCGAATAAATGATCGCACAGTGGCATTGGGAGGTATTTTGTTATACAACTTCCGCTGTAGTTATACCAGTAGTTAAAGAGTTTTACACTAATTTACATGCGATCAACAATGGAAATGTGTATGTCAGAAGAAGATGGGTAACATTTACTCCTGCAAGGGTAAATGAATTGTTTTCTATATAAAATAACTCTATTTGTCACTATTCCAACTTTGTGCCTTCAAGATACAATATGAACGAAATCTATAGATACCTGACTGATGAACCGGATGATTGGGAGTTACAAGAAGACGGGTATGTCAGTTTTTCTGCATCACTTCTAAACCCTGTCTCGAAGCACTGGCATTTCTTTATATCATCAAAATTATTACCTACCATGAGAGTAAATAAAGTTTCAAAGGAATGCGCTATTTTAAACTATTGTATTCAAATTGGATTACCTATCGATGTTGGATCAATAATAGTAAAGTCTGCATTGGGATTAATTGTGCATGGGTCAGTGCATGGACTTGGACACCCATCTACTATATTTGCTTTATGCAGTCAATACCAAGTTTCTTATGAGGCTTGGGAAAAAGTACATTTACCATGGAAACCCCTGGATCCTACTAATATGTTTCCCACTTTGGATAACAATGATGAGATCACCATTATTTCTGACATAGCATCACAGAACAATCCTTTAGCAAGGCCCTTTACTGATAAGACTAATTTCATTCTGAAAAAGATTAAAGGATTGGAGAAAGAATTGCAAAATGTGATGAATTCTATTGACAATATCTCTGATATGTTTGATCATATTGATTGGAGAATGAAGGAGCACTTTGATCATACTGGACATCTGGAGGCCAGTTTTATTCATCTACTAAGACAGAAAGGATGGATTAATGAAGAATCTACTGCAGAATTCATTTTCAGGCCTTTCTACAATTTATTTGTGCACCTGCGTCGCATTGGAAATATCAGAGAAGATATTAGTTCAGACACTAAAGTGTAGGAAAGATTTCTATGTTTATGTTATATTTGTATATGTGCGTGTTTGATTTGGAGTTAAGTTTTATTATGAGTCGAACTTTGATTTGATCATCTCAGATTTGATGAGATTTTATGTAAATTGTTATTTCTCAGCATTTAGAGTGTTGTGGTTTGGATTGCGATGCTGAGTATTATGGATTTGAACAATTAAGTTAAGTATGTGTGAAGTTGTTAGTGTGAAATTTGTAAGTTTCATGGATTTCATTTATGAAGTTATATTGTTTGTTTTGTGCGACTTTTTGTGAGTATAAGTACCTAATCTTCGTATTATTATTAAAATTAAGTGACCGGAAGATTGATTAAGGGCAATTTGAGGTTGAAAATGATTGACGAATTTCAAAAATTGAAAATTTTTGCGACCACACTGACAGCGAGAATTATCTCGCCGACAGCGAGACCGAGCTCGCCGACGGCGGATTTTTCCCGAAACTTTTACCTTATGGAATTAATTAGCTTGCCGACGGCGAGAAAAACCTCACTAACAGTGAGAACGCGAAAAGACCTATATTTGACCGGTCAACCGACACTATTCATCATCCCTTTCCTCAAATTTTCGAAAAAACCGACCTGGGGCTTGAGAGATCTTGGATTTGAAGCGATTTCAACACTTTTTGACACCGGATTTCATCTTCCCTTGGTAAGAGCTTCACTCCTATGCAAAAATTTTTTATTTTCACCATGAATTTCTTCTACATTGGGATATTTTGAAAAATTTTGAAATGTGAAGAAAATACTTGGAAGAATTTCATAGAAATTGAATTAAATGGATTTTAGTTGTTGTAGGAAGCCTTCTTAATAATATTTTGGAGTTTAGTTAAAATTTTTGTAAATTTCACAGATCAAGAAATGGCTCCATGACAAAAGCGACGAATAGAATGTGATGAAACTCGATTCATTAATGCGAAAGCACAAACTCGATATTTTCAAAACATTCAAGCAAGAAATTGCATTCAAGATCGAGTTTTCAAGAATCCAGGAAGAGAAGTAGAGCGAGTTATAAAGGAGCGAGGATGGGAAAACTTCTGTTTCGTTACCAACAGAGCAGCTGTAGAAGTTGTGAAGGAATTTTATACAAACTTAACACGAGTCGAAGATGCACTGGTTAGGGTTAGAGGATTTTTTGTAGATTTCAACGCTGCTAGAATAAACGCTTATTATGAAGTTCGAGACACCTACTTGAGCGAATATGAAACTTTTGGAACTATGGAAGGACCATTGGAAGAGGTGATCGACTTTCTCACTGATGGGAAAGGAGTCTGGAAGATAAAGTAGCGGGAACGGGTAAACTTCCCTTTTTCTATGCTAAATGCAACATCTAAAGCCTGACATTATTTTATTTGTTCTACTTTGTTACCTACCTACCACCATAGTGAGGTAACAAGAGATAGAAACGGTTCGAATTTCGTTTTCGGAACCGAAGAGTATTAATGTGGGAAATATTATATATAAAAACATATTAGCCACTGCTTAGAAATGAAAGTGGAGGAGGACTAGGACATCCCGGTCTTATCTATGCACTTTGCCAATTATCCGGGGTAGAGGCAAGAGATGATGAGGAATGGATAGAGCCTATGAAACCCCTTACTCGAGCCAATATAAAGAAATATGAATCCCACGAAGGATGGAGATGCAGGACAAGGGATTATGTACCTTCTTCAAGTAGAGATATACCCTCTACTAGTTATGAACCACCCCCTCAGTACACCACTCCTAACCTTCAAGATCTGATGAATGAGTTAACCCTGAGTAGAAAGAGTTTGAGTTATTTGGAGAAAATATGGAAAGAAGATTTGAGCATATAGATCAAAGAATCGGAGGCTTGGAGAGAAGACACGATTATGATAGTGAATATCTCCAGCGACATTCAGAGTACGAGATTGCATACTATGAAGCTAAGCGTCGTTATTGGAGTGGTGATTTAGATGTTGTCTTTCCTGAGTGCCCCCGTTATACACAGTACCAGCCTACTCAGCCTTCTCAGCCTGGAGATCAGGGAGACGACATAGCTTGGGATTTTGATGCAGAAGATTAGAATCTTTGTTTAGTTTTTTTGATTTGTTTAGATTTGTTGTTTTGCAAATTTTATTATTTCTGTGTGTAATATTTTAGTACTTTCTATGGACTTTGGACTTGATATGTATTTGTTTGCTTGAGCAGTGATGTTAAATTTCTTATGTGTATTAAATTAGTTGCAAATTTTTATATATATAGGATGTTAGTTTTTCTTTAATGTATTGTTTAAATTGTAAATGTATGTGTAGTAACAAATTAAGTTTTCTTTGTTATGTTTGATACTTATTTTAAAAAATTTTTCAATCCCTGCACTTTCTTTTTAAATGTTATATAAGGAAGAATACTAACAGTACAGGTTCTGTAAGTAATGAAAAAGCCTGCGAAAATTTTAAAGAAAAGAAATACCTAAAGCTCAAAGGTATGATGAATTTTATTTATATACTTTCCCTTTTTCACTATGTAGTATAGATAGAAAAATTTAAGTTTGGGGGAAGGTAAAAATACAAATTTAATTATTAAAATTGTTCTCAAATTCTATTTTCAAAAATTATTAAATGATTTTCTATAGTAATTTTCAATTCAATAAATATGAGTTGCTTTATTTAATTATTATATAAAGTTAAAGAAAATATTTCTAGTAATTCAATTAATTAATAGAATAAGATATTTGGTTAAAAGGAATAAGAATATAGTAAACTATTTAAAGTAAGGGAAACTATATTCTAAAAATTGGAAATTCTTAAGTATATAGATGAAAAAGAAAGGATAGAAACTAAATGAAGTAAAAGTTATGAAATATATATAAGCAAAGAAATATTTTAAGTTTCAAATTTAGGAAGAGAAATTGAAGTTCAAAATTATTAACAGGTTATCCAGATACAGTAATCCTCACTAGAAAAAGAAAAAAAAAAGAAAAAGAAAAAGAAAAAGAAAAGAAAAGAAAAGAAAAATATATGTGAGGAGAAGCTTGAGGAGATGCCTTATCAAAAATTGGCTTCAATGGATTCAACCTAAAGGGTAAAACTTAATTATATTTCTAAACTTATATTTATGGATTAGTATTTTACTAAATAGAGTTTTCTTGAATTTCATTTATCATCTAAATATCTTAGGTAATTAAATAGAAAGCTAGAAATCTTAGACACGATAACTAAATAATCTTATATCTATCAAGTTAATTTAATTACTCGGAAATATTTATATTTAACTTTATTATAATGTTATTTAAATTTAATTCATATTATCTGAATTGAAAAATTCTATTATAGAAATCATTATTTTTATTTAGTATTAAAATTACTTGAGGAACTGATAATAATTTAAGTTTGGGGGATTTTGATTACGAGAATATTACATTAGAAATTCATATATTTATTTTTTGATGAAATTGCACTTTAAAGAAAGGTATTTTCTTTATCTTATTGCAGGAATGAAGATTTATAAGTGATGAAAGCAAAAAGCATGAAATGGAAACGAAATTTGGATCAAAAGGAGGAAATTCATGCAAATTGAACTAAGTCGCCGACGCGGCGGGTCGAGACCGCCGACGGTGAGATCGTGAGGAGAATTTGCGAAGGAATTATAACTAACTCGCCGTCGGCGAACGAGCCGTCGACGGCCAGATCGCGCGGTTTGAAGACCTTCAGAAACCCGTTGACGACGAGGTCGTTTCATGCCGACGGCGAGGTCGTTTCCGCCGACGGCGAGACGAGTTGAAAATGCATATACATTGAACTTGGACACTTTTTGAAGAGGTGTTTAAGCACCCCTTGAACCTTTTCCTACTTATTTATAAATAAAGGACGAATTTTAGTCATTTGTGTGTGTCTTTTGTGTCTCTTTACAGTGTCTTAAGTGTGTCATTTGTGTGTGAGTTTGAGTGTGCTTAGTGAGTTCATTAGTTTAATTGAGAGTCTTATTTAGTTCTTTGTACTAGAAGGAAAAGTCAAAGGAACTTCAAAGTGCCTTGGGGAGGGAAATTAAGATAAGTATGTTTGTTGATTGTTGTTAACTTTAAATGAAATCCATGCTTTGTTTTATTCAGCTTGGATTACGAGTAGTTCTTAGTCTTTCTCCTTGTTTATGAAAATTATGCGGATTGATGAAATTAAATAGAAGCACTATTATAATATAAATAAATTGTGATAATTTTTACTTAAAACTTAATTTACTGATACGACGATTAATTAGTTAAAATATGTTGAATTATCGAAGCATAGTAAAAATTACATCGATATTCGGGGAAGTCGAAAAGCCTTGGAAGGCGGAATTAACGAGAATAAATGGGAAATATTAATTATCGGACGTAGAATTGAACGTTTTAGTGTGTGACCCAAATATTCAATTTGGTCACATTGTTTTGAGAGGCTGAAGTATAGATGTTAGCCCTCGGGTGAGGGAACGTGGGAGCTGCGAGTGGCCGGCCGGTTCCTCCCCGACTGGCGCGAGATTCGGTAATCGAACGCACGGATTAGTCAGTATTCTTTGCACGAGACTAAAGGGTAAAGAATATGAATGTTCCTATTTAATACTTGTGCGATTAAATCTATTTAAATTCATCATTCACTTAATTTTCTAAAAGCAAAGGAGAAGATACTTTTTTAAATTATTTAAATCGACTTATTTCGAAGCATTAGTTTACTTTAGTTTATTATAGTTACTTTGAATTTCCGTACACTTTATTAGTAAGTAATTCCTTTAAATTTAGGCGATATGAGTACGTTAAAAACTTCCTGTGGGATCGATAAACGAAGACTCCTTTAAGTACACGTATTGCGATACGATGCGATATCTTTGCGTAGAATCAAGCGTTATCGTTAAATCATATATCTATATTTAAAAGCGGGATCAAGTTTTTGGTGCCGTTGCTATAAACATAATTTGCAAACATATTAAAAGTGGGTCACGTAGTATTGAGGGTTTTGTGTCAAGACATTATTGAGGTTTGTCGGCATATTATTTAGGTTATGTGTTTGTGGTGTTGTATTTTTTGAAAAGTTACGCTACGAAATTGTCGGCGAATTTTTTAATTTAATTTAAATAAATAATTTGAAAAAGTAGTATTTGATTTTGAAAATAATTTTAAATTTGAAAATTTTAAGATATGAAATCAAGCGATCTCACATCCCGAATAGTTTATATAAACGAGAGCGCCGCACCACACAGACCGTGTATGCATCTGAGAAGAATGAACGCACTTTGCTTGATAATGAGGTTGATTAAATAAACTAGAAAGGTTTGTGACATCCGTTTGGTGCGAACCAATTTTATAAACCGACAAGTTCCCCTGCTGCTTAATATAAATGAATTAAGGGTTTATATTACACAGGTTCTTAAAGTTCCCTATAGACGGAAGGCCACATAGTTAATTACATCTTAAGTGACGGAAATCACCTAAGAAAACTCTCGATAATAATCGGTAGTTACTTGCTCTCAAGAATTTCAAAGTTTAAGTTTTCGAGGATTGAATCTTTGAATTTCAATAGGGAATGGATCAAATTTGGAACATTTTATTTTAGGAGTCGAGAGAAGGGTTAGGAGAAATCACGGATCGAAAGCGAACTTTGGTAATTTCTCGACTATCTATTGTTTGGCTTGAATTTAGGAAGGTCCTAATGTTTATTTAGTATTTTGATCCTGCCAATTTAATTAGTTAGGACTTATATTCGTATGATAAAATCATACGAATAGCCTCGAAGATGTGAGGGTTTATATCGTATCGGACGGCCCCACTTCGGAAATCCTAAAGACCGGTTGGGCTTAATTTACATGATATGATCATGCAATGCCTAACGAAGAGTTGAGGATTTATGTTGCTAAATGAAAGACTACCTCGAAGTCACATGGCTTGGTTATTTAATTCTAAGAAAGTTTTTGCGCTGATGTAAATTTGATTTCTTGTGACGATGGCCGTCTTTGCCATAGTCACTCACGAGCTCCTTGTTGTTGCGGAGAGGTTTAGTTTTATAAGTCATAAATCGAGGAGATGAGAGAAGTGTTTGGTTTTAGAGAAAGTCTTCATTTTCATGTGTCTTTAATATTTTAATTAAAACGGGTTTTAAAGTTGATTAAACGAACGGAATTAAGATCCACGTTCCGTCGTCCGGCACCGTTATTTTCATCGAATTCGCTTAGTGGGATGAATTTGCTAAAAGTCGACTAAATGAGTTCCGCACTTTCATTTAGACGGTAAAATCCGTTAGCAACACGTGGGTTACATCATGCGAGTATTCCCAGTCATTCGATGAGACGTTTAATTTAGTTGTATTTGTAGTTTTGTTGTTCGTGTTTGTGATTAAATTTTGAGTTGTTTTATATTTTGAATGTTGTGGCGGTGAATTTTATCTTGTAGTGTCTTTTAATTTAGTTATGGGTTTCGGTTTTGGTTTGTCCTAAGGTGTAGGTTTTCATGCAAGCATTGTTTATCATGCGAGAAAAATAAGTGCGATGCGATTAAATAAGTTGCGATAGAGTAAATCGCAATAAAATAAAAGGCGATGCACGGAGGGCCTTCCCGTCATCCCAAGCTGCACTTAAAACCACCCAGAGTTAGAATATTTAAGCATTTAAAGTAAGTTCTGGTAAAGGCTAAGGGAAAGGTTATGGTTTTACACGAGTTCAATCACATGGCTAATTAAGTCTCTATGACGTGTCCCCAGGTCTTGATTGGTTTTAAGGATGATTTTCTTCTGCAAAGAACAACTAAGCTCAATTTGTTCTTAAGGACATTCCATCATATTGAGGAAGTGTTTAAGACGAATCTTAAACATCTTTTCGATATTTCGGGAATTGTCACAAAATCTAGAATGAATTACATTGTTAGTGAATTAATGTCATCCCGAAAGGCGTTCAGTTAAGTTTTATTTCTTGCTTAGTAAATTAGGATGATTGAATATCCTTATGAGTGAAGTGTCATTTCACTTGATACTCCATTTAGGAGTTATAATAATAAAAACTCCTAAAATGAAAATGATATTTAATAGTTGTGATTAATTTAAATTAGTGCCGATTTAAGTTTGGAATAGTGTTGATTATTTTAGATTTATTTTTGAATTCTTCATGTCTTTATATTTAACTTAATTTAGTTTAATTTAACAGCAATTTAATGTGGTTTAATTTAAATTAGTTTAACTTAAGTTGATTTAATGTAATATGATTTAGTTTAATTTAATTTAATTTAATTTAATTTAATTTAATTTACTTTTAATTTAATTTAATTTAATTTATTATAATTTAATTTAATTTAATTTAATTTAATTTAATTTACTTTAATTTAGTTTAATTTAGTTTAATTTAATTCTTAATTTTTAATTTAATTTTTAATTTTAAAGGAATTTGTTTTAAATGATTTTACTTTAATTTAATTTAATGATTAAGTCTTTTAGCATTTAAATCTTAAACTTGGATTATCATTTTAATTAGGAACAAATATTATTGGGATGATCAATTTAGGGATTTTTAAATTAAAGAATAAATCTCCTCCACAATAATGTCTATTTAATAATTCGATTTTATTATTCTTAGAAGATTTAAATAATTATTTAATTAAGGTTTATTTCAATTATTTTAAATTGTTTAGTAGGTTTCTAACCTTTAATTATCTAAATTTCAATCATCGAATCAAGTTAAAATCAAATATTTTCTTGCAATTAATTTAATTAAACTGAAATTAATTAAAGGATTTAAGATTTTAATTATAGGCATTTTGCCCCCTCAAGCCTAATAATTTCATAACTCACTAAATTGAGCTCAAATGAATTTGAAACTTTTATGTGACTTCACTCATATGTCAATAAAGACGTTAAGAGGAGAAAATGTGATTTTTCTGCATTTAATTTATTTATATAATTATTTTTGGTGGAAAATAAGGATTTCCAAGGAAAATTTAATAATATGACCAAAAGTTTGTTTGTCCTTAAGAAAATTATGGAACATTTCTAATGACAGAAGGGACCACTTGGACCAATTTTTGTGATTTTTTGAATTATATTTTATTTATTAGAATTATTTTAAGCTATGGAGTATTAATTAATTTAAAAATAAAATATAAGTTGAAAAATTGAATTTTTATAATTTTTAAAATTCTCTCTGATATCAAGAATTCCAGAGAACCAAATTTTACAATTTTCTAATTTTCTTTGATTTATTATAATTATTTTAGTGAAAATGCTAGAAAATACATTTTTTAATTTTAAAATTACCTTTAGGGCTTTAAAATTTAATATCTCATTAAATAGGCTAAGAAAATATGGGGTTTGTTCGTGATTATATTTCAAAATACTTAAAGCATTTTGGTGAATTTTATTATTTTTTTGATTTTTATTATTTTTTAATTATTAAAATATTAAAATAATACTAAAAAATTAACTTTTTTAGAAAATTGAAATTTTAATTTTCTTAAATTCCCCTGATATCGAGAGAGACTCCAAAACCAATTTGGTGAATTTTGAAAGGTATTTTTGAAAGTTATGAATTTTTAAAGTTTAAAATGGTAAATGGCGCAATCGAGCGTTTAGTAGAATGTGAAATCGATTGACTTGAAATTTTTATGGTGGGTTCCTCTAATCCTAAAGGTCGGTGGAGAATTGATTTCAAGTCAATTTGATGTATGTTTAGCTCAATTAATTAACGACTTTATTTTGGGTGTTTAAGCCAATTAGGGTTATTCCGAGTGGATTAATTGGCTTTATTTTTCACAGGTTCCTACGGGTCATAATAAACATCACCAAATTTTCCTAGAATTTATTTCACAACATGCTAATTATTGGATTTAAAATACTCGAAAACGGTAACATGAATTTGAAAAATCAATAACTTCTCATAGGGATGGCCTCGACTTTGGAAAAATTCGGGGAATGTTCCCAGATTCATAGGCTTCAAAGCCTGTGATCTCATGCCATGGTGAATTTCCTATATGCATGGAGAATTAAAACAATGCAGGCAGTAAATAAATTATTAAAAATAAAATACTTGATGAAATTAAATGATTTCTTTTCCACATTATTCTCCTCACATTCCCTTTGAGTAAGAGGAGTATTTTTATTTTATTTTTGTGATTTTTCTACCGAGAATATGGATTTTTTTAAAAATTCTGGTATTTGAATAAATCAGAAAAATCCCTAATTTCCTACTTATCCACGCGGCGCCGCGTCAGCCTCGGCGGCTCCGAAGGGGTACGTGTCGCGGGCGCGATTGGGCGCCGCCATCGAGTCATCCGTCCGGGACCGCGGTTCGCGTATCATTCACGGTCGACGCGATCGGCCGTCGCTCGATACGCGCGCGATCCAACGGCTCTGGTCATCGTCTGCGGCCCAGTGTGCACCGTGGCCCAGTCGGCCTTCGCTCTAATTTCTCGCTCCGATTCTCGACGGATTTTCGTGTTCTTATGCTCATGGATTCGTCTTGAAGAGACGAACACATCCAATACGGTAAACATGCATTTAAATTGACTGGAATTAAAATGAGAATCTCTGGAAAGCTCGGGAAGAAGAGGGAGTCTACCTTTGCTCGGAAAGTGGCTTCGATGCGAGGAAGTTGTGTCACCTTCGATTGGGTCCAAGTAAGCTCCGGATAAGTCCCTTGGCACAGTGAATTGTCTATTTATGAAAGTGACCACAGTAGATCCGCAAGCTTGGAGGGCGGAGCAACTGGAGTGGCTGGAGATGGGGCTTTCGATGGGAAACTTCTTCCCTTGGTCCGGTGAAGGTGTAGGACCAATCAATTTGGGAATTGGCTCAACGTGAGGAGATGTCCTGGTTTTTGGTGAAATTTCGGTTGAAATTGGATTCGTAGGTGGGGATTAGAACGGAATTGACCTTGAGGATCAAGCTTGCTCTAAGTGTGGAGTAGGGTTTGGAACAATTTGACGAGTTTCGGCAAGGTTTATGCAACTCTCTTCCATGGCCGTGAGGGGTCGGGTTTTAAATAGAGGTGGTGGAGAGCCTCGCGGGGGATGACGAGGGTTGGGATCGAGTGCTCGGGCATGGGAAGAACGGTATGGTGGCCATTGGGCATGGGGCGGCTCGGCGGGGTGGAATTCCAAGGTTTGGCTCCTCCCCATGTCTCGGCCATGGCGTTTTCGGCAGCCGGGTGGGTGAGCGGGCGGGCGGGTCACCCTCGAGGCCGGGGAGGTCGGGGATGGGACTTGGTGCGAGCGGTGTAGTGCCATGTGTAAAGGCTTTGATTCGAAGTAGAATGGGGCATGGCTAGTTTTGAGTCTAAATGGGTCAATTCATTTGGGTTGGGTGCACCTCCTCATGGCCTGATTTTGGGCTGAGAGGATCGAGTTAGGTCGGCCAAGAGAGGATGGTGTGGTCTCTATCCAAATAGTTTAAGTTAATTTTGGGTTATAGTGTTGCATTAAAGAGGTTAAAATGGCTTAAGGAAGGCTTAGGAAAGGACTCCCTCCACTTGCCATTAATAGCTTGGTGACAAGTCAAACCCCCATGGCTTCATGTGGCTTATCTATGGCTTGCATGGCTTGTCTTTGGCTTGGGAAAAGTTGAGTCAATTTCATGGAAATGGATTTAAGAGAAATTTTGGTGTTTTAGGGGTGATTTGGCATGAGGCTTAATTTGGAATTATTTGATGATGTGATTAGAACTTAGGGAATGGCTTTGATTAAGTGGATGGCAAATGGAAATGTCATGTGGGCTTTAGGGTAGATTTTGGGCTCATTGAAATGGTTTTAGATGGGCTTTTAAATGGTTTAGGAAAGTGGGCTTTTGAATTTTAAAATGGATTTTGGGATGAAATTTTGGTAAAGGCTTGGGCCAAATAATTGTTGAGTTTGGTTTAGGGATGTGTCATGAGTGGTTTGAAACAAATTTGAGGTGATTTGGGTTTGAATTGGGTTGGATATGGGCCTTTTGGTAAAGAGGCTAAGGTGGGCCAAAATGGGCTACCATGGGCCAAAGTTGGGCTAGAGTTGAAATTGATGTAAAATTAATGTTGGGAAATGTTTATGGGAGTGTTTCAAAGAGGTTTTGGCTTAGGTTAGGTTTTGATTTTGAGGTTTGGGTTTATTTGGGCTAGGTTTAGGTTTAGGTCGAAATTGGGCTTTTTGATTTTGGGTTGAATTTGAGTGGGGTTTGGGTCTAAATTTTGGGCAAATCATGTTAGTGTTTTGTTTATGGGGATGTTAAGGAAGGTTTAGAAAAGATTTGGGGTTAATTGGAGTTGAATTGGGTGAGTTTGGGCTAAGTTTGGGTCATGGGTCCAAATTGGGCTTTAAGGCCAAAAGTGAAATTGGATCCCAATGTCAATCAAATTGGGCTTGAGTTTGGTCTAGATTGGTGTTGGGGATGTTGAATTGAAGTTTAGAATTGAATTGGACCAGAATTTGGGTCAATTGGGTAGGTTTGGTTTGACATTGGGTTTACTTTGGGTTAAAATGGGTCAAATTGGGGATTTTGATAAAAGTGGGGTAAATTGACAAAATTGGCCCATGGTGTAGTTGAACAAAATGAAATTGGGAATATTTGAGATATTTTGGAATTTTCTGGGAATTTTCTGAATTTTTGGATTTTTTGGCTAAGAGGGGTATTTTGGGTATTTGGAGGGTATTGGGAGGTATTTTTGGAATTTTTGGTATTTTTGGTTATGGATGATCAATTTGAGTGGGGAGAAAATGTTTAGGATTGGTCTTGAGGAATTTTGGGTAATTTAGGTGATTTTGGAAATTTTGGGTAGTCTCAAGGGCATTTGGTAGGTTAGGCGGGTGTAGAGTCCCGGGGGTCAAAAATTAAAAATTTGGAAAATTGAAGATTGGGTGAATATAAGTGGAATAAAATCATTTTGGTTGAGCCATGAAGCCACATCAAGCCCATATGAGCCTTGAAGGGACTCATTTGAGGCATTCATTTATGTTGTTCCTAACCCTCTTAGCCGAGGGCTTAGGGGTTAAGGACCATCCATGTGAATCACTTACATGAGTCAGGAGGTCAAGTTAGGTATAGGTGTGGTTTTAGGAGGTGTATGGAAGTGTAGTGTATGAGTGTAGTGTGTGTGTAAGTCAGCCCCTCCACTAGACCGGGCCACCCAGGGCAGTCCTAAGGCCGAAGAGTCCTATAGGAACTCATCCTTTAAACTTCCACACTTGATTTCAACCCTCTAGGTGATTAGGGGTCTACAGTCAAGTTTGTGGAGTTTGCGGGGAGTTAAGAAATGGTTTGAAATTCTAGATGGTGGATCCCAATTCTAGTCCTCTAAGATAGTCAAAGGAAAAGCCTAAGGCTAGATCCTAAGTACTAAAGAGAAGAAGAGAAGACCTCATCAAAAATGAGGTCAACAGCATCATGTCGAATCCCATCAAAAAAACCAAAGTTTTCAAAATTCCAAATAACCCTCTTCCATGAAATTGACCAAGTCATTTCCCAAGCCAAATGTGAGCCAAGAAGCCATGCACAAGCAACATGGAAGCCATGAAAGCCTTGGACACCTCACCAAGCCATTAATGGCAAGAAGAGGGGGTTCTTTCTTAACCCTTCATTATCACTTTTTAACCCCATTCATTCTACACTCTAAACCAAGTTTAGCCGCATCACCATGGATGGAGACTTCACCACTCCAATTCAACTGATCCAAATGATTCCTTTCAGCCCAAAGTCAAGCCTTGGATGATGCACCAAGCCCAAAACCATGGATTAACCCATTTGAACTCAAAATAGCCTCTCCCCCTGTCCATTTTAATCAAACCACTTTACGCATGGCCAAAGAAAATTGAACTCACAAACATCAAGCCCTGACCTCCCTGACCCTGAGGGTGACCTGACACTGCCTGCCAGCCACCTCAGCTGTCGAAAAACACCATGGCTGAGCACCTTACTTGGCTTCAAAAATTACAAACACACTTGATGAGCTGGCCCATGCACAATGGCCAATACAGCTGTTCTTCCCTTGCCCTGAGCAGTTGATCCAAGCCTTCAAACCCCCCTGAGAGGCCCTCTAGCCAGCCCTATTTAAACACCACCCCTCTCAGCCAAACAAGGTGTTGAACCAAACCTTACCAAAATTCTGCCAAAATCATTCCAGACCCTTCTCTAAATATAGAGCACTTGATCCCCACTGAAATCCAGCCTTAATTTCCTCTTTGTGAGCTCAATTTCTGAGTTCAATTTCAAGCCTAAAACCAGGGCACTTCACCACAGTGAGTCAATCCTCAAATTGATTGACTCTACACCTTCACCAGACCAAGAGAAGAAGTTCCCAAGCAAAAGCCCCTCTCCGGGCCGGCCATTTCTTCTATCGCCCAAGCTTTGAAAGCGGGCTTGGTGGAAATCGGGTCTAGGTAATTCACCAGAGCCAGATACATCATCTGGAGCTTCCTTGGGTTCAATCGGAGGTGCCACAACTCTCTGATTGAAGCTCCACTTCTCAGAGCAAAGGTATTGATCTCTTCTTCCTCCCGAGCTTCTATGAATTCTCTATTTTGTTTGGCTTAATTTTATAGCATGTTAGTCGTATAGATATGTTAGTCTCGTCAAGACGAGTTCATAGAGCATAAGAACGTTTAAATTTGTTAAGTATTGAGTGAGATATTAAGCCTAGAAGGTAGACAGCTCTCGGGTTAGGGTGCTTGGGGAAGATGAGCGGATGCCGTCCATTCGCGCGTATATCGAATGGACGGCCCAGATCGCGTCGAACTAGGAAACGGGGCAGGAACCGCGGGCCGCGTGGCGCTGAGTCAGATGGTAGCGCCGAATGGGAATGCGCCATGTGGAGCTTCAGAGCTGCCGAGGTTGACACGGCGCTGACTGGTTTAAATAGAAAGATAGGGTATTTTTTATTTATTTAAGTATCAGAAACTTCAAAAATTCATATCTTTATGTAGAAAAATAAAAAAAATAAAATAAAAATACCCTCTTTCTCAGTGAACAGAGGAGAACAATGTGGATAAATAATTATGTTATTTTGATGAGTATTTTATTTTTAATTAATTATTTACTGATTTTAGTATTTTAATTCTCCATGCATTTATACAATTCACCATGGCATGAGACCATAGAGCTTTTGTAGCCTCTATTCTTGGGAACATTTCCTGAATTTTTTAGGGCCATAGGCAATATCTGTGGCAAGATATTGATTTTTCAAATTTATATGTGTGTTTTGATGTTTTAATTCTAGTAATTAGCATGTTGCTTAGAAAATTCTAGGAAAACTACGGGAGGTATCTTATGACCAGAGGACCCTAGGAAAATTATGGTTTGGTTTAATTCCTTAAGAATAACCCTAATTGGCCTAAACACCCAAAACTGAGTTTTAATTAATTAGGATTAACCACACATCAAAATTACTTGAAAACAATTCTCCACTGTCATTAGGTGGCAGAGAACCTGACATAAAAATTTGAAGTCAATTGGAAATATTTTAACCCATTAAATGAATTATTTAAATTGTATGACCACTTTTAAAATTAAAAAATTCATAAAACCTAAAATACACTTCAAAAATTCACCAAAATGATTTTGAGGGCTTTCTGATATTAGAGGAGTCTAAGAAAATTAAAATAAATATTTTCTAAAAATTTTCATTTATAACCATATTTCTAATATTTTAATAATTAAAAAATAATAAAAATCACAAAAATATTAAAAAGCATAAAAATGTCACATTTTGCCTCCTAATCACTAAGGAACAAACCAAATATTTTTCTCACGTCTATAGGTTACGAAATTGAATTTTAAAGGCTTAGGACAATTTTTAATATTAAAAAAATGAATTTCCCCGCATTTTCACTAAATTAATTCTAATAAATCAAAGGAAAAATCAGAAAAATTTAAAATTTGTTTCTCTGGACTCCTTGAGGTTAGAAGGATTTAAGAAAATATAAAACTTAATTTTCAACTTTAATTTTATTTTATAATTAATTAATACTATAAAACTCAAAATAATTATAATAAATAAAATATAATTCAAAAAATCACCAAAATTGGTCTAGGTGGTCCTCTGGTTAGTAGGGACATCCCACAATTTTCCTAAGGATAGAAACCTCACCTTGGTCATGTTGTTGAATTTTCATTGAAAACCCTCATTTTCTCACAAAAATAAATATATAAATTAAATTAAATTCAGAAAAATCACATTTTCTCCTCTAGTGTCTTAATTGAAATATGAGTGAAGTGACATAAAAATTTTAGATTCATTTGAGCTTAATTTGATGAGTTATGAAATAAATAAGCCTAAAGGGGCATAAAGGTAATTAAAGGATTTTAACCCTAATTAATACTTTAGGTTTAATCAAAAGGGAGGGTAAAATATCTGATCTTAATTTCCTCTTGGGTGATTGAAACTTAGGGAGTAAAAGGGTAGAAACCCATTGATCACTTTGAAAATATCAAAATGGAACTTTAATTAATTAAATCATTTAAATTTTGGGAGGATAATTAAAATTTTGGTTTGTTAGGGATGTGACTTAGGAAGATACCAACCCTTTAATTTAAGATCCCTAAATAAATTACTTTAATAACATTTCAATTCTTAATTAAACTTAAAATGATAATTGAAATTAATGATTAAAAAGAAAATAACCCTTAATTAAATTAAAGTTTAAAACATTAAGTGATTTAATAACTTAATTAAATTAAATTGAGAGCAGTAAAATTAATTTATCATTTGAAAACAAACCTAAAACTAATTTGAAACATTAAAAATCAATATCAAAAAAATTTATAATAAAAATGAATAAAAAAATTAAACTAATTAAAATCAACCTAAAATATTACAATTAATCCAAATAAAGTCATTAAAATTTAATAAAAATAAGTAATTTAAACACCTCTTCCAACCTAAGCAAATTTAAAATGGTAAAATTAATCTAAAATATTAAGATCATTAAAATATAAAGATTTAATTAAATTGAAACAACTTGAACACTATTCCAAACTTAAGATTATTAATTTAAATTTTATAACTAAACCAAATCATTTCAAATCATCAATTCCAATTTTTTAAATAAGAATTGTTAAAACCTTCAACAAATTAATTTGCCCCTAAAGGCTTTCATTATCATAACTCTTAAATAAAGCATTAAGTGAAATGTCACTTCACTCATAGGATAATTAAATATCCTGGTTCACTGAGTAAGAAGCAAAACTTAACTAAATCACTTGAATGATTAATTCACTTGTACAATGAATATTATTTGGACTCAAAATAATCTCAGAAGTATTGAAAAGATGTTTAGGACTCGACCTAAGCACTTTCTCAATACGATGGGTTGTTTTAGAAGAACAACTGAACTTATTTGTTCTTTGGTAAAGAAAATCATCCTTAACAAAACATAAGAACCTAGACGTCATAGGAATTGACTAGCTATAGGATTAGGATTTTGGTAGACAACCAAAACCTTCCTGTAGCTTTACCTAGGTGTTTTCTTGCAAATATATAAATGCTTTAACATGTTTTTTAAGTGTAGGAGAAAATAAATAGGAATGCTTACCAGGTACGCTTTTATTTCATTGCAATTTATTTACCTGCACTATACTTTACTTCTCTTGCATGTTAAACAAGAATGTCACCCTGCTTGAAAACTGAAACCTTTAGGATAGCCACAAACTTGAAACCCAAAACTAAATTAAAAGTCACAACAAGATGAAATTCACCGCCACAACATTTCAAAATATAAAACAACTCAAAATTTAATCACAAACAAAACAACAAAACTACAACTACAACTAAATTAAAACTTCTCGTTGGATGATCGGGAATACCTCGGATGATGTAACCCACGTGTTGCTAACGGGATTTCCCACAATCTAAATGAAAGTGTGGAACTCATTTAGTTGAGTTTAGCAAATTCATTTGGACTAAGTCAATCTGATGAAAATAAAGGTGTTGGGATGACGGAACTGTGGGATCTTAATCGGTTCTGTTTAACGAACTTTAAGATTTGTTTTAATTAAAACATTAAAAATATTTGGACTTTAAGACTTTTCTAAACTAAAACACTTCTCTCATCTCCAAATTTTCACTTTCTAAAACTAAACCTTTGCAACAATACGGAGCTTGGAGCATAGTGGGCAACACGGCCATCATCGTCAGTAAAATTGGAATCTACATCAAAAAAACCTTTCTTAGAATTAAATAACAATGCCATAGGATTTCGAGGTAGTTTGCTTAGTGCAGCATAAATCCTCAACTCTTCGTTAGGCATTTGCATAATCATGTTATGTAAATTAAGCCCTAACCAGTCTTAGGACTCCGAGGTAGTCTTTTGGTACAACATAAACCCTCACATCTTCGAGGCTATTTGTATGATTATGTCATATAAATATAAGTCCTAATTAACTAAAATTGGTAGGATTACAACATTAAATAAACTCTCAATTTGAAGCCAAATCATAAGATAGTCGGGAAGTCACCGAAGTTCACTTCGGGTCTGTGACATCTCCTACTTCTCTTCCTTTGGACTCTTAAAAATAAACTATTCCGAATTTGAGCTATTCCCTATTGAAATTTCCAAAATCTAATTTGTTTGAAACCTTAAACTTTGAAATTCTTGAGAGCAAAACCACTGATCATTATCGAGAGTTTTCTTAAATGATTCCCATCATTTAAGATATAATTAACTATATGGGCTTGCCCTTATAAGGAACTTTAAGAACCCAAGAAATATATACACTGTTTAATTCCTTTATATTAAACAGGGGAACTTGTCGACTTATAAAATTGGTTCACAGACCAAACGGATGTAAAAAATCTTTTAGTTTATTTAATCGAGCCCCATCATCAAGCAGTGTGTCTATTCTTCTGGATAGATATGCGGTTTATGATATGGTGCTCGTTTATATAAACTATTTGGGATGTGAGATCGGTTTGATTTCATATCTTAAAATCTTTAAACTTAAAAATTATTTTGAAAAATCAAACGCTACTTTCCAAATTATATATATTTAAACTAAATTTAAAATCTAAAAATTCACCGACAACTTCTGTAGGCGACCCATTTTCAAATTACATAACCTAAAAATATGCCGACACAACATAACTGAAATATGGTGGACGGGTGTCCGAGCCGATATTTAGATCCATGCACAATTAACCCATAACTGATTTCACAATGATGTTACCAATGTCAACCTGGGTTATAATAATTGGAATATGACTTATTATGCTTACTTATAACATTCAAAGATTCTGGTGAATAATAAGAATCAACCATTTGGCCTAATGAATATTCTTCAATCATGTAATTTGGCTATGAAAAATGCATCCAAATTGGTTTATCTTCCTAGAAATTACAACAACTTGTTTTGCTAAAATTGCAAAAGCATCATTTTTAGGAACACTGGCTACCTTTTTAGGATTTAACCATTCAGAAAGCCATTGAAAATTATTAGTAGCCATTTCTTCAATTAAAGCATAAGCATCAGAAAACTGTTTAGACATTAATGATCCACCAGCAGTAGCATCGATAATTGATCTAAGAGATCCAACTAATCCATTGTAAGAGGTTTGAATTATTAACCAATCTGGAATCAAATGATGTGGACATTTCCTGAGGAGATCTTGAAATCTTTCTAATGCTTCATATATTGATTCACCTTCAAACTGACAAAAAGATGTACTATCATTTCTTAACTCTGCAGTCTTATATGGTGGAAAATATTTAGCAAGGAATTTTTGTGCTAAATCACCCCAAGTTCTAATAGATCCAGGTGCTAACGAATTTAACCATATCTTAGCTTTATCCCTTAATGAGAAAGGAAAAAGTCTGAGTCTAATAACATCATCCGAAACACCATCATATTTAAAAGTAGCACACAACTCTAGAAAATTGGCAAGATGCAAATTAGGATCTTCAGTTGTTGCTCCCCCAAACTGATTATTGACACCATTTGGATAATGGCAGATTTAAGCTCAAAGGAATTAACAGCTACAGCAGGGTGTTGAATTCTACCATGAAGTTCATCCACTGTAGGGTTAGCATAATCTATTAAAGGTCTTAATTCTTGATGGATGCAACCATTTTGATTTTGATTATTTGTCATTTCTTGAATATTTTTATCTTTTTAAGAATTTTTAATTTTTTTGATTTTTCTGATAGTTCTTTCTAATTCAGAATCATAAGGCACAAGTCCCTCAGAATCTGAACTACGCATACAACAATAAAATAAAAAAAAACACAAAATACTAACAAAAACAAAGAAAAGTAAAAATTTAAATTTTTCTTAATTTTCTTTAAAAATACTGTTTAATTTAATCTCTCCGGCAACGACACCAAAAACTTGATCCCCGACGAATATAGGTGTGCTAATATATGTGTTTACAATTTAGATATGAAAATTATGATTTTATAATATGAGATACTACGCAAGTATACGTATCGTTTATCAAGTAGTATAGTACTTTCTGATTAAGCCCCGAGATATCGAACCCAGAGGGAAATGTAAAAGCTTTTTAAAGAAATAAGAAAATTATATTTTTACTTTTTAAATTACTTTTGATAGTATGTTTTGATTTGTAAAGTTTGAAAATTATTTTTGGTATTTTTGATATAAAGCTAAGCTGGAAATGAAAATTATCAGAACTTTAAAACACCATATAAAACACTAGGAAATGAAATATCTTTTTCTTTCTCTTATAAAACATTAATAATTATGAAAGTATTGTTGTGGAAGTATTTAAATGTGTTGTGAAAAATAAGAGAAAATTTATTCTTTACCCTTACTTGGATCTATAAAGAACATTGGTTAATTTGAAATCTTAAAATTTTGAACATGGTTAGGCAAGGAAGATACCAGCGGTCACTCTAGAGTTCCCTCGATTCCCTCCACCTGGGGCTAACTTCTCATAAAAAAATTTAAAATATCAAACCAAATTAAAGGGCTTTATTCTGTCACTCTAAAGACCTCTAATTTTACTCCCCATTAAAAACATATCTCCTAATATATTTGCATTCAATTATATGTAATACAATTCTCACCCATATAATTGCATGTGATTTTATACCAATTGTTGTTTGAGACAATATCACAATAGATCTTACATAATCTCACAACAAATTTTAACATCTTAACTGGCCAAATTAAGAAGTAAATTAAGTTCATGAAATTAAATCTTCCCAACTTATTCCAACTTTAAACACTTATACATTCCACAACAATCCTACATAATTTAATTACTTCTTCATTTAAGAAAGAAAAAGATAAAGAAAACTACATAGATCTCATGGAGAAAACACAAGCACACATTCTATATCTAACTTAGTTGAGGAAATAAGTTTTCCTAATTCCATAGGAATTTCTTCCATTAGTCATTCAATATCCTTATCCTCTTTTCTCAACTCAAAGTTCTTTTGAAATATAGCCTCAAGTTCACTTCCAAGTCTTAGTTCAATAACTTTATCTTGTTCATCATTAAATTTAGCTTTTTCTTATGATTGAGTTAAATTTGAAGATATAAAGACTGGTGGTGTAGATGAATTCCATAAATAGGTAGGCTTTTAAATTTATGGGGTACATCCATCTTTAGTTCATGAGATTTTTCAACAAATGGAATTAAAAGTTCACTATTTTTGGTAGTGTCTATCATTTCACACCCCTCCTGAACATACATATAGTATTCTTTAGACAACATTTGAAACTCATCACGAAAGTCTTTTTCGATCTCATCCTTTAACTTACTTTCAAAATTTTTTTGGAAATGGTGTTTACTTAGATAATCAATTTCATCCATCCAAAAACAATTATCATCTTTTCTCTTAGTTGGATATTTCATAGTCTTTAACACATCAAAAGTGACTTCTTGATCATTAATATTCATGCTCAACTCTCCTTTTGGCACATCTATCATAGCTTATCCAGTAATAAGGAAATGTCTCCCCAAAATAATTGAATTTCATTATCTTCCTCCATATCAAATACAATAAAGTTCATAGGAAAGATTAATTTATCCACTTTAAGAAGCATGTCTTCTATAACTCCTTTTGGATAAATGATAGATCGATCAACTAACTGAAGTGTTATAGTAGTGTTGACCTCATTTTTGATGAGGTCTTCTCTTCTTCTCTTTAGTACTTAGGATCTAGCCTTAGGCTTTTCCTTTGACTATCCTAGAGGATTAGAATTGGGACCCACCATTTAGAAATTCAAACCACTTCTTAACTCCCTGCAAACTCCATAAACTTGACTGTAGACCCCTAATCACCTAGAGGGTTGAAATCAAATGTCGAAGTTTAAAGGATGAGTTTCCTATAGGACTCTTTGGCCTTAGGACTACCCTGGGTGGCCTGGTCTGGTGAAGGGGCTGACTTACACACACACTACACCTATACACTACACTTTCACACACCTCCTAAAACCACACCCATACCCAACTTGATCTCCTGACTCATAAAGGTGATTCACATGGATGGTCTTTAACCCCTAAGCCCTTGGTAGAGGGTTAGGAACAACATAGTGGGTGCCTCAAATGAGTCCCTTCATGGCTCATGTGGGCTTGATATGGCTTCATGGCTCAACCAAAATGATTTCATTCCACTTACATTCACCCAAGCTTCAATTTTCCAAATTTTTAATTTTTGACCCCCGGGACCCTACACCCGCTTAGCCTACCCAAAACCCTTGAAATTACCCAAATTTCTCAAAATTTCCAAATTACCCATAATTCCTCAAAAACAATCCCAAACATTCCCACATTACTCAAATTGATCATTCATAGCCAAAAATACCAAAAATTCCAAAAATACCTCTCAATACCCTCCAAATACCCAAAATGCCCCTCTTAGCCAAAAAATCCAAAAATTCAGAAAATTCCCAGAAAAGTCCAGAAAATCCCAAATATTTCCAATTTCATTTTGTTCAACTACACCATGGGCCAATTTTGTCAATTTACCCCACTTTTGTCAAAATCCCCAATTTGACCCATTTTAACCCAAAGTGAACCCAATGTCAAACCAAACCTACCAAATTGACCCAAATTCTGGTCCAATTCAATTCTAAACTTCAATTCAACATCCCCAACACCAATCTAGACCAAATCCAAGTCCAATTTGATTGAAATTTGGATCCAATTTCACTTTTGGCCTTAAAGCCCAATTTGGACCCATGACCCAAACCTAACCCAAACTAACCCAATTCAACTCCAATTAACCCCAAATCTTTTCTAAATCTTCCTTAACATTCCCACAAACAAAACACTAACATGATTTGCCAAAAATTTAGACCCAAACCCCACTCAAACTCAACCCAAAGCTAAAAGACCCAATTTTGACTTAAACCTAAACCTAGCCCAAATAGGCCCAAACCCCAAAATCAAAACCCAACCAAAGAAAAAACCTCTTTGAAAAACTCCCATAAACATTTCCCAACATTTATTTTACATCAATTTCAACCCTAGCCCAACATTGGCCCAAGTTAGCCCAATTTGACCTATATTGGCCCATTCACCAAAGAGGCCCAAATCCAACCCCATTCAAACCTAAATCTCTCCAAACTCATTTCAAATCATTCATGACACATCCATGAGCTAAACCCAACATTTGTTTGGCCCAATCCTTCACAAATTTTCCATCCATAAATTTATTTCCAAACCAAAAATCCACTTCCCTAAATCACTTTAAAAGCCCATCTAAAACCATTTCAAAGAGCCCAAAATCTACCCTAAAGCCCATATGACATTTTCATTTGTCATCCATTTAATCAAAGACATTTCCTAAGTTCCAATCCCATCATCAAATAATTCCAAATTAAGCCCCATACAAATTCCCATCAAAATACCAAAATTTTCTTAAATCCATTTCCATGAAATTGACTTAACTTTTCCCGAAGCCAAAGATGAGCCATGAAGCCATGCATGAGCCACATGGAAGCCATGAGAGCCTCTTTACATGTCACCATGCCATTTTGGGCAAAAGGAGGGGGTCCTTTAAGCACCTCCTAAAAGTCATTAGCCTTAACCATGATTCCCCTTAACCCAAATTTAATCTAAATATTCTTAGAAAGAGACCTCACCACCTTTGACCAGCTGACCTAACTTATTCTCTCAGCCTAAAACCAGGTCATGGAGAGGTGAACCCAACCCAAACACATGGGTTGACCCAAACCAAGCCAAAATGGCCTCTTCCCCATTCCATTCCAAGCCATCCCCTTTACACATGGCAAGGCCCAATTGACTGCACTAAACCCCAGCCCTGACCCATCTGGACCTGAGGGTGACCCATGCCTGTCGGCCAGCCGCCTGGGTCGCCGGAAAACACCATGGCCGAGACCTTGGGAGGAGCCAAACTTTCGAATTCCACCTTGCTGAGCTGCCCCATGCCCGATGGCCACCATGGCTGTTCTTCCCATGCCCAGAGCAGCTGATCCCAACCCTTGGCCATCCCTGTGAGGCTCTCCAGCCACCTCTATTTAAACACCACCCCTTCTCGGCCATGAGAGGTGCTGAACAAAAACCTTAAGGAAACTGCGCCAAAATCATTCCGGATCACTCTCCACACATAGAGCACTTGATCCCACTTGAATTCCGACCCCGATTCCCTCCGGTGAGCTCGATTTTGAGCTCGAACTTCGACACAAAAACCGGGACACTTCTCCGCGGTGGATCAATCCCCAAATTGGTCGGTCCTACACCTTCACCGGACCAAGAGGAGAAGTTTCCCACTAAAGCCCCTTCTCCAGGCCACCCGATTATCCCGGCCTCCAAGCTTTGTGATCGGTCGTGGTCACTTTCATAGCTAGACAATTCACCGGGCCAAGGGACTTCATCTGGAGCTTGCTTGGACCCGATCGAAGGTGACACAACTCTCGGATCGAAGCTTCACTTCTGCGAGCAAAGGTATGGACTCACTCTTCTTCCCGAGCTTACGAGAGATTCTCCATTTAATTTGAGTCGATTTAAATACATGTTTACCATATGGATGTGTTCGTCTCCTCGAGACGAATCCATGGAGCATAAGAACACGAAAATCCGTTGAGAATCGAGTGAGAAATTAGGGTTAGAAGGTTGACGGTCACGGGTGCACACCGGTCGAAGACGATGACCATGAGCCGTCGGATCGAGCGTGTATCGAGTGGACGGTCTGGATTGAGTCGGACAGCGCGTTGGTACGTGACCCGCGGGGCCCTGGATCGCTGAGTCAGATGGCGGCGCCGAATCAGGAGAAGCCGCGTGGTCGTTCGGAGATGCCGAGGATGACAGGGCGCCGCGTGGATAAGTAGAAAATTAGGGTATTTTCTTATTTATTTAATTCCCTAAACTTCAAAAATGCATAACTTTGTGTAGAAAAATCAGAAAAATAAAATAAAAATACTCTCTTGCTCAGTGAACAGAGGAGAATAATGTGGAAAAGAAATCATTTAATTTCATCAAGTATTTTATTTTTAATGATTTATTTACTGTCTGCATTGTTTTAATTCTCCATGCATATAGGAAATTCACCATGGCATGAGACCATAGGGCTTTTGAAGCCTCTAAATTTGGGAACATTCCCTGAATTTTCCAAAGTCAGAGGCCATCCCTATGAGAAGTTATTGATTTTTCAAATTCATGTTACTCTTTTGAGTATTTTAAATCCAATAATTAGCATGTTGTGAAATAAATTCTAGGAAAATTTGGTGATGTTTCTTATGACAGGAGGACCCTAGAAAAATAGGTTTTGAATTAATCCACTTGAAATAACCCTAATTGGCTTAAACACCCAAAATAGCTCTTTAATTAATTAGAGCTAATCATACATCAAATTGACTTGAAATCAATTCTCCACTGACCTTTAGGATCAGAGGAACCCACCATAAAAATTTGAAGTCAATTGGATTTGGTTAGCCCTACTAAATGGGTTGATTAGGTCATTTAGCCAATTTAAACTTTAAAAATTCATAGCTTTCAAAATACTTTTCAAAAATTCACCAAATTGGTTTTGGAGCCTCTCTGATATTAGGGGAATTTAAGAAAATTAAATTTTCAATTTTCTAAAAAAGTTGATTTTTTGTATTATTTTAATATTTTAATAATTAAAAAATAATAAAAATCACAAAAATAATAAAATTCACCAAAATGTCACATTTTGAATTTTAGTCACTTAGGAACAAACCCCATATTTTTCTTAAGTCTCTATGATGAGATATTAAATTTTAAAGCACTAGGGCAATTTTAAAATTAAAAAATGTATTTTCTAGGATTTCCACTAAAATAATTCTAATAAATCAAAGAAAAATCAAAAAATTATAAAAGTTAATTCTCTGATTTCCTTGATATCAAAGAGATTTTTGAAAAATATAAAATTCATTTTTCAACCTTTATTTTATTTTTAAATTAATTAATACTCCAAAACTCAAAATAATTATAATAAAAATAATATAATTCAAAAAATCACGAAAATTGGTCCAAGTGGTCCTTTGGTCATTAGGAATGTCCCATAATTTTCTTTAGGACAGAAACTTTTCCTTGGTCATATTATTAAATATTCCTTGGAAATCCTTATTTTCCACCAAAAATATTTACATAAATAAATTAAATACAGAAAAATCACATTTTCTCCTCTAATGTCTTTATTGACATATGAGTGAAGTCACATAAAAATTTCAATTTCATTTGAGCTCAATTTAGTGAGTTATGAAATTATTAAGCTTGAAGAGCAAAATGGTAATTAAAATTTTAACCCTTAATTAAAACTTTAGGCTTAATAAAATGAAAGAGTAAAATATTTGATCTTAATCTGATTTGGATGATTGAAATTTAAATAATTAAAGGGTAGGAACCTATTAAACAATTCAAAAATAATTGAAATGAACTTTAATTAAAATAATTAATTAAATTTGGAAGAATAATAAATTTGGAATTATTAAAATAGGGATGTCATTATGAAGAGATTTATTCTTTAATTTAAGAATCCCTAAATTAATCATCTCAATAATATTTAATTCCTAATTAAAATGATAATTCAAATTTAAGATTTAAAATGCTACAAGACTTAATCATTAAATTGAATTAAATTAAATTATGTAAATTAAACCCTTTTAAAATAAAATATTAAATTAAAATTAAAAATAAAATCAAATTAAAATTAAAATTAAATTAAATTAAACATATTAAATTAAATTAAATTAAAACATATTAAATTAAATTAAATTAAATCAAATTAAAATTTAATTTAAATTAAATTAAATTAAATTAAATTAAATTAAATTAAATTAAATTGAATTAAGTTAAATTAAATTAAATTAAAAATAACATCACCTAAGACATAAAAAAATTTCAAGAATAAATCCAAAACAACTTGAACACTATTCCAAACTTAAATCCATTAACTGAAATAAAATCATAAGTCACTTGAACATCCATTTGCCCTCGTAAGCTCTTGTTGTCACAACTCCTAAATGGAGTATTAAGTGAAGTGTTACTTCATTCATAAGATATTCAAATGTCTTAGTTCACTGAGCAAGATAACAAACTTGAACTCCTGGACGATTAATTCATTTGTATAATTAAATTCTCTTGGACTTAAAATAATCCTAGAAATATTGAAAAGATGTTTAAGACTCGTCTTAAGCACTTCCTCGATATGATAGGATATTTATAAGAACAATTGAACTTAATTGTTCTTTGATGAAGAAAATCGTCCTCAAACCCAAAATACAAGAACCTAGACGTCATAGGAGATGACTAGCTTTACCTAGGAATTTGCTTTAAGTGCTTAAATATTCTAATTGTGTTTTAAGTGCAGCTTGGGATGACGGGAAGACCCTCCAGGTACGCTTTTATTTTATTGTAATTTTCCTTATTGCAATTTATTTAATCGCATCGCACTTAGTTTTTATTGCATGATAAACAAGCGTTGCATGAAAACCCACACCTTTAGGATAGTCCCTAAAGCTGAAACCAAAACTAAATTAAAAGTCATTACTAAGATAAAATTCACCGCCACAACATTTCAAAATATAAAACAACTCAAAATTTAATCACAAACGAACAACAAAACTACAACTACAACTAAATTAAAACGTCTTGTTGGATGATCGGGAATACCTCGGATGATGTAACCTACGTGTTGCTAACGGGATTTCCCACGGTCTAAATGAAAGTGTGGAACTCATTCAGTTGAGTTTAGCAAATTCATCTGGACTAAGTGAATCCGATAAAAATAACGATGCCGGAAGGATGGAACCGTGGGATCTTAACCGATGTTGTTATAATCAACTTTAAGATTTGTTTAATTAAAATATTAAAAACACCTGGATTTTAAGATTTTCTCTAAACCAGAACACTTCTCTCATCTCCTGATTTATGATTTCTAAAACTAAACCTCTGCAACAACAAGGAACTCGGAGCATGGTGGGCAGCACGGCCATCGTCATCAGCAAAACCTGAGTCTACTTCAGCAAAACTTTCCTTAGAATTAAATAACCAAGCCATAGGACTTCGAGGTAGCTTGCCTAGTGCAACATAAATCCTTAACTCTTCGTTAGGCATTTGCATGATCGTATCATGTAAATTAAGCCCTAACCAGTCTTAGGACTCCGAGGTAGTCGTCCGATACGACATAAACCCTTGCATCTTCGAGGCTATTTGTATGATTTTATCATACGAATATAAGTCCTAATTAATTAAAATTGGCAAGATCAAAACATTAAATAAACATTAGGACTTCTCTAAATTCAAGCCAAACAATAGGATAGTCGGGAAATTACCGAAGTTCGCTTCGAATATGTGATTTCTCCTACCTTTCTTCCTTTGGATTCCCAAAATAAAATGTTCCAAATTTGATCCATTCCCTATTGAAATTCCAAAATTCAATCCTTTGAAAACTTAAACTTTGAAATTCTTGAGAGCAGAACTACTGATTATTATCGAGAGTTTTCTTAGGTGATTCTCATCACTTAAGATGTAATTAACTATGGGGGCTTGCCTATAGGGAATTTTAAGAACCTGAGTAATATAAACCCCGTTTAATGTTTTCATATTAAGCGGGGAATTTGTCGGCTTATAAAATTGGTTCGCAGACCAAACGGATGTCACAAATCTTCTAGTTTATTTAATCGAGCCTCATCACCAAACGATGTGTCTATTCTTCGAGATAGATACACAGTTTGTGATACGGTGCTCGTTTATATAAACTATTCGGGATGTGAGATCAGTTTGATTTCATATCTTAAAATTTTCATATTTAAAATTATTTTTCAAAATCAAATACTACTTTTCAAATTATTTATTTAAATTAAATTAAAAATTCGCCGACAATTTCTGTTAGGCGACCCCTTTTCAAAATACAACACACAACCTAAAAATATGCCGACAATTTCTGGCGACTCCGCTGGGGAAAATTCCTCTCTCCATTTTTAATCAGATAGTTTTGCTTTCAAAAATCGGTAGTGTATCCATGTCCCTAATGTATCAAACTACCCTTCTTTCCGTTGGAATACTATGTTCATTTCTACCTTGAACGAGTATAGCCGATATTCTCTCGGATTTAGGAGCCACTTGTTTAAACACCCCTAAACGGAGAGGTTCCGAGATCCTTTTACCTCATTTCGAGGTGGGGTGGACCCCAATAGGTGTTAGTTTAGGAGTGATCCTTCGAGTCGAGAAGTCTTGCATAAGACTTTCTTTTCCTTTCCAATTCAGAATCAGATTCATTACCTTCTCTACACCTTTGAACATTCCGTTCTAAATAAACAAACCTTCTAATAAATGACTCTTTTAACAAATATACATGAACAAGAATGTTTTCGGACTCTTTTCGATTCCTTTCTTTCCATCCTGATGAGAAGAAGCATAACTTGGGACTGACAATCAGGATCTACCTGCGAAATGGAAGCCCCAAAGCTGATTTTCTCCTTCACCAATGGATTGGACTTCGCTGTTTACAAGGATGAGCCGCCCGACAATGGGATCATCCGGTTTGGACAAGGATTCGAGAACACAAATGTCAAGATCGGCGACGTTACCCTTTTCGCACCGACAAACAAAGTATACGAAATCGAGAGACCTTTGATCGAGTTCGACCTTAAGTCAACTCAAGAGTTTCCTCCCCTGCAAAGGGTTCCAGCTGAGAGGAATACCGCTGTCCAAAGGAGGACTGTTATCTCTACCCCCACTGGTCTAGTCGTCTCTGCACCTACCCCGGCTTCCGCCAAACTGAAGGGGAAGGAGGTTCAAATTTGTAACGAGCATGTTACCGTGGAGGGTACAGATTTCCGTGCAAGACCTTCTGTTTTTGAAATTGGGTCCAGCTCAAGGGTTCCACCCCTAACACGGACTCAGAGGAGAAACAGAGGCAGGAAGATTGCCAGGAAGGCCAGAGCTGTTGAAGTCGCTTTCATAGAAGAGATCCCTGAGTACACACCACTACCTGAATACATACCATTGCCTGAATATACACCGCTCTTGGAAGGAAGTAGATTCCATCCCCTCTCCGCCGCAGTTGACGAGGAAAATGTCAGCGAGGATTGCTTCTACATTACCTCGACCCGCATACTATAGCGACAACAAAAGGAAAAGGGCTAAGGTTACACCATTTGCCCGATTACAGACTGTGATTGAGAAGTTAGCAAAGAAAGAAAAATGCCCTGTATCAGAGATTTTAAGAAGGATAGGGCGGGTGCCGGCAAAATCCCGTCTTGGGCCACGAGTAGAACCTGCTATCGCTGCAGAAGAGCAGAATAAGAAGATGAAGGCTAGTCCACCTGTTGTTGTTTCGGGTTTACGGATCGGGGAGGATACCACCTTCCGGTATTCGGCCGACGGACCATCCGGTCCTGGGCCTTCTGCTGCTAGAAGGATGGTCATGGCGTCCCACTACCGGCCGATTAAGACCGAAACAACGACCAGAAAAGGAAAGTCTCGTCAGGAGACTTGAGTCCGAAGAAAGTGCTACCGCAGTAAAGGGGACTCATGAGAAGGAAACCCGACAGTTGTCACATGACAACTGCAAGGATATACAGAAAAGACCTTTAGAAGATGCTATGGAAAAGTTAAGGACTGATATTCGACGATTAGCAAGGGAGAGAGAAGAGAAATTCGGAGATGAAATTGACTCGTCAGAGTTCATGGATGATGAGTATGCAGAAATTAACATGGTTGAAACACGAGCTTCGTCGGCTTCACAAGGTGCTCCTGCAGCCGCGAGAAGAGAGGAGCCGGAAGTAATGAGGAGGCGGCTTCAAGAGAAAGATGATATGATCGCCCAAATGGCAAAAAGGATGGAAGAGATGGTCAGCAGCCCTAGCCACTCTCCGAGTCGAGTTCAACCCCAAAGGAAACACCCCCGAAGTCATTCACATTGTAGACGGAGGAAAGGAGATTACATCCGTCAACGGGGATGATCAATTAAAGAAGGATGCAACACAAAGCATGATTCCAGAAAAGGATATCAAGAGCTTGCGAGAAGCCTTGGCACAATCAAAGAGCGGGACATCCATTCGGACGGGTAGACCTTACCCTGAAGAATTCGACGGCGTCCAATATCCGAAAGGCTTTGTACCACCTCTCGTTCAAGACCTTTGATGGAGCCGGAAACCCTTGGCGACATGTTGCACATTTTCGTGCCGATTGTTGCAATGCGGCGGAAGTGATGCTTTACTCTTCCGACAATTTGTCGACGACACTGTCGAGAATCGCCTTTGACTTGTATGCGGAATTACCAAACGGTTCGGTGAAGACATTTTCAGAATTAGAGAACCTCTTCATCAAGCGATTTACCGGAGCTCAGCACCACATCACTATAGGTGATTTAGTGGTAGAGAAACAGAAGCCGAACGAAACTTTGGTGGACTACATACTTCGATGGAGGAACCTAAGTATGAAGTGTGAGCCGCAGCTACAAGAACAGCATGCAGTCGGCATTTTACTAAAAAGCATCCATGGCCCGATAGCACTTCTCCTCAAGGGATTTACTATTAAGAATTTCAAGAAGTTGTTAAACAAGGCCGGAAGCCTGCAAGAGGAGGCGAAGCAATTAAGTTTCACCGATAAAACAGACAAACAGAAGCCCGTCAAAACTTTTGAAAAGAAGTCCGGGATCGTCGCAGCATTCGATAAAGGCAAGTAGCCAATACAAATATCGTCAGAACGGCCATAGCAACCTCAACAGAATTACCAGCAACCCCGACCCAGCTATCAGTCATCTCAACAGTATGAACAACCGCCTCGTCCACAACGTACGTTGAGGGAGCTTTTGAGCAGGGAGTATACATTCAAGAATGAGGCAGTGCCGAAAATGTTCTGTAGTTTGATGAAGACTCCAGATTTCCAACTGCCAGAGCCTAAAAGACCAGAAGAGGTCGACAAGAAAGGTGATCCCAACTTTTACCCTTATCACCGGATGCTTGGGCATAAGATAGAAGATTGTATTACCTTCAAGAGTTGGCTCAACGACAATCTTCGGAAAGGAAACATAACAATCCCGAAGGAATACATGAAGGAACCCTAGAAAGGAGGTTCCGTCAATGTTATCTCGACGGATCTCATTGTTCCGATAGATCCCTATGCGACTGACGATGGATGGACTACCGCTTGGACAAAGTCTTCGAAGAAGGTTTTGGATCACATCTAAACCTCTTCGGTGCGAGCCTCAATTCAGAGTTCGAAAACTGTCAAGTCGGCACTATCACTTGCGATAGAAGAACCACCTCAACAAGAGACGACTGAAGAAAAGAAGAAAATTGACGAAGAGGAAAAGACCGAGGCACTTAAGGCTAGATTAGGGGCTGCTTATCCTAGGATAGTTGTTTCCGATTCGGGGGAGAAATCCCTCGAACCTCTGACTCTGTATGATTATCTGCTCACTCCGGTGGGATCTTATAATGATAAGGGTTATGGCGTTGGCTACGTTTTGATTGTTTCTAACGATTACGTAACTAGCGACAATCAACCTAATCCGGACGTCGATTCCGATACAAATGACAATTCTCAAATCATACACAATCTTGACGATCACAATGACAAAGAAGACATCCACCAAGGAGGCTACGAGAGTTCAACAAGCAACGAATCTATTTGTGAGTTTCGAGGAGCTCCAGTCACATTAGAGTTAGAGCCTTCAGACTCTGAAGCTAATCCAGAAGAACCTGTCATTCCGATTCAGAAGGACACATCAGCAAACTCAATACTAGATTCGGAAGAAATCACAGAAGTCAACTTAAGAAGTGGAAGAGTTCTACCTCCGAGAATGGGTCCAAAGGACAAAGGAAAACGAGTGGTTGTTCGGGAAGAACAAACCCGTGCAGAAGAAATACCCATTCGGGAAGAAAACGAGACACATGAAAATAAAGTGGACTACAACGTGCTAGCCCATCTTAGGAAACTACGGAGCCCAGGCGAGCATCTACGAGGCTCTCATCTTATCAAAGGAGATGAGAGAAGCTCGATCGAGGCCTTACTTGATCCGAAATTTGCTTAGCTCGAATGGCCGGAGATTCCTTAGATGAGGTTTGTTCGATAAAGGAACGGCGAGGTATCACATTCACGGACAATGACTTACTACTTGGGACGGCGGACCACAACGGACCGTTGTACATTTCGATTACTAATTGGGAAGTTTACACTCTCCGGAGTATTGGTGGATCCGGGAGCATCAATCAATATAATGAATCTTCGAACGCTAGCATACTTGGAAATTGATGCTCGTGAACTCGAAGCAGACAAAATGTTATTAAGAGGATTCAACCAGAAAGGAGAAAGAGCCCTCGGATCGATAACACTGCTAATGAAGACCGGTGACTTGGCAAAGACAACCGCGAAATTTCACATAATTGATTCGAAACGTCATTCAACGCTCTATCGGGCCGACCATGGATACATGAAAACGAGGATGGTACCATCATCTTTACATCGGTGCATCAAATACTACGATGGAGGGGAACGAGTGCATCAAAGGTGACTTACAACCATTCTCCGTACATGAAATTAGAATCCATGAAGATGCGACTTATTACGCACCCCGAAGAAAACAATCTTCTCCAGAGATACCATAACAAATGAAGCAAAGGAAATTTGGGACGACGAAGAACCTAAAGTTCTAGTCCAACGATCACTCACCACTCCCTTACGGCGAGATGGTGAAGGTTTCTCCACAACTCGCATCCGAGGTCGAGGCCGGGGACGAGGTCGTGGCGGAGACGTTAGGACGAGTTGGACGAGAGAAAACCAACCATCAATGTTGAATGGGAAGATAGTTACGAAGAAGAAAAAGAAATCAAGCAAGAAGCGACGACAATAAGTCGGAAGAAGCCGCAATTCGGGATCTCTCTCGAAAATGAAAAGAACGAGGAATATAAATCGATGTACGAGAAGATTAACCACTATGTACATACTATGACCACGACCCCGATCCATTCTAATAAGATCGAGGGTATGGTGGTCAAAGAGGTACATAGCGGCGGTGCAAAGCCAATCAAATTCTACCGTGGTGCTCCTTCCTCCAAAGCTGAAAATAATGTACAATTTGAAGATGCTACTTCATCGGAATTAATGGAATTACCTTTTGAGTGGTACTCTCCTCGTGTTCAAAATTTAATTCGGCGTGGTTTCTTACCTCGACAATGGACAAAAGGTCAATCACAACATTTTGAAAATTTATGGAATAACTCCGGTCGTCCACCCAATTCAAAACATGGTCTCGGATTCGGCACAGTAGGATCAGTTGACGATACTGAATTTTGCATGGTTGTCACTTGCAAGTCTAATAAAGACTGCATGGAAGCTACAGAAGAACTTGAAGATTTACAAATTGGAAACGCTCCACCAGAGTTCGAAGAAGAGATCAAATCTACGATAGATGAGTTAACGGAAGTTAACTTAGGTACTAGCGAAAAACCTAGACCTACCTTTGTTAGCTCCTTACTCGATAAAGAAGACTCCGAAGAAATAATCGGGTTATTAATGGAATTTAAAGAGCTGTTTTGCTTGGAGCTACGATGAGATGCCGGGTTTAGCTCCGGAGGTCGCGATCCATAAGCTAGGAGTGGATCCTACTTCGTCCCGGTCGGACAAGGTCCCGGAAGAATGCGTCTAGAAATCGAACAACAAGTCATAAGCTGAAGTTAAAAAGCTAATAAACACCAAATTTGTCCGTGAAGAACAATACCCGACTTGGTTAGCCAACGTGGTACCGGTCGGGAAGAAGAATGGTCGGATCGAAATTTGTGTAGATTTCAGAGATTTAAACAAGGCATGTCCGAAAGATGAATTCCCTCTACCGATCCCAGAATTGATGATCGACATTGCTTCAACACATGAAATATTCTCATTCATGGATGGATCTTCAGGATACAACCAGATAAAAATGACTCCAGAAGATGAAAAACTCACATCATTCAGAACACCGATCGGAGTATATTGCTATACGAGTGATGCCATTCGGACCGAAGAACGCGAGAGCAACATACCAGAGAGCGATGACCAGAATTTTTGATGATCTCATCCACAATCAAGTCGAATGCTACGTGGACGATGTGGTCATCAAAAGCAAAGTAAAGGAAAACCACCTGTATGATTTGAGAATTATTTTCGAATGATTAAGACAATTTAACCTTAAGATGAATCCCTTAAAATGCGCCTTCGGCGTCACCTCCGGAAATTCTTAGGATTCGTTGTCCGACATCGTGGAATTGAAATCGACCTGGAAAAGATTAAAGCCATCTTAGAAATGCCGCCTCCCAAAACCTTAAAACAACTACGATCTTTTCGAGGGAAGCGGCATATCTTCGACGCTTTATCTCGAACTTGCCGAGTAGGTGTCGGCCTTTCTCGGCATTAGTTAAAAAGGACGCCAAATTTATTTGGGAAGAGAAATGCCGAGAGGGCCTTCGAGGACATTAAACAATATTTAATGACACCTCCTGTCTTAGCAACCCCGAGTCTCGGGTAGACCGGCGATACTTTATACCGCGGCTTTAGACGACTCTCTCGGAGCCTCGTTAGCCTGGGTCGATGTTGAGGGTAAAGAAAATGCTCTTTACTACCTAAGCCGTCGTTTACTTCCAACGGAAATAAGGTATCCCGCAATTGAAAAGCATTGTTTGGCCACGATCTTCGCCGCTCGAAAGCTCGGGCACTACATGCTTTCTCATAAGGTCAACTTCGATCTCGAAATTTAATCCATTGCAATACTTGATGACCCGTCCGACGCTTTACGGCGGACTTGCCGGATGGTCGATGATATTATTGCAATTCGATATAACTTTCGTGCCTCTCCGTGCCGTAAAGGGACAAGTCCTAGCGGACTTCCTCGCGAGCACACCCTTTGCCGGCGAATCTCCTCTCGATGAAGACTTGCCGGACGAACAAATAATGAGCTTAGAAGACCACGATGATCGACGTTGGGAATTATATTTCGATGGAGCATCTTCGAGCACACAAAGACAAAGAATCGCAAGTGATAGTGCCCGGTAAGGCGGGGATCGGACTAATCTTTATAACACGGAGCGGGGGATGTTAAGATACTCCTATCACCCGACGGAGCCGTGTACGAACAACGAAGCGGAATACGAAGCCCTCATAACGGGACTAGAATTAACTATTCAAATGGGGATAACGGACATCAACATCTACGGGGATTCGCGAGTTAATCATTCAACGGATCGACGGACAATACGGGATTTTAAAACCAAGACATGAGCAATACTTCCAGGTATGCCATACGATTGTTGGAACGGATTCCAAATGTGACAATCTACAAAATTCCCGGGAAAGAAAACGCTTTAGCAGATACGTTAGCCGTCTCGCAAAAGAATTTGCCCGCTTGCAAGATGAATCGATGGAAGTGTTAGTTCACGGACGTCGGAGTCCTATCACGGCTCGACATAGAAACAATACACAAATCGAAAAAGGAGAAGAATCGATTACGACGATGACGGAAAACACGGAAGATTGGCGACATCCATTAATAGACTACTTGCAAATGGGAAAACTACCGGACGATAGGTCGTTAGCCCATCGGATCAAGAAAAGAACCCGTCCTACGCATTAGTAAACAACCCGTTATACGGAAGGTCTTTCGATCAAATGTGGCTAAGGTGCCTAAGCGGGTCCGAAGCCCGTGAAATTGTTAAAGAGATGCATTCGGGACTGCGTGGCGCTCACCGGTCGGGTCCGAAGATGAAAATGAAAATTAAAAGACTAGGGTACTACGGCCCTTGATGATGACCGAGCGCATGAAAGTCGCCAAGAGGCCGTCACCAATGCCGAGTGCACGGAGTGGTTCTACACCAACCTCCAAATGTGCTACATCCGACAATTGCAT
This sequence comes from Papilionanthe hookeriana x Papilionanthe teres, assembly GCA_022702705.1. NCBI lineage: Eukaryota > Viridiplantae > Streptophyta > Magnoliopsida > Asparagales > Orchidaceae > Papilionanthe > Papilionanthe hookeriana x Papilionanthe teres. Next base: position 2,034,309 of record CM040428.1, read on the forward strand.
CGTGGCCATTTGAATGTTGGGGCACAGATATAGTAGGTCCAATAGAACCACCATCTTCAAAAGGACATCGCTTCATTCTTGCGGCTACAAATTACTTTTCCAAGTGGGTAGAGGCAGTTCCACTTAGAGAAGTGAAAGCACACCATGTGCTACGGTTTTCAAGAACCAAGTTGTCTACCGTTTCGGAGTGCCGCGCGAGATTATCTCGGATAATGGGTCGGCATTCGAAGCACACAAATCAACAATTTTGTCGGAAGACACGGAATCGGCCGGCGCTATTCAACAATTTACTACCCGAGAGCAAACGACACAGTCGAGGCTTTTAATAAAACTCTCGTTCAAATCTTAAAGAAAACCTTGGACGATAATAAGAGAAATTGGCACGAGAAGTTGTTAGAAGCCTTGTGGGCCTACTGCGGACAACCTTCGAACTCCCACTCGAAGCTACACCTTACGCTCGCGGTGTATGGGTCCGAGGCGAGTGTTACCTTTAGAGGTCCGGCTTCCTTCACTCGAATTGCGGTTGCAAACAAGATCACGACGAAGAGAATGCCAAATTACGACTAGAAGAATTGGAAAACCCGGAAGGGAAAAGACTTGCGGCGCGACGAGATTTAGAACTATACCAAGCTAAGATGGTTCGAGCTCATGACGGATCGGGTCCGCACAAGAACCTTCAAAGTTGGTGACTTAGTTCTCGTTCTCGAGAGACCTATCCTTGCACACCGCAAGATAGGAGGAAAATTTGAACCCACTTGGGAAGGACCGTTTGTTGTTGAGGCGGTCTACTCGGGAGGCTCCTACCGGCTCAGTGAGCTGCCAAGGGGAACGACATATGCTTCCGATCAACGGACGATATTTGAAAAAGTATTACGCTACCTGATGTTTCGAAGGAATGAATTTTTCATCCCTAGAAGCACGAGTGAAGTAATTACTTATGACTGGGTCCGAACCCAAAAATAATAAAAATGTGCTAAAATAAATAAAATCATGATGATAAAGTTTTCTTTGTTTCCTCTTCCATGTCAAAATCTCTTTCCTGATCTTATCCCACTTCATTCCTGTTAAATTGAAAAATACAAAAGTAATAATAAAAAAAAGCTGTCTTTAATAAACATTTTCTTAATGTTCTTGTTCTTAGTACAACCCCTGATCCTTTTCCTTGTCTTTTCGCAGGGAAATGTCGAACGGGCGGTTGGTCCTGAACTTTAGAAATGGCGTAAGCCTTGCACTTGATGAAAAGAGGGTGAAAGATGGAGCGATAATAGAGATTGACTCGGACTTCGCACCGGCGGGCTGCAATACGAGGAAAGTGAGCGGGTCCCGATTGACCGAGAGGAACCGCCCGATCGGACGATAATGAAAGTGGGTGGCCCAAGCCACCAATCCGACGGCAAGAAAAGAAAAACAAACACTCGAAGAAGACAAGAGAATCAAATGCGTAGTCGCTACGGCGGAGGGCGAGCTTGTCGGCGTCGCGCCCACGTAAACTCGGGAAGTACGAAGAGCTACTCTCACGGCAACTCAACGAAGAAATAAGAATCACCGTATCCGCAAGATGTTAACTAAATTAGCAGCGGACCGGCGCGACGAGGCGATTGCTTACTGCACGAGTACATACACTTTAAGGACACCAATTCACCAGGAACTCGAAGAAAGGAGACCGGCTCCGAGGATAACGAAGGAACCGGGGAAATCTTAAGAAGAACGAGAAGAAAGAAGGCTACAACGCCACCGAGACAAAGCCCCGTAGTGCATAACCTTGTTGCGAAGCAACCCCGGAGGATGTCCCGACGGACACCATCCCCGAGGAGCCGAGGTATGCGGGAGAACGTGAAGGGATTGAGCAATATATCCCACAATACGTCACCGAGGCCTCGCCATTTGCAAATTATTCCGGAATACGAGCTAGAAAGGATGCGGAATGTCGAGAAGAAAACTTTTGAATACTTCGAGAGAATCGAGAGCGGGAGGATCAATATACTCAGAGGGCCTCGAGCTACATACGGACGTGTTCTCGAATACGAACAACAACAAATCGTGAATCGCATCCGGGATTTGAAAAAGATGGGCCGAGCAGGTCGCTTAAGAGAAAACACTTACTCAGAACCCCGGAGATGGATGCCAGGGAAGGGGAGAATTACCATACAGTGTGGATGCTGCTACAACTTCGCAGAAGACAGGAAAGGAAACCCACCGGGAATACTCCGTCATGGCCAGGTGGATCCAATGCCATTAGTCATTAAAAGGATGGTAAAAAGAATGATAACATGGAGGGTATCGCCGCGGATTGCATACCCAACGGTTGCATCATTAACATTTACAAAAAGGGTGATCGCATACCCCCGCACATAGATCACCACGACTTTGTCGGACCTCTACGCACGGTTTCTTTTACGAACGAGTGTAATATCATGTTTGGATCCGACCTCCGGATAGCGAGGCTCGGAGTGAGTTCGAGGGCCGATAAAGATACCATTACCGGTAGGTTCCGTCATGATACTAAAGGGCAACGGAGTAGATGTTGCTAAGCATTGCATACGGGAGTACCGATGAAGCGGATCTCGGTTACTTTCGGAAGGATGGACGACGGAAAGCACCCTACCACTTCCGACCGGACCGGAGTTAGAGAGCCTCCGACCTTACGAGCTGTGAGTTGCTTGGAAAATATCACACCTCCAACGTACATCCATACGGCATCCTTGCCAAGGATGGCTTGGAAGGTGATGTTATTGACCATGTACCTCACTATTCAGACATGGATTTTTGACAGATACCTTTTTTTGGATGGATCGACAAAGATCATACATAGTCCGTTTTGAGTCTATATGGATTGTATGAGATGTATTCCAGATCGAGTTGTATGATGTATCTTCAACATGATTGGAATGAAAGTGACGGTGTCACATTTTTGGCCTTCACCTCTTTTGTGCAAGTTGACTGAGAAACGCCATTAAAGTTAAATGAACTTCGAACAAAGAACAGAAAAGAAACAAAAAGAATAAAAGAAAACTTTCCTTGAAAATCTAAAAAAAATGATAAACTCCAAATTCACGATAAAATAAAATTTGAATCGTTAAAAGACAAACAAAATGACCACAAATTTTAAATCAAAATTCAAATTCAACCTTCCAAATTTCAAATCAAATCTCAATCGAATTCAAATTCAATCTTCCAAATCTCAAATCAAACCTCAATCAAATTCAAATTCAACCTTCCAAATCTGAAATCCAATCCGTTCTACTCTCTCCCTTGTCTGGGATGGAAGCGGTTGACTCCATTGACGCGGATCGAATCTGATGGCGAGGAATTGTATCCAATCCAAACCAGTAACTTCCGATCAACTCTTTTGAATGGGATATGTGGCACCTACATATTCCCTTCTAATCTATTTCCTTCCATAAAAGTCCTTTACAACTTTCATGAAATTCTCGAAACACCAAAATTCCACACTTTTCAAATCAACATTACAAATCTTTGCAAAATCAATTACCATTCAAAATCAAACTTTGGGGTTGAGGATTTTACATCCGAGACCGCATTGCTTTAGGTTCTTTCCTATTGCAATGAAATACATCAAAATCAAACTTTTGGGGTTGAGGATTTTACATCCGAGACCGCATTGCTTTAGGTTCTTTCCCTATTGGAATGAAATACATCAAAATCAAACTTTTGGGGTTGAGGATTTTACATACGAGATCGCATTGCTTTAGGTTCTTTCCCTATTGCAATGAAATACATCAAAATCAAACTTTTGGGGTTGAGGATTTTACATCCGAGATCGCATTGCTTTAGGTTCTTTCCCTATTGCAATGAAATACATCAAAATCAAACTTTTGGGGTTGAGGATTTTACATCCGAGACTGCATTGCTTTAGGTTCTTTCCCTATTGCAATGAAATACATCAAAATCAAACTTTTGGGGTTGAGGATTTTACATCCGAGACTGCATTGCTTTAGGTTCTTTCCCTATTGCAATGAAATACATCAAAATTAAACTTTTGGGGTTGAGGATTTTACATCCTAAACTGCATTGCTTTAGGTTCTTTCCCTATTGCAATGAAAAACATCAAAATCAAACTTTTGGGGTTGAGGATTTTACATCCGAAACTGCATTGCTTTAGGTTCTTTCTCTATTGCAATGAAATACATCAAAGTCAAACTTTTGGGGTTGAGAATTTTACATCCGAGACTGCATTGCTTTAGGATTCTTTCCCTATCGCAATGAAATACATCAAAATCAAACTCTTGTGGTTAAGGATTTTACATCCGATACCGCATTGCTCTGAGAACTCTCCTCATTGTAATGATTCAAATCTAATCAATCCAATTTTCTTTTGAGGTTGAAGATGTTACATCTAAAACCACAAAATTTCAATTTTCATTTCAAGTTCAAATCCCTTCAAATTAATTTTGACAAAACTTCAATTTGAATTGAAACTCAAATTGAAATCTAGGCTCACACATCAAAACTTAAACCAAAACAACATGAAATCTAAATCTAAATACCCCCAGATCATGTGATTTGGGGTTCACCTCCTTTTCCTTTCCCCAGCGAGAGTTCAGGAATCTCCAGTCTCAGAGATATACTTGACACTCCCCAGCGGAAATTCTTCTACTTTGTCCTAAGTTTGTCACTTGGACATCTGTGTTGGTTTTGTTGATCGCTTCGGTCAACACCAATACGCGCGGTGTGCTCCGTCAGCTCACCACACCTAATGGGTGTCCATTTGTTGACCTCATTTTTGATGAGGTCTTCTCTTCTTCTCTTTAGTACTTAGGATCTAGCCTTAGGCTTTTCCTTTGACTATCCTAGAGGATTAGAATTGGGACCCACCATTTAGAAATTCAAACCACTTCTTAACTCCCTGCAAACTCCACAAACTTGACTGTAGACCCCTAATCACCTAGAGGGTTGAATCAAATGTGGAAGTTTAAAGGATGAGTTTCCTATAGGACCCTTTGGCCTTAGGACTACCCTGGGTGGCCTGGTCTAGTGAAGGGGCTGAATTACACACACACTACACCTATACACTACACTTTCACACACCTCCTATAACCACACCCATACCCAACTTGATCTCCTGACTCATAAAGGTGATTCACATGGATGGTCTTTAACCCCTAAGCCCTTGGCTAAGAGGGTTAGGAACAACATAGTGGGTGCCTCAAATGAGTCCCTTCATGGCTCATGTGGGCTTGATATGGCTTCATGGCTTAACCAAAATGATTTCATTCCACTTACATTCACCCAAGCTTCAATTTTCCAAATTTTTAATTTTTGACCCCCGGGACCCTACACCCGCTTAGCCTACCCAAAACCCTTGAAATTACCCAAATTTCTCAAAATTTCCAAATTACCCATAATTCCTCAAAAACAATTCCAAACATTCCCACATTACTCAAATTGATCATTCATAGCCAAAAATACCAAAAATTCCAAAAATACCTCTCAATACCCTCCAAATACCCAAAATGCCCCTCTTAGCCAAAAAATCCAAAAATTCAGAAAATTCCCAGAAAATTCCAGAAAATCCCAAATATTTCCAATTTCATTTTGGTCAACTACACCATGAGCCAATTTTGTCAATTTACCCCACTTTTGTCAAAATCCCCAATTTGACCCATTTTAACCCAAAGTGAACCCAATGTCAAACCAAACCTACCAAATTGACCCAAATTCTGGTCCAATTCAATTCTAAACTTCAATTCAACATCCCCAACACCAATCTAGACCAAATCCAAGTCCAATTTGATTGACATTTGGATCCAATTTCACTTTTGACCTTAAAGCCCAATTTGGACCCATGACCCAAACCTAACCCAAACTAACCCAATTCAACTCCAATTAACCCCAAATCTTTTCTAAATCTTCCTTAACATTCCCACAAACAAAACACTAACATGATTTGCCCAAAATTTAGACCCAAACCCCACTCAAACTCAACCCAAAACTAAAAGACCCAATTTTGACTTAAACCTAAACCTAGCCCAAATAGGCCCAAACCCCAAAATCAAAACCCAACCAAAGCAAAAACCTCTTTGAAATACTCCCATAAACATTTCCCAACATTTATTTTACATCAATTTCAACCCTAGCCCAACATTGGCCCAAGTTAGCCCAATTTGACCTATATTGGCCCATTCACCAAAGAGGCCCAAATCCAACCCCATTCAAACCTAAATCAATCCAAACTCATTTCAAATCATTCATGACACATCCATGAGCTAAACCCAACATTTGTTTGGCCCAATCATTCACAAATTTCCCATCGATAAATTTATTTCCAAACCAAAAACCCACTTCCCTAAATCACTTTAAAATCCCATCTAAAACCATTTCAAAGAGCCCAAAATCTACCCTAAAGCCCATATGACATTTTCATTTGTCATCCATTTAATCAAAGACATTTCCTAAGTTCCAATCCCATCATCAAATGATTCCAAATTAAGCCCCATACAAATTCCCATCAAAATACCAAAATTTTCATAAATCCATTTCCATGAAATTGACTTAACTTTTCCCAAGCCAAAGATGAGCCATGAAGCCATGCATGAGCCACATGGAAGCCATGAGAGCCTCTTTACATGTCACCATGCCATTTTGGGCAAAAGGAGGAGGTCCTTTAAGCACCTCCTAAAAGTCATTAGCCTTAATCATGATTCCCCTTAACCCAAATTTAATCTAAATATTCTTAGAAAGAGACCTCACCACCTTTGACCAGCTGACCTAACTTATTCTCTCAGCCTAAAACCAGGTCATGGGGAGGTGAACCCAACCCAAACACATGGGTTGACCCAAACCAAGCCAAAATGGCCTCTTCCCCATTCCATTCCAAGCCATCCCCTTTACACATGGCAAGGCCCAATTGACTGCACTAAACCCCAGCCCTGACCCACCTGGACCTGAGGGTGACCCATGCCTGCCGGCCAGCCGCCTGGGTCGCCGGAAAACTCCATGGCCGAGACCTTGGGAGGAGCCAAACTTTGGAATTTCACCTTGCTGAGCTGCCCCATGCCCGATGGCCACCATGGCTGTTCTTCCCATGCCCAGAGCAGCTGATCCCAACCCTTGGCCATCCCTGTGAGGCTCTCCAGCCACCCCTATTTAAACACCACCCCTTCTCGGCCATGAGAGGTGCTGAACCAAACCTTAAGGAAACTCTGCCAAAATCATTCCAGATCACTCTCCACACATAGAGCACTTGATCCCCACTGAATTCCAGCCCCAATTCCCTCCAGCTGAGCTCAATTTTGAGCTCAAACTTCAGCACAAAAACAGGACACTTCTCCACGATGGATCAATCCCCAAATCGATCGGTCCTACACCTTCACCGGACAAGAGGAGAAGTTTCCCACTAAAAGCCCCATCTCCAGGCCACCCAATTGTCCCAGCCTCCAAGCTTTGTGATCGGCTGTGGTCACTTTCATAGCTAGACAATTCACCAGGCCAAGGGACTTCATCTGGAGCTTGCTTGGACCCAATCGAAGGTGATACAACTCTCAGATCGAAGCTTCACTTCTCTGAGCAAAGGTATGGACTCACTCTTCTTCCCGAGCTTACAGAGATTCTCCATTTAATTTGAGTCAATTTAAATACATGTTTACCGTATGGATGTGTTCGTCTCCTCAAGACGAATCCATAGAGCATAAGAACACGAAAATCCGTTGAGAATCGAGTGACAAATTAGGGTTAGAAGGTTGACGATCACGGGTGCACACCAGTCGTAGACGATGACCATGAGCCGTCGGATCGAGCGTGTATCGAGTGGACGGTCTGGATTGAGTCGGACAGCGCGTTGGTACGTGACCCGCGGGGCCCTGGATCGCTGAGTCAGATGGCGGCGCCGAATCAGGAGACGCCGCTTGGTCGTTCGGAGATGCTGAGGATGACAGGGCGCCGCGTGGATAAGTAGAAAATTAGGGTATTTTCTTATTTATTTAATTCCCTAAACTTCAAAAATGCATAACTTTGTGTAGGAAAATCAGAAAAATAAAATAAAAATATCTCTTGCTCAGTGAACAGAGGAGAATAATGTGGAAAAGAAATCATTTAATTTCATCAAGTATTTTATTTTTAATGATTTATTTACTTGTCCGCATTGTTTTAATTCTCCATGCATATAGGAAATTCACCATGGCATGAGACCATAGGGCTTTTGAAGCCTCCGAATTTGGGAACATTCCCCGAATTTTCCAAAGTCGGAGGACATCCCTATGAGAAGTTATTGATTTTTCAAATTCATGTTACTCGTTTTGAGTATTTTAAATCCAATAATTAGCATGTTGTGAAATAAATTCTAGGAAAATTTAGTGATGTTTCTTATGACCAGAGGACCCTAGGAAAAATAGGTTTTGAATTAATCCACTTGAAATAACCATAATTGGCTTAAACACCCAAAATAGCTCTTTAATTAATTAGAGCTAATCATACATCAAATTGACTTGAAATCAATTCTCCACTGACCTTTAGGATCAGAGGAACCCACCATAAAAATTTGAAGTCAATTGGATTTGGTTAGCCCTACTAAATGGGTTGATTAGGTCATTTAGCCAATTTAAACTTTAAAAAATCATAACTTTCAAAATACTTTTCAAAAATTCACCAAATTGGTTTTGGAGCCTCTCTGATATTAGGGGAATTTAAGAAAATTAAAATTTCAATTTTCTAAAAAAGTTGATTTTTTGTATTATTTTAATATTTTAATAATTAAAAAATAATAAAAATCACAAAAATAATAAAATTCACCAAAATGTCACATTTTGAATTTTAGTCACTTAGGAACAAACCCCATATTTTTCTTAAGTCTCTATGATGAGATATTAAATTTTAAAGCCCTAAGGCAATTTTAAAATTAAAAAATGTATTTTCTAGGATTTCCACTAAAATAATTCTAATAAATCAAAGAAAAATCAAAAAATTATAAAAATTAATTCTCTGATTTCCTTGATATCAGAGAGATTTTTGAAAAATATAAAATTCATTTTTCAACCTTAATTTTATTTTTAAATTAATTAATACTCCAAAACTCAAAATAATTATAATAAAAATAATGTAATTCAAAAAATCACCAAAATTGGTCCAAGTGGTCCTCTGGTCATTAGGAATGTCTCATAATTTTCTTAAGGACATAAACTTTTCCTTGGTCATATTATTAAATTTTCCTTGGAAATCCTTATTTTCCACCAAAAATAATTACATAAATAAATTAAATACAGAAAAATCACATTTTCTCCTCTAATGTCTTTATTGACATATGAGTGAAGTCACATAAAAATTTCAAATTCATTTGAGCTCAATTTAGTGAGTTATGAAATTATTAAGCTTGAAGGGCAAAATGGTAATTAAAATTTTAACCCTTAATTAAAACTTTAGGCTTAATAAAATGAAAGAGTAAAATATTTGATCTTAATCTGATTTGGATGATTGAAATTTAAATAATTAAAGGGTAGGAACCTATTAAACAATTCAAAAATAATTGAAATGAACTTTAATTAAAATAATTAATTAAATTTGGAAGAATAATAAATTTGGAATTATTAAAATAGGGATGTCATTAGGAAGAGATTTATTCTTTAATTTAAGAATCCCTAAATTAATCATCTCAATAATATTTAATTCCTAATTAAAATGATAATTCAAATTTAAGATTTAAAATGCTAAAAGACTTAATCATTAAATTGAATTAAATTAAATTATGTAAATTAAACCCTTTTAAAATAAAATATTAAATTAAAATTAAAAATAAAATCAAATTTAAATTTAAATTAAATTAAATTAAACATATTAAATTAAATTAAATTAAAACACATTAAATTAAATTAAATTAAATCAAATAAAAATTTAATTTAAATTAAATTAAATTAAATTAAATTAAATTAAATTAAATTAAATTAAATTAAATTAAATTAAATTAAATTAAATTAAATTAAATTAAATTAAATTAAATTAAATTAAATTAAATTAAATTAAATTAAATTAAATTGAATTAAGTTAAATTAAATTAAATTAAAAAACATCACCTAAGACATAAAAAAAATTCAAGAATAAATCCAAAACAACTTGAACACTATTCCAAACTTAAATCCATTAACTGAAATCAAATCATAAGTCACTTGAACATCTATTTGCCCTCGAAAGCTCTTGTTGTCATAACTACTAAATGGAGTATTAAGTGAAGTGTTACTTCATTCATAAGATATTCAAATGTCTTAGTTCACTGAGCAAGATAACAAACTTGAACTCCCGGACGATTAATTCATTTGTACAATTAAATTCTCTTGGACTTAAAATAATCCTAGAAATATTGAAAAGATGTTTAAGACTCGTCTTAAGCACTTCCTCGATATGATAGGATATTTATAAGAACAATTGAACTTAATTGTTCTTTGATGAAGAAAATCGTCCTCAAACCCAAAATACAAGAACCTAGACGTCATAGGAGATGACTAGCTATAGGATTAGGAACTTGGTAGAAAACCATAACCCTTCCCTTAGCTTTTCCTAGGAATTTGCTTTAAGTGCTTAAATATTCTAATTGTGTTTTAAGTGCAGCTTGGGATGACGGGAAGACCCTCCAGGTACGCTTTTATTTTATTGTAATTTACCTTATTGCAATTTATTTAATCGCATCGCACTTAGTTTTTCTTGCATGATAAACAACTCGTTGCATGAAAACCCACACCTTTAGGATAGTCCCTAAAACTGAAACCAAAACTAAATTAAAAGTCATTACAAGATAAAATTCACCGCCACAACATTTCAAAATATAAAACAACTCAAAATTTAATCACAAACGAACAACAAAACTACAACTACAACTAAATTAAAACGTCTTGTTGGATGATCGGGAATACCTCGGATGATGTAACCTACGTGTTGCTAACAGGATTTCCCACGGTCTAAATGAAAGTGTGGAACTCGTTCAGTTGAGTTTAGCAAATTCATCTAGACTAAGTGAATCCGATAAAAATAACGATGCCGGAAGGATGGAACCGTGGGATCTTAACCGGTGTTGTTATAATCAACTTTAAGATTTGTTTAATTAAAATATTAAAAACACCTGGATTTTAAGATTTTGTCTAAACCAGAACACTTCTCTCATCTCCTGATTTATGATTTCTAAAACTAAACCTCTGCAACAACAAGGAACTCGGAGCATGGTGGGCAGCACGACCATCGTCATCAGCAAAACCTGAGTCTACTTCAGCAAAACTTTCCTTAGAATTAAATAACCAAGCCATAGGACTTCGAGGTAGCTTGCCTAGTGCAACATAAATCCTCAACTCTTCGTTAGGCATTTGCATGATCGTATCATGTAAATTAAGCCCTAACCGGTCTTAGGACTCCGAGATAGTCATCCGATATGACATAAACCCTCACATCTTCGAGGCTATTTGTATGATTTTATCATACGAATATAAGTCCTAATTAATTAAAATTGGCAAGATCAAAACATTAAATAAACATTAGGACTTTCCTAAATTCAAGCCAAACAATAGGATAGTCGGGAAATTACCGAAGTTCGCTTCGAATCTGTGATTTCTCCTACCTTTCTTCCTTTGGATTCCCAAAATAAAATGTTCCAAATTTGATCCATTCCCTATTGAAATTCCAAAATTCAATCCTTTGAAAACTTAAACTTTGAAATTCTTGAGAGCAGAACTACTGATTATTATCGAGAGTTTTCTTAGGTGATTCTCATCACTTAAGATGTAATTAACTATAGGGGCTTGCCCTTATAGGGAATTTTAAGAACCTGAGTAATATAAAACCTGTTTAATGTTTTCATATTAAGCGAGGGAATTTGTCGGCTTATAAAATTGGTTCGCAGACCAAACGGATGTCACAAATCTTCTAGTTTATTTAATCGAGCCCCATCACCAAACAAAGGTGTCTATTCTTCGAGATAGATACACGGTTTGTGATGCGGTGCTCGTTTATATAAACTATTCGGGATGTGAGATCAGTTTGATTTCATATCTTAAAATTTTCAAATTTAAAATTATTTTTCAAAATCAAATACTACTTTTCAAATTATTTATTTAAACTAAATTAAAAATTCGCCGACAATTTCTGTTAGAGCGACCCCTTTTCAAAATACAACACACAACCTAAAAATATGCCGACAATTTCTGGCGACTCCACTGGGGAAAATTCCTCTCTCCATTTTTAATCAGATAGTTTTGCTTTCAAAAATCGGTAGTGTATCCATGTCCCTAATGGATCAAACTACCCTTCTTTCCGTTGGAATACTATGTTCATTTCTACCTTGAACGAGTATAGCCAATATTCTCTCGGATTTAGGAGCCACTGTTTAAACACCCCTAAACAGAGAGGTTCCGAGATCCTTTTACCTCATTTCTGAGGTGGGGTGGATCCCCAATAGGTGTTAGTTTAGGAGTGATCCTTCGAGTCGAGAAGTCTTGCATAAGACTTTCTTTTCCTTTCCAATTCTGAATCAGATTCATTACCTTCTCTACACCTTTGAACATTCCGTTCTAAATAAACAAACCTTCTAATAAATGACTCTTTTAACAAATATACATGAACAAGAATGTGTTCGGACTCTTTTCGATTCCTTTCTTTCCGTCCTGATGAGAAGAAGCATAACTTGGGACTGACAATCAGGATCTACCCCGCGAAATGGATGCCCCAAAGCCGATTTTCTCCTTCACCAATGGATCGGACTTCGCCGTTTACAAGGATGAACTGCCCGACAATGGGATCATCCGGTTTGGACAAGGATTCGAGAACACAAATGTCAAGATCGCTGACGTTACCCTTTTCGCACTGACAAACAAAGTATCTGAAATTGAGAGACCTTTGATCGAGTTCAACCTTAAGTCAACTCAAGAGTTTCCTCCCCTGCAAAGGGTTCCAGCTGAGAGGAATACCGCCGTCCAAAGGAGGACTGTTATCTCTACCCCCACTGGTCTAGTCGTCTCTCGCACCTACCCCGGCTTCCGCCAAACCGAAGGGGAAGGAGGTTCAAATTTGTAACGAGCATGTTACCGTGGAGGGTACGGATTTCCGTGCAAGACCTTCTGTTTTTGAAATTGGGTCCAGCTCAAGGGTTCCACCCCTAACACGGACTCAGAGGAGAAACAGAGGCAGGAAGATTGCCAGGAAGGCCAGAGCTGTTGAAGTCGCTTTCTTAGAAGAGATCCCTGAGTACACACCACTACCTGAATACATACCATTGCCTGAATATACACCCCTCTTGGAAGGAAGTAGATTCCATCCCCTCTCCGCCGCAGCTGACGAGGAAAATGTCCGCAGGATTGCTTCTACATTACCTCGACACATAAAGCTATAAGGTCATTATGTTTTTAAGGAAACTTATTTTGAAGTATAGCGATGCACTCATCACTTAGTGCAACTGTCTCGTAATCTCTAAATTTCTTTTTCTTGTTTAATATCTCCTTAATAAAATTTGCATAACTTGGCATCAGTTCTAAAGCATCTGCGAAATGAATATTTATAGTTAACTTCTTAAGTACTTTCATGAACTTTGAAAATTGTTTATCGAACTTAAGATGTCTAAGTCTTTAAGGAAATGTAGGTGGTGGTCTTTCCAAATTGATTTTAGTTAGATATATTAATTTTCCTAGATCCTTAGAATCATGTTTTTCAAGTATTTTTGTTTCCTTTGTTTCTCACACAACTTCTTTCTCTTTTCTAACCACATCCTCTATCTCTCTACCACATTTTAATTAGACAACTTCTTCTTGTTCATTATTTTTCTCTTTAGGATTGATCTCAGTGTTGCTAGGAGCTGTTCCTTGGGGTCTATTTCTAAGTGAAATAGTAATTTGTCCCAGTTAATTCTCCATGTTTATAATCACAACATTTTGACTTTGCAATTAGTTTCCCATTTTCAATACCACTTCGTCTATAAACATCCTTTTATCCTTAAATTTTTGGTCTTTATTAGACTCTAGTGGTTATGAAGGTTTATAGCTTGTGTGACCCTAATTATTCCAACTTCCCTTAGGATTTGCATGATTATTTTCCCATTGTTGGTTTTCTACCCCAGTAGTATGATTTCAATTAAAATTAAGAATCTTCCAACATGGGTTGTAAAAGTTAGAATACGGGTTGTTTATAATACTTAAATTCTCATATAATAACTTGGAATTAATCATATGCTCTAATGAACTTTCCTCACTTATAAGAGTAAATTGACGATGGTTCATTCCAAATTAGTCCAACTTCCTTGATATTGCAGCAACCTGAGATGTAAGCATTGCAATCAAATCCGTATCATGAACACTAGCTACCTTTTTAGGATTTCCATTAAAATTCATTTTTAGCCATTTCTTCAATTAATACATAGGCTTCATAAAATAGTTTTCACCTTAATGAACCACCGCCAGCAGCATCAATAATGGACCTAAGGGATCCTACTAACCATTATAAAATGTTTTAATGATTAACCTATCTGGCAGAGCATGATGTGGACACTTTCTTAGAAGTTTCTTAAATCTTACCCAGACTTCGAATATGGATTCCCCTTCATACTGACAAAATGATATAATATTGTTTCTATGTTTAGTAGTACTTGAAGATGGAAACTACTTAGCTAGGAATTTCTGAGTTAACTCCTCCCAATTTTTAATAGAGCCAGGTGCTAATGAGTATAACCACATTTTAGCCTTATCCCTTAGTGAGAAAGGAAAATGCCTTAACCTAACAACATCGTTTGACATGCCGTTATAACGAAATGTAGCATAAAGTTCTAGAAAACTAGATAAGTGTAAATAGGGATCGTCCGAAGGAGTTCCCTAAACTCGTTGTTTTACACCAGTTGGATAATCACTAGATTTAGTTCAAACGTGTCAGCTTCTACAACAGGGTTTTGTAAACTTGAGTGAATTTCAACTGTCGTAGGATTTACTTAATCTCTCAATGATTTATGATGATTTTCAAAGTTATGATTTTGAATGTTTTCCATTTTCATTTCTAGTTTTTCAAGTTCTTTCTATTTTTTGATATTTTTCCATTTTTCTAACTCCGGACCATAAGGCACAAGTCCTACGGATCCTTTAATTTGCATACGTAACAAAACAAACTATACCTTAACAACAAAACAAATAAAACAAAAAATATATTCAACACAACAAAACATTTTCACAAACACCTTGTTTTTCACACAAACAATTTTTTCACATGTTTTCATACAATGAAAACACTTTTCTCACAAAAATAATTTTACGACACTAAATTTTTCCAATTCTAAGCCTAATTACTTCAACTATAATTCTCCTAAAATTCTTACCAATGCTTCCTCAGCAACGACACAAAAAACATGATGCGCCCCCAGCGTGTGCTATTATTCTACGTGTTTTATGCTTGTATATATGTGCGCACACTAGAGGTTCTACGCAAGTATACGTTTCATTTATGTAATATATGACTCTAGTGGAGTCACATTTATTGATCCTACAGGGAAACAAAGTAAGAGGTCCTTAGTCAAATTCTAGTATACTATTATCAAACTTTAGTTTGGAAGGTCAATATAAGTGGTTTTTCTGACAATTACTGCTAAAGGTAAGTCTTATGTTTACGATAACTAATAACTACTCCTAAAGGAAAATATTATTTATGAAGATAATATTTCTGGATGAATTGTTTTGGTTAATTTTGAGATAATAAAATCTATTAATCTTATGTAGTGAATTGGATAATGTAAAAGAATGAGATGCATTAAATATTGTATGTGCGAAATAGGAGCAATCCTATTCTTTACCCTTTTCCAAGTGCGTAATCCAGGGTTTCGTCCCTAAATTCATGGTGAGGATGGGAGGATATTGGCTCTTACTACAAAGCTCCCACTTCCCTTCGACTGAAGGTTAACTCTCGCTTTAGTTTCCAAACACTAGGACCGAATTGGGCATTTTAGTCTGTCACCATAAAATCTCCAATTCTACGCCCATCAAGGTATATTTCCCTATTTATTTGTACTCAACCCCCATGAACTTCACCAACCATGGAATTTTAATGTGATTTTACTTTGTTGAGGATTACACTGCCCTCTCAGATCATAGTGCAATTACAACAAATTTTAACACTACAACGAGCTCTTTTTGGAATGTAAATGAAGTGCAAGTAAAAAACATCACATTTATAATTAAAACTTCTTTCAGGATGCATCCCAATATCCTAAACATGAATCCTATTCATTGCAAAATAAAAGTAGAATGAAAACAACGGCATAATCTTCTTATGCCACTATTTCCAAACAAGAAGAAATAGTAAGAGAAACACATCACAAAGCACGAAGAAAACACAACGAAAACTTCATTACATCAAAGCAAATCCACTAGATAAGTGTTTACAAAATCTTAAGATAATGAATAACACAATGCTTAGCCTTTTCTCCTTGAAAGAAAGATGAAGATCTCTCCCACAAAGTCCCACGCTAATCCATGCAATGCTAGTAGATTCCCATACAAATTCTCTCAAATTCCCCTCTCCAATCTCTCCTTAAAGGTAGAAATCTACATTTCTACTCCAATTCTAAGATTTCTAATCATTCTCCACATTTTTCCACTCACACGCACATTTTTTTTTTTGCTTCAAATTCACTTTAAAATAGTGTAGGGATTAATTTCCCAAGAGGTGCTTCAAGTAACCTACGAAAAAGCGTCCAGAATCATTGAATCTCGGCAATAACCCCCCAAAATCGCGTCCAAATTGTCTCGGACACCGTTGGTGTCATTTTGGGCACTGTCGATGCCATATTTTCATGGTTCTCAGGTTTCTGGCACCGGCGGTGCCCATTCTACGCAACTCCACTATTTTACTCTGTTTTGCTCCGTTTTAGATCCATTTCACCCCCCCCCCTTTTTAGTAAAGTTGCATTTCTAATAAATATCCTTAAAAAATAATCATGAAAAATTAACTTCCTTTAAAATGTAATCTCATTCAAAAATATGCAAGAAGTGTAAAAGAGATTAAGCATAGAAAGACTTATCAAAATGTGTCAAACCAAAATTTGCTTTCTTGCTTATTTTATCTCCAAATTGCACCGTTTTGCTTTTTTTTCTCCAATAGTCATATACCTAACACAAAAAACATAAAAAATATCTTCCTTTAAAGTGAAATATCATTAATATTAAGCAAAAACTATATATTTAAAATCAAGCAATTTTTAGGCATGTCATGAGGTATGATTAAATATAAAATAAAATTTATGACATTCGATTGGTTTGCAATCTTTTTTTGTTGACCGAAAAGTTCTTCTATCTAATATAAAGGATTAGATAGGGTTTATATTAAACTAGGTTCTAAAGTTCCCTATAGAGGCAAGCCCTTATAGTTAATTACATCATAAATGTTTGAAATCACTTAAGAAAACTCTCGATAAAGATCAGTGAATTTACTTTCAAGAACTTTAATGAATAAAGTTTTCAAGGATGAACTTGGGAATATCAAGTGGGATTTGATCAAGTAGAAATAATTATTTTCAAAATCTGAATGGAGGAAAATTAGGGGATATCATGGATCCTGAGGAGAACCTCGTTGACTTCCCAAACTATCCTAGAGTTTTGCTTCAATTTAGGAAAGATGTCTAGATTTTCCATCTTATAATCTTTATTATTTAGGGCTTACATTTGCATGATATTGATCATATAAATAGCCTGGAAGATAGGAGGATTTATGCCATATCGAACAATGACCTCAGAATTCGAAGATGAGTTAGGGCTTATGTTGCACAACATGATTGTACAAAGACAAAAAAGAAAAGGTGAGGATTTACGTCGTGCTAGACGAGTTAGGTTTAATTTTTTTTAGATAATAACCATAACATTGATGATAAATATTTTTTTTTGTACATTCTATCTGGAACTAAATTTCTCTATAAGTTTTGTCTCCTTTAATAAGGTTGCTACTTGATTAAAGCATTCTTTAGAAACTATATTTTATACTCAACAGACTTAATGCCACTGATAAGTTCGTATGTGTAGTGCATTCTTCCCAAAAAGATTATTGTGTGGCAATACTCAACCTAATAAATTATAGAATATTTTTGTTTTATTGTTCGATTCTTTATATGCATTGATATACAACCAAGAAAATAAGCCTTACAGGGCATCAATAATCATTTTCTCATATACATCAGAATCATCTTATGTTGAAGTACCATAACTTAATGAGGTGTCATCATGACCGTACTGAACATCCAGTTCAAAATCACATGTGATTTATAATACTAATAATTAGGTTTAAATCCTCTAATATATAGATCAAAATTAACTTCTTCAGGCATTGAGTACACTTGACACTTGTGGTTCGCACGGGGGCATCAGAACTTACCTTTTGAAAGGAAATGAGCTGATGTGATGCCACCTATATAAATTTTTTAATACCATTTAAGAACTAGTCAGTGAGTCCTTTTTATCCTAGATACAACCTGTTCTCAATCCATGATTTCATGTTTTGAATATCTATTTGTGTCAAATATGTAGAGTTACACATTAAGACATCAGTCGTACAAATCATACAAATCACATGTATTGCATACATATAAATCTGCCAAGTGGGTTAGCAACATGAATCTCTTTTCTACATTATGTCATATTGAGTGTCATATTTTTTATTTAATTCCATAAATTAAGATCATTATTGGTATAATATGACTAGGTCTTTTTGAGTATTGCAATACTTACCCCCATCTTATTTAAATTTCTTTTAATTCTAAGTGATACTTTTCTTTCACACAAGAGACTTGATGTATTCCACAACTTCAACCATCCAACTTTAAATCTACTAATAAGTAACATCCTTAACTGTATCAAAATGATGTTGAACAATACACTGGAGATATATAAAAAATATTCACTTCTAACATGATCATCTAATGATTTTTAATGTGACAAAAATATCCAAGATGATTGTCTCTATTTTATTCTACAACTCGTGCAACTCCAACCATTTCATGGTATATTCTTTTCACATGTCATATTTAAGCTTAAAGTCACTCATCCATCTAAGAAATATGATCTCAGTAGTCCTTTCATGAATATATTCATTACACATTTTGTCAATATGCTTAAAGTCACACATCCACTTAAGTGTAAAGCCACTCATGCATATTATTTACAAACTTTACATAGCTAATACCTAAGCTTTATTTTGCACATTAAAATCACCCAATTCCTATGTAATACATATGTAACACCTAAAGTTTACACTAAACGCTAAAACCACTTAATTCTTATTCTTTACACAGAAAGACATAATCTTTATTTTTATATAGAAATCACCCTATTCCTATGCATTACATATCTAACACCCAAATTCCACATTCCACAAAAAAAAGCAAATATTTATTATGCATTACATATTGATCAACCTATATATTATCTATTTTTAGTGCAAATTTTTGTGATCATTTTATGTGATATTTTTAATGATATTACACTTTAACGAAGGTATTTTGCATGTTTTTTATTTCAGGTGCAAGAAAAGAACTTTTGGAGAAAATGAAGCAAAAACAGTGCAATTTGAAACCAAAATAAGCAAGGAAGAAAATTCTGATCTGACACATATCAATATCTCTTTCTATGCTTAATATCTTTTAAATTTCTCACATGTTTTTGAATGATATTATACTTTAAAGAAAGGTTTTTTTTTCATGCTTATTTTGTAAGTCTAAATGTTAGGAGAAAAACACAACTGAAAGGGGCGAAACAGAGCTGAAACGGATCCAAATACAGCAAAACAGTGAAGTTGCCGACTAGGTGGCGCCTAGGCACCCAAACTAGGGCCACAGTTATTTTCTAGAAGATTTGTTGAATGTTGCCAAATTTTGACGAGGTGCCTGAAGCAACCAATGGTCTTTTTCAAAGCTCTATAAATAGGGATTAATTCTACAGCTGAAGAGAGTTGTTTTGGGGTCATTTTAGATAGTGTGCAAAGGGTGCAAGTGTGTAGAGTTTAGTGTGAGTTTCGAGATGTAGATTTCTACATTTTTTGGAGAGAATGGTGAGGGATTTTGAGAGATTTATGTAAGGAACGGACGAGCAGCGCATGGTTCTACAAGAGACTTTGGTGGAGAGATTTTCTTCTTTCTTTGGTGGAGAGACTTTAGGCGCATCGATCTGCAAGAGCTAAGTATTGTGTTTTTTATTATTATGTAATTGTTGTAAACACTTTCTAGTAGATTTTCTTTGATTTAAATGAAGTTTTCTGTTGCGTTTTATCCATGCTTCATAAATAATTTCCTTTAGTCTTTTCTTTTAATATGAAGTAGTGGTCTGTGTAGGAAAATTATTTTAATGAAAGAATTATTTTTATTTTCCTGTGATGAGTAATATCTCTTTTCTTTTATCGACATAACTTAGGTGGCAATAGGTTATGTTAAAATATATTGTAAGTGAAACTAAGAATTGGGAGAGTGGTGATCTCGCAACTTGAGTGCACTCACATTGACCTGTTAGCTTATAAAATAGTTTGGCAGCAATGCAACTTTTGAGAAAATATAATTTAATAATTTGTTTCTATTAGATGCTTTTAGGTGACAGATAGTTGCATAAACTAACAGAATACTAAAGACATATGTTACTTGTTGGCACTTATTACATAAAAATATCAATTCTTTTACTTCTTATGTCATTATGTTCATTTTACTTTTCTTCTGCAATGAAATGGATACATGTTTAAGAGTATAGATTTGCTTAGATATTTTCTTATTTTATTAATGTGATGATATTTTAACCGGATCTTAATTTACTTTGTATACTGATCACTTTTATTGTTAAAAATTGTGGAGAAAACTTATAGATCTGACTGTGGGCTAAGATTTCTTAACTAGTGAGTACCACAATTCACTTTCTAAATAGCAGTGGCGATCATCTGAGGGGGAGTGAAAATAGATAAAGAGATAAGATTTGATGGGTGTAGAGTTGATGTTTCTAGAGCGACAAACTAGATTCATCAATTTGGTTTAGAAAGAGTAAAAAGGGTCACAGATAGGTCCTATAGGGAGGGCACAGTGGGTAATCTAGAAGTGAGAGACTAGAACGTACCCAGCACTACTAATAAAACTCCTGCACCAACCTTTACATTAGCCAACGTTCCTTATGCCTGGACCAAAAATTAATGAAAGGTATGCTCCTATTTGTCACTACTACATTAAATTCTAAGAATCTTATTCCTATGCATGATCTAGGTCATTGCATGAGAAGGCTAATCTTTAGTATCTCAAAATTCTCCATACCAATTTATCCAGATAAATTATATTTATATTTAAGTTTTTCATTTAAGAATTGTTATTCAAATAATCACTTTTATCGATATTTCAAACTAAGGACTAATAGTATTAGACTTGAATTAGCCTAGAGGATTTCTTACCTCGCTCTCTGTGGGATCAATACTGGGTTTTAAAAGAAAGCCCAATATTGCTTGAAATGAAAGTATACTTGCATAGTACCCCTAGTGTGTAAACTATTTTCTAAATTTTACAACATTTCAATTTTACATGATGGCTGCAATTTATAAATTGAGTCATGTATTTTGCTATCATTAAGGAACTTAAATTACTGCGTAATTGCGGGTCGGGTCAAGTTTTTGGCACCATTGTTGGGGAAGCTTTGGTAAGAATTTTAGGAGAATTTTAGTTAAATTTATTATTCACCTCACTTTTAGTCGAGGTTTACTCACCTCCAACCAACCTCAATTTTCCAAAATTTCAATTTTTGACCCCTTGCCCCTAAATTTACTCAAAATACCCATAGAGACTAAAATCCCCCAAAATTTCCAAAATAACTCAAATTACCTATTTTTCTCAAAAAATTACTTCAAAGTACTCCCCACCACTCAAACTGACTAATTTGGCCAAAATTTACTAAAATTTCCAACATCGCCCCAAATTTTGCAAAATTACCAAAATACCCCTCCTAGCTCAAAAATCTAAAAATTCCAAAAAATTCTTAAAACCTCCTAAATATTCCCAATTTCATTTTCCTCAACTACCAATGACCCAATTTGATCCATTTGGCTGAATCTAACCAAAAGCCCCAATTTGACTTATTTAACCCAAAAAATGCCCAAATTAAACCCAATGTCCACCCAATTGACCCCAATCTTACCCAATTTCAATTCTAAACTTTAATTCAACATATATAGCCTTAATATAAAGCAAATACAATCCCAATTTGACCCACATTTGAGGTCAATTTCACTTGAATTCTAAAATCCCCAATTTTGACCAAGTGACCCATTTTAGCCAAATTAAACTTAATGTCATACAATTTCCCCTCAATTTAAATTCTAAACTTCTCATGATACTCCCCTAGGCCAAATTCAACATTCAGTTGCCTCCAATTTGAGCTCAAGTCTCACCCAAGTCAACCCAAATCCAAAACCCCTAATTTTCCCCCAAATTGGACACATGACCAAATCACACCAAATTGAATGCCCCAATCCCAAACATTCCACCCAATTAATGTTGGGAACTCTTCACCACATCGTCATAGACCTTTTTAAACAATAAATTGGGCCTAAACCCCACTCTAGCCCAACAAAAACTAAACCTAGCCCAACTTGCCCCAAATTGACCAAAATCCAAATTAAGCCAAATTGAACCCCCAAACCAATTCAGAACCACTCCAATCCCCTTTCAAACACTTTCTAACAATCATATACATAATGTTGCTCAATAAATTAGACTCAACCCAAGCTCAAACCAGAGCTAGCCCAACCTTTAACCCAAGTGACCAAAACTGACCATATGACCCTTTGTCACCTAAATTAAACCAAATGGACCAAATTAACTCCATGGATGCTGATCCAATAAAAATTTGATAGTATTTTACTATTCATTTCATACCTATTTTTGATGATATTGCACTTTAAAGGAAGGTATTTTTGATGATTTCATGCAGGTACAATGATTTTAGGCCTTTGGAGCAAAAGGAAACGAAAAGGAGAAAATTTGGAGCGAAAAAGGTCAAAAGTGCATTTTATTGAACTAGCACCGAACGACGCTGTCACCAGCAACGGACAGCTCCAGTTTCCAGAGAGTTACAACATTTTCGTGGAATAATGCACCGAACGGCAATCATGCCAGTGCCGGATAGCGCCCTATCCCAATTTTGAACTACATTCAATGTATTTGAAAGGTTTCTTGAGGAAAGTCTTGGGAATTCATTTTTGGCCAAGTTTAAACACTTTTGGAGCCACATTTCAAGAGGGGAAGGAAAGGAAGAGAAGTGTTTAGAGTTTAGAGAGTGAGTTCTTTCCATTTTGTGTAGGAAATTAGGTTTGTGTTTTTTTCTTCTAAGGAGTGTGAGAGGAGAGGGAAAGTGAGAGATTTCTTCTTTTTTACTATTCTAAAGAGAGAATTGTGTGTTGTTATGAAGAAATAAGAGGAGTCAAAGGAATTTCTTGAGATTTGCTTGGGGAAGAGTTTGAGATAAGTTGTCATTACTTTACTATGTTTGTATGACGTTGAATTTATATATGAAATCAATGTTTTGTCATCTTTTCCTCATGAGTCTTGAGTAGATTTCTTTGTCTTTCTATTTTTCAAGTGATGTGTTAATGTTGTGAAATGGAAATGATGTGTTGATTTATTATGAAGAATTTGTGATGATCTTTCCACTTAGAACTTCATTTTCTTTTTGATCTGGCCAATTGAATTTTTAAAACTTGTTGTGAAACATACAATCTGAAAGGATTATGGCTTCCACAATAAAAGTGAAGATCACATTCAAATTTCAAGAATGGTGAAGTTCATGGTGGTTAAATGCAAATAAATAGGGAAATATAATTATATGGGCATAGAATTGGAGATTTCAGAGTGACAGGCTGAAATCCTTAATTTAGTCCTAATGTTTAGAAACTGAAGCAAGAGTTAGCCTTCAGGTGAAGGGAAGTGGGAGCTCTGGAATGAGAGTCAGTATCCTCCTAGCCTAACTACGGATTTGGGGACTAAACTTAGGATTAGCAAAAGTTCTTTATATGCTGGAATATGGTTTGGAAATAGGAATGCTCCTATTTGGCACAATACATTTGCATCAGTGATTTGTGTCAAAATAATAATCACATTATGAATGGAAAGGAGGAAGACTCTTTCTTGCAACTGAACATTGTTATAAATTTAGTCTTGCGTTATTTTAACTTGCTAGAGTTTAGAACGTGCTTTGGTAGATATAGTAACTGAACCTGTTTGTCTTTACTTCAAGAATTAAACCACATGCAATTGTGTTGTGAATCTATAAGAGATTTCTGTGCCACACCATAGAAGTAAAGCCTCCCTATGGGATCGATATTCCAGGACTCCACTAGAGCCCTGTATTACTTGAGCGATGTGTATACTTGTGTTAATTGTGTGACTCATTATCATTTAACTTACAATATATATCTAAATCTGAGTTCATTAATTTTTGTAAATTTAAAAAGTCACACCAAGTTTTTGGCACCGTTGTCGAGGAGACATGGTATAAGAAAAAGTAACTGTTAAAATTTATTTTTGTAGTATTGGTAATCATATATTTGAATTGCAAGTCATAGTTGTGTGTGTCTGTTTATTGTTAATATGTGTTTATTATGTGTATGCGTAGTATCAGATCTTTAGGTTTAGTGCTTTACAATTCTGAATTAGAGTGTACTATTAGAAAAATTTGAAAACAACAAAAACAATCTACAAATCCTCACAAAATGGCGAACAATTTAAACAATCAAAATGAAAATATACCAAGACCTTTAAGAGATTATGCTAATCCAACAACAGATGAAATTCACTTAACTATTCAAAATCCTGATGTTGCTGCTAATTCATTTGAGCTTAAACCTGCTATTATCCAAATGGTACAAAATAATCAATTTGGAGGAACACCTAATGAAGATCCTAACTTACATCTTGCTAATTTTCTGGAACTATGTGCTACTTTTAAATATGATGGAGTTTCGAATGATGCTGTTAGACTTAGACTTTTTCCTTTTTCACTTAGGGATAAGGCTAAGGTGTGGTTAAATTCGTTAGCACCTGGATCTATTAGAACTTGAGGAGAGCTTTCACAAAAGTTTCTGTCAAAATGTATTCCTCCTTCCAAAAATGCTAGGTTAAGAAATGATATCACATCTTTTAGTCAGTTTGATGGAGAATCCATATATGAATCTTAGGAAAGATTTGAAGATCTTGAGAGGAAATGTCCACACCATGCTTTACCAAGCTGGTTAATTATTCAAACCTTCTATAATGGATTAGTAGGATCATTGAGATCGATTATCGATGCTGCTGCTGGTGGAACATTAATGTTAAAACCCTTCAATAAAGCATATTCGTTAATTGAAGAGATGTCTACTAATAATTTTCATTGGCCCTCTAAGCGGGTAAATCCTAAGAGAGTAGCCAGTATTCATGATTCTGATGCGATAACTATGATAGTCTCTCAAATTGCTGCACTTTCTAAGAAAATAAATCAATATAGAATGAATTATTCTCCAACACCCCAGGGTTAGAAGAAAATTCATCATGACAGATGATTGACTCTCAAATATCTTATAAAACCTTGAATGATATACATAATAAAGTCAATAATCCTTATTCAAATTTTTATAATCCTAGTTGGAGGAATCATCCGAATTTTAACTGCAATAACACCAATGCTGTCGTTAACCCGCAAAGGGAAACAATCCTATGAATCCAGTTGGAAATCTGGACAACCAAGGAACTACCAATTTTAGACCATCTTATCCACCTGGTTTTAATAGTAATCAACAATTTAAGGAAAAGAAGTTGTATACTGAAGAAATGATTCTGAATATGGGTAATCAAATTAAAGCTCAAAACGCTGTGATGAAGAACATTGAAAATCAATTGGGACGTATCTTTACTGCATTTAATAATAGACCTTCTGGAAATCTTCCTTGCAATGTTAAGATCAATCCGAAAGATCAAACAAAGAGCAAATTAAGGCTATTGATACACCTAAAATATATAGTGTTTTTAAGCACGTTTTTATACCTCTTTGTGATGATATTGCACTTTAATGGAAGGTATTTTGTGTTTTTCTTGAAGGTACGATGAAAATGATTAATAATGATGAAAGGCGAGAAAAAGGGTCAAATTTGGAGTAAAATTATGATGTTTGAAAATTTTGGCTTCTGGCGCCTAAGCGCCAAAGTGCCGGTGCTTAAGAGCCACATATAAAAATCAAATTTTAATCAAATTTGGCACCATTTTCAAGGGGTGTTTGAAGTAACTTCTGGTGGTGACTTCCTTGACTTCTTTTGGGTAGCAAATGTGATTGAAGGGATGCATCTTTTGGTGGATACATTGAATTTGGACCTGATTTGAAGAGACACCGAGACACCTTTTGGAAAAATATAAAAATGTTCCACCAGCAGCAGCATCGATGTCTGATTATGCAATGTTTATGAAGGATATTCTTAAAAGGAAGAGAATGTTCAAAGACCATGAGACTGTTGCACTTAGCGGTGAGTGTAGTGCAATTATCTAGAAAAAGCTTCTTGAAAAACAGAAAGACCTAGGTAGTTTCACTATCCCGTGCGCTGTAGGTGAAAAATTTTTCAGAAGAGCTTTATGTGATCTTGGAGATAGTATTAATCTTATGCCATTATCAACTTTCAAAAGATAGTGAATAAGAGAAATTTCACCTGCATCTATGACTCTTCAACTGGCTGATCGTTCCATCACTTATCCTAAAGGAATTGTGGAAGATGTATTAGTGAAGGTGGATAAATTTATCATTCCTGTGGACTTTATTGTATTAGATATGAAGGAAGATAAAGAAACTCCAATTATTTTGGGAAGACCATTCCTTGCTACTACGATATCTATGATTGATGTCCAAAAAGAAGAATTAACTATGAGAGTTAATGACCAAGAGGTAACTTTCAATATTCTGAAATCTATGAAGTACCCTTTAACTGAAAAAGATGATGAGTCCTATTGAATGGAAGTCTGCGATTATTTGAGAGAAGATTACTTTAGAGAAGTATTTGAAGAAAATTATGAATGTGAGGATAAAAATGAAAGTGAAGATGAAGATGATTTGGATGATATGAAGAATGAAAAGTTAGACTTTATTAAGAAAATTTTGAAAGATTAGATATTATGGAAAATAGAGATAAAAGTTTGATTCCATCTATCATTAAACCCCCTGAACTTGAGCTAAAAATTCTTCCTAATCATTTAAAGTACATTTTTTAGGAGAATCATCTACCTTACCAGTCATTGTATCTTCGAATTTAAATGAATATCAAGAACAAAAATTATTAGAAACCTTAAAAAGGTACAAAAAAGCTTTTGGTTGGTTCATAGCTGATATTAAAGGAATTAGTCCTTTGATCTGTATGCAAAGAATTTTATTGGATGAACAACACAAACCAAGTGTTGATCCACAAAGGAGACTGAGCCCAATAATGAAAGAAGTGGTTAAAAAAGAGATATCAAAGTGGTTAGATGCTGGAATTATATATGTTATTTATGATAGTGTCTGGGTGAGCCCAATTCATTTTGTTCCTAAGAAATGAGGAGTGGCTGTTGATATAAATGATCGAGATGAAATTATACCGACAAGACAAGTCACTGGTTGGCAAATATGTATTAATTATAGAAAATTAAATGTCGCCACCAGAAAAGATTGCTTTCCTTTACCCTTTTTAGACCAAATGCTAGACAGAATTGCTGGACACAAGTACTATTACTTTCTAGATGGATATACCGGTTATCACCAAATACCTATTGCTCCTGAGGATCAAGAGAAAACTACATTTACTAGCCCTTATGGAACTTTTACTTTTAGAAGAATGCCCTTTAGATTATGTAATGCACTTGTAACATTTCAAAGATGTATAACATCCATATTTAGCAATTTAATTGATTATGGAATAGAAGTGTTTATGGATGATTTCTAAGTATTTGGAGATTCATTTGATGCATGTCTATGTAACTTAGAAAAAGTTTTAGAGGTATGCGAAAGAACAAATTTAGTCCTAAATTGGGAAAAGTGTCAACTTATGGTTGCAGGAGGAATTGTACTTGGGCATAAAATATCAGAATATGGCATGGAAGTAGATCCTGCCAAAATTCATGTTATAGACAAATTAATACCTCCAAAAATTGCGATATCTTAATGACTTTTCAAAAATTTCTAAGCCCAATGCCAACTTTTGAAAAAAGAGAGAAAGTTTGATTTTAATGATGAATGCTTAAAAGCATTCGATCTATTGAAGAAAAAATTAATTATTGTACCTATAATAGTTTCACCTGATTGGGAGAAACCATTTGAACTAATGTGTGATGCTAGCGATTATGCTATCGGAGTTGTTTTAGGCCAAAGACATGATAAAATGTTTAAAGTTATATACTATGCGAGTAAGACTCTTACTGGTACTTAAATTAATTACACTACTACTAAGAGAGAGTTATTAGCAATTGTATATGCTTTTAGGAAATTTAGATCTTACTTAATCAAAGCTAAATGCATAGTGCATACTGATCATTTTGATTTTGAGATTGTTAATAGAAAAGAAGGATGCAAAACCAAGACTAATTTGATGGATACATTTAATACAACATTTTGATTTTGAGATTGTTGATAGAAAAGGGGTCGATAATCAAATAGTTGATCTTTTATCTAGACTTAAATAACCTAATTTGGATGATTTTGAAAAGGAAAGTACTAAAATTTTTCCTGATGAGCAATTATATGATATTATTGAAGGAAACTTACCATGGTATGTTGATATTGTGAACTATATTATTAGTAATATTTTACCACCTGATTTAAAAATTCAATAGCAGAAGAAATTGAAGCATGATGCTAAATTTTATTTCTGGAATGATCCTTATCTGTACAAGCAATGTAAAGATCTTATTATTAGGAGTTTTGTGCCTTATGAAGAAACTGAAAAAATTATTCGAGAATGACATGATTCTGAATTTGGAGGACATTTTGGAATTGATAGAACTGAACATAAGATTTTGTAATCTATATTTTATTGGCCCATGATTTTCAGAGATGTTTATAAATTTAACAAAACTTGTGATCGATGTCAGAGAATATGCAATATATCTAGAAGAAATTAAATGCCTTTTAATTTTACTCTTAAAGTTGAATTTTTTTATGCATGGGAATTAGATTTTATGGGATCATTTATACCTTCATTTGGAAATATATATATACTAATTGTTATCGATTATGTAACAAAATGGATCGAGGCAATAGCTTTACCTAGGTGTGATGCTAGAAGTGTTTCTAGGTTTTTAATGAAAAATATTTTCACAAGATATGGAATTCCTAGAGTAATCATCACTGATGGAGGATCCCATTTTAAAAATAATTTGATTCAGATATTGGTAGAAAAAATAATATTATGCATAGAATCTCTATAGCTTATCATCCCTAAACAAATGCTTTAACAGAGGTATCTAATCGTGAAATTAAATGAATTATGGAGAAAGTCATTAATCCTGAGAAAATGGATTGGTCTGCTAGATTAGATACTGTATTATGGGCATACAGAACTGCTTATAAAACTTCTATAAGAAATTGGATTTTAATTTGAAAGATGCTGGTGAGAAGAGACTGTTGCAATTGAATGAATTAGAAGAAATCAGAAACGAATCATATGATAATGATAGAATATATAAGGCAAGAACAAAAATATGGCATGATCAGAAGATTGTCAAAAAGGACTTTGAACTAGGGAAAAATGTTTTATTATACAATATAATTTCAATTATTTCCTGGAAAACTGAAATCTAGATGGACATGACCTTTCATTGTCGCGAATGTATCAGTTTGGAGCTGTGATTATCGAAGACCATAAATCTGGAAGAATATTCAAAGTTAATGCCCAAAGATTAAAACCATATTTTGAAGGCAATAGACTTAATTTTAAAGAGGTTTTCATGTTGGATCAACTTGAATAACTGAAAGTTATGTTGGGCTGACGACGTTAAACCAAACACTTTGTGGGAGGCAATCCACAATTATTGAGTGTTTGCTTTGTTTGATGTGTTTTTTTATGTTTTTTTGTTGCTTAATTAAGTCTTATTCTTCCTTAATTATCATTAATAATATTAAAAAAATAAATTAAATTAAAATTTAGAAAAAATTTGAACAAGGTGATGTTTGGCGAATTTAAACTAGCGATGAACGGCGTGCTATTAGCGCAGGATAGCGCTGCTCTTCAAAAAATCATTTCTCATCTTTAAAATCTGAGTATTGGAGGTTCTAGGTGGTAACTCCTCTAGTATAACTTCCAAAAACAGCCCCTAGACGCTGGAACTTTGATCTACTTTAAAAAAATACCTATTTTTATGCCTTATTTATCATTCAATTCTTAAAGATATTAAGCTTTTATGAAAGGTATTTTTATGTTTTTGGATGTAGGTGATAAAAAAAGAGTTCAAGAAAGAAAAAGGAGCAAAAAGGAGCAAAAATAAAGATTAAAGAGCAAAGTTGCCAAAGTTTTAGGTCTAGCACCTAGGCACGAGAATCCGGCGCCTAAGCGCCAGTTTGATACAGAAATAGATAATATTTTTGACGACTTTGGGCAGTTATTTTGACATTGTTAAGTGGTTATCAGAACTTCTAGGAGACTGGAAGTTACTCCTAATATATAGGACATGTGATACAATGCATCTGGACACAGGAAAACGGTTTTAATCACGAAGAGGTTTGATCTAAAGTGAAGAGGTGCGAAGACCTGGTCACGGACTCTGGCGACTAGCCCCAGATCCCAGCGCCTAGGTGCGACAGTTACCTTCAAGAAGATACATTGTATTTGGATGAATTTTGAAGAGGTACCTTAGGATACCTCTGGCCAAATTCAGAGCTCTATAAATAGGAGTCAATTCTACAAAGAAAAGTGCCCCTTTTAGCACCCTATAGCCATTCTATCACCATATACCCCCCTCTAGCATACAATCATTTTAGGGAGCAACTTTCTTTTTGCTTTTAGTGAGTTTATTTTGAGTATTACTACTCAAATCCTTGAGTAGTAAGTGTGAGTTTCAAGTATTGTTGCTGTTGAAGTCTTGTACCTTGCATTGGAGTCAGTAGGAGTCAACGAATCACTTGAAGGAACATTCCAGATAAGTATTTGTAACTTTGTTTAAAGTTTTATAAATATGTTTTGTTGTGTGAATTCAATGTGTTTTGAGTAGTTAGTTTTCTTTCTCCTTTCAACCGTGAAAAGATAATAAGATAATTGAATTTTGTAGGAGAATTTAACTTAAAATATTTGTAAAAATTGTGATGATTTTAATACCTGATCTTAATTTACTTTTTAAATTGGACATTTAACTTGTTAAAACCTGTTGAAGAATTCTGAGACCTATCCAGAGATAAGTTCTTAACTAGTAGATATCACATGAATCCTTGGGTAATCGAAGCTTTATGCGGGTTATTCAAGGTGAAGTGCAAATAAATAGGAAGATATTATTTATTGGGTCTAGAATTAATTAGTTTTTAGAGTGACAGACTAAATTCTAATAATTTGGTCTATAGAAAGGGAAAGGGTCACTGGTAGGGCCAACCATAGCCACCCTTGGACATCTAGTAGTGTGAGCCTAGATTAATCCATTCTACTAATAAAACATCCTGAACCGATCTATAGATTAGCCAATGTTCTTTATAATATCGAGCGAAGGTAAATAATAAGAATGCTTCTATTTGGTACAATACCATAATCTAAGTTCTCAACAAATGATAATTATTCTAAAAATCTTGGATTAGTTGAAAAAGAGAAAGTTATTTTATTTATAGATGCATTAATCTTTATTTAATTACTCCTTACTTACATTTAGTATAAATTTTATTAAATTTAAAATCTAAATTTTGAAAAGAAATAAAAATAATAATTACTTTTAATTTGAAAACTCTAAAATATTTCTTAATTTTCTCATAATCTTCCCTGTAGGATCGATAACTAGGACTCCAATAGAGCCATGTATTAGTTGAAACGATACGTATACTTGCGTTTGAAATTGTGAATTTTACAATAATTATTATAAATATTTAAATAGAAGTTCATAAATTCTTACATAAGTAAAAGTCGGGTCGTGCTATCAAGTTTTTGGTGCCATTGCCAGGGAAGATAAGGAAGAAAGTTAAAAAGACAATTTTTACATTTCTCAAATTAAATATAATTTATACACTTTTATTTCTTTAAAAAGACGATAATAAAATAAATAATAAATAATAAATAATAAAAATAGAAAAACAAAAATAACAAAAAGATTTTAATTTATTTTTATGCGTAGTTCTGGATCTGAAGGATTATTACCTTTTGATTCTGAATTAGAAAGAATAGTTAAAAGAATAAGAAAAGGAAAACAAATTTAAAAATATCAAGAAATGGATAACTTACATAACAATAATCAAAATCCAATAGAAATCAATGAATAAAATGTCCATAAACCATTAAGGGATTATGCAAACCCTACAGCTGATTAACTTCATATTAGTATTCAAATGCCTGTTGTAGATGCTAATTCTTTTGAGCTTAAACCTTCTATTATTCAAATGGTTCAAAATAATCAATTTGGAGGAACACTAAATGAGGATCCAAATTTACACCTTACTAGTTTCTTAGAACTTTGTGCTACCTTTAAATATAATAATGTTTATGATGATGCTATTACGCTTAGACTCTTTCCTTTTTCCTTAAAATATAAAGCAAAGATGTGGCTTAATTCATTAGCAACTTGTTCTATTAAAACTTGGCCAGGCACAAAAATTCCTTGCTAAATATTTTCCTCCTAAAACTGCTAAATTAAGAAATGATATTACTTCATTTATGCAATTTGATGGAGAAACAAATTATGAAGTATAGGAAAGATTTAAAGAACTTCTAAGAAATTGTCCTCATCATGCTTTACCAGATTAGTTAATTATTCAAACATTTTATAATGGACTTATTGGATCACGTAGATCTATTATAGATGCTGCTGCTGGTGGTTCTTTAATGGCTAAGACATTTGAAGAAGCTTATACTTTAATTGAAGAAATGGCTAATAATAATTTTCAATGGCCTTCTGAAAGGGTTAATCATAAAAGAATGACAAGTATTCAAGATAATGAAGCATTTTCTATTTTAGCTTCACAAGTGGCTGCGATATCTAAGAAATTAGATAATTTTGCTATTAACATATCGCATGTAATTAATGATAATTCTGTAAATACTGATGGTTCTCAAATAATAGAAACTTTGCAAGCTATTGCTAGAAAAACTAATTACCCTTATTCTAATTATTATAATCCAGGTTGGAAAAATCATCCTAATTTTAATTGGAATAATGAACATCAACAATGGAGTAATAATCCAGTTAATCCAACTGGAAATTGAAACAATCAAGGAAATTCAAACTTTAGACCAACTTATCCTTCTAATTTTAACAATCAGCAGAAAAAGTTATCTATAGAAGAATTGATCTTGCAACTAGGTAATTAGCTACAAAGTCAAAACACTGCTATTCGTAATATTGAGAATCAGATGGGTCAAATTGCTAATTTTATTAATTACAGACCTCAAGGAACACTACCTAGCAATGTCAAAATTAATCCTAAAGAAACTGGGAAAGATCATGAACAAGCAAAAGTTGTACAACTTAGAAGTGGAAAGGAATTAAAAGAAAAAATTCAGAATGAAATTGAAGAAGAGAGAGAGGTAGAAGAGATTGAAAAACCTAAAGATACTCTTTCTCCAAGTAAAAATCAGACTGTAATTCCTATTGAAGTGGAAGTTGAAAGACCACCACCACCTTTTCCTCAAAGACTAAAATAGTAGAAGCTTGACCATTCATTTTCTATGTTTTTTTAGATTTTTAAGAAACTTACCATCAACATTCCTTTTGCTGAAGCTTTGGAATAAATGCCAAGCTATGGAAAATTTATGAAGGATATTTTAAGCAAGAAAAGGAAATTTGAAGCTTATGAAACTGTTGCATTAAGTGAAGAATGTAGTGCAATAATTAAGAAGAAATTGCCTTAGAAACTTAAAGATCCTGGAAGTTTCACTATACCATGTGTTATTGGAGAAAAATTTTGTGGAAAAGCGTTATGTGATTTAGGAGCAAGTATTAATATGATGCTATTTTCAATCTTTCGAAGGTTAGATTTAGGAGAGATTTCTCCCACCACTGTAACCCTTCAGTTAGCTAATCGATCTATCACTTATCCTAAAGGAGTTATAGAGGATGTTCTTGTTAAGTTAGATAAATTTATCTTTCCTGTGGATTTCATTGTACTAGATGTGGAAGAAGAT
Organism: Papilionanthe hookeriana x Papilionanthe teres; assembly: GCA_022702705.1. Taxonomy (NCBI): domain Eukaryota; kingdom Viridiplantae; phylum Streptophyta; class Magnoliopsida; order Asparagales; family Orchidaceae; genus Papilionanthe; species Papilionanthe hookeriana x Papilionanthe teres. Next base: position 2,068,563 of record CM040428.1, read on the forward strand.
AAAGAAATACCTATTATTTTAGGGAGACCTTTTATAGCTACCGGACGTGCTATGATTGACGTGCAAAAAGGAGAATTAATGATGAGAGTTAATGATCAAGAGAAAACATTTAATGTTATGAAATCAATGAGGTATTCTGATAAAGAAAAATGTTATCAAATTGATATTTTTTATTATATAATTGAAAATCATTATCAAGCAAAATTTAAGGTCATTTCTGAAGAAAAAGATGATGAATCTGTAATATATAATGAGTCAATAACTGAAGAAATTGAAGAAGTAAATGAAGAAAATTTATCTGAAAAAACTAATTATATTCATGAAAATTTGGAAATTTTAGACAACTAAAAATGATATACTATTACCCTCAACTGAAAAAGCCCTTGAACTGGAATTAAAAATGTTACCTGCACATTTAAAGTATGCATTTCTTAGAAATTCACTAACTTTACCTGTAATTATATCTTCAGAACTAAGCAAAGATCAAGAATAAAATTAATAGGAGTTATGAAGAACTATAAGAAAGCTTTTGGTTGGACTATTGCTGATATAACAGGAATAAGCCCTTCAATCTGTATGCATAAGATTCTAATTAAAGAAAATTGTAAACCCACTATTGAACCTCAAAGAAGATTGAACCCAATTATGAAAGAGGTTGTAAAAAAAGAGATTTTGAAATGGTTAGATGCTGGAATTATTTACCTTATTTCAGATAATCAATGGGTAAGTCATATTCATTGTGTTCCGACGAAAGGAGGAGTAACTGTCATTGTTAATGAAAAAATTGAATTAATTCCTACAAGACAAGTTACTGGATGGCGAATTTGCATTGACTATCAAAGATTAAACAACACCACTAGAAGGATCATTTTCCTTTACCTTTCTTGGATCATATGTTAGATAAATTAGCTGGACACTCATATTTCTGTTTTCTGGATGAATATTCTGGTTATTATCAATTACCTGTTGCTCCTGAGGACCAAGAGAAACAACATTTACAAGTCCTTATGGAACATTTGCCTTTAGAAGAATGCGTTTCGGTTTATGTAATGCACCTGCAACGTTTCAAATATGTATGATGTTAATATTCTGTGATTTAATTGATAAAGGAATTAAAGTATTTATGGACGATTTTTTAGTTTTTGGAACTTCTTTTGAGTCCAACGAAAGTTTTAAAAAAATGTGAAGAAACAAATTTGCTTCTAAACTGGTAAAAATTTCAATTTATATTCATAGAAGGAATTGTAATTGGACATAAAAATTCATAAATAAGTATGGAAGTTGATCAGGCAAAAGTGAAAATTATTGCTGAACTTCATCCACCTACAACCGTTACTGATGTGAGAAGTTTTTTAGGTCATGCTGGATTTTATAGGAGATATGTAAAGGATTTTTCTAAAATTGCTAAACCTCTTTGTCATTTATTAAAAAAAGAAGCTAAATTCGAATTTAATGAAGATTATTTGAATGTGTTCAATATTTTAAAAGAAAAATTAACCACTGCACATGTTATTGTTGTACCTGATTGAAGTAAACCATTTGAATTAATGTGTGATGCAAGTGATTATGCAATGGAAGTTGTACTGAGACAAAAATATGGGAAAATTTTCAAAGTTATATATTATGCTAGCAAAACTCTAAATGAAACTCAAATAAATTACACTACTGATACACCTAAAGTATATAGTATTTTTTATGCACGTTTTTATACCTATTTTTGATGATATTGCACTTTAATGGAATGTATTTTGTGTTTTTCTTGCAAGTATGATGAAAATGAGTGATTATGATGAAAATGAGTAAGATTGGATCAAATTTGGAGCAAAAAAATGAAAATGAAAATTTGGGCACTGGCGGTTAAGCGCCGCTGGGCCGGCGCATAGCCGCCACAGTTAAAAATTGAGTTTAATTTAAATTTGGCGCCATTTTCAAAGGGAATGGGATGCAACTCTTGGTGGTAACTTCCGTAACTTCCTTTGGGCAGCAAGTTTGAATGAAGGGGTGCATTCTTTGGTGGATACATCGAATCTAGACACATTTTGACGAGACACCAAGGCACCTTTTTGTCTAATAATTAAAGAGTGTTTTAATTAGGAGTAAGAGTAGAGAGTAGAAAAGGGGCTCTTCCTTTGCATTTTGAGGAGCTCTTCCTTTACATTTTGAAGAGAGTTTTAATTTAGAGTAGGAGTAGAGAGTAGAAAAGGGGCTCTTCCTTTGCATTTTGAAGGGTTCTTCCATTGCATCATTACAGAGTTTTCATTTTAGTTTTAATTAGGAGTAGGAGTAGAGAGTAGAAAAAAGAAAAGGGTAGGATTGAACCCTTCTTCTTTCCACTACTTTTCTTTCCTTTAATTTAGTTTAGTTTTTATTAAAGTCTGAAGTTTGTATTCTGAGTCATCGGAGTTTGGAGACTTACTCGGAGGAGTAGTTTAGTGAAGAGTCAAAGTTTCAGAGGAACATCCTGAGTCTTGTGAAGAGGATTTTCATATAACTGTTTACTTTTATTCTTACATTTAGTTTTTAATTAATACTTGTTTTTGTTTGTTGTTTTTCTTATGGTTTTTAATTTCAAATCAATGTGTTTTTTTTATTTTCTCAATGCATTCTGAGTAGTTACTTTATCTTTTTCTTTCTTAAATGAAGAAGTAAGTAATTCATGAAGAATTGTTGTGGAAAGTATATGTGTTTAAAGTTTGAAGAAGTTGTAAAAGATGATTCTATAAACTTTATTTACTTCTTAATTTGGCCTGTTAAGATTTAAAATTTGTGGTGAGATTATGTAAGATCCAATGTGGTATTGTCTCATAAAAGTTAGTAAGAATCACATGCAATTATATGGGTGAAAATTGTAGTTCATATAATTAAATGTAATATATTAGAAGATGTTTTAAAAAGGGGAGTAAAATTAGAGGATTTTTAGTGTGACAGGCTAACAGCTCCTAATTTGGTTTGAAGTTTTGAATTTTGTTATGAGAAGTCAGTCTCCAGTGTGGAGGGAATCGAGGGAACTCTAGAGTGAGAGCTGGTATCTTCCCTGCCTAACCATGTTCAAAATGATAAAATTTCAAATTAACCAATGTTCTTTATAGAACCAAGTAAGGGTAAATAATACATTTGTATCTATTTTTCAAAAAATTTAAATACTTCCACAACAATACTTTCATAATTATTACTACTTTATAAAAAAAAGAAAAATATATTCTTGTTAATAGTGTTTTTCATACCAATTCTACTTAATAGTGTTTTTCATACCGTGTTTATAGTTATTATCATATTAATTTCTTGTTTGACTTTTATAAGAAAATTTAAAGAGCGAAATCATCTATCAAACTTTTAAAAATCAAAACATACTTTCAAAAGCCAATTAAAAAAGTAAAAAGATAATTTTCTTATTTCTTTAAAGATATATCACTTTCCTTGTGGGGTCGATATCTCAGGACTTAATCAGAAAGTCCTATATTACTTGATAAACGATACGAATACTTGCGTGGTATCCCATACTATAAAATAATAATTTTTATATCTAAATCATCATCACATACATTTAATGGCCGACCAAGTTTTTGGCGCACATATATTTCTTGAGGATCAAGTTTCTGGCGCAGTTGTCGGGGAAAGAAATTAATTGAAATTACATATTAAAGAAAATTAAGAAATTTTAAATTTTTACTTTTCTTTGTTTTTGCTAGTGTGGTGTGTTTTGTTTTGTTTTATTATTGTATGCGTAGTTCAGGTTCTGAGGGACTTGTGCTTACGATTCTGAATTAGAAAGAACTACCACAAAAATAAAAAAAATTTCAAAATACAGATAAAGATAAAAATTTACAAGAAATAGAAAATCATCAAGATCAAAATGTTGGCATCCATCAAGAATTAAAACCTTTAAGATATTATGTTAACCTATAGTGGATGAACTTCGTTGTAGTATTCAAAACCCTGCTGTAGCTGCTAATTCTTTTGAGCTTAAACCTGCTATTATCCAAATGGTGTGTAATAATCAGTTTGGGGGAGCAACAACTAAAGATCCTAATTTACTTCTTGCTAATTTTTTAGAGTTGTGTGCTACTTTTATATATGATGGTGTTTCAGATGATGTTATTAGACTTAGACTTTTTCCTCTCTCACTAAGGGATAAAGATAAAATATGGTTACATTCATTAGCACCTGGATCAATTAGAACTTGGGGTGAACTGTCACAAAAATTCCTTATAAAATATTTTCCACCATGTAAGACTGCTAAGTTGAGAATTGATATTACATCTTTTTGCCAGTTTGAAGGGGAATCAATATATGAAGCATGGGAAAGATTTAAAGATCTCCTCATGAAATGTCCACATCATTTGATACCAAATTGGTTAATAATTCAAATATTTTATAATGGATTAATTGGATCTCTTAGATTGATCATCGATGCTGCTGTTGGTGGATCATTAATGTTTAAACCATTTTCTGATGCTTATGCTTTAATTGAAGAAATGGCTACTAATACTTTTCAATGGCCCTCTGAAAGGTTAAATCCTGAAAGATAGCCAGTGTTAATGAAAATGATGCTTTTACAATGTTAGAAAATCAAGTTGCTGCTACTTAAAGGAAGATAGACCAATTTAGGATGAATTTTTCTCAGCCACATTCCATGATTGAATAAAATTCATTAGGCCAAATGGTTGATTCTTATTCTTCACCAGAAACTGTGAATGCTATAATAGAGCCTAAAAACCAATATTTCAATTATTATAACCCAGGTTGGAAGAATCATCCAAATTTTAACTGGAATACCAATAATCAGGGTGGGGTTAATCTACAATGGGGGAACCACCAAGTAAATCCATTGGGGAATTGGAACAACCAAGGAAACAATAATAATAATAGATTAACTTATCCTTCAAGTTATAATAATGCTTTACAATTAAAGGAGAAGAAGTTGTATATTGAAGAAGTGTTGTCAAATATGGGAAATCAATTACAAATTAAAGGAGCAACCATCAGAAATATTGAAAATCAATTGGGACAAATTACAAATGCCTTAAGTAATAGATCTCAAGGAATGCTTCCAAGTAATACTGAAGTAAATCCATGAGAAAAGAATAAAGAACAAGTAAAAATAGTTCAACTGAGAAGTGGAAGAGAATTGGAAGATAGAGTTCAAAAAGAAACTGAAGTAGAGAAAGAAGAGATTAAAGAACCAAAAAAGGATGCTTCGAAAGGTTTGGAAAGACCTGTTTCTCCACCTATGGTTGATTTAGAAAAACCACCACCTCCATTTCCTCAAAGACTTCGTCAACAAAAGTTGGATAAGCATTTTTCAAAATTATTAGAGATATTTAAGATGATTACTATTAATATTCCATTTACTAAATCCTTAGAAAAAATGCCAAGCTATACGAAATTTATGAAGGATATTCTTAACAAGAAAAGGAAGTTTGAAGATAACGAGACTATTGCACTTAGTGAGGAGTGCAGTGCAATAATTCAGAAAAAGCTTCCTAAAAAGCTTAAAGATCTTGGTAGTTTCAAAATTTCATGTGCAATCAGAGACAGATTCTATGGAAAAGCTTTATGTGATTTGGGTGCAAGCATTAACCTTATGCTTCTATAAATATTCAAAACACTGGGACTAGGAGAAATAACCCCAACTACTGTAACTCTGCAATTAGGAGATCATTCAATCACATATCCTAAAGGAGTTATAGAAGATGTTTTGGTTAAAGTGGATTAATTTATTTTTCCAGTTGATTTCATTGTGTTAGATCTGGAAGATGATAAAGAGATACCTATAATTTTAGGAAGACCTTTCCAAGCTATAGGTCGAGCCATGATAGATGTGCAAAAAGGAGAATTAACAACGAGGGTTAATGATCAGACTGTTACATTTAATATTTCAAAATTGATGAGATAACCTGCTATAGGTAAAGTAGATGAATGTTATAGGATGGATGTTATCAAATATTTAAGTGAATGTCATTTCAAGTCAACTTATGAAGAGAAATCGGAAAGAGAATAATTGGAACATAAGCAAGAAGAGGAGTTACTTTATTCTGAAGATTTTCAAGAGGAAGATTTAAAGTATGTTTGTGAAAGTTTTGAATTGTTGGATTTGACTGAAAAAGATGAATCTTATGGTCCATCAATTGAAAAACCTCCTGAACTTGAGTTAAAAATGCTTCCTGATATTTTGAAGTATGTTTTTCTAGGCTAATCCTTAACCTTGCCAATTATAATTTCCTCTCAATTAACTGAAAAAGAAGAAGAGAGTTTGCTTGAAATTTTGACGAAGCACAAGAAAGCCTTTGGATGGATAATTGCTGATATTAAAGGAATCAGTCCTTCAATTTGTATGCACAAAATTCTTATGGAAGATAATTGCAAACCGCGGGCTGATCCCCAAAGAAGATTAAATACTATCATGAAAGACGTTGTTAAGAAAGAAATTTTAAAATGGTTGGGTGCTGGAATTATCTACCCTATTTCAGGTAGTGCATGGGTTAGTCCTATTCACTGTGTTCCTAAGAAAGGGGGAGTGACTGTGACTGTTAATGAAAAGAATGAAGCAATACCAACAAGATAAGTTACAAGGTGGTGAATATGCATTGATTATAGAAAATTAAATCTTGCCACAAGGAAAGATCACTTTCTACTCCCATTTCTGGATCAAATTTGGGTAGACTGGCTGGGCATAAATACTTTTGTTTTCTGGATGGATATACTGGTTACCACCAAATTCAAATTGCTCCTGAGGATCAAGAGAAAACTACGTTTACCAGCCCTTATGATATGTTTGCTTTTAGAAGAATGCCCTTTGGTTTATGTAATTCCCCTGCTACATTCAGAGATGTATGATGGCTATTTTTTGTGATTTAATTGAATAAGGTATTGAAGTTTTTATGGATGACTTTTCAGTGTTTGGAATTTAGTTTGAATCATGTTTAGAACATTTATCTAAGGTTCTAATATACTGTGAAGAAACTAGTTTAGTCCTTAATTGGGAAAAATGCCAATTATGGTAGCAAGAGGAATTGTTTTGGGACATCAAATTTCAGAAAATGGTTTGGAGGTAGATCCTACAAAAATTCAAGTTATATCTAATTTACCTTGCCCAACCAATGTAAGGGGAATTAGAAGTTTTTTAGGACATGTTGGATTCTACAGGCGTTACATCAAAGACTTTTCAAAGATTACAAAACCTTTATGTCGTTTACTGGAAAATGATGCAATTTTTAATTTTGATGATGATTACCTCAAAGCCTTTGAAACATTAAAAGAAAAATTAATCCACTGCACTTGTAATAATTTCACCAAATTGGGAAAAACCTTTTGAATTAATGTGTGATGCTAGTGATTATGCTATTGGTGCTGTTTTGAGTCAGAAATATGATAAGATTTTCAAAGTTATTTATTATGCTACTAAAACTCTTAATGATACTCAAATTAATTATATCACTACTGAGAAAGAGTTATTAGCTATAGTATTTACCTTTAATAAATTTCGATCATATTTAATTGGAACTAAATGTGTTGTGCGTGCTGATCATTCTGCTATCAAATACTTAATGAAGAAAAAAGATGCAAAACTGAGACTGATAAGATGGATTCTTCTTTTGCAAGAATTTGACTTTGAGATAGTAGATTGTTGACCTCATTTTTGATGAGGTCTTTTGCTTCTCTCTTTAGTACTTAGGATCTAGCCTTAGGCTTTTCCTTTGACTAATCTTAGAGGACTAGAAATGGAACCCACCCTTTAGAAATTCAAACTACTTCTTAACTCCCTGCAAACCTTACAAGCTTGATTGTAGACTCCTAATCACCTGAGAGGGTTGAAATCAAATGTGGAGATTTAAAGGATGAGTTCCCTATAGAGTTTTGGCCTCAGGAATACCCCGGTGGCTCGGTCTAGTGAGGGTTGACTTGCACATACACTACACTATCACACACATTCCAAGTCCTAAAACCACACTCTCACCCAACATGACTTCCTGACTCATGTTGGTAATTCATATGGATGGTCCTTAACCCCTAAGCCCCTGGCTAAGAGGGTTAGGAACAACATAGTGAATGCCCCAAATGAGTCCTCTCATGGCTCGTATGGGCTTAATATGGCTTCATGGCTCAACCAAAGTGATCCCATTTCACTCACATTTGATCAATCTTCCTTTTTTCAAAATTTCAATTTTTGACCCCCGGGGCCCCGGACCCACCAAACCTACCAAATACTCTTGAAATGACCCAAAATTTGCAAAATTGCGTAAATTACCCAAGGTCCCTAAAAATCAATCATAAACACTTTCCACCATTTAAATTGACCATCTTTGGCCAAAAATACCAAAATTTCCAAAAATACCCCTAACCCCCCCCCCCCCAAATTACCAAAATACCCTTTTACCCCAAAAATCCAAAAATTCAGAAAATCCCCAAAAAAATTCTAAAAAATCCCGAATATTGCTAATTTCATTTTGTTTAACTACATCATGGGCCAATTTTGCCAATTTACCCCACTTTTGTCAAAACCCCCAATTTGACCCATTTTCAACCCAAGTGAACCCATAGTCAAACCAAACCACCCCAATTGACCTCAATTTTGGTCCAATTCAATCCTAAACTTCAATTAAATATCCTAAATATCAATTTAGACCAAATCTAAGTCCAATTTGATTGACATTTGAGCCCAATTTCAATTTGAAGCCTAAGGCCCTATTTTGGCCCATGACCTAAACCTAGCCCAAACCAACCCAATTCAACTCTAATTGGCCCCAAATCTTTTCTAAGGCCTTCCTGACATCCCCATAAACAAAACACTAACTTGATTTGCCCAAAATTTGAACCTAAACTCCACCCAAACCTAACCCAAAACCAAAATCCCTTAAATTGATCTAAGCCCAAACCTAACCCAAATGGGCCCAAATCCCAAAATTAGAGCCCAACCAAAAATGAAAACTCTTTGTAACACTCCCATAAACATTTTTCAACATTAATTTTACACCAAATTCAACCTTAGCCCAACCTTAGCCCAAGTTAGCCCAATTTGGCCCACCTTGGCCCCTTTACCCAAAAAGCTCAAATTCAACCCTATTCTACTCCAAATCACACCAAATAGACTCCAAACCATTCATGAAACATCCCTAAACTAAACCCAACATTTATTTGGCATGTTCTTTCACAAAATTCTTCATCCAAATGTCCATTTTGAAATATAAAGGCCCACCCATTTAAGCCTTTTAAAAAGCCCACTTCCACCAAACCCAAAAGCCCAAAAATTCATCCAAAGCCCATATGAAAATTCCTTCTCATCATCCACTTGATAAAATCATTCCCTAAAGTTTGAAACCTATAATTAAATCATTCCAAATTAGGCTTTATCCAAATTCCCAACAAAATGCCAAAATTCCTAAAATCCATTCCAATGAAATTCACTAAGCCATCCCCAAGCCCAAATGAAGCCATGAAGCCATCCTTATGCCCCATGTAAAGCCATGAGAAGTTTGACATGTGACCATCCCATAAATGGCAAGAGGAGGAGCCTCTTAAAGGTGATTAAACCTTTTAATGCTTCCCCTAAACAATGTTTAAACTTAAACATGCTTGGATGTTGACTTCTCCCCACTAATCTAGCTGACTCACCTGACCTCCCTCAGCCCAAACCAGAGCTTCGGAGAGGTGAACCCAACCCATTTGTATGACTTGACCCATTTGGATCCAAAATCACCCCTCTCCCCAAACCACTTAAAGCTAAACTGTTTACACATGTCCATGGCTAATTGACTGCACCATTGCCAACCCCTGATCCTTCTGATCAAGATGGTGACCTAACCCTGCCGGCCAGCTGCCTGGGTCGCCGAAAAATGCCATGGCCGAGAGCTACATGTGAGCCAAAATTTTCAATTCTTCCTTGTTGAGTTGTCCAAGTCCAATTGAACACCATGGCTGTTCTTCTCTTGCATAGAGCAGCTGATCCCAAGCATCAAACCCCCCTGGGAAGCCCTCCAGCCATGTCTATTTAAACCCACCACCCTCTCGGCCAAATAAGGTGATGAACCAGACCTTAAGGAAACTCTACCAAAATTACTCTAGGATCTTCTCCAAACCCAGAGCAGTTGATCCCCAGTGTTCCTTTGCCCTAAACACCATTAACAGAGCCTAATTTCTGAGTTGAAAATCCTCCCAAAAAATAGGACACTTCACCACAGTGAGCCAATCTTCAAATTGATTGACTCTACACCCTCACCAGACCAAGAGGAGAAGTTCCCCAACAAAAGCCCCCTCACCAGGTCAGCCATTGCTTCCAGCCTCCAAGCTTTGTGATCGGCCTTGGTCACTTTCATACTTAGACAATTCCCCAGAGCCAGGGACTTCATCTGGAGCTTGCTTGGACTCAATCGAAGGTGACACAACCCTCAGATCGAAGCTTTACTTCTCTGAGCAAAGGTATGAACTCATTCTTCCTCCCGAGCTTCCAACAACTCTCCATTTTGTTTGGGTTAATTTCATAGCCAATAAACTGTATGGATGTGTTTGTCTCTTCAAGACGAATCGCTAGAGTATAAGAACTCAAAAATCCATTGAGAATCAAGAGAGATATTAAGGTTTGAGTGTGGACGGTCACGGGTGCACACCAGTCGTAGAAGATGAGCAGTAGCCGTTGGATTGCTCGTGTATCGAATGGATAGTCGAGATCAAGCTAGACAGTAGAATGTTACGTGAACCGCGGGTCCTGGAGCGCTGAGTCAGATGGCATCGCTGAATCACATAGCGATGCGTGGGCTTTCGATCCGCCATAGGATGACGCGGCGCCGAGTCGGATAAGTAGAAAATTAGGGTATTTTTGAATTATTTAAATAGTAGAACATCAAAAATTCATATCTTTGCATATAAAAATCACAAAAATAAAATAAAAATACCATCTTGCTCTGTGAATAGAGGAGAATAATGCGGAAGAGAAATCAAGTTAATTGAATGAGTATTTTATTTTTAATAATTTATTTACTGTTTCTAATGTTTTGATTGCTCATTTACATAAACAATTCACCATGGCATGAGACCATAGAGCTTTTGAAGCCTCTGATTTTAAGAACATTCCCTGAATTTTTCAAGGTCAGAGGCCATCTCTGTGAAAAGTTATTGATTTTTCAAGTTCATGTCACTGTTTTAGGTATTTTAATTTCAATAATTAGCATGTTGTAAAATAAATTCTAGGAAAATTTGGTGATGTTTCTTAGGACCAGGGGACCCTATGAAAAATATATTTTGAGTTAATTCATTCATAATAACCTTAATTGGCCTAAACCCCTAAAATTGAATTTGAATTAATTAGGTTTAACCACACATCAAATTGACTTGAAAACAATTCTCCATTACACTTTAGGGTTAGAGGAACCTTACATAAAATTTTTAAATTAATTGGACTTATTAACCCCACCAAAAGGATTGATTAAGCCTCATAAGCAAAATAGAACTTTAAAAATTCATAACTCCAAAATTACTTTTCAAAAATTCACAAAAATAGTTTCGGAGCTTCTCTGATATCAGGGAAGTTCAGGAAAATTAAAATTGGAATTTTCTAAAAAAGTTAATTTTTCACAATATTTTAATATTTTAATAAATAAAAAATATTAAAAATCATAAAAATGTCACATTCTGACTCCTAATCGTTTAGGAAGAAACCAAATATTTTTTCTAAGTCCCTAAGATGAGATATTGAATTTTAAATGCTTAATGTAATTTTTAATATTAAAAAAAATGAATTTTTAACCTCTTCACTAAAATATTTCTAATAATCAAAGAAAAATTATAAAATTAGAAAATTTGTTTCTCTGGACTTCTTGAGGTAAAAAAAATTTAAGAAAAATATAAAATCTATTTTTCAACTTTTATTTCATTTTAAAATTAATTAATACTCTAAAACTCAAAATAATTATAATAAATAAATTATAATTCAAAAAATCACAAAAATTGGTCCAAGTGGTCCTCTGGTCATTAGGAACATCCCAAAATTTTCTGAAGGATAGAAACTTTACCTTGGTCATGTTGTTGAATTTTCTTTGAAAACCCCTATTTTTTACTAAAAATAATTATAAATAAATTAAATTCAGAAAAATCACATTTTCTCCTCTAATGTCTTAATTGAAATGTGAGTGAGGTGACATAAAAATTTCAAATTCATTTGAGCTCAATTTAGTGAGTTATGAAATAAATAAGCCTAAAAGGGCATAAAGGTTATTACAAATTTTAATCCTTAATTAAAACTTTAGGTTTAATCAAAATGAAGGGTAAAATATTTGATTTTAACTTTCTCTTGGATGATTGAAACTTAGAAAAATTAAAAGGGTAGGAACCCATTAAACACTTTGAAAATATCAAAATGAAACTCTAATTAATTAAATAATTTAAATTTTGGAAAGAATATATTTAAAGTTTGGATTATTAAAATAGGGATATTATTAAGAGGATATTTATTCTTTAATTTAAAAATCCCTAAATAAGTTACTTTAACAATATTTAGTTCTTAATTAAAAAATTAAAATAATAATCCAAATTAAATAAATTAAAAATTAAAAGAATATAACCTTCAAACGAATTAAAGCTTAAAATGTTAAATGGTCTAATAATTAAAAATCAAATTTAAAATCTTGGAATTAAGTTAAATTAAATTAAATTAAGTTAAGTCAAAGTTTAAATTAAATTAAATTAACACCTTAACAATTAATTTAAATTAAAATTAAATTAAAACTAAAATTAAATTAAATAAAATTAAAATTAAATTAAAATTAAACTAAAATTAAAATTAAATTAAAATAAAATAAAATTAAATTAAAATCAAATTGAATTAAATTAAATTAAAATCATTTAACAACAAACCTAAATGAAATCATTAAGAGTTAAATCAAAAATATATCGATAATTTCAATACCTCTTTCTATCTAAGTAAATTTAAAACATGAACATCAATTTGAAATACTAAGATAATTGAAAGTGTAAAGATTTAAATTAAATCTAAAATAATTTGAACATTATTCCAAACTTAAAATTATTAATTAAAACCTCATAATTAAATTAAAAGACTTTAAACCATTAACTCAAATTTTAAATTAAGGATGATTAAAATTCTCAATAAACCAACTTGCCCTTAAAGGCTTTAATTATTATAACTCTTAAATAGAGTATTAAGTGAGATGTCACTTCATTCATCAGGTAATCAAATACCCGAGTTCACTGAGCAAGAGACAAAGTTTAACTAAACTCTTGGATGTTTAATTCATATGAGCAACTAAATTTACTTGGACTCAACATAATCTCAGAAGTATTGAAAAGATGTTTAGGACTCGTCCTAAACACTTCCTCAATATGACGGGATGTTTTAGAAGAACAATTGAATTTAATTGTTCTTTGATGATGAAAATCATCCTTAAACCAAACCAACAACCTAGATGTCATAGGAAATGACTAGTTATAGGATTAGGAATTTGGTAGACAACCAAAACCCTTTCCCTTAGCTTTATCTAAGTATTTCTTACAAAATATGTTTAAATGCTCTAACATGTGTTTTAAGTGCAGCTTGGGATGACGGGAAGACCCTCCAGGTACGCTTTTATTTTATTGCAATTTACTTTATTGAAATTTACTCGCATGCATTGCACTTTACTTTTTCTTGCATTCTTGCATGATAAATAAGACTGTTGCATGAAAACTAAAATCTTTAGGATAGCCCCTGAACTGAAACCAAAACTAAATTAAAAGTCATTGCAAGATAAAATTCACCACCACAACATTCCAAAATATAAAACAATTCAAAATTTAATCACAAACAGAACAACAAAACTACAATTGCAAATAAATTAAAACGTCTCGTTGAATGATCGGGAATACCTCGGATGATGTAACCCACGTGTTACTAACGGGATTTCCCATGGTCTAAATGAAAGTGTGGAACTCATTCAGTTGAGTTTAGAAAATTCATTTGGACTAAGTGAATTCGATGAAAATAACGGTGTCGGGATGACGGAACTGTGGGATCTTAATCGGTTCTTTTTAAACAATTTTAAGATTTGTTTTAATTAAAACACTAAAAAATATTTGAACTTTAAGAATTCTAAACCAAAAAACTTCTTCATCTCCTGATTTATGACTTTTAAAACTAAACCTCTGCAACAACAAGGAGCTCGGAGCATGGTGGGCAGCTCGGCCTTCGTCATCAGCAAAACTCGGATCTACTTCAACAAAACTTTCTTAGAATTAAATAACCAAGCCATAGGACTTTTGAGGTAGTTTGCCTAGTGTAACATAAATTCTCAAATCTTCGTTAGGCATTTGCATGATCATGTCGTGTAAATTAAGCCCTAACCGGTCTTAGGATTCCGAGGTAGTCGTTCGGTACGACATAAACCCTCATATCTTCCAGGTTATTTATATGATCATTTCATACGGATATATGTCCTAGTTAATTAAAATTGGCAGGATTGTAATATTAAATAAATTCCCAAATTGAAGCCAAACAACAGCATAGTTTGGGAAGTTGCCAAGATTCTTCTTGGATCCTCAGCTTCTCCTACTTTTCTTCCTTTGAACTCCTGAAATTAACTGTTCCAAATCTGATCCATTCCCTATTGAAATTCCAAAATTCAATCCTTTAAAAACCTTAAACTTTGAAATCCTTGAGCGCAAAACCACTGATCGTTATCGAGAGTTTTCTTAAGTGATTCCCGTCACTTAGGATGTAATTAAGTATAGGTGCTTGCCCTTATAGGGTACTTTTAGAACCCAGGTAATATAAACCACCCTGTTTAATTTCTTTATATTAAATAGGGGAACTTGTCGGCTTATAAAATTGGTTCACAGACCAAACGGATGTCACAAATCTTCTAGTTTATTTAAACGAGCCCCATCATCAAGGAGTGTGTCTATTCCTCAGGATAAATACACGGTTTGTGGTGTGGTGCTCGTTTATATAAACTATTCGGGATGTGAGATCGGTTTGATTTCATATCTTAAAATTTTCAAATTTAAAAAGTTATTTTCAAAATCAAATACTACTTTCTAAATTATATATATATTTAAATTAAATCTAAAATTCGCCGACAATTTCTGTAGGCGACCCCCTTTTCAAAATACTTGATCTAAAAATATGCCGACATAGATAGAAAGGGTTCTAAAAATCAAATTGCTGATCATTTGTCCAGGCTTGAATTTGAAAAATCTCTCTGTGATGTTGAAGAAATTAATGAACATTTTCCTGATGAAAAATTTTTCAAGGTTAATGAGTTGCGTATTCCATGCTATGCAGACATAGTAAATTTTATTGTCACTGATATTATACCCTGTGGTTTGACATATCAGGAAAAGAAGAAATTTTTGTCTAATGCTAAGACTTATTTTTGGGATGACCCATTTTTATATAAACAAGGAAAAGATCTTATAATTCGAAGATGTGTACCTTTTAAAGAGACTAATGAAATTATTCAAAAATATCATGATTATGACTATGGGGGACATTTTGGAAGTGATAAAACTGCATATAAAATCTTACAATCCAGATTTTATTGTCTTACAATTTTTAAGGATGTGAATGCTTAAATTAAAAATTGTGATAGATGTCAGTGAGTAGGCAATATTTCTAGGAGAAATGAGATGCCCCTCAATTATATATTGGAAGTTGAAATATTTGATGTTTGGGGATTAGATTTTATGGGACCGCTTACATCATCTTTCAGAAATGTTTATATTTTGATGGCAGTAGACTATGTTTCCAAATGGATTGAAGCTATTGCTTTACCTCGATGTGATGCTCAAAGTGTTGTAAAGTTTTTGATGAAGAATATATTTTGCAGATTTGGAATACCAAGAGTAATCATAATTGATGGGGGAAGTCATTTTAGAAATGTGATTATTGGAAAATTGGCAAAGAAATATCATATTAATCATCGCATTGCTACTGCTTATCATCCGTAGAAAAGTGGTTTGGTTGAACTATCCAATCATGAAATTAAAAGAATATTGGAAAAGACTGTTAATCCAAATAGAAAGGATTGTTCTATCAAACTTGATTATGCTTTGTGAGCCTATAGGACTTCCTACAGAAACCCTATAGGAATGTCCCCATATAGGCTGATTCTTGGAAAAGCTTGTCATTTACCTATTGAACTTGAGCATAAAGCATTTTGGGCTATTAAAGAGAACAATTATAATTTGAAAGATGCTGCGGAAAGAGATTATTGCAACTAAATGAGCTTGAAGAGATAAGGAATGAATCTTATGAAAGTGCTAAGATTTATAAAGATAAGATGAAGTTATGGCATGATCAGAAAATTATTACTAAAAATCTTGTTCCAGGACAGAAAGTTTTGCTGTATAATGCCAAATTGAGAATTTTTTCTGGAAAACTTAAGTCCAGGTGGATGGGTCCTTTTAGTGTGATGAAAATTTATTCCTATGGAATTGTGGATATTCAAGATCCTAAGACTAAAAAAATATTTAATGTTAATGGAAATAGACTTAAACCATATTTTTCAGTTGAGCAATCTATGTCTGATGAGAATCTGATGTTGGGTCACTCAGAATAAGTTCTGGGTTTGTCAGGCTAAAGACATTAAACCAAGCGCTTTGTGAGAGGCAACCTGTATTTATTGGTGTGCTTTGCTTTATGTTTGTTTTGTTTACTTTATTTGGTTTGTTTTTATGTTTTTAATGGTAGTAATTTTGAGTATTTAAACTAAATAGAGTTTATTTGACCTTATTTGATGAATTAGAGGAGTCAGAATGAAAATTTGGACATTTGGCAGACCTGTGCTAAATTGAGCACTGGCGGCTAAGCGCTGCCTTGTTGGTGCTTAGGCGCCGGAGTTACAAAAAACGTGAAAAATGAGATTCTAGAAGCCTAGATCGTGGGGAAGAAGTTTTGGAAGTTATTTTGGAGTTTTAAAACGTCTTGGGCTAGTTTTAGCACTTCCCACATTTATAAAAAGAACCTTATTTAAGAGAAACACTTGCCCGAAGTCCTATTCTCATTCCTGAGTCTTAAGAAGAGTATTTTGAGTGCATGATGTCTTCCTGAGAGAATGAGATTAAGAAGAAGCAAGATTCCAATAAGAGTAATTTCATTAGTGATAGTGCTAAAGAGTTATTCAATAAATTTCTCGCTGTTAGTATTCAAGGGATTGCAGAAATGATTGCAAAAATTGAAGCCTGAGTGACTTCAATGGAAGCAAAGATCAATGAAACTAACTTACAGTTGCAGCACATGGGATGGCAACTCAAGATGCAATTCAGTCATTCAAGATATGTGGAAGAAGCGAGATAAGGCGATGTTTTTGAAGAACAAATTGATTGAAGAAGAAGATGTAAGAATAAACAATTATCGCTCGTTCTATCAGAGTTATATTCCAGAAGGGTCAAATGAGAATAATAGTGGTCCTGGATATAATCCACCTAATGGAGAGTGGAATTAAGTATGCTTTGTTTTTATATGTTTAGTGTTCTTATGTGTTTTGTTTAATATGTTTTGTGTTCTTATGTGTTTTTTTTGGTGTGTTTAGTGTTTATGTTTAAGTTTTTAATTACGCCTTATGATGTGATAGTTACATCCTAGAGATTTAAACTTATCAGTTTGAGATTAAGTCTCTTGTATTTAGAGAATTTCATCTTATGTATGTGGATAGAAATTCTAGGATTGTATTAAGTGTAATGTTTGTTTTAATAAATATAACTTTGTGTTTGTGTGAAATTTGTTTGGAATCGATGAATATTTAACATTTGAATTGGAATATTGGAAGATTTATGGGGAAGAGATAATTATTTTGAAGAGATTAAGGGTGATTAACGAAGTGGTTTAAAGCATATACCGTAATTGTGAAAATCTGTGTATTGGCGACTAAGCGCCAGAGTGCCGGCCCTTAAGCACCAGATTTCGTCGCTAAGCACCGAAGGGTTCGCTCTTAGGTGCCAGTTCGTGAAAATTGGTTCCCACCGGTTAAAAAATTGTGAATCGCCATTTTTAACTCCCTGTTCATCTTCAACCCGTCGTTTTCACGCGAGAGAGAGTCTAGGGCATCCTTAATTTGGACCATTTAAGAGCCAATCTCAACAAAACTTTGTAGATTTGGATTCATTGAGGTAAGAGCACTACTTCTAAGTAAATTTTTTTATGTTCACCATGTATTTTGAGTACATTTTGGAAAATCTTAAAATCACTATTCATGGAGAAATTTTGAGGAAAAACTTAAGAAATTTCTTGGATTTAGTGGAAACATCTTTTGGAAGATAATTTAGCAAGTTTAGTTTGATTTTGGAATTTATGGTAAATATTTCATGATTTTTTAGAGATGGCTCCAAAGTCAAAGCGCGCGAGAGGAAAGACGATGTTTGATTCCAACATATTTGTTAGTATGAAGGCTGAGGAACGATACGTCGATGCGTTGCAGTCATGTAAATTGATTCCTGAAAGAGTGTTTAGCAAGCCAGGAGAAGTGATTGAAGATATGATTGCTAGAAGGAACTGGGAGAACTACTGTTGCTTCTCAGCTGTTGCTGTTGCTTCTGTTGTTAGAGAATATTATGTGAATTTACCTGCATCAGAAGAGAATTTGGTGATGGATGGGGGCAAAATGTGAACTTTTCTTCTTGGGTAATTAACACTTTCTAGCAACTGCCTCCTGCTATGTTTTGTTTTATTCTAATTTTCATCCTACGAAGGGATAGTTAGATGAGATAATGAGATTTTTTACTGATGGAAGAGGATTATGGAAAATAAAAAATGATAGAAGAGTGAATTTTCTAGCTTCCAAACTAAATGCCACTTCTAAGGCATGACATTATTTTATCTCTTCTAAACTATTGCCTTCAAGTTATACTAGTGAAGTGACGAGGGAAAGAGCTGTTTTGAACCATTGCATTCAGCAAGGGAAGACTATAGATATTGGAGTGATCATTTATGAATATATTGTGAATTGTGCCATATCTACCACTACTGCAGGTATGGGATTTCTTTCCCTGATTCATTGTGAACGGTCTGAAGTAAAGTTTGAAACCAGGGAAGAGGTACTTCAGCCTCTGGAACCTATCTTCAGTGGAAACATAGGAGATTACACAGTACATTCAGAATTTGGCTGGAGAGGAGGATTTGGTAGGGCTTCTACTGCTTCTGCTTTTGCTGCATCTACTTCTCGTGCTACTACTTCACGTGCTTCATCATCCACCGATTCACAGACTAGTTTATTAAGAAAATTTTTGAAGAAAGTGAGTCTTACTCGAGAGCATCTGAAAGATATGGATGGTAAAATGGATAATGTGGAGAGATATATTCTTAAACATGATGAGTATGAGGAGAATTACCAGCATAATTTGGATAGACTGATTAAAGGTGATCAGAGTGTTGAGATGCCCCCTCATCCATTCTACATACCTTATGAGCCATCCAAGGATTGGAATGAGCAGGATGATGATGATGAGGATGAAGAGTAGATGTATGTTGTTTGTTTTAGTTTTTGTGTTGTTGTGCTGTGTTATTGTGTACTTTGTCTAGTATTTTGTTTGATGATTGTATTGTGATGTGAACTCTGATAGTATGCAGATTGAAGTTGTACTATTTATCTGTTATGCATATTCAAGTGTATTGTTGTTGGATTGATGTTTTATATGTTGCTTTGAGTGTAGTGTGTGTGGTAGTAAATGTTTTAATGTGTATGTTGTACTAGAGTTTTTTTTAGGGTGTACTTTAATTCTAAAACTGTTAGGAGATTAGAGAACACTATAGAAACAACTATTTAGAAAAATGCATGCTTAACAACTTCACATAAATCTACCACTACCATTTGCTATCTAGTATCAGTGTGATTTCAGTTGGTGTGTTTTTGCTTTGAAAACCTCCACTACTGTAGAAATCTTTTGAAATTTTTACTTTTCTTGTTATCAAAAGAAAAATGTTTTAAAAAAAACTGAATTTGATTTTATTTTACTTCTATTGTTAAAAATGTTATACTTGCATTATTAGGATGTTTAAATTCTTGCAAGCATGTTATGTTAGTCTTTAATTCTCACCTACGTATCATTTCTTATGCCTAAATGTTTTATCCTAACTAAAAATTAAAGTTTGGGGGGGAATTTTAAAAACAACAAAATATTTTTCAAAAACCTAAAATTTTATTTGTTCTCAATAATACTTAAAATAAATCTTATTTCTTGATTGAGAACAATTATGTATATGAAGTTATATTATGGGAACAAAAATTTTGAATATAGAAATGAATAAAAGAATTTAGTTGAAAATTTATAGTAATCATGAAAAACTTAAAGTTAAAATTTTTTAGTGAAGAGATGTTAAATATAATTATCTATCTTTAGTAAGAAATTTGATATTTTTGGATAAATAGAAGATTTGACTTTTATTCTTCAAAGCTTAAATTTCTTTTATTGAAGAATAATTTTCAAATACTATTATTATGATTTTTAAGTGAAAGATATATATCTAACCATTATTTTAAATGGAAGGGCAAAATCATTAAAGGCCTATCCAGATACAGTAATCCTTGCCTTAGAAAAAAAAAAGAAAAAAAGAAAAAGAAAAGAAAAAGAAAAAGAAAAAGTGAAAAATAGTATGTAAAAAGGGAGGAGAAGCTTGAGGATTTAAGGGTCTAATCAAAAATTGTTTCCATACCTAAAGTTTAACATATAAGTTCAGAAAAAATCTAAAGCTTAAGGTTATAATATGGTAAGTAAAATTATTTTCAAATAAATATTTTTAAGTGAGAAAAATAAGATGTTTGAATCCTATATTTTGAAGGATCTACAAATATTTTTGAATTCAGTAGAGACTTATATTTGTCGTTTTTCTTTCCTTAAGAACTTTCTGAACTTTAAGTTGGTCATTACTGAAATTTTTTCTAAATTGAACTATTCCATTTCTAGAACAAAATTTTGTTATCTTCCTAAAAAAATCATTACATAATTTGCATGTTAACATTTTTCTATGAGATTAACTGTCACTTGAGGACAAGTAACATTTTTAGTTTATGGGATTTTGATACACCTAAAATATATAATATTTTTTATGCACATTTTTATACCTATTTTTGATGATATTGCACTTTAATGAAAGGTATTTTGTGTTTTTCTTGCAGGTATGATGAAAATGAGTGATTATGATGAAAGGAGCAAGATTGGATCAAATTTGGAGCAAAAAAATGAAAAATGAAAATTTAGGCACTGGCGGCTAAGCGCTTCTAGGCCGGTGCATAGCCGCCACAGTTAAAAATCGAGTTTAATTTAAATTTTGTGTCATTTTCAAAGGAGATGGGAAGCAACTCTTGGTGGTAACTTCCATAACTTCCTTAGGCGGAAAGTTTGAATGAAGGGGTGCATTCTTTGGTGGATACATCGAATCTAGACACATTTCGAAGAGACACCAAGGCACCTTCTGGTCTAATATTTAAAGAGAGTTTTAATTAGGAGTAGAGAGTAAAAAAGGGGCTCTTCCTTTGCATTTTTAGGAGCTCTTCATTTGCATTTTGAAGAGAGTTTTAATTAGGAGTAGGAGTATAGAGTAGAAAAGGGGCTCTTCCTTTGCTTTTTGAGGGGCTCTTCCTTTGCATTTTGAAGGGTTCTTCCATTGCATTTTTATAGAGTTTTTATTTTAGTTTTAATTAGGAGTAGGAGTAGAGAGTAGAAAAGCGAAAAGGGTAGGATTGAAGCCTTCTTCTTTCCACTACTTTTCTTTCCTTTAGTTTAGTTCAGTTCTTATTAAAGTCTGAAGTCGGTATTCTAAGTCATCGGAGTTTGGAGACTTGCTCTGACGAGTAGTTTAGTGAGAGTCAAAGTTTCAGTGGAACTTCCTGAGTCATGTGAAGAGGATTTTCATATAAGAGTTTACGTTTATTCTTACATTTATTTTTTAATTAATACTTGCTTTTTTGTTGTTTTTGGTATGGCTTTTAATTTTAAATCAATGTGCTTTTGTATTTTCTCAATGCATTCTGAGTAGTTTACTTTATCTTTTACTTTCTTAACTGAAGAAGTAATTCATGATGAATTGTTGTGGAAAGTATATGTGTTTAAAGTTGGAAGAAGTTGTGAAAATTGATTCTATAAAGTTTATTTACTTGTTAATTTGGCCTGTTAAGATGTAAAATTTGTGGTGAGATTATGTAAGATCCAATGTGGTATTGTCTCATAAAATTTATTAAGAATCACATGTAATTATATGAGTGAAAATTGTAGTTCATATAATTGAATGTAATATATTAGATGTTTTAAAAAAGGGACTAAAATTAGAGGATTTTTAGTGTGACAGGCTAAAAGCCCCTAATTTGGTTTGAAGTTTTGAATTTTGTTATGAGAAGTTAGCCCCCAGGTGGAGAGAATCGAGGGAACTCTAGAGTGAGAGCTGGTATCTTCCCTGCCTAACCATGTTCAAAATGATAAAATTTCAAATTAACCAATGTTCTTTATAGAACAAAGTAAGGGAATAAATTTGCTTCTATTTTTCACAACAAATTTAAATACTTCCACAATAATACTTTCATAATTATTACTACTTTATAAAAGAAAGAAAAAGATATCTAATTAATAGTGTTTTTCATACCAATTCTAGTTAATAGTATTTTTCATATCGTGTTTACTGTTATTATCATTTTAATTTCTTGTTTGACTTTAATAAGAAAATTTAAAGAGCAAAATCATCTATCAAAATTTTCAAAATCAAAACATACTTTCAAAAGGCAACTAAAAAAGTAAAAAGATAATTTTCTTATTTCTTTAAAGATATATCACTTTCCTTGTGGGTTCGATATCTCAGGGCTTAATCAGAAAGTCCTATATTACGTGATAAACGATACGTATACTTGTGTAGTATCCCATTTTATAAAATAATAATTTTCATATCTAAATCATCAGCACATATATTTAATGACCGACCAAGTTTTTAGCGCACATATATTTATCGGGGATCAACTATAACCGAAAAAGAGCTTTTAGCAATAGTATATCCCTTTGATAAATTTAGACCATATCTTCTTGGGACAAAATGTATCGTACATACTGATCATTCTGCTATTAAGTATTTAATGTCTAAAAAGGATGCAAAACCTAGATTGATTAGGTGGGTTTTACTTTTACAAGAATTTGATTTTCAAATAGTGGATAGAAAAGGAACTGACAACCAAATTGCTGATCATTTATCAAGAATAAAAAAAATAGAGAAAAGATTTATGAAGAAAATATAAATGAGAAATTCCCTGATGAACAGTTATATGTTATTCAAGGATTACAAATGCCTTGGTATGCTGATATAGTTAACTATTTTGTTAGCAATATTTTACCATATGGTTTGAATAAGAAATATATTAAGAAATTCAAGAATGATTGTAAATCATATATTTGGGAAGATCCTCATTTATTTAAAATAGGAAGAGATTTTGTGATTCGAGAATGTGTACCGTATGAAGAAACTTTTACAATTATTCAAAAATGTTACGATTCTGAATTAGTAGGACACTTTGGAGTGGATAAAACTACATTTAAAATTTTAAATTCTAGATTATATTGTTCTACATTATTTAAAGATGTTAGACATTATGTGAAAACTTGTGATCGATGTCAAAGAATGGGAAATATATCCAAAAAAGATGAAATGCTTTTAAACTATATATTAGAAATTGAAATTTTTGATGTATGGGGTTTAGACTATATGGGACCTTTCGTACCATCATCTGGAAAGATTTATATTTTATTAGAAATTGATTATGTTTCAAAGTGGATCGAAGCTGTAGCTTTACCTAACTGTGATTCCAAAAGTGTTTCAAAATTTTTAAAGAAGATGATTTTTACAAGATTTGGAATGCCCAGGGTAATTATCACAGATGGGGGAAGTCATTTTAGAAATGTAAGAATTCAATCATTACTGGAAAAATTTGAAATTAAACATAGAATTGCAACTGCTTATCACCCACAAATAAGTCGAATGCTGAAGTTTCAAACAGAGAAATTAAAAGAATATTTGAGAAGACTGTTAATCCAAAAAGAACTGACTTGGTTGATAGAATTGATTCTGCATTATGGGCTTATAGAACAGCTTATAAGACACCTATCAGAATGTCACATTATCAATTAGTCTATGGTAAAAATTGTCATTTACCTGTTGAACTGGAACATAAAGCTTACTTGGCGATAAAGAAGTTCAATTATGATTTGAATACTGCAGGAGAGAAACGATTATTACAACTGAATGAAATGGAAGAGATAAGAAATGAGTTATATGAAAATGCAAAGATTTATAAGGAAAGAATGAAGAAATCGCATGACATAAAGATTTCAAGGAAAATATTTAAGCCTGGACACGATGTGTTATTATTTAATAATCGTTTAAAACTTTTTCCTGGAAAATTAAGATCTAAATGGATGGGACCATTTATAATTGAGAAAGTATACCCTTATGGAGCTGCAGATATTAAAAATCCAGAAACTGAAAAAGTATTTAAAGTTAACGGATTAAGACTGAAGCCTTATATGAGAGAAATGAAACCAAATTACAAAAAGGCTTACAAAGTGAGTCTACTATATTAATTCAATTGATTAGGTCAGGCTGATGACGTTAAACCAAGGGCTTTGTGAGAGGCAGCCCATTTATTATCATTGTGATTGTTTTTTATTTGAATTTATCTTAATCGTTGTTTGTATGTTGATCACATCCATTTATTAGACATATTTTTAAGACAGAAACATTGTAAAATTTGACAATAGGTGAAACGGAGTCGATCGTGGTTCCGGCGCCTAGGAGCCAAAAGTCGGTGCCTAAGCACCAGAATAATCTGTGCATATCGATAGTCCGACAGCTAAGCGCCAGATTCCAGCGCCAAAGCGCCACAGTTACGGATCATGGAAAAACCAAAAAACATCAGTTTTTCACACGAAATTTCTTTATATAATTCCCTACCATCATCCCCAATCACTAAGAAACCCTAATTTTGACCAGAGCAATCCATTTTGGAGGGGTTAAGAGGAGTTTGGAAGCAATGGATAGAGGAAATCATGGAAATGAGGTAAGAGACAAATCCCCCAAAGATCCTCAACCTTATTTTAATGGTTTTACTGCAGTTATTATGGAGAGGTTATTTAGTCGTTTGGAAAAGATTGAAGCGGAACTTCAAAGCATTGGGAATCGTTTGCACAAAATGTATCATCAAATTGAATATTTGGAATGGCAAACGAAACTTCAATTTGATCATATGGCAGCCTATCAAGACCCTCAAGTAGCAATGTATGCGAAGAACAAGTGGATTGATTAAAAGACGGCTTTGGAATTTCCAAGGGCGTTGATTTTCTATCTCGACGGTCTTAGAGAAATTCATTGCGAGTGAGATGGAAATTGAAGATTGATGTTGGATAGATCTTTTATGTGTTCTAGGTGTGATTGAGTCAAGTTCTACTGTGTTGAATATCGAGTTTGTGTGTTTGCTTAATTGTTCAATGTGTGTTATTGGATAGAGAATTTTCTTTAAATTTTTGTTGTTTGTGTTATTTATAAAAGGATGAACCTTGTTATAATCTTGTTCTGGAATTTATGGAGTTTGGAATGAAACTTATGAATTGGAATTAAAGAGTTTTGTTATATTTTGTGTTTTAAATGTGGATCTAAGTTCTCATTTTAAATTGATTTTGGAAATGTTTGGAGGATATAAATTGGATTAATACTCTCATATGAGTAATTAGGAGTCAAATTTGATAAGTTTTGGTGGAAAATATAATATTTAAATCAAATTTTTGGAAAGGCGAGTCTGGCGCCTAGGCGCCAGAATTCGGCGCCTAGGCGCCGGTTCGGCCTGAATCCAAAAACTTCATCTTCTTAAACCACCCCCATGCCATTTTTTACGCCTAAGCTTCCCTTTCCTCCTATTTTCGTGAAAATTGACCCTAGTGATCCCATTTGAGGCTGGATTTTAGAGTTTTTGAGCTTGAAATCACTAGATTTCTTTATCCTAAGGTCAGATCTACATTCTAAACCAATTATTTTTTATTTTAACCATGCATTTTTCTCTTTGAAGAAAACCGAAATTTTGAGGAAAATAATTATTTGTAGAGTTAAAACCATGGATTTTAAGCTCTTTAAAGTTTGAGAAGCTTAAATTAGTTTATTTCCTTTGATCCAATGAATTTATTTTGCTTTTTATTTCACGTTTAGATGGCACCCAAATCTAAGTGAGGAATGGAACGAGAAAGTTTTGATCATAGCAAGTTTATCACTGCTGCTGCACATTTTCGGTACAATGAAAGTTTATCTCGGAATGAAGTTTTTACAATCCTAGAGGAAGGATTGAAGATACGATCAATGCACTCAACTAGCAACGATTCTGTTAATTTACTGTTGTTGCTGTTATCCCTGTCGTCAGGGAATTTTAATGAAATTTTGTGGATGCTGAAGAGTATGAGATTTTCGTAAGAGGTGTTGGAGTAGGATTCACTCCAAAGCATATCAACATTTTCTATGGCCTTCCGTAGAACATCGAGTGTTATTACTCCATATTAACTCCATTTGAGGAATATTTAGAGAGGATTATTGCTTACCTGACAGATGGTACTATAGCTTGGAAGATCTGGAATGGAAAACGGGTAAATTTTTCATCTTCTAAGCTTAATGGTGTTTCAAAGGCATGGCATTACTTTATTTCTACTTACCTCCTTCCATCCAATCATTTGAGTGAGGTTAACAAGGACAGAGCCATCCTCAACTACTGGATACAAGAGAGGAAGACGATTGATGTATGGAGTATCATTTATGATTCTGTAGAGGCCACTGCTCGTTCTAGCACTTCTGTTGGACTTGGATTTCCATCTTTGATATATTCTCTGTGTGAAAGTGCTGGAGTAGTTGCTGAGCTTTCTGAGGAAAAGCTTAAGTCTACAAAGCCCATAGGAAGAGAAGCATCTATGATCGACTTCGAGGTAAGAGTTCTATTGCACCTTCTATTTCATTACTTACTTATGGTAGAGCTTCTACTTCTGAACCTTCTACTTCTGCTACTGAGCCACCATCTAGTTTCTGGGAATCCATGCATGATAAGTTTATTGAGCAACAGAATGAGTTATTTCTAACTCATTGCAGAGTAGATACTATCGATAAGAAGATTGATCATCTTTCTGAGTACACCCAAAGGAAGAGTGATTATGATGCTGAGTATTCTGAGTCTCTTTTTAGATTCCTGAAGGGTGATCATGATGTTCAGTTCCCTACCTGTCCTAGATTTTCACCGTATGTTGATCCGAAGGATGTGCAATTTTCATTTGGTGACGATGATGACAAGGATACAGATAGTAATTAGTAGCTTGATTTACCTCATGAGATGTGTTTTTAGTATATTTCAAGTTTGTCAGTACTGATGAGTCTGATTTTATTGTTGTTTGTTAGTGTTGATTTGTTTAATTAACATTGCATGGACTTTTGATGTTGAGACTGTTTTAGATCATCTTATGTGTTATGTATTAAAGACTGAAATATGGATGAATTTTTATTTTCTATGATAAATGTTTATTTTTGTTTCAGCCTACTGTTTAGTATTCATGAATAGTTAGTAATTTTGTATGTTTTAAAAGAAGGAATAAAAAAAGAGAGAGAAAAATTGTAATATTTATAATAAAAATAAAAAATTTTTTTGTAGAAATTAACTCCTGCTTTGCAAACTTTTCTATATATGCTTAATCATTTCTGTTATATACATGTTGAAGAATGTGTCGAAGTAGAAATGAGTTTTTCCTTACTACATCATCATTGTACCAAGTAAAATTCCTGTTTATTTCTTTCTCTCATGCTTTAGAAAATTTTATGATTCATTTTTATACTAAAGTTGAAGTTTTGGGGAAGGGAAAACATTTTTCAAATTTAAATATTATTTGCCCTTAATGAACTATTATTTTCTTTAAAAATATTAACATAAGATAAGGAATGAAAAATCTATTTAAGATTACTTAAACTTTTGAATTTATAAATAATTTAGTGAACTTAACTAAAATTTCAATAATTTTGATTGATTTTAAGAATATAATTATTTAACTTAAAGAATAATAAGATTAAGAATTTTTCTATTTATAGTAAAGAGAAATGTATTTTAGAAATACTAAGGAATCAAGATTATTACTTGAAAAAGAAAAAGATTGAAATAATTTTTGAAAAATACTTATTAAGAATGTCATATTTATTAAGTAAAAAAATGTATAAGTTTTTAAATATAAGTTAAGGATAGTGAAGTTCAAAATCATTAACAGGCTATCCAAAAATAGTAATCCTCACAAATAAAAAAATGGAGGATTGAAAAATATCCTTAAAATAAAGAAGAGAAAAGAAAAGAAAAAACAGAAAAAAAGAAATCTGAGGAGAAGCTTGAGGAAATGTCTAATCAAAAATTGGCTTCACTTAAATTATCTTATAGAAAGTAAACCAATTACATTTTTAACTTAATTTTTATGTACAATTATTTTTACTAGGAAAACATTTCATGAAAATCTCTTTCTTGTAAATATTCTATGTGACCTTAATATGATAAATTACAATTATCCTTGAAATAAATGAAAAATTGGAAGTTTTATGATTTGGTAGTTAAATATTCTTTAAATTCTTAAAATTAACTTTAATTAGTGAAATTTAGTTGATGATTTTCTAAAGCTTTTATAAAACCAAAAATTAAAAGAAATCTTAAATATTTAAACATCATTCTAAATGTTATACATTTTATGTAATTAAAAGGGTTACTTGAGGACAAGTAACGTTTAAGTTTGGGGGAATTTGATCCACCTAAAATAATACCTATTTTTATGCCTTTTTTATGATTCAATTCTTGAGGATATTATGCTTTAATGAAAGGTTTTTTTATGTTTTTGGATGTAGGTCATAAAAAAGAGTTCAAGAAAGAAAAAGGAGCAAAAATAGAACTTAAAGAGCAAAGTTGCTAAAATTTTAGGTCTGGCGCCTAGGCGCCAAAATCCAGCGCCTAAGCGCCAGCTCGATACTGAAACAAATAATCTTTTTGACAACTTTGGACAATTATTTTGACAGTGTTAAGCGGTTATCAGACCTTCTAGAAGACTGAAAGTTACTCCAAATATATAGGACAAGTGATACAATGCATTTGGACACAGGAAAACTGTTTTAATCGCGATAAGGTTTGATCCAAAGTGAAGAGGTACGAAGACCTGGTCACTGACTCCGACGCCTAGGCGCCAGATCCCGGCGCCTAGGCGTGACAATTACTTTCTAGAAGATACATTGTATTTGGAAAAATTTTGAAGAGGTGCCTTAGCAACCCCTGGTCAAATTCGGAGCTATATAAATAAGAGTCAATTCTACAGAGAAAAGTGCCCCTTTTAGCACCCTATAGCCATTCTATCACCATATACCCCCCTGTAGCATCCAATCATTTTAGAAAGCCACTTTCTTTTGCGTTTAGTGAGCATATTTTGAGTATTGCTACTCAATTCCGTGAGTAGTAAGTGTGAGTTTTCAAGTATTGTTGTTGTTGAAGTTTTGTACCTTGCATTGGAGTTAGTAGGAGTCAGCGGATCACTTGAAGGAACATTCCAGATAAATATTTGTAACTTGGTTCAATGTTTTATAAATATGTTTTTTGTGTGAATTCAATGTGTTCTGAGTAGTTAGTTTTCTTTCTCCTTTCAACTATGAAAAGATAATAAGATAATTGAATTTTGTAGGAGAATTTAACTAAAGATATTTATAAAAATTGTGATGATATTAATACCTGATCTTAATTTACTTTTTAAACTGGCCATTTAAATTGTTAAAAACTGTTGAAGATCTCTGAGACCTATCTGGAGATGAGTTCTTAACTAGTAAATATCACATGAATCCTTGAGTAATCGAAGTATTTATGCGGGTTATTCAAGGTGAAGTGCAAATAAATAGGAAGATAATATTTATTGGGCTTAGAATTAATTAGTTTTTAGAGTGACAGACTAAATTCTAATAATTTGATCTATTGAAAGGGAACGGGTCACTAGTAGGGCCGACCATAGTCACCCTTGGACATCTAGTAGTGTGAGCCTAGATTAACTCATTATACTAATAATACATCCTGAACCGATCTATAGATTAGCTAATGATCTTTATACTATCGAGCGAAGTTAAAGAATAGGAAGGCTTCTATTTGGCATAATACCATAATATAAGTTCTCAACAAATGATAATTATTCTAAAAATCTTGGATTAGTTGAAAAGGAGAAAGTTGTTTTATTTATACCTACATTAATCTTTATTTAATTATTGCTTACTTACATTTAGTAAAAATTTTATTAAATTTAAAATCTGAATTTTGAAAAGAAATAAAAATAATAATTACTTTTAATTTAAAAATTCTAAAATATTTCTTAATTTTCTCATAATCTTCCCCGTAGGATAGATAACTAGTGGCTCCAATAGAGCTCTATATTACTTGAAACGATACGTATACTTGAGTTTAAAATTGTGAATTTTACAATCATTATTATAAATATTTAAATATAAATTCATAAATTCTTACATAAATAAAAGTCAGGTCGTGCTATCAAACTTCCAAAGGAATAAAGAAGAAGACCCAAATTCTTGTTTAAATGGATTCTGACTCGATGGAAATTCAAAGATTTCAAATGTCCAACTGTAGAAAGTTCATAAGTTTTGAAGTGCAACAACTTTTCAACATAAATATCTCGAAAATGAGATTGATTAAGGAGTGAGGCTTTCTAAAACGAGGTATGAATTCTCCTACAAATAGAATTAATGAATTTATTGTTCAGAGACATTGGAAAGTATGGTGTTATACTACTATCGCTATAGTTGTCTCGATTGTGAAGGAGTTTTATGTAAATCTGCGAGGTTGTTTTGTCACATGTACTTCTGCAAAGATTAATGATTTATACATGATAGAGAATGTGCCAATCTGCTACTATTCGAATTTTTCCTGACAAAGGACAATATGAATGACATATACAAATATCTGACGGATAAAAGTGATGAATGGAAGGTAAGAGATAGCAGGTATGTAAGTTTCTCGACCACACTGTTAAATCCTACGTCGAAACACTTACATTACTTCATT
The DNA here is from genome assembly GCA_022702705.1 of Papilionanthe hookeriana x Papilionanthe teres. Classification (NCBI taxonomy): domain Eukaryota; kingdom Viridiplantae; phylum Streptophyta; class Magnoliopsida; order Asparagales; family Orchidaceae; genus Papilionanthe; species Papilionanthe hookeriana x Papilionanthe teres. The sequence goes on from CM040428.1 coordinate 2,099,609, forward strand.
TGTGAAAATTTTCTTCCAACAATGAAAATCAGTAAGGTAACTAAGGAATGTGTTATTCTGAATTATTGTATTCAAATAGGAATGCCTCTTGATGTTGGTTCGGTAATTGTTAAGTCTGTTTTGGGATTGATCATTCATGGATCAGAGTATGGGCTTGGAAATCCTTCCACCATATTTCTCCTTTGTAGTCAATCACAAGTGTCATATGAGAACTAGGAAAGAGTAATTATACCTTGGAAGCCTATAGACCCAGCAGATGCATATATTATCCAGGCAATTGGTGATATGAATGATATGAGCATTATTGAAGATCAGCCATCTCAAAAGTCAGAACCTATTCCTCCTTATTTTCCTGAAAGTTCATAGATTATCCTGAAGAAAATCAAGAAATTGGAGAAGGAAGTACAACATCTGATGAATGCAATCAACAATCTTTTTTATTTCTTTGATCATCTGGATTGGAGAATGAAGGAGCATTTTGATCATTCTGGATATCTTGAAGGAAGTTTGACATGATTGATGTGAAGAAAAGGTTGGATTGATGAGGATTCTGCTGAGGAATTCTCATTTCGTCCATTCTATAACTTATTTTTCCATGCTTAATCGATGGGAGATCTTAGAATTGATGATAGTTCCGAGGAAGAATGAAAACTTGATTAGTTTATTTATGTGTTTGTATATCGGATTGCTTTGCTTTGCTTTACTTTATTTGGTTTGAATGTTATATTTGGGCATGATTTTTTTTTAGTTCTCAGTGTTATTGTATTGTGGTTGTGTGCGACACTGAATTTAAGATTATATGGCTTAAAAATATGTAATGTTTAGTGTTGTGTGTATGTGTATGACTCATATATTTTTTTTATGAAAGCAATTTTATGTGCAGTTTGTGTTAAAGAAATATCATTTGCCAAGACTTTAGGATGTTATTCAATGCTTAATTAGACTAAATAGACATCGAAGCGGGCTTGAAATGATCGAAGTTGCAAAAGAAAGTCGGAAGCCCAGTTTTTGAACTAGCACCGAACGGTGCTGTCACCAGCACCGGACAGTGCCAAAAGTTAGTGTTTGGCCATGTCAGTAGAATAATGCGCTGAAAGGTGTTGCTGCCAGCGCCAGACATCATTTGACGTGAAAAATACCCGAAACTCCAAATTTTTGTGATTTAAATCTGGGACCCGCTATTTTTGCCCAAATCTTTGTCTTCAACCTCCAGCCAAGGATAATTTTCGCGCCTAGGGCTTACTAGCATTTAGATTTGAAGCGATTTTGTGGCCGAAAAAGTTTGGATTTCATCTTCTCTTGGTAAGAGCTACACTTTAACCTAGAATTTTTCGATTTTGACTGTGGAAATCTCCTACATTTGGAATATTTGGAATTTTGAAGTTTTTGGAGAAACATTGGAGGATTTTCATGGATTTTGAGTTCTTATCTATTTAAATTTTCCTTTGAGTCGATTGCATTGAATTTTTAAATTGATTTGGAAAAATTTGATATTTTTAGATAAATAGCTCCAAGATTGGCTAAGGGGAAGAGGGAATTTGAATATGATGAAAGTAAATTTGTGAATTTCAAAGCCTATTCATGTTTTAGTACGTTTCTTACCAATAAGAAACGTATTCATAAAAGAGCCTTTGGAAATCATGGAAGAATGCTTTAAGAACTGATAGCTAATAGTCAATGGGAGATTTTTTGTTATTCCACTCCCAATGCGTTGCTGGGTATTGTTTGAGAAATTTATGCTAATATGTATTATTTTGAGAGTGAATTTATTCTGGTTAAAGGTCAAATGGTTGAATTTACCCCTGCTAGCATAAATGCATTTTATCAGTTAAGAGCACCCTACCGTTGTGAATATGAAAATGTTATAGTAGACTTTGTTGTTGATTTATGATGTAAGTGATGTGATAGTAAAGTTTTTATTAGTTTGTATTGTTAGTTTAATTTGTACAAGTAACAGTTGGATGTTAATGTTATGTACACTGTTTAATGTGTTTAAATTTCTTCTTTATAAACTTCTAACCCATATTTGTGTATAGAAATGCTTCTTAATTATTTCAGGTCTACTGTTCTACTTTATGAAGAAAAATCTGTTGAAAGTCAAGGTATGAAAAGCCAGCATATTGAGGTATGAGTTATATTTAGATATTTTCTTTCATCCATGTTAATTATATTCAAAAATTGAAGTTTGGGGGAAGGGAAAGAATTAACAGTTAATTGTTCTCATTTAAAATTATTTTCAAGAATTAGTAACATGATTTCCTGTAGTAAAGCTCAATTTCAGATAACTATATTTTGATTTTATTTAAGTAATCTATAAAATTGATTGAAAGTGTTTGGTAATGAAAAGTAATTTTGTAATGTAAGACATTTGCTATAAAAGTATAGGACTATAGTCAACTATTCAAAGAAAAAAAATTGTATGTTTGAAATATTAAGAATCTTAAAATTTTATGTGATAGGAAAGGATTGAGACTCTATGATGAATCCTTATTAAGCTAAAGACGTTCCTATAAGGTAAAAGAATGTGGTAAGTTTCAAATTTAGGGTGAGAAGGGTGAATTTCAAAATCATTAAAGGCTCCAGATATAGTAATCCACACTGAAAAGAAAAGTAAAAGAAAAGCAAAAAAGCAAAAGAAAAGAAAAGAAAAGCAAAAAGCAAAAGAAGAAGAAAGGAAAAGAGAAGTGAGGAGAAGCTTGAGGAGATGCCTAATAAAAAATTGGCTTCACTTGGACCTACCTAAAGGGAAAGAAACTTAATTACTATCCTGAACTTATATTTATGGATTAACATCTTTACTAGTAGTGTTCTCATAAACTTCTTTTCATGTAATCCTTTTAAGTGCCTTAATAGGACAATCTACAGTCATTTTTGAAATGAATAGAAAGCTAGAACTCTTAGACTTGATTACTAGATATTCTTACACCTACAGACTTTACTTGAATTATTCAAATATCTTTCCAAAAATTTTTTTATTGTACTTATCTAAATAAAAATTATGATATTCTAGAAAGAAAGTTCATTGCAGTGGAACATAATTTTATGTATTAACTAGAATTAATTGAGGACAAGTAATAGTAAAGTTTGGGGGATCTTGATCCACTCAAAAATTTGTTAGCTTTTGACTATTCATTTCAGGCATGTTTGTGATGATATTACACTTTAAAGGAAGGTATTTTATATGATTTCATGCAGGTACAATGATTTTAGGCCTTTAAAGCAAAAGGAAACGAAAAGGAGCAAATTTGGAGTGAAAAGGATAAAAGTACATTTTATTGAACTAGCGCCAGACAACGCCAGTTTCCAGAGAGTTACGAACTTTTGGCGGAATAATGTGCTGAACAGTGCTCCTACCAGCGCCGGACTGCGCCTTATCCCAATTTTGAACTAAATTCAACATATTTGGTCGGATTTTAAAAGGTTGCTTAAGGAAACTCTTAGGAATTATGTTTTGGCCGAATTTAAACACTTTTGGAGCCGCATTTCAAAGGGGGGAAGAAAGGAAGAGAAGAGTTTAGAGTTTAGAGAGTGAGTTCTTTTCATTTTGTGTAGGAAATTAGGTTTGTGGTTTTCTCGTCTAAGGAGTGTGAGAGGAGAGGGAAAATGAGAGATTTCTTCTTCCTTAGTATTCTAAAGAGAGAATTGTGTGTTGTTGTAAAGAAAGAAGAGGAGTCAAAGGAATTCCTTGAGATTCACTTGGGGAAGAGTTTGAGATAACTTGTCTTTACTTTACTATGTTTGTATGACGTTGTTTTATATATGAAATACATGTTTTTTCATCTTTTCCTCATGAAATCTTGAGTAGATTTCTTTGTCTTTCTCCTTTTCATGTGATGTGTTGATGTTGTGAAATGGAAATGATGTGTCGATTTATTATGAAGAATTTAAGATGACCTTTTCACTTATAAATTCATATACTTTTTTATTTGGCCAATTGAATTGTTAAAACTGGTTGGGAAACATATATTCCAAAAGGATTATGTGTTCCACAACAAAAGTGAAGGTCACATTCAAATTCCATATGGTGAAGTTCATGGGGGTTGAATGCAAATAAATAGGGAAATAGACTTTGATGGTCGTAGAATTGGAGATTTCATAGTGACATGTTGAAATCCTCAATTTGGTCCTATGGTTTAGAAACTGAAGCGAGAGTTAGCCTTCAGGTGAAGGGAAGTGGGTGCTCTGGAGTGAGAGCCAGTATCCTCCTAGCCTAACCACGGATTTAGGGACTACTTAGGATTAGATAATATTCTTTATACGCTAAAATATGGGTAAAGAATAGGAATGCTCCTATTTGGCGCAATACATTTGCATCACTGATCTGTGTCACAATAATCATCACATTATGAATGGAAAGGAGGAAGACTCTTTCTTGAAACTAAATATTGTTATAAATTTAGTCTTGCGTTAGTTTAACTTGCTAAAGTTTATAACTTGCTTTGGTAGATATAGTAACTAAACCTGTTTGTCTTTACTTCAAGAATTAAACCACTTGCAATTGTGTTGTGATTCGATAAGAGATTTCTGTGCTAGACCATAAAAGTAAAGCCTCCCTATGGGATCAATATTCTAGGACTCCACTACAGCCCTGTATTACTTGAGCGATATGTATACTTGCGTTAATTGTGTGACTCATTATCATTTAAATCAATATATATATATATTTATATATATATATATATATATATATATATATATATATATATATATATATATATATATGTTGATTAATTTTTGCAAATTATAAAATTCACACCAGTAGCTCAACATTTGGACCCCAAAAACTAACCAAAACCCACTAAACCCAAGCCAATTGAGACAAGGACCAAACATCCTTCACGTAAGTCAACGTTTCTCAACTTTTTGGTTAGACCATTACTCCAAGTAAACTACTCATCATTGCAGCCCATTAAGCATCATTTAAACCTCTCTTGCCTCCCATCAGCATGTCTGCCACCTTCCTTATCCTTGCCTGCGGCCCTAACCGCTAGAATGGCTGAGCTCGAGCGTCCTCATACCCCTTTAAACCCAAAATAGCGCTTTGTCAGTGAGGCATCCCCTCAGTGGTCAATGGCGCTACTCAGCTCTCCCCATAAGCAACCTAAAGCACCCAAATTGAAGCACTAAGCTCCACCCATTGGTCATGTTTATAAAAGTCATCTTTCATGGAAAAGGGGGGAGCTTAAATTTTCTCAAGGAAACCCCACCAAATTGCCCCTAAAGCTCCTTTGAGACCTTCTGAGTGCAAGCCCACTGCCTTCAGCCATTCATCCCCACTATCCAGAGCTAATTTCTCAACTGAAATTCCATCCGAAACTAGGACACAATTCACCACAGCTCCACAGTGCACCAAATTTAAATTAATTGCACCCACACCTTCACAGCACTGATATAAGAAGATCCCTCATCAAAGCCCCATCAAAGAGATGCTTTGCATCAGACTTTGATCAACACCTGAAATTGGCCTTGGTCGAATTCAGGTTTAGACATTTCACCACAGCAAAAGGCTTCATCTGGAGGTTCGTTTGGACCAATCAAAGCTGCCACAAGCATCTGATTAAGGCCTCCCCTCTTAGGCAAATGTATTGAACCTCACCTTTCCCCCGAGCTTATTTTGATTCTCCATACATGCAATTTCAGGCTAGGTTAGCCATACAGATAGGTTCCTCTAGGCCAGATGAAGAACTAAAACAAATTCCAAGTGATTTGGTTGAGTCTAGCTCGAGATCTTAAGATTTTAATGTGAACGGTCTACAGGTTAGGTCAATTGGGGACGATGACCAACAATCATTGGATTGCGTGTGTTTTGCTTAAACGGCTAGATGGAGCCAGACAAACTCTTGATGCATAAAGCGTGAAGTTGAGTCAGATGGCAGCGTCAAACCAAGAAGCATCGCGTGTGCTTTTGGAGCTTCCGAGGATACAGTCTGTGTCGCGTCACTTAAATAGAAAATTAAGCGATTATTTATTTATTTAATTCACTGAACTTTATAAATCCATAACTTTGGGTAGAAAAATACCTTAGTGCTCAGTAACAAAGGGGAACAATGTGGAAGCGGTTTGGAGTTTATATGATGCATATTTTATTTTGAATTAATTAAATACAGTCTGGAGTATTTTAATTCTTCATTGGCTTTGACATTTTACCATGGCGTTAAATTTAGGGGTTTTGATCTCTCTGTCAAGGTGGATCTTCCATGATTTTTCCAAGATTAGGGGAGATCTCTATGAGGATATCCTTATTTTTCAAAATATTGTGTCTATTTTGGTAAAATGATTATAATAATTAAAATGTTGATTAGAAAAATGTAAGATAAAATTTGGTAAGTTACTTGGGACCAAAATACCCTAGGAAAAATTTGAATTTAGTTAAATCTTTAAGAATACACCTAATTGTCATTTTAACCTAAAACTAAAGTGAAATTAATTTGAACAAAAATCATTCTACACTGTGGTTTAGGGCCAGATAGACTCCCCTAAAATTTTGAAGTCATTTGGAATTTATTTAACCACCAAATTGAATTTTCTAAGTTAAAAGACATTTTTACCACTAAAATGATTTTTAGTAATCAAAACACAAGCAAAAAATTTATAAAAATTGTTTTGGGAGTTCCTCATGACCACTAGATTTTCATGAAAATAAAATGGAAATTAAAATAAGGATTTCATCTTTAACCCTAAAAGTGAATTTTAAAATAATTAAAATTATAAAATCACTAAAATATTAAAATTCAATAAATTGTCAAATTTAGTCTCCTAATCATTTAGGAACATCCAAATAATTTTCCCAAGCCTCTAAGTCAAAATATTAATTTTCAAAGGCTTAAATTTATTTTTGAAGTTGAAAAAAAATGAATTTCCTTAACATCCCACCAAAATAATTCTAAAAATTAAAATAAAAATTTTAAAAATATGAAATTTAATTCTTTAAGTTTCCGGCCTTAAAGAGATTCAAGAAAAATATAAAACTCATTTTGCAAACTCCAAAATATTTTATAATTAATTAATACTCTAGAAAATAAAATAATTCTAATATTTAAATTAGAGCTAAAAAAATCATGAAATCTGGTCTAATTGGTCCTTTGGTCTAGGTCTACCTCCAATAAATATTTCAAAGCCAAAGCTTTTGTTTTGGTCAAGTTATTGAATTTTCATTGAAAATCCTTTTTTTTGTATTAAAATAATTATTTGAATTAAATTAAATTTGGAAAAATCATATTTTCTCCTCTAATGTTTTAATTGACCCATAAGTGGGGTAACATAAGAATTTCAAACTCATTTAAGTTAAACTTAATGAATTATGAAGTGATAAAGGCTTTTTGGGGTAAAAGTGTAACTTTTCAGAATTTAGCCTTAATTAATATTTAGGCTTAATTAAAGTAGGAAATGGACAATGAATGATTTTCATTATTATTTTTCAATGATCAAAATATAAAGGGATAACTGGTAGAAACCCATCTCATTTCTGTCACATTAAAAGACAAAGCTTATGATTTAATTAATCATTATAATTTGGAGGAAAGTTAAACTAAATGATGCTTAAGGTTAGGGGTTGATTTTGGAAGTTGTTAACCCACTAATCTACACCTATTATTTGATGTTTAAATAATAGCTCATTGATTTGACAAGAATCATGTTCATGCAACTTAACTTTCCTAAGAAATTTTAAATTTATTCACTAAATCTTAAGGGCGTAATAGTGAGACTAGGCTTAATCAAATTTTACTAATGAGATTTAGAAAAGAAAACACTACTAATCTTAAACCACTCTTAAAACACTACAAGCCCGTAAAAATTAATTAAATTCTTTCATAAATTAAGTTTGTCTCTAAAGTCCCCAATTACATAATTTTTAAGTTAAATATCAAGTGATATTTACTGCACCTTTTGGGGTAATTGAAACATTAGCTCACTAACCCTAAGGGTATGAAATAAATGACTCATTTAATAATTATAATAAGTCCAAAAATGAAATCAAGGAAGCTCAAAAGGATAGTGAAATGTCTGGGTAGTTCATAGACCCTTCTCACAAATCTTTTGGACACCTTGGAGGACATATGGACCTATCATTTTAATTAAATGAAGAGATTTCTTAAATGGATAAATAGGACCCACCATGTTATGACATAGGGTTTGGTAAGCTTGTGATGAACCTATCTATAGGTTTTAATTTCTTGAAAATTATAAATTTTTATTGCAAAAGATACTAAAGTTTCAGGTGGAAGATCGAAAAGACTCTCCAGGTACACTTTTATAAGTTTATAGTACTTTCGTTTTAGTGTTTCCTTTACTTCACTTTGCTTGCTTACAAACTTGCATGTTAAACAACAATGTCACCCTGTATGAAAAATAAAACTTTAGGATAGCCACAAAAATGAAACCAAAACCAAAACTAAATTAAAAAATCAAAACAAGATAAAATTCACCACCACAACAATCAAAATATAAAACAACTCAAAATTTAATCACAAACAAAACAAAATCATAATTACAACTAAATTAAAATGTTTATATCGGATGATTAGGAATACCTCGGGGGATGCAACCTACAGCTGTTAATGAGATTTCCCACAGTCTAAATGAAAGTATGGAACTCATTAAGTTAAGTTTAGTAAATTCATCTGGACTAAGTCAACCTGAAGAAAATTGTGGTTTTGGGATGAAGGAACAGTGGGATCTTGACTAGTTCTGCTTAATCAACTTAAACATTGTCCCCTAATAAAACATTAAGCCACCTCAATTTTCAACTTTCTAAGACATGACACTTTTCTTCTCTTTCCAATTAGCAATTCTTTAAACTAAACCTGTTATGACAATGAGCTTGGAGGATGCGTAGTGGGCAACATGACCATCTTCAACAACAAAACTCCTTAGAAATTAAACAACATGCCATAGGACTTCGAGGTAATATATCTAGTGCAGATTAACCCTCACTTTATCCTTTTAGTCTTTTACACTTTGTGCAATATAAGCCCTAACTCGTCTTAGGTTTCGAGGTGGTCATCTAGTATGACATAAATCCTCCTATATACCTCCTATATATCAGGCTATTCACATGATCTGTATCAGTTGAATATAAGTCCTAAATAATAAAATCGACAAGATGAAATATCAAATAAATGCCTCAAATTGGAACCAAACAATAGGATAGTTTGGGAAGACACTAAGATTTTCTCAAATCCTTACCTTTCCCCTAGCTTTCTTCCCCCTTGGACTCTTACAATAAATGTGCTGAAATTTGAGCATTCACCTATTAGGTTTCTTATTACCATACATTCTTGAAGAAACCTACCATTTGGAATTCATGGATACAATATTTCTTGATCTTTATCAAGAGTTTACTTAGTTAACTTCGGTCATCTAAGATGTAATTAACTATAGGGTCTTTCCCTTATAGGAACCATACAGACCCCAGATTAATATAAACCCTATCTAATTCCTTCATATTAGATAGGGGAAATTGTCAGTCGACACAAAAGGTTTGAAAACCAAATGGATGTCATGATTTTTTTAGTTTATTTGATCCAGCTTCATCATCAAGCAATGTTTTTATTCTTTGAATAAATACAAGTTTTGTAATGAAACACATAATTATCTAAACTAACGAATATATGGGATCAGTTGTATTTCATATTTAAAATTGTAGTTTTTTCAAAACTATATATATATTAAATTAAATCAAAATTCTATTTTATAAAACTACATTTTTACACTCTTCAAAAGTTCCAATCCCAATGATTTTAACAACCGACACCTGTAAGACTTAGATTTTGAAATTATAATATTATTAGTTTTTTATTCTGTGTTATTTTAGGAAAACAAAAAATAACAAAAATATTTTAGAGATCTCGTCCTATTAGTTAAAGTTTTTAAATTTGTAAGCATAGTTTAGGAGCCAGCAGACCTTGAATTTTACGACTCGCATTTAGAGATAACTTTTGGGGGGATGATGAATCAGAGAAGAATCAATGAATTTAATGTAGAAATGGCAGATCAGAAAAATTAGGAATATTCAGACTTGGAATATATTGCTTGGTTATGAACCCCAATAATTCAGGAAAAATTATTTGGACAATGGATGGAAACTAGCCATGAAATACACAATCCTTATCCCGATTATTACAACCCAGGTTGGGAAAATTATCCAAATTTTAACGGGAATACTAATTTTCAAGGAGAAAACCAATCTTAGGAACATAATCAATTTAATCAAACATGTTATCGGAATTGTCAGGGTGATTTTAATGATGAATTCTGCTTTCCTCATAATTTTAACTTCAACCCACATAATGAGGAGAAAAAGTCACTATTAGATGAGATTATGATTCAAATGCAAAGTCAATTAGAAAGTCAAGGGGTCTCAATAAAGAAAATAGAAAACAAATTAGGGCAAATTATTAATGTAATTAATAGTTATCCTCTAGAGATTTTACTTTGTGACACCTGAGACAAACCCTGAGGAGAAGAACGATGAACATGGTGAAGTTATCTCATTAAGTAGTGGAAGAGAAGTGGAAGATATGGTTTAAATAAACATTGAGATGAGAAATAAAGATAAGAAGATTGAAAGAACATTGGAATAAACTCATGCGGAAATAGAAAAACCTATTTTATCAACCATGGTAAATATAGAAAGACCACCTCCATCATTTCCTCAGAGAATATTGATACAAGAACTAGACCAACAATTCTCAAGATTTATAGAAGAATTTAGGAAATTAATTGTAAATATCCCCTTTACCAAGGCATTAGAATAAATACCCAATATTATGAATTTTAAAAAGAAGGTTCTTGACGTAAAAATTAAGTTTAAGGATCATGCAATATCTAGCTTTATGAATGAGATAATTGAGCCAACAATATATCCTATAGTAGTATCTCAAGGTGAAGAATTGAAACGCAACCCTTAACAGAAGAGTAACCAAGTAGAATTTGATATAGAATTTGAATTACCTAGAGAGAATCTATTCCAAATTTTAGGAGATCTTGGATTATCATATAGTGATCCATATGATATTAATTTGAAAATTTTGAAATTCATTAGAAGAATAATGGATCTAATAAAAAACTTGAAGAATAATAATCTGAATCAATCTAAAAAGGAAGAGCTAAAAAATTAAAATTTGAGATTTTTTGTAGGAGTTCATGGATTTGGAAAAGATTGGGTAATTGATCAAGGTTACTAAAATGGAATTTTGATCTAGGAGAAATCATTTGTCGGGCTGACACGTTAAATCAAGCGCTTTATGGGAGGCAATCCATAGTTATCGGTGTGCTTTAACTTAGTTTTCTTAATATTCATGATTGTTAGTGTTGTATTGTGTTTTAGAATGAATTGATCAACATGATTGATGATTGGTGGATGTTTGGATTCTGTTGACCTCATGTTTGATAAGGTATTTTCTCTTCTCTCTCCTTAGTACTTAGGATCTAGCCTTAGGCTTTCCCTTTGACTATCTTAGAAGAGTAGAAATGGAACCCACCACTTAGAAATTTGAACATCTCTTAACTTCCTGAAAACCCCATAAGTTTGATTGTAAACCCCCGAGTCACTTGGAGGGTTAAGATCAACTGTGGAGGTTTAAAGGATGAGTTCCCTATAGGACTCTTTGGCCTTAGGACTACCCTGGGTGGCCTGGTCTGGTGAGGGTTGACCCGCATACATTACACTTTCACACACATTCCAATCCTAAAACCACTTTTACCTAGCTTGACTTCCTGACTCATGTAGGTAATTCATATGTATGGACCTTAACCCCTAGGCCCTTGGCTAAGAGGGTTAGGAACAACATAGTGAATGCATTAAATGAGTCCTCTCATGGCTCTTATGGGCTTAATATGGCTTCATGGCTCAACCAAAATGATTTCATTTCACTCACACTTGATCAACCTTCTTTTTCCCAAAATTTCAATTTTTGACCCCCCGGGTCCTAAACCCACTAAGCTTACCAAAGGCCCTTGAAATTGCCCAAAATTTGCAAAATTACCTAAATTACCCAAAATTCCTCAAACCAATTCTAAATATTTCCAACCATTCAAATTGATCAACCTTAGCCAAATATACCAAAATTTCCAAAAATACCCCTCAATACCCTCCAAATACCCAAAATGCCCTTCTTAACCAAAAAATCCAAAAATTCCAAAAATTCCCAGAAAATTCTAGAAAATCCCAAATATTCCTAATTTCATTTTGTTCAACTACACCATAGGCCAATTTTGTCAATTTAACCCACTTTGACTAAAACCCCCAATTTGACCCATTTTTAACCCAGATGGACCCAATGTCAAACCAAATCAATCCAATTGACCTCAACTTCGACCCAATTCAATTCTAAACTTCAATTTAATATCCCCAATGTCAATTTACTCCAAATCTAAGCCGAATTTCACTAACATTTGGATCCAATTACAATTTGAAGCTTAAAGCCCAATCTTGACCCATGACCTAAACCTAGCCCAAACCAACCCAATTCAACTCCAATTAACCCCAAATCTTTTCCTAAACCTTCCTAATATCCCCACAAACAAAACACTAACAATATTTGCCCCAAATTTGAACCTAAAATTTACCCAAACCTAACCCAAAACCGAAATCCCCATTTTTGGCCTAAACCCAAACCTAACCCAAATGGGCCCAAATCCCAAAATCAAAGCCCAACCAAAGTTAAAAACTCTTTATGACACTCCCATAAGCATTTCGCAACATTAATTTTATATCAAATCCAACCATAGCCCAACCTTAGCCCAAGTTAGCCCAATTTGACCCACTTTGGCCCCTATACCAAAAAAGGCCCAAATTAAATCCAATTTCACTCTAAATGACACCAAACCTTTTCTAAAATGTTCATGATACATCCCTAAACTAAAACCAACATTTGTTTGGCCCAATCCTTCACAAAATTTCCATCCACCAATTTTTTTTCAAACCTAAAGGCCCACTTTCTTAAACCATCCTAAAAGAAGCCCAAAACTTATTCCAAGGCCTATGTGAAATTCCCATCATCATCCCTTTGATTGAAATCATCCCTAAGTCCTAAAATCAATAATAAAATAATTCCAAATCAAGTTTCATGAGAGTTTCCCACTAAAATGCCAAAGTTTCCAAAATCCATTTTCATGAAATTGAGCCAAGCCTTGCCCCAAGCCCAAAAGAAGCCATGAAGCCATCCTTAAGCCCCATTCAAGCCATGTGAGTGGTGTTCATGTGACCATGCCATATTGGGCAAAAGGAGGAGCCTCTTTCTTGATTCCCTTAAAGTGATTAAGCACTCCCATGTTTCCCCTAAACCATGCTTAAACTTAAATATACTTAGATGGTGACTTTTCTCCACTAAGCTAGCTGACTCACCTGATCTCCCTCAGCCCAAACCAGAGCTTGGAGAGGTGAACCCAATCCATTTGCATGACTTGACCCATTTGGATCCAAAATCACCCCTCTCCCCATACCACTTAAAGCTAAACTCTTTACACATGTCCATGGTTAATTGACTGCACCATTGCCAACCCCTGACCCTTCTGATCAAGATGGTGACCTAACACTGCCGGCCAGCCGCCTGGGTCACCGAAAAAAGTCTTGGCTGAGAGCTCCATGTGAGCTAAAATTTTCAATTCTTCCTTGCTGAGTTGTCCCAGTCCAATTGAACACCATGGTTTTTCTTCTCTTGTATAGAGCAGCTGATCCCAAGCATCAAACCCCCCTGGGAGGCCCTCCAGTCATGTATATTTAAACCCACCACCCTCTCGGCCAAAGAAGGTGATGAACCAGACCTAAACAAAACTCTACCAAAATTACTCCAGGACCTTCTCTTCACCTAGAGCAATTGATCCCCACTGCTCTCCTGTCCTAAACCCCATTGATTGAGCTCAATTTTGGAGCTCAATTCTCAGCCCAAAACCAGGACATCTCTAAAACCTCCACCAAATCCAAATTTAACTCACCCACACCTGCACAGGACCAAGAGAAGGAGTTTCCCAATGAAAGCCCCTCTCTAGGCCACCCGGCTTGCTCTAGCCTCCAAGCTTTGAAATCGGTTGTGGACACTTTCATACCTGCAGACAATTCCCGGAGCCGGAGACTTCATCCGGAGCTTCCTTGGGTGCAATCGAAGGTGACACAACTCTCTGATTGAAGCTACACTTCTCAGAGCAAAGGTATGGATCATTCCTTCCTCCCGAGCTTCCAGTGATTCTCCATTTTGATTTACTTAATTTCATAGCATGCAAAACTGTATGGATGTGTTCGTCTCTTCAAGGCGAATCCATAGAGCATAAGAACACAAAAATCCATTGAGAAATGAGAGAGTTCTTAGGGTTTTAGTGTGGACGGTCACGGGTGCACACCAGTCATAGACGATGACCAGGCGCTGTCCGATCGAGAGTGTATCAAGTGGACAGTCTAGATCGCGCCGGACCAGAGAACGTTACATGAACCGCGGGGCCCTGAAGCGCTGAGTCAGATGGCAGCGTCGAATGGGAGCGTGACGCGTGGGCTTTCGGAGCTGCCGAGGATGAGTCGGCGCCGCGTGGATAAGTAGAAAAATATAGATTTTTTGATTTATTTAAATACCCAGAAGTTAGAAAATCCATATCTTTGTCTAGAAAAATCATTAAAATAAACTAAAAATACACACTTGCTCAGTGAACAGAGGAGAATAATGTGGAAAAGAAATCAAGTTATTTTGATGAGTATTTTATTTTTAATTAATTATTTACTCATTTTAGTATTTTGATTATCCATTTGTATAGACAATTCACCATGGCATGAGACCATAAGGCTTTTGAAGCCTCTGATCTTGGGAACATTCTCTGAGTTTTTCAAGGTCAGAAGCCATCCCTATGGAAAGTTATGTATTTTTCAAATTTATGTCACTATTTTTGATATTTTAATTCCAGTAATTAGCATATTGTTCAATAAATTCTAGAAAAATTTGGGAAATTTTCTTAGGACAAGAGAACCCTAGGATAATTATATCTTGAGTTAATTCATTAATAATAAGCCTAATTGGCCTAATTACTCAAAATTGAATTTTAATTAATTAAGGTTAACCACACATCAAAATAACTTGAAATCAATTCTCCATTGATCTTTAGGATACAGAGAACCTTGAATAAAAATTTGAAGTCAATTAGAAATGTTTAACCCCACTAAATGGATTAATTAAGTCACATGAGCAAAATTAAACTTTAAAAATTCATAACTCCAAAAATACATTTCAAAAATTCATCAAATTGGTTTAATGGGCTTTCTGATATAAGACGAATTTATAAAAATTAAAATTGGAATTTTCTAAAATTTTTCATTTTTAATGATATATTTAGTATTTTAATAATTAAAAAATAATAAAAATAAAAAAATGTCACATTTTGACTCCTAATCACTTAAAAACAAACCAAATATTTTTCTCAAGTCTCAAAGTAAAGATATTGAATTTTAAAGGCTCAAAACAATTTTTAATATTAAAAAATGTATTTTCCAGCCTTTTTACTAAATTAATTCCAATAAATTAAAGAAAAATTAGAAAATTGTAAAATTTGTTTCTTTGAACTCATTGAGGTCAGAGAGATTTAAAAAAAATATAAAATCCATTTTCAACTTTAATTTTATTTTATAATTAATTAACACTCCAAAAATCAAAATAATTAAAATAAATAAAATATAATTTAAAAAATCACCAAAATTGGTCCAAGTGGTCCTCTATTCATTAGGAACTTCCCATAATTTTCTTAAGGACAGAAACCTTTCCTTGGTCATGTTGTTGAGTTTCCATTAAAAGTCCCCATTTTTCATTAAAAATAACTATATAAATAAATTAAATTCAGAAAAATCACATTTTCTCCTCTAATGTCTTAATTGACATATAAGTGAAGTGACATAAAAATTTCAAGTTTATTCAAACTCAATTTAATGAGTTATGAAATTAATAAGCCTTAAAGGGCATAAAGGTAATCAAAGAATTTGAACCCCTTTTATTAAAATTTTAGGTTTAATTAAAGTAGAGGGTAAAATATTTGATTTTATCTTTCTTGGATGATTGAAACTTTGGAAAATTAAAAGGGTAGGAACCCATTAATCACTTTTAATAAACCAAAAATGAAACTTTAATTATTTAAACAAATTTAAATTTTGGCAGATTAATGAAAATTTGAATTATTAAAAATAAGGATATAACTTGAGAGGATATTAATTCTTTAATAAAAAAGATCCCTAAATAAATCACTTCAATAATATTTAACTCTTAATTAAGATTTAAATGATAATCAAAATTAAGTAAATTAAAATTAAAAAATTAAAAAAATAATAACCCTTAAATTGAAGGAAAGCACAAAATATTTAGTGGTTTAACAATTAAATTAAATTTAAATTTAATATAATTAAATTAAGTATAAATTAAATTAAAATTAAAATTAAATTAAATTAAATTAAATTTAAAATAATGAAATTAAATTAAATTAAATTAAATTAAATTAAGTTAAATTAAATTTAAATTATTTTAAATTAACACCATTCAATAATAAAAGTAAAACAAATTTAAAATATTAAGATCACTTAAAGTATAAACATTGAAACCAAAAATAATCTGAACACTATTCCAAACTTAAAATTATTAATTAAAACCTCATAATTAAATTGAATCACTTTATACCTTTAACTCAAACTTCAAATTAAGAATGATTAAATTCTCAACAAACCAACTTGCCCCTAAAGGCTTTAATTATTATAACTCTTAAACGGAGTATTAAGTGAGATGTCACTTCATTCATTAGGTAATCAAATGCACAAATTCACTGAGCAAGAGACAAAGCTTAACTAAACTCCTGGATGATTAATTCACCTGTGCAACTAAATTTACATGGACTCAAAATAATCTCGGAAGTATTGAAAAGATGTTTAGAACTCGTCCTAAACACTTTCTCAATATGATGAGATGTTTAGAAGAACAATTGAATTTAATTGTTCTTTGATGAAGAAAATCATCCTTAAACAAAATACAAGAACCTAGACGTCATAGGAGATGACTAGCAATAGGATTAGGAATTTGGTAGATAACCAAAACCCTTCCCTTAGCTTTACCTAGGTACTTATTATAAATATTTAAATGCCTTAACATATGTTTTAAGTGCAACTTGGAATGACGAGAAGACTCTCCAGGTACGCATTTATTTTACTGCAATTTACTTTATTGCAATTTATTTATATAAGCTGCACTTTACTCTTCTCGCATGTTAAACAAAACTGTTGCATGAAAACTAAAACCTTTAAGATAGCCGCAAAACTGACAGCAAAACTAAATTAAAAGTCACTACAAGATAAAATTCACCGCCACAACATTCCAAAATATAAAACAACTCAAAATTTAATCACAAACAGAATAACAAAACTACAATTACAACTAAATTAAAATGTCTCGTTGAATGATTGGGAATACCTCGGATGATGTAACCCACGTGTTGCTAACGGGATTTCCCACGGTCTAAATGAAAGTGTGGATCTCTTTCAGTTGAGTTTAACAAATTCATCTAGACTAAATGAATTCGATGAAAATAACGGTGTCGGGACGACGGAAGCGTGAGATCTTATTCGGTTCTGTTTAAACAACTTTAAGATTTGTTTTAATTAAAATATTAAAAATATTTGGACTTTAAGATTTCTAAACCAAAACACTTTTCTCATCCCCTGATTTTCACTTTCCAAAACCAAACCTCTGCAACAACAAGGAGCTTGGAGCACAGTGGGCAAGCACGACCATCTTCGTCAAGCAAAACTTGTGTCTTCTTCACAGAAACATTTCTTAGAATTAAATAACAAATCCATAGGATTTCGAGGTAGTTTGCCTAGTGCAACATAAATCCTCAACATTTCGTTAGGCATTTGGATAATCATGTTATGCAAATTAAGCCCTAACCGGTCTTAGGACTCCGAGGTAGTCGTTCGGTACGACATAAACCCTCACATCTTCGAGGTTATTTGTATGATTATGTCATACAAATATAAGTCCTAATTAATTAAAATTGGCAAGATTACAACATTAAATAAATTCTCAAATTGAATCCAAATAATAGGATAGTTTGGGAAGTTGCCAAGATTCTTCTTGGATCCTCAACTTCTCCTACTTCTCTTCCTTTGGACTCCTGAAAATAACTGTTCCAAATTTGATCCATTCCCTATTGAAATCTTCAAAATTCAATCTTTTGAAAACCTTAAACTTTGAAATTCTTGAGAGAAAAATCACTGATTATTATCAAGATTTTTCTTAAAAGATTCTCGTCATTTAAGATGTAATTAACTATAGGGGCTTGCCCTTATAGGGAACTTTAAGAACCCAGGTAACATAAACCCTGCTTAATTCATTTATATTAGGCAGGGGAACTTGTCGACTTATAAAATTGTTTCGCAGACCAAACGGATGTTACAAATCTTCTAGTTTATTTAACCGAGCCCCATCATTAAGCAGTGTGTTTATTCTTCGGGATAGATATACGGTTTATGGTGCGGTGCTCGTTTATATAAACTATTTGGGATGTGAGATCAGTTTGATTTCATATCTTAAAATTTCAAACTTAAAATTATTTTCAAAATCAAATACTACTTTCCAAATTATATATATATATATATATATATATATATATATATATATATATTTAAATTAAATTCAAAATTCGCCGACAACTTTTGTGGGCGACTCCTTTTCAAAACACATAACCTAAAAATATGCCGATAATTTCTGGCGACTCCGTTGAGCAAAAGTTCCTCTCTCCATCTTAATTAGATAGTTTTTCTTTCATAAATTGATAGTGAGTCCATACCCCTAGTGGACCAAAATATCATTCTTCCGTTGGCATATTACGTTCATTTCTATCTTGAACGGGTATAGTCAACTTCTCTTGGATTTAGGAGCCACTGTTTAGATACCCCTAAACATTGAGGTTTTGAAATCCTTTTACCTCTTTTCTGAGGTGGGTTGGACCCCCAATAGGTGTTAGCTTAGGAGCGGTCCCTCGGGTTGAGAAGTTTTACGAGACTTTCTCTTCCTTCCCAATTCTGAACCGGATCCCTTCCTTTTTCTATAAACCTCCATCCTTTAATCATTTCGTTCCTAATAAACAAATCTTCTAATAAACAACCCATTAAACAAACTCTTTTAAATCGTAAATACACTAAGATAAATGAAAATGTGTTCGGACTCTTTCTTTTTCGTCCTAAGTTTTGAGACAAAAGGAAGCATAATTCGGGACTGACGTTCGAAATCTACCCTGCAGAAAATGACTGCGCCAAAGTTAATTTTCTCCTTCACCAATGGAATGGACTTCGTCGTCTATAAGGATGAGCTGCCTGACAATGGGATCATCCATTTTAGACAATGATTCGACAACACAGATATCAAGTTCACTGACGTCACTCTCTTCGCACTAATGGATAAAGTGCTGGAAACTGAAGAGCCTGTAATTGAGTTCAACTTGAAGTCGGCTCAAGAATTCCCTCCCCTGCAAAGGGTTCTAGCTGAAAGAAGTACTGCTATTCATAGGAGGACTGTTGTCTCTACCCCCACCGGTCTAGTCATCTCTGCACCTACCCCGGCTTCTGCCAAACTAAAGGGGAAGGAAATCCAAGTTTATGGTGAGCCTGTCACCGTGGAGGGTACAGATTTTGCTACAATACCATTTGTTTTCGAGATTAGGTCCAGTTCAAGAGTTTCACCCCTAACTCAGACTCAAAGGAGAAATAGAAGCAGAAAGATAGCCAGGATTGAGAAAGCCAAAACTGCTGAAGTTGCTTTTCTAGAAGAAATTTCTAAAGAAAGAGAAGAACTGCCTGAGTATGTAACTCTGTTGGAAGGGAGTAGGTTTCACCCCCTCTCTGCTGCATCGGATGAAGAAGACATCCGATGGATTACCGCTACATTGCCCCGACCTGTATACTATAGTAACTGCAAAAGAAAAAGGGTTAAGACTACGCCATTTGCTCGGCTACAGGTCGTGATAGAAAAATTGGCAAAGAAAGAAAGATGCCCCGTATCAGAAATCCTAAGAAGAATGGGACGAGTGCCAGCTAGATCCCGCCTCGGACCACGAGTAGAGCCTGCCACTGCCGTAGAGAAACCAAGGAAGAATATGAGAGCTAGTTCACCTGTTGTTGTATTGGGACATCATATTAGGGAGGACACCACCTACCAGCATATAACCGACAAACCTTTCGGTCCTAGGCCTTCTGCTGCAAGAAGGATGGTGTGGCGACCTATTATTACTGAGCCGAGACCAACACAACGTCCTGAGAAGAAAAGTATCGTCAAAGGGCTTGAATCAGAAGGAAGTGCTGTTGCAATAAAAGAAACTCCCGAAAAAGAAGTTCAACAGTCGTCACACGACAACCGCGAGACCGTCTGGAAGAGACCACTCGAGGATGCTATAGGAAAGCTAAGGACGGATATCCGACGGTTGGAAAAAGAAAGAGGAGAAAAGTTGGAAAAGGAAGTTGATTCATCGGAATTCATGGATGAGGAGTGTGTCGAGATCAACATGGATGAAACACGAGCATCGTCAGCCTCGCAGAGTGCTCCAGCAGCTGTGGAAAGAGATGAACTAGAAGTGATGAGAGAATAGCTTCGGGAAAGAGATGACACAATTTCCCAAATGGCAAGGAGATGGAAGAGATGGCTGCTGCTTTAGCCACTCTCCAAAGTCAGGTGCAACCTCAGAAAGAAACACCCCCAGAATCATCCATATTGCAGATGGAGGAAAAGAGATCACATCCGTCAATGGAGACGAGCCACCAAAGAAGGATTCTGCACAGAGCATAATTCCCGAAAAGAACATTAAAAACATGGTAGAATAGCAGGTGCCAGAAGCTTTAGCACAATCTAAGAGTGGAGCATCTATTCAGACAGGTAGACCTTACCCCGAAGAGTTCGATGCAGTCCAATACCCGAAAGGCTTCGTACCACCTCTGTTTAAGACTTATGATGGAACGGGAAACCCCCGGCAGCATGTCGCACAATTTCATGCTAGTTGCTGCAATGCAGATGGGAGTGGCGCTTTACTCTTTCGTCAGTTCGTTAGCAGCCTATCAGGGATTGCCTTCGACTGGTACGCAAAATTCCCAAATGGTTCAGTTAAGACCTTTGCAGAGTTAGAAAACCTTTTCGTTAAGCGGTTTGCCGGGGCTCGGCACCACATCACCATCGGTGATCTAGAGGTGGAGCACCAGAAACCGAATGATACTTTAGTGGATTACATACTTCGATGGAGAAATTTAAGCATGAAGTGTGAACCACAACTTCAGGAAAAGCATGCGATCGGTATTTTGCTAAAAAGTATCCACGACCCGATAGCACTTCTCCTTAAAGGATTTACAATCAAGACTTTCGAGAAGCTGCTTAGCAAGGTCGGGAGCTTGCAAGAGGAAGCAAAACAACTAAGTTTCGTGGACAAGACCGATAAAAAAAAACCAGTGAAAACATTCGAAAAGAATTCCAGAATCGTCACGGCAAGAATAAGGGCAAGCAGCCAGTGCAGATACAGCCAGAGCGGCCACAGCCTAGCTATCAACCACTGCAACTTACTTACCAACAAACTCAGTAGAACTACCAACAGCCTCGACCGAGCTATCAGTCGCCTGAGCATTACGAGCAACCGCCTCGTCCATTGCGTACTCTGAAAGAAACTTCTAAATAGGGAATATCCATTCAAAACTGAAGCGGTAGCGAAAATGTTCCGCAGTTTAATGAAGACACCAGATTTTCGACTACTGTGAGCCCAAGAGGCCGGAAGAAGTCAATAAGAAATATCATTCAAACTATTGCCCTTACCACCGGATGCTCGGGCATAAGATAGAGGATTGCATCACTTTCAAGAGTTGGCTTCGACGACAATCTCCGGAAAGGGAACATAACGATCCCGAAGGAATACATGAAGGAACCCCTAAAAGGAGTTTTTGTCAATGTTATTTCAACGGATCCCATTGTTCCGATAGACCCTTACACAACCCATGATGGATGGAGTACCGTCTGGACAAAGTCTTCGAAGAAAATTTTGGATCACATCCAGACCGCTTCGGTGCGCGCTGCAACTCAAAGTTTGAAACCTGCCGAGTCAGCTCTATCGCTTGCGATTGAAGGGTAGCCCCAGAAGGAAGAGAAAATCATAGAAGAGAAGAAAACCGAGGCTCCAAAGAGTAGACTAGGGGCTGCTTATACTAGGATGGTTGTTTCCGATTTGGGGGAGAAATCCCTCGAACCTCTGACTCTGTATGATTATTTGCTCGCCCCGGCGGGATCTTATAATGATAAGAGTTTTGGCGTTGGCTATGTTTTGACTGTTTCTAATGATTATGTAACTAACAAAAACCAACCTAATACAGATCTCGATTCTGATACAAATAACGATTCTCAAATCATACTAAACCTCGATGACTACGACAAAGGAGAAGACGTTCACAAGGATGGCTACGAAAGCTCAACAAGAAATGAGTCTATTTGCGAATTTCGAGGAGCTCCAATTGCGATAAAATTAGAGTCATCAGATTCCGAAGCAACTCCAGAAGAGTCAGTCATTCCAATTCAAGGGAAGACATCGGCAGATTCACCACCAGATACAGAAGAAATAACTGAAGTCAACCTAAGAAGCGAAAAAGTTCTACCTCCGAGAATGGGTCCAAAGGCTAAAGGAAAGCAGGTGGTTGCTCAGGAAGAGCCAACCCCAGCTTAGGAATTGCCCATTCGGGAAGAAACCGAGGAACATAGTAATAAAGTAGACTATAACGTGCTAGCCCATCTTAAGAAGCTACCAGCCAAACTAACCATATAGGACGCTCTGATCCTGTCAAAGGAGATGAGAGAAACTCTGATCAAGGCTCTACTTGATCCAGAGATTTGTTTAGCTCAAATGGCCAGTAATTCCTTAGACGAGGTTTTCTCGTTAAAAGAATAGCGAGGTGTTACATTCACGGACAATGATTTACTACTCGGAACGGCTGATCACAATCGACCGTTGTACATCTCAGTCACTGTTGGAAAGTTTACGCTCTCCAGGTTATTAGTTGATCTGGGAGCATCAATCAACAAAATGAGCCTTCGAACGCTAGCATATTTGGAAATTGATGTTCGCGACCTCGAAGCAGACAAGATGTTATTAAGAGGGTTCAATCAGAAAGGAGAAAGAGCTCTTGGATCGATAACACTACTAATGAAGACCGGTGACTTGGCAAAGACAACCGCAAAATTCCATATAATTGATTCTGAGACATCATTCAACGCTCTACTGGGTCGACCATGGATTCATGAAAATTGAATGGTACCGTCGTCTCTGCACCAGTGCATAAAGTATTATGAAGGAGGAGAACAATGTATCAAAGGTGACTTGCAACCATTCTCCGTGCATGAAATTGGAATTCACGAAGATGCAGCCTACTACGCACCTCCGAAGAAAACAATCTTTTCCAGAAATGTCATACCAAATGAAGCAAAAGAAGTGCAAGACGATAAAGAGCCGGAGATTCTAGTCCAACAGTTACTCACCACTCCCTTACAGCAAGATGGTGAAGGTTTCTCCAGAACTCGCACCCGAGGTTGAGGCCGGGGACGAGGTAGTGGAAGAGACATTGGAACAGTTGGACAGAAGAAACCAGTCATCAACATTGATTGGGAGACCATTCTGAAGAAGAAGAAATTAAGAAAGAATCAGCAACAGTAAATCAAAAGAAACCTCAGTTCAGGATCTCCCTCGAAGATGAAAAGAATGAAGAATATAAATCAACGTACGAGAAGATTAACCATTATGTACACACTATAACCCTGACCCCGATCCATTCTAATAAGATCGAGGGTATGGTGGTCAAGGAAGTACGTAGTGGTACTAAACCAATCAAGTTTTACCGTAGTGCTTCTTCTTCCAATACTGAAAATGATCTACAATTTGAAAATGTTACTTCTTCCGAATTAATGGAACTGTCTTTTGAGTGGTACTCTCCCTGTTTTCAAAATTTAATTCAATGTGGTGTCTTACCTCGATAATGGACAAAAGGTCAATCACAACATTTTGAAAAATTATGGAGCAATGCCAGTCGACTTCCCAATTCGAAACATGGTCTCGGATTCGGCACAGTAGGGTCTGTTGATGATTTGGGATTTTGCTTGGTTGTCACTTACGAGCCTAATGAAGACTGCTTGGAAGCTTCAGAAGATCTCGAAGATCTACAAATCAGAGATGCTCCGCCATAATTCAAAGAAGAAATTAAGTCTACAATAGACGAGTTAATGGAAGTTAACTTAGGTACTAGCGAAGAGCCTAGACCGACCTTTGTTAGCTCCTTACTCAATAAAGAAGACTCCAAAGAGATAATCAAGCTATTGATGGAATTCAAGGACTGTTTTGCTTGGAGTTACGACGAAATGCCAGGATTAGCCCTAGAGGTCGCAGTTCACAAGTTAGGAGTAGATCCCACTGCCGTTCCAGTCAGACAAGCTTCGAGAAAGATGCGTCTAGAGATCGAGCAACAAGTAATAGCTGAAGTTAAGAAGCTAATAGATGCTAAATTTGTCTGTAAAGAGAAATATCCAACTTGGTTAGCCAATGTGGTGTCAGTTAGAAAGAAGAATGGTTAGATCAGAATCTGCGTGGATTTCAGAGATTTGAACAAAGCATGTCCAAAAGACGAATTCCCGCTACCAATTCTAGAATTGATGATCGACATTGCTTCAACACATGAAGTCTTCTCATTCATGGATGGATCTTCAGGATACAACCAGATAAAGATGGCACCAGAAGATGAAAAGCTTACAGCCTTCAGAACGCCGATCGGGGTATACTGCTACACAGTGATGCCGTTTGGCTTGAAGAACGCAAGTGCAACCTATTAAAGAGCAATGACAAGGATTTTCGATGATCTCATTCACAACCAAGTCGAGTGCTACGTAGATGATGTGGTCATCAAAAACAAACTAAAAGAAGATGACTTGTATGATTTGATAATTGTTTTTCGAGCGATTAAGACAATATAACCTTAAGATGAATCCCTTGAAATGTGCCTTTGGCATCACCTCTGGGAAATTCTTAGGATTTGTTGTTCGACATCGTGGAATTGAAATCGATCTAGAAAAGATTAAAGCTATCTTAGAAATGCCACCTCCTAAAACCTTGAAACAACTACGATCCTTTCAAGGAAAATTGGCATATCTTCGACGCTTTATCTCGAATTTGTCAGGAAGGTGTCAGCCTTTTTCTACTTTGATCAAGAAGGATGCTAATTTTACTTAGGACTCCAAATGTCAACATGCCTTCGATGACATCAAATAATATTTAATGACACCTCCTGTCTTAGCAGCCCCAGTCTCGAGTAGACCGTTGATACTTTATACTGCGGCTTTAGACGACTCTCTCGGAGCCCTGCTAACCCAGGTCAATGACGAGGGAAAAGAAAATGCTCTTTACTACTTAAGCCGTCATCTAATTCCGACGGAAGTAAAGTATCCTCCTATTGAGAAGCATTGTTTTGCCCTGATCTTCGCCACTGAAAATCTCAGGCATTACATGCTTTCTCATAAGGTCAACCTTATTTTGAAGTTCAATCTATTGCAATATTTGATGACCCGATCGACACTTTCAGGCGGACTTATTAGGTGGTCGATGATACTATTGCAATTTGATATAACTTTCGTTCCTCTTCGTGTCGTAAAGGGACAAGTCCTAGTGGACTTCCTCGCAGCACACCCTTTATCGGCAGAATTTCCTCTTAACGACGACTTGCCAGACGAGCAGATAATGAGCCTAGAAGACCCCGATGATCAGCGTTGGGAACTGTACTTCAACGGAGCATCCTCAGCACAGAAAGATAAAGAATCACAAACAATAGTGCCCGGTAAGGCAGGAATCAGACTAATATTTATAACACAAGGGCGGGGGATGTTAAGGTATTCCTACCATTTCACAGAACCGTGTACAAACGATGAAGCCGAATACGAAGCCCTCATAACCGGATTGGAATTAACTATTCAGATGGGGATAACGGATATCAACATCTATGGGGATTCTCAGTTGATAATTTAACAGGTCGCAGGACAATACAGAATTCTAAAACCAAGACTTGAGCAGTACTTTCAGTATGCCATGAGACTGTTGGAGCAAATTCCAAATGTAACGATCTATAAGATTCCCAGAAGAGACAATGCTTTCACAGATTCGTTAGTCCGCCTTGCAGAAGAATTTGCCTGCTTGCAGGATGAGTCAGTTGCAATGTCAGTTCAGGGATGACAGGTTCTCTTACAGCTCGACATGGATACAATACACAAATTAGAAGGAAAAGAAAAAGAATCGATTACAGCAGTGACAGAAAGTACAGAAGATTGGCGGTATCCACTAATAGACTACTTGCAAACAGGAAACTTTCCAGACGATAAGTCGATAGCCCATCAAATCAAGAAAAGAACTCTGTCTTACGCATTGATAAACAATACATTATACAGAAGGTCTTTTGATCAGATGTGGCTAAGATGCTCGAGCGGGTCCGAGGCTCGTGAAATTGTTAAAGAAGTACACTCGGGACTTTGCGGCGCTCATCGATCGGGTCCGAAAATGAAAATGAAGATTAAAAGACTAGGTTACTACTGGCCCTCAATGATGACCGACTGCATGAAGATTGCCAAAATTTGTCACCAGTGCCAAGTGCATGGAGTGGTTCTACGCCAACCTCCAAATGTGCTACATCCGACAATCGCGTCGTGGCCATTTGAGTGTTGGGGCACAGATATCGTAGGTCTGATAGAATCGCCTTCTTCAAGAGGACATCGCTTCATTCTTGTAGCTACAGATTACTTTTCTATGTGAGTAGAAGCTATACCGCTCAGAGAAGTGAAAGCACATCACGTGCTACAATTCTTCAATAATCAAGTCGTCTACCGTTTTGGGGTGCCACGCAGAATTATCTCAGATAACGGATCAGCGTTCAAGAGTACTAAAATTAACAATTTTGTCAGAAGACATGGGATCGACAGGCGTTATTCGACAATCTGCTACCCAAGAGCGAACGGCTTGGCCGAGGCCTTTAATAAAACTCTCGTTCAAATTTTAAAGAAAAATTTGGACGACAACAAGAGAAATTGGCACAAGAAGTTATTAGAAGCCTTATGGGCCTACAGGACGACTTTCAGAACTCCCACCCAGTCTACGCCTTACGCCTTAATGTACGGGTCCGAGGCCATTTTACCCATAGAGGTTCAGCTTCCATCACTCAGAATTGCATTTGCGAACAAAATCACTATGGAAGAAATTGCCAGATTACGACTAGAAAAATTGGAAAGCCTGGAAGGGAAAAGACTTTCAGCACAGCAGAATTTGGAACTGTATCAAGCCAAGATGATCCAGGCCCATGATAAATTGGTCCGTCCAAGGAAATTCAAAGTTGGTGATTTGGTTCTAGTTCTCAGAAGACCTATTCTTGCACATCGCAAGATAGGTGGTAAATTTGAACTGACATGGGAAGGGTCATTTGTGGTCGAGACAGTTTACTCAGGAGGTTCCTACCAACATGTAAATTGCCGTGGAGAGCGACCTATGCTTCCAATTAATGGACGATATCTCAAGAAGTATTACGCAACCTGATGTTTCGAAGGATGAATCCTCATTCCTAGAAGCACAGGCACAGTAATTACTTATGATTCGATCCGAACCCAAAAATATAATTAAAGAAAATGGATGATAAAGAAAATCGTTAAAAAAAAATGTGTTAAAAGAAAACATGTGAAATCATGATAATAAAGTCTTTATCCTTCCTTTCAAATCGAGTCTCACTCTTGATCTTTCTTCATCTTTTCCTACTCCTATTTAAATTTAAAATAAACAAATAAAAGCTCTTCATTAATAAATAATTTTTTCTATTGTTCTTGTTCTTAGTACAGCCCCTGATCCTTTCCTTGTTTTTTGCAGGGAAATGTCGAACGGGCGGTTGATTCTGAACTTTAAGAATGGCGTGAGTCTAGCACTTGATGAAAAGAGGGTGAGGGATAGAGCCTTGATCGAGATTGACTCTGGCTTCACACCGGCCGGGCTAGAATATGAAGAAGCTGATTGGACTCCGGTTGATCGGGAAGAACTACGCAGCCATACAATGGATGAAATCGGTGACTCAAATCAACCATCTACCAAAGAAAAGAGAAAAGCAAACACCGCTCATGCAACAGGAGAGGATAAGAAAGTTAAGTCTGTGGTGGCTACAGTAGAAGGCAGACTTGTCAGCGCCATTCCTACAAAAATTCAAGAGGTGAGGAGAGCCACTCTCACTCCTACTCAACAAAGAAACAAGAACCGTCAGATTCGCAAGATGCTGACTAAGCTGGCAGCAGATCAGCGTAAAGAGACAGTCGCTACCGTCAGTACAAATACTTCGAAGAGATTGGTTCGTCAGGAACCAGAAAGGAGGAAGTCAATTCCAAATACAGCATTAAGGATGAAAGAAATCCCAAGGAAGATAGAAATGGAGATAGTACCACGACGCCAGACAGATGCACCTGTTCTGAAGAGTCTTGTTGCGAAAGCAACCCCGGAGGATGTCCCGACAGAGACTATCCCCGAGGAGCCAAGACATGCGGGAGAGAGTGCCGGGTTGGAACCATAAATTCCCCAGTACGTTATTAGACCTCGCCGATTGCAGATAATTCCACAGTATGAGTTGGAAAGAATGCAGAATGTTGAAAAGAAGACTTTCAAATATTTTGAGAAAATTGGAGGCAAGAGGATCAATATCTTAGAAGGCCTCGAGCTGCATACAGATGTCTTCTCAGATTACGAACAACAACAAATTGTATACTGCATACTTGAACTCCAGAAAATGGGCCGAGCTGGTCGTCTGAGGGAAAGGAATTATTCAAAACCCCGACGATAGATGCCAGGGAAAGGAAGAGTTACGATCTAGTGCGGATGTTGCTATAACTTTTCGGTAGACAGAAAAGAAAATCCACCAGAGATACTTTGTCGCAGTGAGGTGGATCCGATGCCTAATGTTATTAAAAGAATGGTAAAGAGGATGATAACATGGAGGGTATTTCCTGTAGATTGCATACCCAACAGCTGCATCATTAACATCTATAAGGAGGGCGACTGCATACCTCCACATATAGACCATCATGATTTCGTTAGACCTTTCTGCGCAGTGTCTTTTGTCAACCAGTGAAATATCATGTTTGAATCTGACCTCCGGATAGCAGGCCCTGGTGAGTTCCGAGGGCCAGTAGAGATACCACTACCGGTAGGTTCCGTCATGGTGTTAAAATGGAATGGAGCGGACATCGCAAAGCATTGCATTCCAAGAGTGCTTGTTGAGTGGATCTCTTTTACTTTCAGAAGGATGGACGACTGAAAAATGCCTTTCCACTTCTAGCCAGATCCAGAGTTAGAGAACTCTGACCTTACGAGCTGTGAGTTACATGGGAGATAGCACACCTCCAATGCACATCCATACGGCATTTCTGCCAAGGATGACTTGGAAGGTAATGTTATTGTTCATGTATGTCACTATTCAGACATGGATTTTGACAGCTGCTTTTAGAAGAAACTTGAAGAATCTTACACAATCCGTTTTGGATTTATATGGATTGTATGAGATATTAAATTCTCAAAGAAAATATCATCATGTTTTGGA
This sequence comes from Papilionanthe hookeriana x Papilionanthe teres, assembly GCA_022702705.1. Lineage (NCBI taxonomy): Eukaryota > Viridiplantae > Streptophyta > Magnoliopsida > Asparagales > Orchidaceae > Papilionanthe > Papilionanthe hookeriana x Papilionanthe teres. The sequence goes on from CM040428.1 coordinate 2,129,232, forward strand.
TCAAGGTGTATGATGTATTTTCAACAAGATTGGAATGAAAGTGACCATGTCATGTTTTGCCTTCACCTCTTTTTGTGCAAATTGACTGGGAAACGCCATTTAATTAAAAGAACTTCTAGCAAAGAACAAAGGAAAATGAAAATAAATGAGAACTCTTTTAAGAATCTAAATGTCAAAATGAATTCTAAACTGACACGTACTCCAAAAATTTTTGAAATTGAATCACCAAAACAAAAAAAATTAATTTAAATCTCAATCTGAATTCTTCGATCTGAATCCTTCGATCTGAATCCTTCGATCTGAATCCTTCAATTATTCTTCAAAACGAAATCTGTTTGAATCCCTTATGAAATTCAAATATTTTCCTCGACTTGTCACCAGAACAAGTCTTTTCAACTTGGTACACTTATCGGTTCTTTTTAAATCTTTTCTCTGCGTGTTAGAGGATCGACTAGTTCTATTGACACAGAGCCACGAACTTTTTTCAATTTGGTTCTGATGGCATGGGACTGGGTCCCTCTTCATATAGATAAATCTGCGAGATTGGAACCAGTTTCCATTTATCATTAAACCTTCGAGACTGGTACCAAATTCCAGTTCTCTCCTTTCGAGGTCGGAACCAAATTTGGACTCTCTTTCGGCGTTGATACCAAATTTCAACCTTTTAAACCTTCGAGACTGGTACCAAATTCCAGTTCTCTCCTTTCGAGGTCGGTACAAAATTCCGACTCTCCTTCGGGGTTGATAGCAAAGTTCAACCATTTAAACTTTCGAGACTGGTACCAAATTCCAGTTCTCTTCTTTCGAGGTTGGTACCAAATTTCGACTCTCTTTCGAGGTTGATACCAAATTTCAACCTTTTAAACCTTTGAGACTGGTACCAAATTCCAGTTCTCTCCTTTCGAGGTCGGTACCAAATTCTGAATCTCTTTCGAGGTTGATACCAAATTTTAACCTTTTAAACCTTTGAGACTGGTACCAAATTCCAGTTCTCTCCTCTTGAGATCTGTACCAAATTCCAACTCTCTTTCGAGGTTGATACTAAATTTCAACCTTTTAAACCTTTGAGTCTGGTACCAAATTCCAGCTCTCTCCACTCGAGGTCGGTACCAAATTCAGACTCTCTTTCGAGGTTGATACCAAATTTCAACCTTTTAAACCTTCAAGACTGGTACCAAATTCCAATTCTCTCCTTTCGAGGTAGGTACCAAATTCCGACTCTCTCTCTGAGATTGATACCAAATTTCAATTCTCTCTTTCGAGACTGATACCAAATTCCAGTTCTCTCCTTTTGATGTTGGTACCAAATTTAGACTCTCTTTCTGAGATTGATACTAAATTTCAATTCTCTCCTCCGAGGCTGGTACCTAAATTCCAGTTCTCTTCACAATCCTGAGGTTGGAACCTAGGTTCCAATTCTCATTTCAAATCCAAAATTTCTTAAATCGATTCTAAATTAAACTTCAATTGAAATTGAAATTCGAAACAAATCGAAATCCAAACTCACAAATTAAAACTTCAAATAGAAAATAAAATGAAATCAAAATCAAATTTCCTCAGATCTTATGATCTGGAATTCACCTCCTCTTCTTTTCCCCAGCAAGAGTTCAGGGATCTCCAGTCTTGGAGATATACTCGATACTCCCCAACAAAAATTTGTTTCTACTCTATTCTAAGTGTGTCACTTAGACGTTTGTGTTGGTTTTGTTGATCTCTTCGGTCAACGCCAATACGCGCAGTGTGCTTGGTTAGCACACCACACCTATTGGGGGTCCATTTGTTGACCTCATTTTTTGATGAGGTCTTTTCTCTTCTCTCTCCTTAGGACTTAGGATCTAGCCTTAGGCTTTCCATTTGACTATCTTAGAGGACTAGAAATGGAACCTACAACTTAGAAATTTGAACACCTCTTAACTCCCTACAATCCCCATAAGTTTGATTGTAAACCCCCAAGTCACATGGAGGGTTAAGATCAAATGTAGAGGTTTAAAGGATGAGTTCCCTATAGGACTCTTTGGCCTTAGGACTACCTTGGGTGGCCTGGTCTGGTGAGGGTTGACACGCACACATTACACTTTCACACACATTCCATTCCTAAAACCACTTTTACCTAGCTTAACTTCCTGACTCATGTAGGTAATTCATATGGATGGACCTTAACCCCTAGGCCCTTGGCTAAGAAGGTTAGGAACAACATAGTGAATGCCTTAAATGACTCCTCTCATGGCTCTTGTGGGCTTAATATGGCTTCATGGCTCAACCAAAATTATTTCATTTCACTCACACTTGATCAACCTTCGTTTTCCCAAAATTTCAAATTTTGACCCCTGGGGCCTTAAACCCACCAAACCTACCAAATGCCCTTGAAATTGCCCAAAACTTGCAAAATTGTCTAAATTAACGAAAACTCCTCAAAAACAATTCTAAACATTTCCCACCATTCAAATTGATCATCCTTAGCCAAATATACCAAAATTTCCAAAAATACCCCTCAATACCCTCCAAATACCCAAAATGCCCTTCTTAACCAAAAAATCCAAAAATTCCTAAAAAATTCCAGAAAATCCCAAATACTCCCAATTTCTTTTTATTCAACTACATCATAGGCCAATTTGTCAATTTAACCCACTTTTACCAAAACCTCCAATTTGACCCATTTTTAACCCAAATGGACCCAATGTCAAACCAAATCAAACCAATTGACCTCAACTTTGACCCAATTCAATTCTAAACTTCAATTCAATATCCCTAATGTCAATTTAGACCAAATCCAAGCCCAATTTGACTAACATTTGGATCCAATTCTAATTTGAAGCTTAAAGCCCAATCTTGGCCCATGACCTAAACCTAGCCCAAACCAACCCAATTCAACTCCAATTAACCCCAAATCTTTTCCTAAAACTTCCTAATATCCCCATAAACAAAACACTAATAAGAGTTGCCCCAAATTTGAACCTAAACTCCACCCAAACCAAACCCAAAACCAAAATCCCCATTTTTTGGCCTAAACCCAAACCTAACCCAATTGGGCCCAAATCCCAAAATCAAAGCCCAACCAAAGTTGAAAACTCTTTGTGACACTCCCATAAACATTTCTCAACATTAATTTTACATCAAATCCAACCTTAGCCCAAGTTAGCCCAATTTGACCAGCTTTGGGCCCTTTACCACAAAAGGCCCAAATTAAATCCAATTCCACTCTAAATGACACCATACCTTTTTTAAAATGTTCATGATACATCCCTAAACTAAACCCAACATTTGTTTGGTCCAATCCTTCACAAAATTTCCATCCACCAATTTGTTTTCAAACCTAAAGGTCCACTTTCTTAAACCATCCTAAAAGCCCATTTTTACCAAATCCAAAAGCCCAAAACTTATTCCAAGGCCTATGTGAAATTCCCATCATCATCCCTTTGATTGAAATCATCCCTAAGTCCTAAAATCAATAACCAAATAATTCCAAATCAAGCTTCATGAGAATTTCCCACAAAATGCCAAAGTTTCCAAAATCCATTTTCATGAAATTGAGCCAAGCCGTGCCTTAAGCCCAAATGAAGCCATGAAGCCATCCTTAAGCCCCATGCAAGCCATGTGAGTGGTGTTCATGTTACCATGCCATATTGGGCAAAAGGAGGAGCCTCTTTCATGATTCCCTTAAAGTGATTAAGCACTCCCATGTTTCCCCTAAACCAAGCTTAAACTTAAATATGCTTAGATAGTGACTTTTCCCCACTAAGCTAGCTGACTCACCTGATCTCCCTCAGCCCAAACCAGAGCTTGGAGAGGTGAACCCAACACATTTCCATGACTTGACCCATTTGGATCCAAAATCACCCCTCTCACCATTCCACTTAAAGCTAAACTCCTTACACATTTCCATGGCTAATTGACTGCACCATTGCCAACCCCTGACCCTTCTGATCAAGATGGTGACCTAACCCTACCGGCTAGCCGCCTAGGTCACCGGAAAACGCCATGGACGAGAGCTCCATGTGAGCAAAAAATTTTCAATTCTTCCTTGCTGAGTTGTCGCAGTCCAATTGAACACCATGGCTGTTCTTCTCTTGTATAGAGCAGCTGATCCCAAGCATCAAACCCCCCAGGAGGCCCTCCAGCCATGTCTATTTAAAACCACCACCCTCTCGGCCAAAGAAGTTGATGAACCATACCTAAACAAAACTCTGCCAAAATTGCTCCAGGACCTTCTCTTCACCTAGAGCAATTGATCCCCACTGCTCTCCTGCCCTAAACCCATTAACTGAGCTCAATTTTGGAGCTCAATTCTCAGCCCAAAATCAGGACATCTATAAAACCTCCACCAAATCCAAATTAAACTCACCCACACCTGCACAGGACCAAGAGAAGGAGTTCCCCAGGGAAAGCCCCCTCTCCAGGCCACCCAGTTGCTCTAGCCTCCATGCTTTGAAATTAGCTGTGGACACTTTCATACCTAGACAATTCCCCAGAGCCAGAGACTTCATATGGAGCTTCCTTGGGTGCAATCGAAGGTAACACAACCCTCTGATTGAAGCTACACTTCTCAGACGAAAGGTATGGATCATTCCTTCCTCCCGAGCTTCCAGTGATTCTCCATTTTTATTTTCTTAATTTCATAGCATGTAAACCATATGGATGTGTTCGTCTCTTCAAGAAGAATCCATAGAGCATAAGAACACGAAAATCCGTTGAGAAATGAGAGAGTTCTTAGAGTTTTAGTGTGGACAGTCACGGGTGCACACCAGTCATAGATGATGACCAGGCGCCATCTGATCAAGAGTGTATCGAGTGGACGGTCTAGATCGCGCAAGACCAGAGAAGGTTACATGAACCACGGGCTCCTAAAGCGCTGAGTCAAATGGCAGCGTCAAATGAGAGCGCGGCGCGTGGGCTTTTGGAGCTGCCGAGGATGAGTCGGCGCCGCGTGGATAAGTAGAAAAATATGGATATTTTGATTTATTTAAATACCCAGAACTTAGAAAATCCATATCTTTGTGTAAAAAAATCATAAAAATAAACTAAAAATACCCTCTTGCTCAGTGAATAGAGGAGAATAATGTGGAAAATAAATCAAGTTATTTTGATGAGTATTTTATTTTTAATTAATTATTTACTCATTTCAGTATTTTGATTCTCTATTTGCATAGACAATTCACCATGGCATGAGACCATAGGGCTTTTGAAGCTTCTAATCTTGGGAACATTCTCTGAATTTTTCAAGGTCAGAAGCCATCCCTATGGAAAGTTATGTATTTTTCAAGTTTATATCACAGTTTTTGATATTTTAATTCCAATAATTAGCATATTATTCAATAAATTTCAGAAAAATTTGGGAAAGTTTCTTAGGACTAGAGGACCCTAGGATAATTATATCTTGAGTTAACTCATTAATAATAACCCTAATTAGCCTAATTACTCAAAATAGAATTTTAATTAATTAAGGATAACCACACATCAAAATAACTTAAAATCAATTCTCCATTGATCTTTAGGATACAGAGAATCTTGAATAAAAATTTGAAGTAAATTAGAAATGTTTAACCTAACTAAATGGATTAATTAAGTCACATGAGCAAAATTAAACTTTAAAAATTCATAACTCCAAAAAGACATTTAAAAAATTCACCAAATTGATTTTGAGGGCTCTTTGATATCAGAGGAGTCTATAAAAATTAAAATTAGAATTTTCTAAAATTTTTCATTTTTAATGATATATTTAGTATTTTAATAATTAAAAAATAATAAAAATCATAAAAATATTAAAAATCATAAAAATGTCACCATTTGACTCCTAATCACTTAGGATTAAACCAAATATTTTTCTCAAGTCTCAAAGTAATGATATTGAATTTTAAAGGCTCAAAACAATTTTTAATATTAAAAAATGTATTTTCCAACCTTTTCACAAAATTAATTCCAATAAATCAAAGAAAAATAAAACAATTGTAAAATTTGTTTCTCTAAACTCCTTGAGGTTAGGGAGATTTAAGAGAAACATAAAATCCATTTTTCAACTTTAATTTTATTTTATAATTAATTAACACTCCAAATAAGGAAGATTAATGAAAATTTGAATTATTAAAAATAAGGATATAACTTGAGAGGATTTTAATTCTTTAATAAAAAAGATCCCTAAATAAATCACTTCAATAATATTTAACTCTTAATTAAGATTTAAAAGATAATCCAAATTAATTAAATTAAAATTAAATAATTAAAAAAATAATAACACTTAAATTAAAGGAAAGCTCAAAATATTAAGTGGTTTAACAATGAAATTAAATTTAAATTAAATTAAATTAAATTAATTAAAAATTAAATTAAATATAAAATTAAATTAAATTAAAATTTTAACAATTAAATTAAATTTAATTTAAAATATTGAAATTAAATTAAATTAAATTAATTTAAATTAAGTTAAATTAAATTTAAATTATATTAAATTAACACCATTCAATAATAAAAGTAAAACAAATTAAAAATATTAAGATCACTTAAAGTATAAAGATTCAAACCAAAAATAATCTGAACACTATTCCAAACATAAAATTATTAATTAAAACCTCATAATTAAACTGAATCACTTTAAACCTTTAACTCAAACTTCAAATTAAGAATGATTAAAATTCTCAACAAACCAACTTGCCTCTAAAGGCTTTAATTATTATAACTCTTAAACAGAGTATTAAGTGAGATGTCACTTCATTCATCAGGTAATCAAATGCCCAAATTCACTGAGCAAGAGACAAAGCTTAACTAAACTCCTGGATGATTAATTCACCTGTGCAACTAAATTTACTTGGACTCAAAATAATCTCGGAAGTATTGAAAAGATGTTTAGGACTCATCCTAAACACTTTCTCAATATGATGAGATGTTTAGAAGAACAATTAAATTTAATTGTTCTTTGATGAAGAAAATCATCCTTAAACAAAATACAAGAACCTAGACGTCATAAGAGATGACTAGCAATAGGATTAGGAATTTGGTAGATAACCAAAACCCTTCCCTTAGCTTTACCTAGGTACTTGTTATAAATAATTAAATGCCTTAACATGTGTTTTAAGTGCAGCTTGGAATGAGGAGAAGACTCTCCAGGTACGCTTTTATTTTATTGCAATTTACTTTATTGCAATTTATTTATATAAGCTACACTTTACTCTTCTCGCATTTTAAACAAAACTGTTGCATGAAAACTAAAACCTTTAGGATAGCCACCAAACTAAAACCAAAACTAAATTAAACGTCACTACAAGATAAAATTCACCGCCACAACATTTCAAAATATAAACAACTCAAAATTTAATCACAAACAGAACAACAAAACTATAATTACAACTAAATTAAAATGTCTCGTTGAATGATCAGGAATACCTCGGATGATGTTACCCACGTGTTGCTAACTGGATTTCCCACGGTCTAAATAAAAGTGTGGAACTCATTCAGTTGAGTTTATCAAGTTCATCTGGACTAAGTGAATTCGATGAAAATAACGGTGCCGGGTTGACGGAACCGTGGGATCTTAATCGATTATGTTTAAACAACTTTAAGATTTGTTTTAATTAAAATATTAAAAATATTTAGACTTTAAGATTTCTAAACCAAAACACTTTTCTCATCCCCTGATTTTCACTTTCCAAAACCAAACCTCTGCAACAAAAAGGAGCTTGGAGCATAGTCGGCAGCACGTCCATCTTCGTCTGCAAAACTTGTGTCTACTTCAGCAAAACATTTCTTAGAATTAAATAATAAAGCCATAAAATTTCGAGGTAGTTTACTTAGTGCATCATAAATCCTCAATTTTTTGTTAGGCATTTGCATAATCATGTTATGCAAATTAAGCCCTAACCGGTCTTAGGACTCCGAGGTAGTCGTTCGGTACGACATAAACCCTCACATCTTCGAGGCTATTTGTATGATTATGTCATACAAATATAATTCCTAATTAATTAAAATTGGTAGGATTACAACATTAAATAAATTCTCGAATTGAAGCCAAACAATAGGATAGTTTGGGAAGTTGCCAAGATTCTTCTTGGATCCTCAGCTTCTCCTACTTCTCTTCCTTTCGACTCCTGAAAAGAACTGTTCCAAATTTAATCCATTCCCTATTGAAATCTCCAAAATTCAATCTTTTGAAAACCTTAACTTTGAAATTCTTGAGAGCAAAACCACTAATTATTATCGAGAGTTTTCTTGAATGATTCCTGTCATTTAAGATGTAATTACTATAGGGGCTTGCCCTTATAGGAAACTTTAAGAACCAAGTAATATAAACCATGTTTAATTCATTTATATTAGGCAGGGGAACTTTTCAGCTTATAAAATTAGTTCGCAGACCAAACGGATGTCACAAATCTTCGAGTTTATTTAACCGAGCCCCATCATCAAGCAGTGTGTCTATTCTTCGGGATAGATATACGGTTTGTGGTGTGGTGCTCGTTTATATAAACAATTTGGGATGTGAGATCGGTTTGATTTCATATCTTAAAATTTTCAAACTTAAAATTATTTTCAAAATCAAATACTACTTTCCAAAATATATATATATATATATATTTAAATTAAATTTAAAATTTGCCGACAACTTCTATAGGCGACCCCTTTCCAAAACACATAACCTAAAAATATGCCGACAGATTCTTAGTAGATTGATTTGATCTTTGTGTGTCATTATATATTTATTAGTTTGATTAATCTTAGTGAATGTTAATTTAATCATTTTGTGTGCCATGAGGGAGGAGGTTCCTTAACTTCTTATGGATCCATCTTAATTTCCATTACATCTTTTCTCTAACCTTATTTTCATTTGGTAGGAGTCATGTACCTATTTGGTGTGTAACATGTGGATGATCTTACACTATCCTTATAATTATTAGAGATGCTTACTTAAAGGGATAAGTTGATGCCTTATGTTGGTGCTCATGAGCCAACATATCAGGAATAATTGTATCCACTGGATTAGATTCTATAAAATCATTTATTATTACCCAAAAAATTTTTAGTAAAGTAATTTCATTTAGAAATTGGAAGTAATGTAGTGAGATGTGAGGAGTTAAGGGCTGAATTGGCCTCATTTCTTATGTGTATCTGTGTTTGTTACAACAATATTAAGATTTAGAGAACATTTTAAATATATATTCATATACCGACAATTGTCATGCTTGTTAGACCTTTCTTTAGTTTAATTTTATTCTTGCATGTTTAGTTTAGATTTACTTTCTATTGTAAAGTGTTCTGTCTTGATGAATACTTGTAGATATTTTTGATATAAACTTGTGGTAGATAAAATTTATGAACAATTTTTCTTTTTTCTTATATTTTCTGTATTGAATGCTATACATGTTAAAAATCAAGTTTTGGGTAAGAAGAAAAACATACATTTCAAAGTTAGTATACTTCCTTTTTAGTTTAATATTATTAAAAACATGTTTTTGGCAACATTTACTTTCATCTGCAGACACTCTATCCTAATTATGCATGTATATGAATATGATTGGATGTTGTAGTTGTTGCTAAATTAAGATTTTATTTTTCTTCCTGCTATATTTTATGGAGTTGATTATAAAATATTTAAAAATTTAAGTTTGGGGGGGAGTGAAAAACAATTTTTAAAAACTTAAATCTTAGCTGTTCTCAAATGTGACATAAGTAACATTGATTTTCATTAAAAAATAATTAGGTGTATAAAGTTTTATTAGGGAATAAAATTTTGAATATAGAAATGAGTAAGAGAATTTAGTTAAAAATTATAGTAATGATGAAAATTTTAAAAGTTAAAAATTTCTTAATGAAGAAATGATAAATATTTTGTAACTATCTTTAGTAAGAAAAGTTGTCTTTTTGGAAAGATAAAAGGATTAAATTTTTTTTAATACTTAAATTTCTTTTATTGAAAATAATTTTCAAAACATTTATTATTTTTCTAAGTTAAAGATATATATCTACCTTATGTTGTAGGAAAGGAAGAGTGGAATTCAAAACAATTAAAGACATATCTAGATATAGTAATCCTTGTCTTATTAAAAAAATAAAAAATAAAAAAAGAGAAAAAAAAAAGATAAAAGAAAAGAGAAAAATAGTATGTCAAAAAGGAAGGAGAAGCTTTAGAATATATAAATCTAATTAAAAATTGCTTCCACACCTGATCTTTCTAGAGTATAAGACTTGAGAAAATCTTGAAGCTTATAAATATAATATAGTTAATATTATTAATTTTAGTAAAGATTTTTAATTAAAGAAAATAAAATATCTAAACCCTACATTTTGAAGAATCTACAAGTATTTTTGAATAAGATAGGATTTTATATTTTTCATTCACCTAGACTTTAAATTGGACTCAATTACTAAATTTTTTTTTCTAAATTAGACTACTATATTGGTAGAATAAAATTTTGGAAACTAATAAAGAAACTCATTCACATAATTTGCTTGATTGATTTTATGTTTAGTTTCACTTGAGGACATGTAACGTTTAAATTTGGGGGAAATTGATCCTCCTAAAAATTACCTATTTTTAGTGTACATTTCGTGATCATTTTATGTGCATATTTTTAATGATATTACACCTTAAAGGAAGGTATTTGGCATGTTTTTGAGTTCGGGTGCAAGAAAAGAACGTTTGAAGAAAATGAAGCAAAAACAGTACAATTTGGAGCCAAAATACGTAATGAAGAAAATTCTAATCTGACATATATCGAACTGTCTTTCTATGCTTAATCTCTTTCAACTTTCTCACATATTTTTTAATGAAATTATACTTTCAAGAAAGCTTGTTTTCATGCTTATTTTGTAGTTCTAAATGTTAGTAGCAAAACGCAATTGAAAGGGGGTGAAACAGAGCTGAAATGGAGCTAAATGGAGCAAAATAGTGAAACTGCCCGTAGAGTGGCACTTAGGTGTCATCGATGATGAGAAAATGACACCTAGGTGTCAAAAATTGGCGGTTAGGAACTAAAAACACTTAGGGACGGTTTTGGACGGTTTCTTGTGGTTCCAAGGTGTTCTAAAAGGCCCTAGATGACAATACACGCCTTAAATAAGTTATACATTGAATCTAACACATTTGAATGAAGAGATGTGTCTTTTGAAGCAAAAAGAGCAAATATAACACAGTTATTCTCTAGAAGATTCATTGAATGTGGTCAAATTTTGAAGTGGTGTCTGAAGCAACCCTTATTTTTTTTGTAGTTCTATAAATAGAAATTAATTCTACAGTCGAGGAGAGTTGTTTTAGGGTCATTTTAGATAATGTCCAAAGGGTGTGAGTGTGTAGAGTTTGGTTTGAGTATGCAGATGTAGATTTGTACATTTTCTGAAGAGATTGGTGAGGAATTTTGAGAGATATATGTAAGAAATGTACGTGCAACACATGGATCGGCAGGAGACTTTGGTGGAGAGATTTTCTTCTTTCTTTCAATAAAAAAGCTAAGTATTGTGTTTTTCATTATCTTGTAATTATTGTAAACACTTTCTAGTGGATTTTCTTTGATTTAAATGATGTTTTCTGTTGCGTTTTTATCCATGCTTCATATGTAATTCCTTTACTATTTTCTTTTAATATGAAGTATTGGCATGTCTAGGAAAATTATTTTTATGATAGCATTATTTTTATTTTCGTGTGATGAATAATATCTCTTCTTTTTTATGGACATAACTTAGATTGAAATAGGTTATGTTAAAATATGTTTTAAGTGAAACTTAGACTAGGGATACTCTAAAGTTAGCTTGTAAAATTTATATTTTAGCCTACTTTCTAATAGAGGTTGCAACACCATTCTATTTCATATAATCCTTCAACGCACCCTTAATGTGAGAAATTATGACTATTCTTGAAATGAATAGAAAACTATTACTCTTAGACTTGACTACTAAATTTTCTTACAACTAAAATTTTAACCTAAGTTACTGAACATATTTCTAAGAATCTTAGTCTTATATTCATTCAAATAAAAATTAATAGTATTCTTTAAGTGAAAGTTCATCACTATGAGTTATATTAGTATGTAGTAAATGAATTACTTGAGGACAAGTAATGGTTATGTTTGGGAATTTTGATGCACTAAAAGTATGTTACATTTTCATATATATAAATTGTACTCATTATTTATGATATTGCACTTTAAAGGAAGTTATTTTTCATGTTTTGTTGCAGATATGATAATTAAAGGAATTTGGAGCAAAAGGACGCAAAAAGAGGCAAAATGGTAAAATCAGCCTACTGGTGCCGACGGTGCCAAAATGGGTGTCGCCAGCACCTAATTTTAGAGAGTTCAAAAAATATTATGGAGGAGCAGCACCGACGACACCCTATCCAGCACCGACGGCGCCCTAAATAAATGAAGGTCAATTTCAATGTATTTGGATGATTTTTGAAGGGATGCTTGAGGAAACTCTTTAGAAATTTATTTCTAAACTATTTGAGACAGATTTGGATGCTAAGAATCAAAGAGAAGAAAGGGAGAGGAGTCATTTTGGTTTGATTAAATTGTGTTAAGGTTTTGGAGAGTGAGTGTGTATGTGTGTTAAAGTTTGTGGAAGTCTTTTTTAATAAGGGATTCTTCTCTCAAGAGTGTAGTAGAAGGAGGAAAGTTAGAGTTTGCTTCTTTCTTACTATTCTAAAGAGGGAATTGATTGTTGTTGTGAGGAGAGAAAATGATTCAAAGTAACTTTAAGGGATTTGCTTAGGGAAGAAATTGAGATAACTTATATTTATTTCTTGTAGTTTGTATGAATTTGCTTTTGTATATAAAATCCATGTTGTGTTATATCTTCCTTATGAATTCTGAGAAGTTTACTTTGTCTTTCTCCTTGCAATGAAATGTGATGAAGTGGTAATGTATATTTGATGTGCCATTTAAATGTTAAGAAATTATGATGAATTTTCACTTCGTACTTCATTTACTATTCAATCTAGCTAATTAAATTGTTAAAACTTGTTGTAAAAGATTCAATCTGAGAGGACTAAGTGTTCTACAACAAAAGTGGAGAATTCATTCAACGTCCATGAATGAGTTACGTATTTCATGGGGTTTGAGTATAGGAAATGTGGTTTGATGGGCGTTTAATTGGATATTTTAGGGTGACAGGCTGAAATCCCTGATTTGGTCTTAGATTTTAGTAATTAAAGCTAGGGTTAGCCTCCAGGTGAAGGGAAGTGGGAGCTCTGAAGTGAGAGCCATTATCCTCCTAGCCTAACCATGGATTTAGTGACTAAGCCTATGATTTGCCAATGTTCTTTACATAACTCTGAAGAGGGTGTACTCTAAAGAGGGTAAAGAATCTGAATACTTTTATTTGGCATAATACAAAATCTTATTAATCTATATCATTCACGCATCATAATATCATTGTAAGTGGAAAGATGCCTTTTCCATATTTAAACCTTTCATTACAAATCTTTGTTTGTGTTAGTTAATTCTGTTTAAAGAAACTTAGAAATTAACTTTAGTTAATTTAGCCTTTAGTTATCGTTACACTAGCAAATTTAGTAATTCCCTAACTTGCATTGTGAATTAAGTATTGGATTTCATTCCTAGACTATCTTTTGAGTAGTTCCGACATTCCTTGTGGGATCGATAACAAGAACTCCACCAGAGCTCTATATTGCTTGAACGATATGTATACTTATGTATATGAGTGGCTGCTTAATTATTAAATTGATCTTACTGTGAAACTGAAGTAAATATACCTTGAGAGTTAACACTTTTAGCATCGACCTATTAAAGGGCACGCCCCTATAGTTAATTACATCTTAGATGACCGAAGTCGCCCAAGAAATCTTTCGATTTAGATTAGTGATATTGTCTTCATGAATTTCAAAGTTTTGGCTTTTCAAGGTTGGACAAAGGAAATTTAAATGGGAAATGATCAAATTTGAACAATTATTTCATAACCCAAAGGAAGAAAGGTAGGGGATGTCACAGATCCTAAGGAAACATTAGTAACTATCCTAAGGTTTAGTTTCACCTTTGAAGAGAAAATGTTACTTCATGTTTTAATCCTGCCAATCTTATTATTTATGACTTATAATTACATGATATCAATCATCAAAATAGACTATGAAAATAGGAGGGGTTACTGTTGACCTCATTTTTGATGAGGTATTCTCTTCTTCTCTTTAGTACTTAGGATCTAGCCTTAGGCTTTTCCTTTGATTATCCTAGAGGATTAGAATTGGGACCCACCACTTATAAATTCAAACCACTTCTTAACTCCCTGCAAACTCCACAAACTTGATTGTAGACCCCTAATCACCTAGAGGGTTGAAATCAAATGTGGAAGTTTAAAGGATGAGTTCCTATAGGACTCTTTGGCCTTAGGACTGCTCTTGGTGGCCTGGTCTGGTGAAGGGTTGACTTACACACACACTACACCTATGCACTACACTTTCACACACCTCTTAAAACCACACCCATACCCAATTTGACCTCCTGACTCATGCAGGTGATTCACATGGATGGTCCTTAACCCCTAAGCCCTTGGCTAAGAGGGTTAGGAACAACATAGTGGGTGCCTCAAATGAGTCCCTTCATGGCTCATGTGGGCTTGATATGGCTTCATGGCTCAACCAAAATGATTTCATTTCACTTACATTCACCCAAGCTTCAATTTTCCAAATTTTCAATTTTTGACCCCAGGACCCTACACCCACTTGGCCTACCCAAAACCCTTGAAACCCCCCAAAATTTGCAAAATCACCTAAATCACCCAAAAATTCTCAAGATCAATCCTAAACATGGCCTCACCAATCAAATTGATCATTCATACCCAAAAATACCAAAAATTCCAAAAATACCTCCCAATACCCTCCAAATACCCAAAATACCCCTCTTAGCCAAAAAATCCAAAAATTTAGAAAATTCCCAGAAAATTCCATAAAATCCCAAATATTCCCAATTTCATTTTGTTCAACTACACCATGGGCCAATTTTGTCAATTTGCCCCACTTTTATCAAAATCCCCAATTTGACCCATTTTAACCCAAAGTGAACCCAATGTCAAACCAAACCTATCCAATTGACCCAAATTCTGGTCCAATTCAATTCTAAACTTCAATTCAACATCCCCAACACCACTCTAGACCAAATCCAAGTCCAATTTGATTGACATTTGAATCCAATTTCACTTTGGGCCTTAAAGCCCAATTTGAACCCATGACCCAAACTTAGCCCAAACTCACCCAATTCAACTCCAATTAACCCCAAATCTTTTCTAAACCTTCCTTAACATTCCCATAAACAAAACACTAACATGATTTGCCCAAAATTTAGACCCAAACCTCACTCAAATTTAACCCAAAATCAAAAGGCCCAATTTTAACCTAAACCTAAACCTAGCCCAAATAGACCCAAACCCCAAAATCAAAACCCAACCAAAGCCAAAACCACTTTGAAACACTCCCATAAACATTTCTCAACATTTATTTTACATCAATTTCAACCCTAGCCCAACATTGGCCCAAGTTAGCCCAATTTGACCTATATTGGCCCATGTACCAAATGAACTCAAATCCAACCCAATTCAAGCCCAAACCACCTCAAATTTATTTCAAATCATTCATGACACATCCCTAAACCAAACTCAACAATTATTTGGCCCAACCTCTTTACAAAACTCCCATCCATAAATTCATTTTTAAACTAAAAGGCCCATTCCTTAAATCATTTTAAAAGCCCATCTTTTACCACATCCAAAGGCCCAAAATTGGTCCCAAAGCCCATATGACATTTCCCCTCATCATACTTTCAATTAAACTCAATACCTAAGTCCTAAATTCATCATCAAATCATCCCAAATCAAGCCTTATCCAAGTTCCCATTAAATTATCAAAAGAATCCCAAAACCCATTTTCATGAAATCGACTAAACCTTTCCCCAAGCCAAAGGTGAGCCATGAAGCCATGCATGAGCCACATGTGAGCCATGAGGGCCTTGGACACTCCACCATGCCATATTGGGTAAGAAGAGGGGGGCTTTCCTTAATCTCTAAAGCTCATTAGCCTTAATCATGATTCACCTAAACTTAAATTTAATCCAAATATATTTGGATGGAGACCTCTCCATGCCAAACCAGTTGATCCCTTTGATCCCCCACAGCACCCAAAGCCACCTTGAAGGGTGCACCAAGCCCAATTGGGTTAGTTGACCCATTTAGACTCAAAACTAGCCATGCCCCATTCTACTTTGGATCAAAGCCTTTACACATGGCAATTGCCAATTGCTTGCACCAAGCCCCAGCCCTGACCCACCTGACCTTGAGGGTGACCCATGCCTTGCCGGCCAGCCACCATAGCCGCCGGAAACCACCAGGCCGAGAGCTCACATGTGAGCCCAAACTTGGAATTCTCACCTGCTGAGCTGCCTCATGCCCAATGGCCACCATGGCTATTCTTCACATGCCAAGAGCAGCTGATCCCAGCCCTCAACTCCCCCTGGGAGGCCCTCCAGCCTCTCCTATTTAAACCCCTCACCCTCTCGGCCAAAGGAGGTGCTGAACAAAAACCTTAAGGAAACTCTGCCAAAATCATTCCAGATCACTCTCCACACATAGAGCACTTGATCCCCACTGAATTCCAGCCCCAATTCCCTCCAGCTGAGCCCAATTTTGAGCTCAAACGTCAGCCCAAAAACCAGGACACTTCTTCACAGTGAGCCAATCCCCAAATTGATTGGTCCTACACCTTCACGGGACCAAGAGGAGAAGTTTCCCATCGAAAGCCCCATCTCCGAGCCACCCAGTTGCTCCGGCCTCCAAGCTTTGTGATCGGTCGTGGTCACTTTCATAGCTAGGCAATTCACTGGACCAGGAGACTTCATCTGGAGCTTGCTGGGATCCAATCGAAGGTGACACAACTCTCAGATCGAAGCTTCACTTCTCTGAGCAAAGGTATGAACTCCCTCTTCTGCCCGAGCTTCAGTCAATTCTCCATTTTGATTGGCTTAATTTCATAGCATGTTCACCGTATGGATGTGTTCGTCTCTTCAAGACGAATCCATAGAGCATAAGAACACAAAAATCCGTTGAGAATCGAGTGAGTTCTTAGGGTTAGAGTGTGGACGGTCACGGGATCGCACCGGCCGTAGACGATGACCGAGAACCGTCGGATCGCGCGTGTATTGGATGGATGGCTTGGATTGCGTCGGACCGGCGGATGGTACGTGAACCGCGGGGCCCCGGACAGCTCGAGTCGGATGGCGGCGCCGAACCGGGGAGCGACGCGTGTCGATTCGGAGCCGCCGAGGTTGAGTCAGCGCCGCGTGGATAAGTAGATAAATAGGGTATTTTATGTATTTATTAAATATCAGAAACTTTGAAAATTCATATCTTTGTGTAGAAAAATCACAAAAATAAAATAAAAATACCCTCTTGCTCGGTGAACGGAGGAGAATAATGTGGAAAAGAAATTAATTAATTTTGTCCAAGTACTTTATTTTTAATTAATTATTTACTCCTTGCATTGTTTTAATTCTCCATGCATTCATACAATTCACCATGGCATGAGACCATAGGGCTTTTGAAGCCTCTGAACTTGGGAACATTCGCTGAATTTTCCAAGGTCAGAGGCCATTTCTGTGAAAAGTTATTGATTTTTCAAATGCATGTTGCTGTTTTGAGTATTTTAATTCCAAAAATTAGCATGTTGTGAAATAAATTCTAGGAAAATTTGTTGATGTTCCTTATGACCAGAGAACCCTAGGAAAAATAGGACTTGAGTTAATTCACTCGCATTAACCCTAATTGGCCTAAATACCCAAAATTGAAATTTAATTAATTAGAGTTAACTATAGATCAAATTGACTTGAAATCAATTCTCCACTGACCTTTAGGATCAGAGGAACTCACCATAAAAGTTTGAAGTCAATTAGGTTTGGTTAACCCTATCAAATGGGTTGATTAAGCCATTTAGCCAACTTAAACTTTGAAAATTCATAACTTTCAAAATACTTTTCAAAAATTTACCAAATTGGTTTTGAAGCCTCTCTGATATCAGGGGAATTCAAGAAAATTAAAATTACAATTTTCTAAAAAAGTTGATTTTTTTATCATTATTTTAATATTTTAATAATTAAAAAATAATAAAAATTACAAAAATAATAAAATTCACCAAAATGTCACATTTTGAATTCTAACCACTTAGGAACAAACCCCATATTTTTCTTATGTCTCTAGGTTGAGATATTAAATTTTAAAGCCTTGGGGTAATTTTTAAAATTAAAAAATACATTTTCTAGCATTTCCACTAAAATAATTCCAATAAATTAAGGAAAAATCAGAAAATTGTAAAATTTGGTTCTCTGGAATCCTTGATATCAGAGAGAATTTTAAAAATTATAAAATTCATTTTTCAACTCATATTCTATTTTTTAAATTAATTAATACTCCAAAACTTAAAATAATTTTAATAAATAAAATATAATTCAAAAAATCACAAAAATTGGTCCAAGTGGTCCTCTGGTCACAAGGAACGTCCCATAATTTTCTTAAGGACAGAAACTTTCCCTTGGTCATATTATTAAATTTTCCTTGGAAATCCTTATTTTCCACCAAAAATAATTACATAAATAAATTGAATATGAAAAATCACATTTTCTCCTCTAATGTCTTTATTGACATATGAGTGAAGTCACATAAAAATTTCAAATTCATTTGAGCTCAATTTATTGAGTTATAAAATTATTAAGCTTGAAGGGCAAAATGGTAATTAAAATTTTAACCCTTAATTAAAACTTTAGGCTTAATAAAATTAAAGAGTAAAATATTTGATCCTAATCTGATTTGGATGATTGAAACCTAAATAATTAAAGGGTAGAAACCTATTAAACAATTCAACAATAATTGAAATGAACTTTAGTTAAAATAATTAATTAAATTTGGAAGAATAGTAAAGTTGGAGTTATTAAAATAGGGATTTTATTAGGAAGAAATTTGTTCCTTAATTTAAGAATCCCTAAATTAATCATCTCAATAATATTTAATCCCTAATTAAAATGATAATCCAAGTTTAAGGTTTAAAATGCTAAAAGACTTAATCATTAAATTAAGTTAAGGTTAAATTATTTAAAACAAATCCCTTTAAAATAAAATATTAAATTAAATTAAATTAAATTAAAATTAAATTAAATTAAAATTAAATTAAATCATATTAAATTAAATTAAATTAAATTAAATTAAATTAAATTAAATTAAATTAAAACAAGTTAAATTAAATTAAATTAAAGCAAATTAAATTAAATTAAAATTAAATTAAATTAAAATTAAATTAAATCATATTAAATTAAATTAAATTAAATTAAATTAAATTAAATTAAATTAAATAAAATTAAACTAAATTAAATTAAATTAAATTAAATTAAATTAAATTAAATTAAATTAAATAAAATTAAATTAAATTAAAACTAAATCAAATTAAATTAAATCAAATTGAATTAAATTAAGCTAAAAGCATATCATATTAAATTAACTTAAATTAAATTAAGTTAAACTAAACCACATTAAATTAAATTAAGTTAAGTTAAATTGAATTAAATTAAATATAACATCACCTAAGTCATAAAGAATTCAAAATAAATCTAAAATAACTTGAACACTATTCCAAACTTAAATCATTAATTTGAACTTAAATTTGAATCACAAATCATTAAATATCGTTTTGCCCTTAGGAGCTTTTACTATTATAACTCCTAAATGGAGTATCAAATGAAATGTCACTTCACTCATAAGGATATTCAAACATCCTAATTCACTGAGCAAGAAATAAAACTTAACTTAAACACCCTAGATGATTGATTCACCTGCACAATAGAATTCATTTAAACTTAGGACAATTCCTGAAATATTGAAAAGATGTTTAAGATTCGTCTTAAACACTTCCTCAATATGATGGAATGTCCTTAAGAACAAATTGAGCTTAGTTGTTCTTTGGTGAAGAAAATCATCCTTAAAACCAAAATTGAAGACCTAGACGTCATAGGATGACTAGCTATAGGATTAGGATTTTGATAGAAAATCATAACCCTTCCCTTAGCTTTACCTAGGAAATTGCTATAAATGCTTAAATGCTCTAAATTGTATTTTAAGTGCAGCTTGGGATGACGGGAAGACCCTCCGAGTACGCTTTTATTTTATTGCAATTTATCTTACTCGCAATTCATTTACTCGTGTTGCACTTTACCTTTCTTGCATGATAAACAACGAGTTGCATGAAAACCTACACCTTTAGGACGTAAACCAAAACCGAAACCCATAACTAAATTAAAAGACACTACAAGATAAAATTCACCGCCACAACATTCAAAATATAAAACAACTCAAAATTTAATCACAAACGGAACAACAAAACTACAACTACAACTAAATTAAAACGTCTCGTTGAATGATCGGGAATACCTCGGATGATGTAACCCACGTGTTGCTAACGGGATTTCCCACGGTCTAAATGAAAGTGCGGAACTCATTTAGTTGAGTTTAGCAAATTCATCTGGACTAAGTGAATTCGATGAAAATAGCGGTGTCGGGATGACGGAACCGTGGGATCTTAATCGGTTCTGTTTAATCAACTTTAAGACCTGTTTTAATTAAAACATTAAAGACACATAGAAATTAAGACTTTCTCTAAAACCAAACACTTCCCTCACCTCTTGATTTATCACCTTCTACAACTAAACATCTGCAACAACAAGGAGCTTGGAGCTTAATGGGCAGCACGACCATCGTCATCAGCAAAACATGAATGCTGCCAAGCAAAACTTTTCTTTAGTTTAAACAATCAACTCATAGGACTTCGAGGTAGTTTGCACAGTGCAACATAAAACCTCAACCTTCTTGCTAGGCATTTGCTTTGCAAATTAAGTCTTAATCGACCTTAGGGTTCCGAGGTAGTCGTCCGTTACGACATAAACCCTCACACCTTCGAGACTATTTGTGTGATCACATCATGCAAACATAAGGCCTAATTAATTAAAATTGGCAAGATCAAAACATTAAATAAACATTAGGACCTTCCTAAATTCAAGCCAAACAAATAGGATAGTCGGGAAATTACCAAAGTTCGCTTCGAATCTGTGATTTCTCTTACCTTTCTTCCTTTGGATTCCCAAAATATAATGCTCTAAATTTGATCCATT
This sequence comes from Papilionanthe hookeriana x Papilionanthe teres, assembly GCA_022702705.1. Classification (NCBI taxonomy): domain Eukaryota; kingdom Viridiplantae; phylum Streptophyta; class Magnoliopsida; order Asparagales; family Orchidaceae; genus Papilionanthe; species Papilionanthe hookeriana x Papilionanthe teres. Next base: position 2,150,357 of record CM040428.1, read on the forward strand.
CCCTATTGAAATTCCAAAACTCAATCCATTGAAAACTTAAACCTTGAAATTCTTGAGAGCAGAACTACTGATTATTATCGAGAGTTTTCTTAGGTGATTCCCGTCACTTAAGATGTAATTAACTATAGGGGCTTGCCCTTATAGGGAATTTTAAGAACCCGAGTAATATAAACCCTGTTTAATGTTTTCATATTAAACGAGGAATTTGTCGGCTTATAAAATTGGTTCGCAGACCAAACGGATGTCACAAATCTTCTAGTTTATTTAATCGAGCCCCATCATCGAAGCAATGTGTCTATTCTTCGGGATAGATACACGGTCTGTGATGCGGTGCTCGTTTATATAAACTATCTGGGATGTGAGGTCGGTTTGATTTCATATCTTAAAATTTTCAAATTTAAAATTATTTTCAAAATCAAATACTACTTTTCAAATTATTTATTTAAATTAAATTAAAATTCGCCGACAATTTCGTAGGCGACCCCTTTTCCAAATAAAACACCAAAACCTAAAAATAAGCCGTACGATTTCGGCGACTCCGTGAGGAAAATTCCTCTCTCCATTTTTAATCGAATAGTTCTGCTTTCAAAAATCGGTAGTGTATCCATGTCCCTAATGGATCAAACTACCCTTCTTTCTGTTGGAATACTATGTTCATTTCTACCTTGAACAAGTATAGCCAACATTCTCTCGGATTTAGGAGCCATTTGTTTAGACACCCCTAAACGGAGAGGTTACGAGATCCTTTCACCTCATTTACGAGGTGGGGTGGACCCAATAGGTGTTAGTTTAGGAGTGATCCTTCGAGTCGAGAAGTCTTGCATAAGACTTTCTTTTCCTCTCCAATTCTGAATCAGATTCGTTACCTTCTCTACACCTTTGAACATTTCGTTCTAAATAAACAAACCCTCTAATGAATGACTCTTTTAACAAATATACATGAACAAGAATGTGTTCGGACTCTTTTCGATTCCTTTCTTTTCGTCCTGATGAGAAGAAGCGTAACTTAGAACTGTAAATCAGAATCTTCCTTGCAGAAATGGAAGCCCCAAAGCTGATTTTCTCCTTCACCAATGGACTGGACTTCGCTGTTTACAAGGATGAGCTGCCCGACAATGGGATCATCCGGTTTGGACAAGGATTCGAAAACACAAATGTCAAGATCGCTGACGTTACCCTTTTCGCACTGATGGACAAAGTGTCAGAAGCTGAGAAACCCATGATTGAGTTCAACCTTAAATCGGCTCGAGAATTTCCTCCTCTGCGAAGGGTTCCAGTCGAGAGGAGTACCACTCGTCCATAGAAGGACCGTTATCTCTACCCCCGCTCGGTCTAGTCGTCTGCGCACCTACCCGGCTCCCGCCAAGCCGAAGGGGAAGGAAGTTCAAATTTGTAACGAACATGTTACCGTGGAGGGTACGGATTTCCGTGCAAGACCTTCTATTTTTAAATTGGGTCCAGCTCGAGGGTTCCACCCCTAACACGGACTCGGAGGAGAAACGAGGCGGGAAGATTGCCGGGAAGGCCGGAGGCTGCGAAGTCGCTTTCTTAGAAGAAATTCCCGAGTACACACCATTACCTGAATACATACCATTGTCTGAGTATACACCCCTTTTGGAAGGGAGCAGATTCCATCCCCTTTCCGCCGTAGCTGACGAGGAAAATGTCCGCAGGATTGCTTCTACGTTACCTCGACCCGCATACTATAGCGACAACAGAAGAAAGAGGGCTAGGGTTACACCACTTGCCCGACTACAGACTGTGATTGAAATGTTAACGAAGAAGGAAAGATGCCCTGTATCGGAAATTTTAAGAAGGATAGGGCGGGTGCCGGCCAAATCTCGTTTTGGGCCGCGAGTAGAATCTGCTATCGCTGCAGAAGAGCCTAATAAGAAGATGAAGGCTAGTCCACCTGTTGTTGTTTCAGGTTTACAGATCAGGGAGGATACCACCTTCCAGCATTCGAGTGACAGACCATCCGGTCCTAGGCCTTCTACCGCTAGAAGGATGGTATGGCGTCCCACTACCGGCCAATTAAGACCGAAACAACGACCAGAAAAGGAAAGTCTCGACAGGAGACTTGAGTCCGAAGAAAGTGCTACCGCAGTAAAGGAGACTCATGAGAAGGAAACCCGACAGTTATCACATGACAACTGCAAGGATGTACAGAAAAGACCTCTAGAAGATGCTATGGAAAAGTTAAGGACTGATATTCGACGATTAGCAAGGGAGAGAGAAGAGAAATTCGGAGATGAAATTGACTCATCAGAGTTCATGGATGATGAATATGCAGAAATTAACATGGTTGAAACACGAGCTTCGTCGGCTTCACAAGGTGCTCCTGCAGCCGCAGAAAGAGAGGAGCCGGAAGTAATGAGGAGGCAGCTTTAAGAGAAAGATGATATGATCGCCCAAATGGCGAAAAGGATGGAAGAGATGGTTGTAGCCCTAGCCACTCTCCAGAGTCAAGTTCAACCCCAAAGAGAAACACCCCGGAAGTTATTCACATTGTAGACGGAGGAAAGGAGATTACATCCGTCAACGGGGATGATCAATTAAAGAAGGATACAACACAAAGTATGATTCCGGAAAAGGATATCAAGAGCTTGGTGGAACAGCAGGTGCGAGAAGCCTTGACACAATCAAAAAGCGGGACATCCATTCGAACTGGTAGACCTTACCTCGAAGAATTCGACGCCGTCCAATATCCGAAAGGCTTTGTACCACCTCCGTTCAAGACCTTTGACGGAACCAGGAAATCCTCGGCGGCATGTTGCACATTTTCGTGTCGGTTGTTGCAATGCCGGCGGAAGTGATGCTTTACTCTTCCGACAATTTGTCGGCGACTCGTCGGGGATCGCCTTTGATTGGTATGCGGAATTACCAAATGGTTCGGTGAAGACATTTTCAGAGTTAGAGAACCTCTTCATCAAGCGATTTGTCGGAGCTCAGCACCACATCACTATAGGTGATTTAGTGGTAGAGAAGCAGAAGTCGAATGAAACCTTGGTGGACTACATACTTCGATGGAGGAACCTAAGTATGAAGTGTGAGCCACAGTTACAAGAACAGCATGCAGTCGGCATTTTACTAAAAAGCATCCATGGCCCAATAGCACTTCTCCTCAAGGGATTTACTATTAAGACTTTCGAGAAGTTGTTAAGCAAGGCCGGAAGCTTGCAAGAGGAGGCAAAGCAACTAAGTTTCACCGATAAAACAGACAAGCAGAAGCCCGTGAAAACTTTTGAAAAGAAGTCCGGGATCGTTGCGGCAGTCGATAAAGGCAAGCAACCGATACAAATATCGTCAGAACGGCCGCAGCAACCTCAACGGAGTACCAGCAACCCCGACCCGGCTATCGGTCATCTCAACGAGTATGAACAACCGCCTCGTTCACAACGTACGTTTAGCGAGTTCCTAAGCGAGGAGTATCCGTTCAAGAATGAGGCGATGCCGAAAATGTTCCGCGACTCGATGAAGACCTCGGATTTCCAACTCGCCGGAGCCTAAAAGACCGAAGAAGTCGACAAGAAAGGTGATCCCAACTTTTGCCCTTACCACCGGATGCTTGGGCACAAGATAGAAGATTGTATTACCTTCAAAAGTTGGCTCGACGACAATCTCCGGAAAGGGAATATAACGATCCCGAAAGAATACATGAAGGAACCCCGAAAGGAGGTTCCGTCAATGTTATCTCGACGGATTTCATTGTTCCGATAGATCCCTATGCGACTGATGATGGATGGACTACCGCTTGGACAAAGTCTTCGAAGAAGATTTTAGATCACATCCAAACCGCTTCGGTGCAAGCCTCAATTCAGAGTTTGAAAGCTGTCAAGTCGGCGCTATCACTTGCGATAGAAGAACCACCTCAACAAGAGACGGCTGAAGAAAAGAATAAAGTTGACGAAGAAGAGAAGACCGAGGCACCTAAGGCTAGACTAGGGGCTGCTTATCCTAGGATAGTTGTTTCCGATTCGGGGAGAAATCCCTCAAACCTCGACTCTGTATGATTATCCGCCCACTCCGGTGGGATCTTATAATGATGAGGGTTATGGCGTTGGCTACGTTTTGATCGTTTCTAACGATTACGTAACTAGCGACAATCAACCTAATCCGGACGTCGATTCCGATACAAATAACGATTCTCAAATCATACACAATCTCGACGATCACAATGATGAAGAAGACATCCACCAGGAAGGCTACGAGAGTTCAACAAGCAACGAGTCTATTTGCGAATTTCGAGGAGCTCCAATCACAATAGAGTTAGAGCCTTCAGACTCCGAAGCTAATCCTGAAGAACTTGTCATTCCAATTCAGGAGGAGACACCAGCAAACTCAATGCTAAATTCAGAAGAAATCACAGAAGTCAACTTAAGAAGTGGAAGAGTTTTACCTCCGAGAATGGGTCCAAAGGACAAAGGAAAGCAGGTGGTTGTTCAGGAAGAACCAACCCCGGCAGAAGAAATACCCATTCGAGAAGAAAACGAGGCACATGAAAACAAAGTGGATTACAACGTGCTAGCCCATCTTAGGAAACTACCAGCCAAGCCGAGCATCTACGACGCTCTCATCTTATCAAAGGAGATGAGAGAAGCTCTGATCAAGGCCTTACTTGATCCAGAAATTTGCTTAGCTCAAATGGCCAGAGAATCCTTAGATGAGGTTTGCTCGTTAAAGGAACAACGAGGTGTTACCTTCACGGATAATGACCTACTACTTGGGACAGCAGACCACAACCGACCCTTGTACATTTCAGTTACAATTGGGAAGTTTACACTCTCCAGAGTATTGGTGGATCCAGGAGCATCAATCAATATAATGAATTTTCGAACGCTAGCATACTTAGAAATTGATGCTCGCTAGCTCGAAGCAGACAAAATGTTATTAAGAGGATTCAACCAGAAAGGAGAAAGAGCCCTCGGCTCAATAACACTGCTAATGAAGACCGGTGACTTAGCAAAGACAACCGCGAAATTTCACATAATTGATTCAAAACGTCGTTCAACGCTCTCTCGGGCCGACCGTGGATACATGAAAACCGGATGGTACCATCATCTCTACATCGGTGCATCAAATACTACGATGGAGGGGAACGAGTGCATCAAAGGTGACTTACAACCGTTCTCCGTACATGAAATCGGAATCCATGAAGATGCGGCTTATTATGCACCTCCGAAGAAAACAATCTTCTCCAGAGATACCATAACAAATGAAGCAAAGGAAATTTGGGACAATGAAGAACCTGAAATTCTAGTTCAACAGTCACTTACCACTCCTTTACGGAGAGATGGTGAAGGTTTCTCCACAACTCGCATCCGAGGTCGAGGCCGGGGACGAGGTCGTGGCAGAGACATTAGGACGATTGGACAGAGGAAACCAGCCATCAATGTCGATTGGGAAGATAGTTCTGAAGAAGAAAAAGAAATCAAACAAGAAGCGACGACAATAAATCGGAAGAAGCCGCAATTCGGAATCCCTCTCGAAGATGAAAGAAACGAAGAATATAAATCGATGTACGAGAAGATTAACCACTATGTACATACTATGACCCTGACCCCGATCCATTCTAATAAGATTGAGGGTATGGAGGTCAAAGAGGTACGTAGCTATGGTGCAAAGCCCATCAAATTCTACCGTGGTGCTCCTTCCTCCAAAACTGAAAATGATGTACAATTTGAAGATGCTACTTCATCAGAATTAATGGAATTACCTTTTGAGTGGTACTCTCCCTGTGTTCAAAATTTAATTCAGCGTGGTTTTTTACTTCGACAATGGACAAAAGGTCAATCACAACATTTTGAAAAATTATGGAATAACTCCGGTCGTCCACCCAATGCAAAACATGGTCTCGGATTCGGCACGGTAGGATCGGTTGACGATGCGAATTTTGCTTGGTTGTCACCTACGAGTCTAATGAAAACCGCATGGAAACTACGAGAAGAACTCGAAGATTTACAAATTGGAGATGCTCCACCGAGTTCGAAGAAGAGATCAAATCTACAATAGATGAGTTAACAGAAGTTAACTTAGGTACTAGCGAAGAACCTATACCTACCTTTGTTAGCTCCTTACTCAATAAAGAAGACTCCGAAGAAATAATTAAGTTATTAATGGAATTTAAAGACTCGTTTTGCTTGGAGCTACGATGAGATGCCGGGTTTAGCTCCGGAGGTCGCGATCCATAAGCTAGGAGTGGACTGCGCTACGTTCCAGTCGGACAAGGTCCCGGAAGAATGCGTCTAGAAATCGAACAACAAGTCATAGCTGAAGTTAAAAAGCTAATAGACGCCAAATTTGTCCGTGAAGAACAATACCCGACATGGTTAGCCAATGTAGTACCAGTCAGGAAGAAGAATGGTCAGATTAGAATTAGTGTGGATTTCAGAGATTTAAACAAGGCATGTCCGAAAGATGAATTCCCTCTACCGATCCCAGAATTGATGATCGACATTGCTTCAACACATGAAATATTCTCATTCATGGATGGATCTTCGGGATACAACCGGATAAAAATGGCTCCGGAAGATGAAAAACTTACATCATTCGGAACGCCGATCGGAGTATATTGCTACACGGTGATGCCATTCGGACTCGAAGAACGCGGGAGCAACCTACCGGAGAGCGATGACAAGAATTTTTGATGATCTCATCCACAATCAAGTCGAATGCTACGTGGATGATGTGGTCATCAAAAGCAAAGTAAAGGAAAACCACCTGTATGATTTTAGAATTGTTTTCGAACAATTAAGACAATTTAACCTTAAGATGAACCCCTTAAAATGCGCCTTCGACGTCACCTCCGGGAAATTCTTAGGATTCGTTGTCCGACATCGTGGAATTGAAATCGATCCGGAAAAGATAAAAGCCATCTTAGAAATGCCGCCTCCCAAAACCTTAAAACAACTACGATCTTTTCAAGGGAAGTCGGCATATCTTCGACGCTTTATCTCGAAATTTGTCGAGTAGGTGTCGGCCTTTCTCGGCATTAGTTAAAAAGGACGCCAAATTTATTTGGGAAGAGAAATGCCGAGAGGGCCTTCGAGTACATTAAACAATTTTTAATGACACCTCCTGTCTTAGCAGCCCCGGTCTCGGGTAGACCGGCGATACTTTATACCGCGGCTTTAGACGACTCTCTCGGAGCCACTGTTAGCCAGTGTCGATGATGAGGGTAAAGAAAATGCTCTTTACTACCTAAGCCGTCGTTTACTTCCGACTGAAATAAGGTATCCTGCAATTGAAAAGCATTGTTTGGCCACGATCTTCGCCGCTCAAAAGCTCGGGCACTACATGCTTTCTCATAAGGTCAACTCGATCTCGAAATTTAATCCATTGCAATACTTGATGACCCGCCCAACGCTTTCGGCGAGACTTGCCGGATGGTCGATGATATTATTGCAATTCGATATAACTTTCGTGCCTCTTCGTGCCGTAAAGGGACAAGTCTTAGCGGACTTCCTCGCGAGCACACCCTTTGCGGCGGAATCTCCTCTTAATGACGACTTGCCGGATGAACAAATAATGAACCTAGAAGACCCCGATGATCGACATTGGGAATTGTATTTCGACGGAGCATCTTCAGCACATAAAGACGAAGAATCGCAAGTGATAGTGCCCGTAGGCGGGGATCGGACTAATCTTTATAACACCGGAGCGGGGGATGTTAAGATACTCCTACCACTTGACGAGCCCCGCACAAATAACGAAGCAGAATACGAAGCCCTCATAACGGGACTCGGAATTAACTATTCAAATGGGTATAACGGACATCAACATCTACGGGGATTCGCAGTTAATCATTCAACGGATCGTCGGACAATACGAATTTTAAAACCAAGACTCGAGCAATACTTCCAGTATGCCATACAGCTGTTAGAACAGATTCCGAATGTGACGATCTATAAAATTCCCAGAAAAGAAAACGCTTTAGCGGATGCGCTAGCCCGTCTCACAAAAGAATTTTCCTGTTTGCAAGATGAATCAGTGGAGGTGTCAGTTCACGGACGTCAGGTCCTATCACAGCTCGACATAGACACAATACACAAATCAAAAAAGGAAAAAGGATCAATTGCGGCGATGACGAGAAAACACGAGAAGATTGGCGACGGCCATTAATAGATACACCGCAAACAGGAAAACTACCGGACGATAGGTCGTTAGCCCATCGGATCAAGAAAGAACTGCGTCCTACGCATTAATAAACAACACATTATACGGAAGGTCTTTTGATCAAATGTGGCTAAGGTGCCTAAGCGGGTCCGAGGCCCGTGAAATTGTTAAAGAGGTGCATTCGGGACTCCGTGGTGCTCACCGGTCGGGTCCAAAGATGAAAATGAAAATTAAAAGACTAGGGTACTACTGGCCCTCGATTATGACCGACTGCATGAAAATCGCCAAGAGCTGTCACCAGTGCCAAGTGCACGGAGTGGTTCTACACCAACCTCCAAATGAGCTACATCCGACAATTGTGTCGTGGCCATTTGAATGTTGGGGCACGGATATAGTGGGTCCAATAGAACCACCATCTTCAAAAGGACATCGCTTCATTCTTGCGGCTACAGACTATTTTTCTAAGTGGGCGGAGGCAGTTCCACTCAGAGAAGTGAAAGCACATCATGTGCTACAATTTTTCAAGAACCAAGTTGTCTACCGTTTCGGAGTGCCGCGCAGAATCATCTCGGATAATGGGTCGGCATTCGAAGCACACAAATCAACAATTTTGTCGGGAGACACGGAATCGGCTGGCGATATTCAACAATTTACTACCCAAGAGCAAACGGCCTTCGTCGAGGCTTTTAATAAAACTCTCGTTCAAATTTTAAAGAAGACTTTAGACGACAATAAGAGAAATTGGCACGAGAAGTTATTAGAAGCCTTATGGGCCTACCGGACAACCTTCGAACTCCTACCCAAGCTACACCTTACGCTCCGGTGTATGGGTCCGAGGCGATGTTACCCTTAGAGGTCCGGCTTCCTTCACTCGGAATTGCGGTTGCAAACAAGATCACGACAGAAGAGAATGCCAAATTGCGACTAGAAGAATTAGAAAGCCTGGAAGGGAAAAGACTTGTAGCGCAGCAGAATTTAGAACTATACCAAGCTAAGATGGTTCAAGCCCATGACAGACTAGTCCGCCCAAGAACCTTCAAAGTTGGTGACTTAGTTCTCATTCTCAAAAGACCTATTCTTGCACACCGCAAGATAGGAGGAAAATATGAACCCACTTGGGAAGGGCCATTTGTGATTGAGGCAGTCTACTCAGGAGGCTCCTACCAGCTAGTGAATTGCCAAGGAGAACGACATATGCTTCTGATCAATGGACGATACTTGAAAAAGTATTACGCTACGATGTTTCGAAGGAATGAATTTTCCATCCCTAGAAGCACGGGTGAAGTAATTACTTATGATCTGAGTCCGAACCCAAAATAATAAAAAATGTGCTAAAATAAATAAAATCATGATAATAAAGTTTTCCTTGTTTTCTCCCTTCCAAATCAAAATCTCTTTCCTGATCTTTTCCTACTTCATTCCTGTTGAATTTAAAAAATATAAAAATAAAAAAATTGTCTTTAATAAACATTTTCTTAATGTTCTTGTTCTTAGTACGGCCCACGATCCTTTTCCTTGTCTTTTCGCGGGGAAATGTCGAACGGGCGGTTGGTCTCGAACTTTAGAAATGGCGTAAGCCTTGCACTCGATGAAAAGAGGGTGAAAGATGGAGCGATAATAGAGATTGACTCGGACTTCGCACCGGCGGGCCCGCAATACGAGGAAAGTGGCCGGGTCCCGGTTGACCGAGAGGAACCGACCGATCAAACGATAATGAAAGTGGGTGGCCCAAGCCACCAATCCGAGCATTAAGAAAAGAAAAAAACACACGAAGAGGACAAGAGAATCAAGTACGTAGTCGCTACGGCGGAGGGCGGAGCTTGTCGGCGCCGCGCCCACGAAACTCGGGAAATACGAAGAGCTACTCTCACGACAACTCAACGAAGGAATAAAAATCGCCGTATCCGCAAGATGTTAACTAAATTAGCAGTGGACCAGCGCGACGAGACAGTTGCTACTGCCGGTGCATATACTTCGAGGATACCGGTTCGCCGGGAACTCGAAGGAAGGAGGCCGGCTCCCGGGATGACGGAAGAAACCGAGAGAAATCTCAAGAAGAACGGAAGAAAGAAGGCTACTACGCCACCGGATGAAGCCACCGTAATGCATGACCTTGTTGCGAAGCGACCCGGAGGATGTCCCGATGGACATCATCCCCGAGGAGCCGAGGTATGCGGGAGAACGTGAAGGGATTGAGCCATATATCCCACGATGACGTCACCGAGCCTCGCCATTTGCAAATTATCCCGAATACGAGCTAGAAAGAATACGGAATGTCCAAAAGAAAACTTTTGAATACTTCGAGAGAATCGAGAGCGGGAGGATCAATATACTAGAAGGCCTCGAGTTACATACGAACGTATTCTCGAATACGAACAACAACAAATCGTGGACTGCATCCGGGATTTGAAAAAGATGGGCCGAGCAGGTCGCTTAAGAGAAAACACATACTCAGAACCCCGGAGATGGATGCCAGGGAAGGGGAGAATTACAATACAATGTGGATGCTGCTACAACTTCGCAAGAAGACGGGAAGGGAAACCCACCGGGGATACTCCGTCATGGCCGAGTGGATCCAATGCCATTAGTCATTAAAAGGATGGTAAAAAGGATGATAACATGGAGGGTACTGCCGGCGGATTGCATACCCAGCAGTTGCATCATTAACATTTACAAGAAGGGTGACCGCATTCCCCACACATAGATCATCACGACTTTGTCGGACCTTCTACGCACGGTTTCTTTTCGAATGAGTGTAATATCATGTTCGGATCGACCTCCGGATAGCGAGGCCCGGGTGAGTTCCGAGGGCCGATAAAGATACCATTACCGGTAGGTTCCGTCATTATATCGAAAGGCAACGGAGCGGATGTCGCTAAACATTGCATACCGGGAGTACCGGTGAAGTGGATCTCAGTTACTTTCAGAAGGATGGACGACAGGAAAGCACCTTACCACTTCCAGCCAGACCCGGAGCTAGAGAGCCTCCGACCTTACGAGCTGTGAGTTACATGGAAAATATCACACCTCCAACGTACATCCATACGGCGTCCTCGCCAAGGATGGCTTGGAAGGTGATGTTATTGACCATGTACCTCACTATTCGGTACATGGATTTTTGACAGATACCTTTTTGGATGGATCGACAAAGATCATACATAGTCCGTTTTGAGTCTACATGGATTGTATGAGATGTATTCCAGATCGAGTTGTATGATGTATTTTCAACATGATTGGAATGAAAGTGACCATGTCACAATTTTGGCCTTCACCTCTTTTGTGCAAATTGACTGGGAAACGCCATTAAAGTTAAACGAACTTCGAATAAATAACAGAAAAGAAAAAAATAATAATAATAAAATAATAAAAAAAATAAAAATAATAAATAAAATATAGAAATATAAATAATAAATGAGAATTATTTTTCCTTAAAAAATCCAAACATAAAAATAACTTCAAAATCCACGTGAACGCTAAATAAAATTCACATGAACATTAAATACACAGCTAAAAAAAATTTGGAAAGTTAAAGGACAAAAAAAATGAAAATGAATCTCAAATCGGATCCCACTCTAAATTCATCTTTTCAAACATTTCAAATCAACTTCAAATCGAAATTTACCTCAAGAAGCTTTGAAATTCTCTGTCGGGACAACTCTTCCTCACAAGAGACCCACACTTCAATTTCAGAACCCTAAACCTTTTTTTTCGTCACATCGAAATCATTTCGACTTTTGTGGCCTACCTTTCTTCCTGTATGGAGATCGACTAGGTCTATTGACACGGAGCCACGAGCTTTGTCTGATTTGGTTCTGATGACATGGGACTGGGTCCCTCTTCATACAAATAAACTTCCGAGATTGGAACCTCGTTCCAATTCTCATTAAACTTCCGAGATTGGAATCCATTTCCAATTCTCATTAAACTTCCGAGATTGGAACCTCGTTCCAATTCTCATTAAACTTCCGAGATTGGAATCCATTTCCAATTCTCATTAAACTTCCGAGATTGGTCTGAGATTGGAACCTCGTTCCAATTCTCATTAAACTTTCGAGATTGGAATCCATTTCCAATTCTCATTAAACTTTCGAGATTGGAACTGGTTTCCAATTCTCATTAAACCTTCGAGATTGGAACCGATTTCTAATTCTCATTAAACCATTGAGATTGGAACCGGTTTCCAATTCTCATTAAACCTTCGAGATTGGAACTAGTTTCCAATTCTCAATAAACCTTCGAGATTAGAACCAGTTTCCAATTCTCTTTAAACCTTTGAGATTGGAACCGGTTCCATTTCTCTTTAAACCTTCGAGATTGGAACCGGTTTCCAATTCTCTTTAAACCTTTGAGATTGGAACCGGTTCCATTTCTCTTTAAACCTTCGAGATTGGAACCAGTTTCCAATTCTCATTAAACCTTTGAGATTGGAACCAGTTTCCATTTCTCTTTAAACCTTCGAGATTGGAACCAGTTTCCATTTCTCTTTAAACCTTCGAGGCTGAAACCAGATTCCAGTTCTCTTTAAACTTTCGAGATTGGAACTCCGTTTCAATTCTCATTAAACTTTCGAGATCAGTACCTAAATTCTGATTCTCATCCCCTTCAATCAACACTTAAACTCCGATTCTCATTCTGCAGTCGGTACCCCGATTCCGAGTTTTCTCCACGATCCCGAATTGGAACCTCGTTTCGAATCCAAACTTCAGATCCAAATTTCCTCAAATTGATTTTAAACAAACTTCAATCTAAATTGAAACTCAAAATCAAAACTTTCACATCAAAACTTAAACCAAAACAAACTGAAATCTAAATTGAAATTCCCCCAGATCATGTGATTTGGGATTCACCTCCTTTTCCTTTCCCCAGCGGGAGTTCAGGAATCTCCAGTCCCAAAGATATACTTGACACTCCCCAGCGGGAATTCTTCTACTTCGTCCCAAGTGTGTCACTTAGACATCTGTGTTGGTTTTGTTGATCTTTTCGGTCAACGCCAATACGCGCGGTGTGCTTGGTTAGCACACCACACCTATTGGGGGTCCATTTGTTGACCTCATTTTTGATGAGGTATTCTCTTCTTCTCTTTAGTACTTAGGATCTAGCCTTAGGCTTTTCCTTTGACTATCCTAGAGGATTAGAATTGGGACCCACCACTTAGAAATTCAAACCACTTCTTAACTCCCTGCAAACTCCACAAACTTGATTGTAGACCCCTAATCACCTAGAGGGTTGAAATCAAATGTGGAAGTTTAAAGGATGAGTTCCTATAGGACTCTTTGGCCTTGGGACCGCCTACAGGTGGCTCGGTGCAGTGAAGGGTTGACTTACACACACACTACACCTATGCACTACACTTTCACACACCTCTTAAAACCACACCCATACCCAATTTGACCTCCTTACTCATGCAGGTGATTCACATTGATGGTCCTTAACCCCTAAGCCCTCGCGCAGAGGGTTAGGAACAACATAGTGGGTGCCTCAAATGAGTCCCTTCATGGCTCATGTGGGCTTGATATGGCTTCATGGCTCAACCAAAATGATTTCATTTCACTTACATTCACCCAAGCTTCAATTTTCCAAATTTTCAATTTTTGACCCCGAGACCCTACACCTGCCTACTACCAAAAACCTTGAAACCCCCCAAAATTTGCAAAATCACCTAAATCACCCAAAAATTCTCAAGATCAATCCTAAACATGGCCTCACCAATCAAATTGATCATCCATACCCAAAAATACCAAAAATTTCAAAAATACCTCCCAATACCCTCCAAATACCCAAAATACCCCTCTTAGCCAAAAAATCAAAAAATTCATAAAATTCCCAGAAAATTCCAGAAAATCCCAAATATTCCCAATTTCATTTTATTCAACTACACCATGGGCCAATTTTGTCAATTTTCCCCACTTTTATCAAAATCCCCAATTTGACCCATTTTAACCCAAAGTGAACCCAATGTCAAACCAAACCTATCCAATTGACCCAAATTCTGGTCCAATTCAATTCTAAACTTCAATTCAACATCCCCAACACCACTCTAGACCAAATCCAAGTCCAATTTGATTGACATTTGAATCCAATTTCACTTTGGGCCTTAAAGCCCAATTTGAACCCATGACACAAACTTAGCCCAAACTCACCCAATTCAACTCCAATTAACCCCAAATCTTTTCTAAACCTTCCTTAACATTCCCATAAACAAAACACTAACATGATTTGCCCAAAATTTAGACCCAAACCCCACTCAAATTCAACCCAAAATCAAAAGGCCCAATTTTGACCTAAACCTAAACCTAGCCCAAATAGACCCAAACCCCAAAATCAAAACCCAACCAAAGCCAAAACCTCTTTGAAACACTCCCATAAACATTTCCCAACATTTATTTTACATCAATTTCAACCCTAGCCCAACATTGGTCCAAGTTAGCCCAATTTGACCTATATTGGCCCATGTACCAAATGAACTCAAATCCAACCCAATTCAAGCCCAAACCACCTCAAATTTATTTCAAATCATTCATGACACATCCCTAAACCAAACTCAACAATTATTTGGCCCAACCTCTTTACAAAACTCCCATCCATAAATTCATTTTTAAACTAAAAGGCTCATTCCTTAAATCATTTTAAAAGCCCATCTTTTACCACATCCAAAGGCCCAAAATTGGTCCCAAAGCCCATATGACATTTCCCCTCATCATACTTTCAATTAAACTCAATACCTAAGTCCTAAATTCATCATCAAATCATCCCAAATCAAGCCTTATCCAAGTTCCCATTAAATTATCAAAAGAATCCCAAAACCCATTTTCATGAAATTGACTAAACCTTTCCCCAAGCCAAAGGTGAGCCATGAAGCCATGCATGAGCCACATGTGAGCCATGAGGGCCTTGGTCACTCCACCATGCCATATTGGGTAAGAAGAGGGGGGCTTTCCTTAATCCCTAAAGCTCATTAGCCTTAATCATGATTCACACTAAACTTAAATTTAATCCAAATATATTTGGATGGAGACCTCTCCATGCCAAACCAAGCTGATCCCTTTGATCCCCCACGACACCCAAAGCCACCTTGAAGGGTGCACCAAGCCCAAATGGGTGAGTTGACCCATTTAGACTCAAAACTAGCCATGCCCCATTCTACTTTGGATCAAAGCCTTTACACATAGCAATTGCCGATTGCTTGCACCAAGCTCCAGCCACGACCCACCGACCTTGTGGGTGACCCATGCACTGGCCGGCCGACCACCACGACCACGGAAACCACCGAGCCGAGAGCTCACATGTGAGCCCAAACTTGGAATTCTCACCTGCTGAGCTGCCTCATGCCCGATGGCCACCATGGTCTGTTCTTCACATGCCAAGAGCGGTGATCCCGGCCCTCGACTCCCCACAGGAGGCCCTCCAGCCTCTCCTATTTAAACCCCTCACCCTCTAGGCTAAAGGAGGTACTGAACAAAAACCTTAAGGAAACTCTGCCAAAATCATTCCAGATCACTCTCCACACATAGAGCACTTGATCCCCACTGAATTCCAGCCCCAATTCCCTCCAGTGAGCCCGATTTTGAGCTCGAACTTCGGCCAAAAACCGGGACACTTCTTCACGGTGAGCCAATCCCCAAATTGATTGGTCCTACACCTTCACTGGACCAAGAGGAGAAGTTTCCCACCGAAAGCCCCATCTCCGAGGCCACCCGGTTGCTCCGGCCTCCAAGCTTTGTGATCGAGCTGTGGTCACTTTCATAGCTGAGACAATTCACCGGGCCAAGGGACTTCATCCGGAGCTTACTTGGAACCGATCGAAGGTGACACGACTCTCGGATCGAAGCTTCACTTCTGCGAGCAAATGTATGAACTCCCTCTTCGCCGAGCTTCGATCGATTCTCCATTTTGATTGGCTTGATTTCATAGCATGTTCACCGTATGGATGTGTTCGTCTCTTGAGACGAATCCATAGAGCATAAGAACACGAAAATCCGTTGAGAATCGAGTGAGTTCTTAGGGTTAGAGTGTGGACGGTCACGGGATCGCACCGGTCGTAGACGATGACCGAGAGCCGTCGGATCGCGCGTGTATTGGATGGACGACTTGGATTGCGTCGGACCGGCAGATGGTACGTGAACCGGGGGGCCCCGGACAGCCGAGTCAGATGGCGGCGCCGAACCAGGGAGTGACGCGTGTCGATTCGGAGCCGCCGAGGTTGAGTCAGCGCCGTGTGGATAAGTAGATAAATAGGGTATTTAATGTATTTATTAAATATCAGAAACTTTGAAAATTCATATCTTTGTGTAGAAAAATCACAAAAATAAAATAAAAATACCCTCTTGCTCAGTGAACAGAGGAGAATAATGTGGAAAGGAAATTAATTAATTTTGTCCAGTACTTTATTTTTAATTAATTATTTACTCCCTGCATTGTTTTAATTCTCCATGCATTCATACAATTCACCATGGCATGAGACCATAGGGCTTTTGAAGCCTCTGAACTTGGGAACATTCCCTGAATTTTTCAAAGTCAGAGGCCATCTCTGTGAAAAGTTATTGATTTTTCAAATGCATGTTGCTGTTTTGAGTATTTTAATTCCAAAAATTAGCATGTTGTGAAATAAATTCTAGGAAAATTTGGTGATGTTCCTTATGACCAGAGAACCCTAGGAAAAATAGGACTTGAGTTAATTCACTCAGATTAACCCTAATTGGCCTAAATACCCAAAATTGAAATTTAATTAATTAGAGTTAACTATAGATCAAATTGACTTGAAATCAATTCTCCACTGACCTTTAGGATCAGAGGAACTCACCATAAAAGTTTGAAGTCAATTGGGTTTGGTTAACCCTATCAAATGGGTTGATTAAGCCATTTAGCCAACTTAAACTTTGAAAATTCATAACTTTCAAAATACTTTTCAAAAATTCACCAAATTGGTTTTGAAGCCTCTCTGATATCAGGGGAATTCAAGAAAATTAAAATTGCAATTTTCTAAAAAAGTTGATTTTTTTATCATTATTTTAATATTTTAATAATTAAAAAATAATAAAAATTACAAAAATAATAAAATTCACCAAAATGTCACATTTTGAATTCTAACCACTTAGAAACAAACCCCATATTTTTCTTATGTCTCTAGGTTGAGATATTAAATTTTAAAGCCTTGGGGTAATTTTTAAAATTAAAAAATACATTTTCTAGCATTTCCACTAAAATAATTCCAATAAATTAAGGAAAAATCAGAAAATTGTAAAATTTGGTTCTCTGGAATCCTTGATATCATAGAGAATTTTAAAAATTATAAAATTCATTTTTCAACTCATATTCTATTTTTTAAATTAATTAATACTCCAGAACTTAAAATAATTTTAATAAATAAAATATAATTCAAAAAATCACAAAAATTGGTCCAAGTGGTCCTCTGGTCACAAGGAACGTCCCATAATTTTCTTAAGGACAGAAACTTTTCCTTGGTCATATTATTAAATTTTCCTTGGAAATCCTTATTTTCCACCAAAAATAATTACATAAATAAATTGAATATGAAAAATCACATTTTCTCCTCTAATGTCTTTATTGACATATGAGTGAAGTCACATAAAAATTTCAAATTCATTTGAGCTCAATTTATTGAGTTATAAAATTATTAAGCTTGAAGGGCAAAATGGTAATTAAAATTTTAACCCATAATTAAAACTTTAGGCTTAATAAAATTAAAGAGTAAAATATTTGATCCTAATCTGATTTAGATGATTGAAACCTAAATAATTAAAGGGTAGAAACCTATTAAACAATTCAACAATAATTGAAATGAACTTTAGTTAAAATAATTAATTAAATTTGGAAGAATAGTAAAGTTGGAGTTATTAAAATAGGGATGTTATTAGGAAGAAATTTGTTCCTAAATTTAAGAATCCCTAAATTAATCATCTCAATAATATTTAATCCCTAATTAAAATGATAATCCAAGTTTAAGGTTTAAAATGCTAAAAGACTTAATCATTAAATTAAGTTAAGGTTAAATTATTTATAGCAAATCCCTTTAAAATAAAATATTAAATTAAATTAAATTAAATTAAATTAAATTAAATTAAAATTAAATTAAATTAAAATTAAATTAAATCATATTAAATTAAATTAAATTAAATTAAATTAAATTAAATTAAATTAAATTAAATTAAAGCAAATTAAATTAAATTAAATTAAAGCAAATTAAATTAAATTTAAATTAAATTAAATTTAAATTAAATTAAATCATATTAAATTAAATTAAATTAAATTAAATTAAATTAAATAAAATTAAATAAAATTAAACTAAATTAAATTAAATAAAATTAAATTAAATAAAATTAAATAAAATTAAATTAAATTAAATCTAAATCTAATTAAATTAAATCAAATTGAATTAAATTAAGCTAAAAGCATATCATATTAAATTAACTTAAATTAAATTAAGTTAAATTAAACCACATTAAATTAAATTAAGTTAAGTTAAATTGAATTAAATTAAATATAACATCACCTAAGTCATAAAGAATTCAAAATAAATCTAAAATAACTTGAACAACTATTCCGAACTTAAATCATTGATTTGAACTTAAATTTGAATCACAAATCATTAAATATCGTTTTGCCCTTAGGAGCTTTTACTTGTTATAACTCCTAAATGGAGTATCAAATGAAATGTCACTTCACTCATAAGGATATTGAAACATCCTAATTCATCTGAGCAAGAAATAAAACTTAACTTAAACACCACTAGATGATTAATTCACACTGCACAATAGAATTCATTTGGACTTGGGACAATTCACTGAAATATTGAAAAGATGTTTAAGATTCGTCTTAAACACTTCCTCAATATGATGGAATGTCCTTAAGAACAAATTGAGCTTAGTTGTTCTTTGGTGAAGAAAATCATCCTTAAAACCAAAATTGAAGACCTAGACGTCATAGGAATGACTAGCTATAGGATTAGGATTTTTGTAGAAAACCATAACCCTTCCCTTAGATTTACCTAGGAAATTGCTATAAATGCTTAAATGCTCTAAATTGTATTTTAAGTGCAGCTTGGGATGACGGGAAGAACCTCCAGGTACGCTTTTCTTTTATTGCAATTTATCTTCTCGCAATTCATTTACTCGTGTTGCACTTTACCTTTCTTGCATGATAAACAACAGTTGCATGAAAACCTACACCTTTAGGACAGAAACCAAAGCTGAAACCCATAACTAAATTAAAAGACACTACAAGATAAAATTCACCGCCACAACATTCAAAATATAAAACAACTCAAAATTTAATCACAAACAGAACAACAAAACTACAACTACAACTAAATTAAAACGTCTCGTTGAATGATCGGGAATACCTCGGATGATGTAACCCACGTGTTGCTAACGGGATTTCCCACGGTCTAAATGAAAGTACGGAACTCATTTAGTTAAGTTTAGCAAATTCATCTGGACTAAGTGAATTCGATGAAAATAACGGTGCCGGGATGACGGAACCTTGGGATCTTAATCGGTTCTGTTTAATCAACTTTAAGACCTGTTTTAATTAAAACGTTAAAGACACATAGAAATTAAGACTTTCTCTAAAACCAAACACTTCGCTCACCTCTTGATTTATCACCTTCTACAACTATACCTCTGCAACAACAAGGAGCTTGGAGCTTAAGGGGCAGCACGACCATCGTCATCGACAAAACATGAATGCAGCCGGCAAAACTTTTCTTTAGTTTAAACAACCAACTCATAGGACTTCGAGGTAGTTTGCACAGTGCAACATAAAACCTCGGCCTTCTTGCAAGGCATTTGCTTTGCAAATTAAGTCCTAATCGACCTTAGGGTTCCGAGGTAGTCGTCCGTTACGACATAAACCCTCACACCTTCGAGGCTATTTGTGTGATCACATCATGCAAACATAAGGCCTAATTAATTAAAATTGGCAAGATCGAAAACATTAAATAAACATTAGGACCTTCCTAAATTCGAAGCCAAACAAATAGGATAGTCGGGAAATTACCAAAGTTCGCTTCGAATCTGTGATTTCTCTTACCTTTCTTCCTTTGGATTCCCAAAATATAATGCTCTAAATTTGATCCATTCCCTATTGAAATTCTAAAACTCAATCCATGAAAACTTAAACCTTGAAATTCTTGAGAGCAGAACTACTGATTATTATCGAGAGTTTTCTTAGGTGATTCCCGTCACTTAAGATGTAATTAACTATAGGGGCTTGCCCTTATAGGGAATTTTAAGAACCCAGCTAATATAAACCCTGTTTAATGTTTTCATATTAAACAGGGGAATTTGTCGTCTTATAAAATTGGTTCGCAGACCAAACGGATGTCACAAATCTTCTAGTTTATTTAATCGAGCCCCATCATCAAGCAATCTGTCTATTCTTCGGGATAGATACATGGTTTGTGATGCGGTGCTCGTTTATATAAACTATTCGGGATGTGAGGTCAGTTTGATTTCATATCTTAAAATTTTCAAATTTAAAATTATTTTCAAAATCAAATACTACTTTTCAAATTATTTATTTAAATTAAATTAAAATTCGCCGACAATTTCTGTAGGCGACCCCCTTTTCCAAATAAAACACCAAAACCTAAAAATAAGCCGTACAGTTACGTTGTACTCAACGATAACCTTGAAGCCAAAAAAAGAGTTAGGACTTATACTAATCACCATAACTGTGCAGGAGCCTAAAGATAAGTTGAGGATTTATGCGGTGCTAGACGGACTACTTCGAAGTCCTATGGCTTTTTATTTAATTCTAAAGATTGGTTTGCTGATGTAGATTTGTTTGTTCTCTTGAAGATGTTCTTCTATTGGTTTTCATTGTGAGGCCCACGGTGTTTACTTCAAGCTCCTTTTTGTAGTAGTAGTTCTAAGGTTTAAGGTTCAAAAGGTTTTACCATGTATGTCTCAATGTTTTGGTGTTATTGTGGTTGTTTAAGTGTCTTATTTGGGGGGATTTTAATTTAATTAGAGCAACACTGGTTAGGATCCTATAGTTCCCTCATTCTGGCATCACTATTTTCTTAGGTTCGTTTAGACCGGAGAACCCTTGTTAGCAACCGTAGGTTACCTCATCCGAGGAATCCTCATAAATCAAAAGGGGTGTATTATGTTTGTCTATTATTTTGAAAGTGTTTAATTATTTTCAAAAGTGTTTTTTTTTTGTTGTTTTGGTTTTGGATTAAGATTGGTTTTAGTTTTGATTTTGCATGCAAATTAAGTAAGTGACACTAAGGAAACGTTGTAAAGTAAAATGAAAGGAAATTTCAGTACATAAAAATAAAATACCTACATGTGCTTCTATTACTGTTGGATGGTTAGTTCATAAAGTATAATATAATTTGCAGGGAATTTAAATTTCAAAAAAGAAGAGCTTGAAAGCCTATAATGACAAAATCGAAAAGTGAAAGGTACTAAAACATAAGTGAAAGAGAACCATAGTCACATATTAAAGGCTAGGACTAAATTTAAGAATTTAGTGAAGGTGAGGCCTCATAGTCGGACTTTGTGCTTTTCAATCTTAGGTAAGAGCTACCAACTCAATAATCTACGAAGAATAGTTCTAACCTGATCCAAGCGACTGACTGTGGACCTTTACAAATTTTCATCAAAATTCTTTAATTTTTCATACAAAACTTATTTAAATTTTCATACAAAGTTTTTTTAACTAGAAAAATAAACATTGTTTTAATTATACTTGTACAGTAGTACAATCCACAGGCTATTTACTCTAATAAAGTTAGAACTATTGGCAACCTAAGAGTATCAGGGGTAAAAATCCCACCAAGAGTCGGTAAAGTTCTTAAGGGAGGAGATACTATTCTAAAATCCCACTTCATATCCCTCGTGTAGCACACATAAGTGTTATCGTCATCACCCAAGCCACCGAGTCCTCAGACTTACACAAGTTTGAAGATCCATACGTGGCACAAACAGATTTCACCATGTGCTCATAGAGATTTAAATACCTTAGGGAAGACTTAGACCCTTGAGCATTGGGTTTAAAAATGTAGGATAAGTAGTTTAAGGCATTTCTATTATTTAGGTGAATTAGAGGGTTCCGAGGCATTACTTGATTGGTCTCTAAAATTTTTAAGGATGATTTTCTTGATCAAAGCATAATAAGTTCAATTGCCATTCAAAACATCCAAACGATCATAAATGGGTTCGCGGTATGACTTGATGTTCAAAACATCAAGAGCGGGGTAATTAAGCATTCACTTGATGTTCCACTTAAGGATTATGTTAGTGAATGCTTTCATGGGCAAGTTTAATTATTAAGGCCTTTTCTTATTCAATTAAGTTTTTGCATGTGGTATTTTAAGGGTATTTAGAATTGGTTATATTTCATTTTCTAAACCTCATTAAACAACTTAGATTAAACCTAGCTCACTATTAAGCCCATAAGGTCTTATGGATAAATTTGTAATTTTTGAAGGTATTAAATTATTTTGATTTAACTTCTACTAAAAGATTATGCTTATCATTTGATCACCGATTAGGGCTCAAGATTAGTGAATCACTATCCTCCTAACTTAAGCTCACCACACTAGAATCATCCAATCAGATTAACCTCCAAATCTAATTCAAGAAACTACGATTTTGCCCTTGTTTTATAAAAGTGATGAATTGGTTTCTACCTTTTAACCCCTTGTGTTTCAATCATCCAAGAGATTTATTTGGAATGAACATTACCCATTTACCTTTTAATTTAACCTAAATTTTCAAGTAGATTTAAAAAATCGCAAATTACCATTTATTCATTAAGGTTTTCCACCTCATAATTCCTTAAATTTAATTTAAATGACTTTAAAATTTTATTATTAGCCTACTCTATGGTCGATTAAGATATCAGAGGAGAAATTATATATTTCTGATTTTTATTTAATTTTTAATAATTATTTTAACCAAAGAATATGGATATTCAATGTTAATTAATTTAGTTGATCAAAACAAATCTTCTATCCTTAGCAAAATTTATTGGAGGTTCACTGACCACAAGAAATTATATTAAGAAATTCAGACCAATTTCATATGAAATTACACTTTAAAGAATGGTATTTTCTGTGTTTTATTGTAGGAATGAAGATTTATAGGTACTGAGAGCAAAATGAGAAAAAAGGCACGAATCTGGAATAAAAAGGACTAAAATAGATGAAAATTGAACTGTCCCGCTGACGGCGAGATTTAGGCCACCGACGGTAAGATTTTCCTGAAAACATTGAATATATTATAATAGAGCCCGCCGACAGCGAGATCGAGCCCACCGACGGCGAGACAGTTGATTCAAGCCAAATATGATGAATCTGGATGCATTTTGAAGAGGTGCTTAAGCAACCTTCGGAAATCTGACTCCTTCTATAAATAGAGACAATTTTGATGGCTTTGGGTGTCAATTAGTGTTTTCTTTGTCTTTCTTTAGTGAGTCGTTGGAAGTAATTAAGTGAGTTTGAGTGTTTGTTTAGTGTCTTGGTGAGTTTCTAAGTGTGTTGTACAAGAAGGAAGAGTCGAAAGGAACTTTGAGGAATGCGCATGGGAGAAGATTTGAGATAAGTATATTTGTTTATTGTTTTATAACTTTAAATGAAATCCAAGATCTGTGTTATTTTTCCCATGCATTCTGAGTAGTTTTCTTTGTCTTTCTCCTTGTTATTAAGCTTTTGTGAAATGAAGAATTAAATTAGTTGTGCCTAACAATATTAAATAGAAATTGTCATAATCTTTTACTTAAATCTCAATTTACTCTAAATTTGGCCAATTGAATTGTTAACATTTGTTGAGTTATCAACTATAGTATAGATTCAATCCAAGATTCAGGGAATTCAAAAGCCTTGGAAGGAATGTGCAAATAAATAAGGAAATATTAATTATCGGGCGAAGAATTGGACATGTTAGTGTGACAGATTAAAATCTTTAATTCGGTCCTATTGTTTGGGAGCTGAAGTGTAGATGTTAGCCCTCAGGTGAGGGGAACGTGGGAGCTCTGAAGTGGTAGCCAGTATCCTCCCAGCCTAACCACAGATTCAACAACCAAGCATAGGATTAGTCAACATTCTTTACACCTGGACCAAAGGATAAAGAATAGGAATGCTCCTATTTGGCACAATATAATTCTAAACTTATTTAGTTATTCATTCACTCAATCCTCTTAACAAGGAGAATATATATTTTTCTAAATTGACTTATATATTCTATCCTTAAGTAATAGTTTTAAGTATAAGCATTCTTCATTTTTTTGTAAACTATACTAAATTAGATTAGTAATCGGCTTTGCTATAATTAGTCTTTAAGTCTCTAACTTCCCTATGGGATCGATATCTAGGACTCCAATAGAGCCCTTTATTACTTGAACAATATGTATACTTGCGTTGATAAAAGGGGAGAGAGTACAATTGCTATTTTACTCTGAAAAATATTTATAACTTTATTAAGCTTAACAATTATATACATCCTTCAATTTCTACCCTGCTCTCCCCCGAGGCTGAATTCTTATATTTACAGCCGGGTTGTCAAGTTTTTGGCGTCATTGCCGGGAAAGTAAAGAAATTATTCAAATAAAAAAATATAAATAAATAAATATAATTACAAGAGTAACAGACTATTTTATTATTATTTTTAGTTGTGTATGGGTAAATTTGGAAAGTTTAATACCTTACGATTCTGAATTAGAGCGCACTATTAAAAGAATTAGAAAACAGAAAAAGAAATCATAAAATTAAATCAAATGACTAATAATCCAGAAATTGAAAATATATACCAACCAAGACCATTGAGAGATTACGCTAACCCTACATTAGATGAAATTCACTTAACTATCTAAAACCCTGATGTAGCGGCTAACTCATTCGAGCTTAAACCTGAAATTATCCAAATGGTACAGAATAATCAATTTAGTGGTTCACCAAACAAAGATCCTAATTTACATCTTGCGATTTTTTTAGAGCTATGTGCTACTTTTAGATATGACGGAGTATCTAATGACGCTGTTAGACTTAGGCTATTTCAATTTTCTTTAAGGGATAAGGCTAAGATGTGTTTAAATTCATTAGCACATGGATCAATTAAAACTTGGGGAGAATTATCACAAAAATTTCTATCAAAATATTTTCCTACTTCAAAAACTACAAAGCTTAGAAATGACATAACTTATTTTTCTCAGTTGACGGAGAATCATTATATGAAGCTTGGGAGAGATTTAAAGATCTTCTTTGGAAATGCCCACATCATGCATTACCAGATTGGGTAATTATACAAACTTTTTATAATGGATTAGTAGGATCTCTTAGATCGATCATTGATGTTGTTGCTGAAGGTTCATTAATGTCAAAACCATTTGATGAAGCTTATTCATTAATTGAAGAAATGGCTACTAATAATTTTCAATGGCATTTTGAAAGGTTAAATCCTAAAAAATAGCCAGTATACAAGATTCTGATGCAATATCTATGTTAGCTTCTCAAATTGCTACTATATCCAAGAAATTAGATCATTTTGGAATGAATTATTCTCCGAATATAACAGAAGAAAATTTATCTGGACAACTTATAGATGCTCAATCTTCATATGAAACAATAAATGCTGTTAATAATAGACCCAATAATCCTTAAGCAAATTATTATAACCCTGGGTGGAAAAATCATCCAAATTTTAATTGGAATAACAATTCTGCTAATCAGCAATAGATGAACAGCTCAGTAAACCTAGTAGGAAATCCATATAACCAAGGAAATTCTAATTATAAACCTTCTTATCCACCTGGATTTAATAATAACTCTCAATTTAAGGATAAGAAGTTATCTATGGAAGAAGTAATATTAAATATGGGTCAACATTTGCAGAATTAAGGTAATCAGTTACAAATTCAAGGAAACCAATTACAAACTCAAGGAACATCAATTAAAAATATTGAAACTCAACATGGACATATCGCTACTACGCTTAATAATAGAATTCCTGGAACTTTTCCTAGTAATGTGAAAATAAATCCTAAAGATCAAGGAAAAGAACAAATTAAAGTGATACAGTTACGAAGTGGAAAAGAGTTAGAAACAAGAATGCAGAAAGAAACGGAAAGTCAGAATGAGGAGGTGGAAATCGAAAAAGAGAAGGATCAGAAAGATCAAAATTTAGAATATCCATTGATACCTATGAAAATTTCTGTAGAAAACCACCACCACCATTTCATCAGCGACTAAGGCAACATAAAAAAGATAAGCAATTTTCTAAATTTCTTGAAATCCTAAAGAAATTAACGGTAAACATTCCTTTTGTAGAAGCATTGGAACAAATGCCCAATTATGTGAAATTTATGAAAGATATTTTAAATAAAAAAAGAAAATTCACAGACAATGAAACTGTTGCACTTAGCGAAGAGTGTAGTGTCATTATTCAGAAAAAGCTTCCTGAAAAATTAAAAAATACTGGTAGTTTCACTCTACCTTGCGCTATTGGAGAAAAATTTTATTGAAAAGCATTATATGATTTAGGAGCCAGCATAAATCTAATGCCTCTATCAATCTTTAAAAGATTAGAATTAGGAGAAGTCTCACATACTTCAGTAACTCTTCAGCTAGCTGATCATTCAGTCACATATCCTAAGGGAGTTATTGAAGATGTGTTAGTGAAAGTGAATAAATTTATCTTCCTAGTAGATTTTATTATTCTAGATATGGAGGAAGATAAAAAAATACCCATAATATTAGGAAGACCCTTCTTAGCAACTGGAAAAGCTATGATTGATGTTCAAAAAGGAGAATTAACTATGAGAGTAAACGATCAAAAAGTAACTTTCAACATTGCAAAATTAATGAAATATCCTGCTATAAAAAAAGATGATGAATGTTTTCGAATGGAAATTCTTGAACATCTGCAAAATGAACATTTTAAAGAATACTTTGAAGAAAAACTAGAAATAGAAAATAGTGAATTAAATGAAGAAACAAACAATGAAGAATTAGATTATATACAAGAATGATTTGAATTGTTGGATAATACAGAAAATGCTGAAAATAATATAGTTCCGTCAATTATTAAACCCCCTGAACTTGAATTAAAAATCTTACCTACTCATTTGAAGTATGCTTATTTAGGTAACTCTTCAACTTTACCAGTTATTATATCGGTAGAATTAAATGAATCACAAGAGCAAAAACTTTTGGACACATTAAAAAAATATAAGAAAACTTTTGGCTGGACTTTAGCAGATATTAAAGGAATTAGTCCTTCAATCTGTATGCACAGAATTATTTTAGATAATGACATAAACCTAGAGTTGATCCCCAAGGGAGATTAAACCCAATTATGAAAGATATAGTCAAGAAAGAAATATTAAAATGGTTAGATAATGGTATTATATATCCTATTTCAAACAGTGCTTGGGTAAGCCCAATTCACTGTGTTCCTAAGAAAGGAGGGGTGACTGTTAAAGCTAATGAAAATAATGATTTAATACCTATAAGACAAGTTACTGGATGGCGTATATGTATTGACTATAGAAAATTAAATGCAGCTACCAGGAAAGATCACTTTCCTTTACCATTTCTAGACCAAATGTTACATAGATTAGCCGGACATAAATATTTTTGTTTTTTACATAAATATACTGGTTATCATCAAATTCCTATTGCTCCTGAGGATCAAGAAAAAACTACATTTACCAGTCCTTATGGAACATTTGCTTTTCGAAGAATGCCTTTTGGATTATGTAATGCATCTGCAACATTCCAGAGATGTATGATGTCTATATTTAGCAAATTAATTGATGATGAAATGGAAGTATTTATGGATGATTTCTCTGTATTTGGAACATCATTTGACGTATGCTGGAGTCATCTTGAAAAAGTCTTAGAGGTATGCGAGAAAACTAACTTAGTTCTAAATTAGGAAAAATGTCAATTTATGGTTGCAGGAGGAATTGTATTAGGGCATAAAATTTCAGAAAATGGCATATCATGCATTGTTTCTGAAATTCAGTACTAGTGCCACTTGGGGCATTCTTATTATTAGAAAAGCATATTTTTTAATCACACACTTACTCTAAAGTGGGGCAGTGAAATAAATAGCCTGAGAAAATTACTGTGGCAGCATATCATGCATAGCTACTGATACCTCTTGTGTCATATAATTAAAAAATATTATGAGAAAGAGCAACATATCATATTTAATATCTTTTTTATGCTCACTACTATGAAACATATGAAGTTGTGGTTTGTTTGAGCATGCTCATCTAATCTTCTTTTTTTCAAAACTTATGCTTAGAAAAGCTTATTTTTCAATCACACACATAATCTATGAGTGGGGCAGTGAAATAGATGGCCACAAAAATTACTGTGAAAGCATATCACGCATAGCTACCGATAATTATGGGGCATATAATGAGAAAATATTGTGAGAAAGTGCAAAATATCATCTTTGCCATCATTTTATGCTTAGTGATAGGAAAAAAAATTTAAACTATATCATGTATTGTTTTTGAAGTTTAGCACTAAAAATCCTTGGGACATTCATATGATATGAAAAGCAAATTTTTTAATCACACACACACACTGCAGTGAAGCAGTGAAATAGACAGCCTCAGAAAATTATTATGACAGCATCTCATGCATAGCTGCTAATACCTCTTGGGGAATATAAAGAGAAAATATTGTGAGACATGGTCACATGTCATCTTTTTTATGCTCGCTGTTAGGAAAAATTTTTATACTATATCATGCTTTGTTTTTGAAATATACCTGTTGGAACATTCTTGTGATTAGAAAAGCATATTTTCAATCACACACATAATGTTTGAAGTGAGGCAGTGAAATAAATAGCCTCAAAAAATTATCGTGACAGTATATCATGCATAGCTACTTATATCTCTTGAGGCATATAATAATAAAATATTGTGAGAAAAGGAAAGACATTATCTTTACCATCTTTTCTGTGCTTGCTGCTAGGAAACATATATAGAATATCATGCCTTGTTGCTGAAATTCAATACTAATAACCCTTGGGGCATTCATATGATTAGAAAAATATATTTTTTAATCACACACACTCTCTCTCTCTCTGAAGTGAGGTAGTTAAATAGTTAGCCTCAAAAAGTTATTTTGATAGCATATTGTGCATAACTATTGATACCCCTTGGGGCATATATATTGTCAGAAAGGGAAACAAAAAGTCATTGGCATAATTTTATTGCTCACTACTAGGAGACATATGTATAATATCATGCATTGTTACTGTAATTCATTTATATTGTAAGAATGGACGCATATCATCTTTCTCGGCATCTCTATACTCAAATCTTCTGCTTTTGCTATCATAGTAATAAGATAGTTAAGACCAAGGAGGCTGGGGCGCTCGCACTGTGAGACAAATAAACCAAAATAGTCTTCTTTGAGCTTTGTCTCATTGAAATTGATCTCAGAAATAGGCCCACTACATATTTTAACAAGGGAGGCAGGATATTATCAAGAAATTCAAGGAGAGAATAGGCTGAGAGTATGATGGCACGCCTAAGAAAAACTTGATTTTTCATATAAATTTTATGTTTAATATTAATGATATTGCACTTTAAAGGAAGGTATATTGCATGTTTTTGGTTTCAGATACAAGAAATGGACTATTAGAGAAAAAGAAGCAAAAACAGTGCAATTTGGAGCAAAAATGAACAAGAAAGAAAAGTTTGACCTAGCACATTTCGATATGTCTTTCTATGCTTAATCTTATTTATACTTCTTGTATATTTTTGAATGAAATTATACTTTAAAGAAAGTTTACTTTCATTCTTATCTTGTAGGGAAAGATGTTAGGACACAACGCAACTGAAATGGGGCGAAACGGAGCTGAAACGGAGCTAAAAGAAGCGAAACGGTTGAGTTGTTCCAAAACGGCGCCGAAGGCATCCAAATCCAGAGAATGACTAAAGTATGGCACTGACGGTGCCCAAAATGGTGACGACAACCCTTGAGACAGTTTGGATGTGATTTTGGGTGGTTATGACCGAGATTCAATGTATGTAAATGATTTTTGGGAGGATGCTTAAGGTATCTCTTGAAAATTCATCCCTAAACTTTAAAAGAATGATTTGATGTTAGAAAAAAGAGAGGAATGTTAGGAAAATGTGGAGAATGCTTAGAGATATTATAATAGGAGTAGAAATTTAGATTTCTATCTTTTTGGATAGTTTGGAGAGGAGATTCTGAGAGAATCTGTAAGGAATTGTACTAGCATTGGATGGATCAGCGGGAGACTTTGTGGGAGAGATATTAATCTTTCTTTCAAAGGAAAAAAGCTAAATATTGTGTTTTTCA
The DNA here is from genome assembly GCA_022702705.1 of Papilionanthe hookeriana x Papilionanthe teres. Taxonomy (NCBI): domain Eukaryota; kingdom Viridiplantae; phylum Streptophyta; class Magnoliopsida; order Asparagales; family Orchidaceae; genus Papilionanthe; species Papilionanthe hookeriana x Papilionanthe teres. The sequence continues at coordinate 2,180,787 of CM040428.1, forward strand.
TTATCTTATTATTTTGTTAACACTTATGTAGTGGATTTGCATTGATGAAATAAAGTTTTCCGTTGTGTTTTCTTCATTCTTTGTTATTGTATTTCTTACTCTTTCTTCTTGTTAGAAATAGTGGCATGAGAATATTATGCCAATGTTTTCATTCTACTTTTATTTTGCAATGAGTATGATTCATGTTTAAAATATCAAGATGCGTGTTAAAAAAAATTTTAATTATAAATGTGAAAATTTTTACTTGCACTTCATTTACATTACAATTAGAGTTCGTTGTAGTGTTAAAATTTTTTGTAATTGCACTATGATATGAGAGAGCGGTGTAATTCTCAATAAAATGGAATCACATTCAATGTCCATGAATTAGTGATGTAATTCATGTAAATAAATAGGGAAATATGTTTTATTGGTCGTAGAATTGGAGATTTTAGGGTGACAGACTAAAATCCACAATTTAGTCCTAGTGTTTGGAAACTAAAGCGAGAGTTAGCCTTTAGGCGAAAGAAAGTGGGAGCACTGGAGTGAGAGCCAGTATCCTCCCAGCTTAACCATGGATTTAGGGACTAAACCTAGGATTAGCGAATGTTCATTATACACTCTAAAGAGGGTAAATAATATGATTTTTCCTATTTCGCACATACAATATTTAATGTATCTCATTCCTAAACTTTATCCAATTCACTACATAAGAATAGTAAATTTAAACATCTCAAAATTCTCCAAACCAATTTATCCAGATAGGGTTATCTTTAAAATTAATATTTTCCTTTAGAAGTAGTTATTAGTTATTTTTATCATAAGCTTACCTTTAGGATTATTTTTTAGAAAAACCACTTATATTGCCCTTACAAACTAAGGGCTGATAATAGTAGACTAGAATATATTGCCCTTACAAACTAAGGGCTGATAATAGTAGACTAGAATTTGACTAAGGACCTCTTGATACACCTAAAATATATAGTGTTTTATGCACATTTTTATGTCTATTTTTGATGATATTGCACTTTAATGGAATGTATTTTGTGTGTTATTTTTAAAGGTACGATTAAATGGATGATTGTGATAAAAAGAAGGAAAAAGGATCAAATTTGGAGAAAAATGAACAAAATTGAAAAGTGATCTGTGGCGCTAAGGGTCAGAACTCGCGCTTATGCGCCAAGGTTAGGCAGTTATGCGCTATAGTTTGGAGCTAACACGCCGGCAGGCTTGCGGTTAAGCACCGGTACCCTGCGCTTATGTGCGGTAGTAAAAAAAGAGGATTTATCTTAATTTAGGTTCCATTTTGAAGAGGTTTTCAAAGCACCTCTTGGTGAGAACGTGGGTAACAACCTATTGGCGCCAAATTCAATTCAAATTACTCTAGAATGGATGCATCTATTGGGAGATACATTGAATCGGGACAAAAATTGAAGAGATACGAAGGCACTTTTTAAAAAATTATTAAAAAAGGAAGAATTGAAGTTCAGAAGAGTGTCCAACTAGAATCTTAGAAAGTAGTAGAGTGTCTAGTAAGAGAGTGTTTTTAGTGTGGTTGTTGTAGAGTGTGTAAGTAGTGTAAGAGTGTTTTTTCATTTTCTACTACTCTACTTCACTACTTTTTCTTTAATTTAGTTTGTATTAAGATTTCTTAGAGAATTGGAGAGTTCAGAGTTGGGCGTCAACTCTAAGGTGACTTGTAAGGAAAAGCAAAGTTTCAAAAGAACTTCAAGAGCCTGCTGAAGAGGATTTACTGATAAGTCTTTATCTTGTATTACATTTAGTTTTTAATTAAGATTTATTGTGTTTTCACTATGATTTATTTTTTTAAACTAAGTTGTGATAGTATTTTCTCCATGAATTCTGAGTATTTTTCATTATCTTTTTTCTTAAAGTGATGAAGTAATTAAGTTATGGGAGTATTTTGTGTGAAGTATAGGATTTCAATGTTGGAAGAAGTTGTGATGATTCAGAACCTTGAACTTTATTTACTTCTAGATTTTTCCAATTAAGATGTTAAAATATGTTGTGAGAACATGTAAGATCCAGTGTGGTATTGTTTCAGTCAACAATTGAAAAGAATCATGTTGACCTCATTTTTGATGAGGTCTTTTGCTTCTCTCTTTAGTACTTAGGATCTAGCCTTAGGCTTTTCCTTTGACTAATCTTAGAGGACTAGAAATGGAACCCACCCTTTAGAAATTCAAACTACTTCTTAACTCCCTGCAAACCCCACAAGCTTGATTGTAGACCCCTAATCACCTAGAGGGTTGAAATCAAATGTGGAGGTTTAAAGGATGAGTTCCTTATAGGACTTTTGGCATTAGGAATACCCTGGGTGTCATGGTCTAGTGAGGGTTGACTTGCACATACACTACACTACCACACCCATTTCAAGTCCTAAACCACACTCTCACCCAACTTGACTTCCTGACTCATGTAGGTAATTCATATGGATGGTCCTTAACCCCTAAGCCCCTAGCTAAGAGAGTTAGGAACAACATAGTGAATGCCCCAAATGAGTCCTCTCATGGCTCATATGGGCTTAATATGGCTTCATGGCTCAACCAAAGTGATCCTATTTCACTCACATTTGATCAATCTTCCTTTTTTTAAAATTTCAATTTTTGACCCCCGAGGCCCCGGACCCACCAAAACTACCAAATAACCTTGAAATGACCCAATATTTGCAAAATTGCCTAAATTACCCAAGATCCCTCAAAATCAATCCTAAACACTTCCCACCACTCAAATTGACCATCTTCGGCCAAAAATACCAAAAATTCCAAAAATACCCCTATACCCCCCAAAATTACCAAAATACCCTTTTACCCCAAAATTCCAAAAATTCTAAAAATTCCCAAAAAATTCCAAACAAACTCAAATATTCCCAATTTCATTTTGTTCAACTACACCATGGGCCAATTTTTCTAATTTACCCCACTTTTACCAAAACCCCTAATTTGACTCATTTTCAACCCAAGTGAACCCAATGTCAAACCAAACCACCCCAATTGACCTCAATTTTGGTCCAATTCAATTCTAAACTTCAATTCAATATCCCCAATATCAATTTAGACCAAATACAAGTCCAATTTTATTGAAATTTGGGCCCAATTTTGGTCCATGACCTAAACCTAGCCCAAACCAACCCAATTCAACCCTAATTGGCCCCAAATCTTTTCTAAAGCCTTCCTAACATCCCCATAAACAAAACACTAACTTGATTTGCCCAAAATTTGAACCTAAACTCCACCCAAACCTAACCCAAAACCAAAATCTCTTAAATTGATCTAAGCCCAAACCTAACCAAAATGGGCCCAAATCCGAAAATTAGAGCCCAACCAAAATTGAAAACTTTTTGTAACACTCCCATAAACATTTTTCAACATTAATTTTACACCAAATTCAACCTTAGCCCAATCTTAGCCCAAGTTAGCCCAATTTGGCCCACCTTGACCCCTTTACCAAAAAAGCCCAAATTCAACCCAATTCTACTCCAAATCACACCAAATTGATTCCAAACCATTCATGAAACATCCCTAAACTAAACTCAACATTTATTTGGCATGTTATTTAACAAATTTCTTCATCTAAAAGTCCATTTTGAAATATAAAGGCCCACCCATTTAAGCCTTTTAAAAATCCCATCCAAAATGATTTCAAAAAGCCCAAAATCCATTCCAATGACCACATGAGATTTCCTCTCATCATCCCTTTGATTTAAATCATTCCCTAAGTTTTAAACTCATCATCAAATTATCCTAAATTAAGCCTCATGCCAATTTCCCCTAAATTCATCAAAAATCCCAAAATCCATTTCCATGTAAATGAGTCGAAGCCATCCACTAAGCCAAATGGAGTCCTTGGAGCCATGCACAAGCCACATGAAAGCCATGAGAGCTTTGACTTATCACCACTCCCTAAATGGAAAAAGGAGGAAACCCTTTAATGATTCCCTTAGGAGTGATTAAACACTCCCATGTATCCCCTAATCATGCTTAAGCCTAATTATACTTGGATTGTGACTTGACCCCACTAATCAAGCTGACCCAAGTGACTTTCTCTTCGACCGAAACCGACCTTGGGGACGTGCACCTAGCCTAAACCATGACTTGACCAAATTGAATCCAAAATGACCTCTCCCCCATACAATTTAAATTAAACCTCTTTACACATGGCCAATACCCATTGCTTGCACCAAACTCAACCCCTGACCCCACTGAGTCAGATGGTGACCTGACCCTGGCCGGACCATGATCACAGAAAAATACATTAAGAAATTCATATCTATTTTTGATGAAATTGCACTTTAAAGAAAGGTATTTCCTTTATTATATTGCAGGAATGAAGATTTATAAGTGATGGAAGCAAAAAGCATGAAATGGAGCAAATTTGGGTCAAAAAGGAGGAAATTCATGCAAATTGAACTAAGTCACCGACAGCGAGATCGAGATCGCAGACGGCGAGATCGTGAGGAGAATTTCTGAAGGAATTATAACTACCTCACCGACAGCGAGCCCGAGCCCGCCGAGAGCGAGATCGCGCAGTTTGAAGACCTTCTAGAAGCCCCGCTGACGGCGAGGTCGTTTCCCGCCGACGGCGAGACAGTTCAAAATGCATATACATTGAACCTGGACACTTTTTGAAGAGGTGTTTAAGCACCCCTTGGACCTTTGCCTACCTCTATAAATAGAGGATGAATTTTAGTCATTTGTGTGTGTCTTTTGTGTCTCTTTCTAGTGTCTTAAGTGTCATTTGTGTGTAATTTAGTGAGTTTGAGTGTGTTTAGTGAGTTCATTAGTTTAATTGAGTGCTATTTAGTTTGCTGTACTAGAAGGAAAAGTCAAAGGAACTTCAAGGAGTACGCAGGGAGGAAATTAAGATAAGTATCTTTGTTTATTGTTGTTAACTTTAAATGAAATCCATGCTTTGTTTTATTCCCATGCATTACGAGTAGTTTTCTTAGTCTTTCTCCTTGTTTATGAAAATTATGCGGATTGATGAAATTAAATAGAAGCACATATTATAATATAAATAAATTGTGATAATTTTTACTTAAAACTTAATTTACTTTCAATACGGCAATTAAGTAGTTAAAATATGTTGAATTATCAACTATAGTAAAAATTACATCCAATATTCGGGAAGTCGAAAAGCCTTGGAAGGCGGGTGCAAATAAATAGGGAAATATTAATTATCGGATGTAGAATTGAACATTTTATTGTAACAGACTAAAATATTCAATTTGGTCCTATTGTTTGAGAGCTGAAGTGTAGATGTTAGCCTTCAGGTGAGGGGAACGTGGGAGCTCTGAAGTGGCAGCCAGTATCCTCCCGGCCTAGTTGCAGATTCAGTAATCAACATAGGATTAGTCAATGTTCTTTGCACCTGGACCAAAGGGTAAAGAATAGGAATGCTCCTATTTGTCACAATACAATTTAAAAATTCTATTTAAATTCATCATTTCACTTAGTTTTTTAAAAACAAGGAGAATGATACTTTTTTCTGAATTAATTAAATCAACTTATTTCAAGCATTAGTTTACTTTAGTTTATTATAGTTACTTTGAATTTCCGTTCACTTTATTAGTAAGTAATTCCTTTAAATTTAGCTGATAACAAATCTGTTAAAAACTTCCCTGTGGGATCGATAACCAGGACTCCACTATAGCCCTGTATTACTTGATATGATATGTATACTTGCGTAGAATCCACATTATACATTAAATCATATATCTATATTTAAAGCGGGGTCAAGTTTTTGGTGTTGTTGCTATAAACATAAATTGCAAACTTATTAAAAGTGGGTCAAGTTTTTGGCGCCGTTGCCGGGGAGGTAAAGAAATTAGTTACTAAAGTAACGGACTAAAATTTATTTTATAAAATTGTATGCGAAAATTTGGAAACGAAAATTTAATACCTTACGATTCAGAATTAGAGCGTACAATTAAAAGAATTAGAAAACAAAAAAGAGAAATTATAAATTTAACACAAATGGCAAATATACACGAAAATGAAAATATCAATCAACCAAGACCATTACGAGATTATGCCAACCCTACATTAGATGAAATTCATTTAACTATTCAAAACCACGATGTAGTTGCTTAATTCATTCGAACTTAAACACTGTAATTATCCAAATGGTACAAAATAATCAATTTAGTGGTTCACCTACTGAAGATCCTAATTTACATCTTGCTAGTTTTTTAGAACTATGTGCTACTTTCAAATATGAAGGAGTATCTAACGATGCTATTAGACTTAGACATTTTCCTTTTTCTTTAAGGGATAAGGCTAAGATGTGGTTAAATTCGTTAGCACCTGGATCTATTAAAACTTGGGGAGAATTATCACAAAAATTTCTATCTAAATATTTTCCGCCATCTAAAACTGCTAAGCTTAGAAACGATATAATTTCTTTTAGTCAGTTTAATGGAGAGTCAATATATGAATCTTGGGAGAGATTTAAAGAACTTCTTAGGAAATGCGCACATCATGTGTTACCAGATTGGTTAATTATCCAAACTTTCTATAATGGATTAGTAGGATCTTTAAGATCAATCATCGATGCTGCTACTGGAGGATCATTAATGTCAAAACCATTTGATGAAGCCTATGCACTAATCGAAGAAATGGTAACTAATAATTTTCAATGGCTCGTCGATAGAATGAATCCGAAAAAAATAGCTAGTATTCATGAAAATGATGCAATATCTATGTTAGCTTCACAAATTGCTGCTATATCTAAAAAATTAGATCATTTTGGAATTAATTACTCTCAACTATATCGAAGAAAATTCTTACGGACAACTTATAGAATCCCGATCTCGATACGAAATAATTAATGCAATTAACAACGGACCCAATAATCCTTATGCAAATTATTATAATCCTGGATGGAAAAATCATCCTAATTTTAATTGGAATAATAATACAACTAATCAACCATGGATGAATAATATGACACAACAATTAGGAAATCCATCTAATCAAGAAAATCCTAATTATAAACCTAATTATCCACCTGGATTTAATAATAATAACCCTCAATTTAAAGATAAGAAATTATCTATAGAATAATTATTATTAAATATGGGTCAACATTTACAAAATAAAGGAAATCAATTACAAATACAAGGAAACCAATTACAAAATCAAGGAACAACTATCAAAAATATTGAAACTCAACTTGGACATATCGCTACTGCACTTAATAATAGAATACCTGGAACATTTCCTAGTAATGTGGAAATAAATCCCAAAGACAAGGGAAATGAACAAATTAAAGCGATACAATATCGAAGTGGAAAAGAATTAGAACCTCGAATTCAGAAAGAACTTGAAAGTCAAAAAGAGGAAGTGGAAATTGAAAAGGAAAAGAATCAACAATATCCAAATTTAGAAAATCCTTTAATACGTATGAAAATTTACGTTGAAAAACCTCCACCACCATTTCCTCAACGACTAATTCAACATAAAAAAGACAAACAATTTGCTAAATTCCTTGAAATTTTGAAGAAATTAACGATAAATATTCCTTTCGTAGAAGCTTTAGAACAGATGCCAAACTATGTAAAATTTATGAAAGATATTCTAAATAAAAAAAAAGAAAATTTACCGATAATGAAATGGTTGCACTTAGTAAAGAGTGTAGTTCTATTATTCGAGAAAAAACTTCTTGAAAAATTAAAAGATCTCGGTAGTTTCACTATACCCTGCGCTATTGGAGAAAAATTCTATGGAAAAGCTTTGTGTGACTTAGGAGCAAGCATCAATCTAATGCCTCTATCAATTTTTAAGAGATTAGGATTGGGAGAAATTTCACCTACTTCGGTAACTCTTCAGTTAGCTGATCGTTCTGTTACATATCCTAAGGGAGTTATTGAAGATGTATTAGTAAAAGTGGATAAATTTATCTTCCCTGTAGATTTTATTGTTCTAGATATGGAAGAAGATAAAGAAATTCCTATCATTTTAAGAAGACCATTTTTAGCCACTTGGAAAAGCTATGATTGATGTTCAGAAAAGAGAATTAACTATGAGAGTAAATGACCAAAAAGTTACTTTTAATATTGCTAAATCGATGAAATATCCTGCTTACTGAAAAAGATGATGAGTGTTTTCGAATGGAAGTACTCGATCATTTACAAAAAAAACATTTTAAAGAATATTATGAAGAAAAATTAGAAAAAGAAAATATTGAATTAATTGAAAAATGCGAGATAAATGAAGAACTAGATTATATTCAAGAGAAATTTGAATTTTTGGATAACACGAGAAAATGCGAAAAAAATATAGTTCCATCGATTATTAAACCTCTCGAACTTGAGTTAAAAATGTTACCTAATCATTTAAAGTATGCTTACTTAGGTAATTCTTCGACTCTACCGGATATTATTTCATCCGAATTAAATGAATCTCGAGAACAAAAACTTTTAGATACATTAAAAAAATATAAGAAAATTTTTGGTTGGACTTTAGCGAGATATTAAAGGAATTAGTCCTTCAATACGTATGCACGGAATTATTTTAGATAATGAACATAAACACTAAAGCGGATCCACAAAGGAGATTAAATCCGATAATGAAAGAAGTAGTCAAGAAAGAAATTTTAAAATGGTTAGATAATGGTATTATATATCCTATTTACGACGATTGCTTAGGTAAGCTCGATTCACTATGTACCTAAAAAAGGAGGGGTAGTTGTCAAAGCTAATGAAAATAATGATCTTATCCACTATAAGACAAGTTACTTGGATGGCGAATATGTATTGATTATAGAAAATTAAACACGACCACTAGAAAAGATCACTTCCCTTTACCATTTCTAGACCGGATGTTAGATAGATTAGTCGGACATAAATACTTTTGTTTTTTAGATGGATATACTAGGTTATCATCAAATACAAATTGCTCCGGAGGATCAAGATAAAACTACATTTACTAGTCCTTATGGAACTTTCGCTTTTCGAAGAATGCCTTTTGGATTATGTAATGCACCCACAACATTCCAAAGATGTATGATGTCTATATTTAGTAAATTAATTGATAATGGAATAGAAGTTTTTATGGATGATTTCTACTGTATTCGGAACAACATTTGACACATGCTTAAATCATCTTGAAAAAGTATTTGAAGTATGTGAGAAAACTAATTTAGTTCTTAATTGGGAGAAATGTCGATTTATGGTTACGGGCGGCATTGTATTAGGGCATAAAATTTCGGAAAAAGGCATGGAAGTAGACCCGCAAAAATTTAAGTAATAGCTAAATTACCACCTCCAACTACGGTAAAAGGGGTAAGAAGTTTTCTTGGACATCTTTGGATTTTACGGGCGCTATATTAAAGATTTTTCAAAAATTACTAAACCTCTGTGCCAACTTCATGAAAAGGACAAGAAATTTGAATTTACAACTGATTGCTGAATGCTTTCGAATTATTAAAAGATAAATTAATTACGACACCTATAATAGTTTCACCTAACTTGGGAGAAACCATTTGAGCTTATGTGTGATGCTATTGATTATGCTTATAGGAACGATTCTTGGGCGAAGATATGATAAGAATTTCAAAGTTATAGATTATGCTTAGTAAAACTCTAAATGATGCTTTGAAATAAATTATACGATTACTAAAAGAGAATTATTAGCGATTGTATATGCTTTTAATAAATTTCGGCATTATCTAATAGGAACTAAATGTATTGTGCTAGTCGATCATTCTGCTATAAAATATTTAATGCAAAAGAAAGATTCTAAACCAAGATTAATCGATGGATATTATTAATGCAAGAATTTGATTTTGAGATTGTTAACAAAAAGGAGCCGATAATCGAATTGCAGATCATTTATCGAGATTAGAAAATCATGAATTATCTAATACCGATAATGAAATTTTAGACGAGTTTTCACGATGAACAACTTTATAATATTAATGAGTTGAAAATACGTTGGAATGCTGATATAGTAAATTATATTGTAAGTGACATTTTACCACCTATGTTAACTTTGCAACAACAGAAAAAATTCATTCACGATACTAAATCATACTTTTGGGATGAACCATACTTATATAAGCAATGTAAGGATCTAATTATTAGAAGATGCGTACCTTATGAAGAAACTGAACCAATTATTCAGAAATGTCATGACCTGATTTTGGAGGACATTTTGCGACAGATAAAACTGCATATAAAATTCTACAATATGGATTCTACTGGCCTACTCTATTTAGAGATGTATATAGACATATAAAAACCTGCGATAAATGCCAAAGATTAGGAAACATATCAAGAAAAAATGAAATGCCTCTGAATTTTATATTATAAGTTGAAATTTTTTATGTTTGGGGATTAGATTTCATGGGACCTTTTATTCCGTCATTTGGAAACTCATATATATTAGTAGCTGTTGATTATGTTTCCAAATGGATTGAAGCACAAGCTTTATCTAGGTGTGATGCTAAAAGTGTTTCAAAATTATTAATGAAAAATATTTTTACTAGGTTTGGAATGCCGAGAGTGATTATCACTGACGGAGAACTCATTTTAGAAACAAATATATTCACAAACTAGTAGAAAAATATAATATTATGCATAAGATATCAACTGCTTATCATCCACAAACTAGTGGATTAGCTGAAGTTTCTAATTGAGAGATTAAGCGTATATTAGAAAAGTCTATAAATCCTAATAGATCAGACTGGTCTATAAGACTAGACACTGCATTATGGGCATACAGAACTGCTTATAAAACTCCGATTGGAATGACTCCTTACGAGCTTATATATGGAAAAACTTGCGACTTACCGGTTGAATTAGAACATAAAGCATATTGGGCGATTAAAGAATTTAATTATAATATGAAAGAAGTTGGTGAGAAGAGATTGTTGCAATTAAATGAATTGGAAGAACTAAGAAACGAATCATATGATAATGATAAGATTTATAAAGAATGAATGAAATTATGGCATGATCGGAAGATTAATCAGAGAGATTTTGAACCAGGACAAGAAGTTCTACTATATAATACTAGATTGAAATTATTTACTGGGAAATTCAAATCTCGATGGTTAGGACCTTTCACCATAACTCAAATATTTTCATATAGAACTATAGAAATTGAAGATCGAAAAACAGGACATAGATTTAAAGTAAATGGACATAGATTAAAACTATATTTCAAAAATATAAGATCAAATTTTAAAGAGGTTTTAATGCTTAGTCAACCTGAACACTAGCTAAATTAGGTCGGGCTGACGATATTAAACCAAGCGCTTTGTGGGAGGCAACCCATAATAGTCTTTTATTTTAAATATCTACATATTAGTGAGTTTATTTTATTAAAACAAATCTTACAACTCAAATTTTTATTAGAATCATCACAAAAAATTGAACCTATTTGATGAGATCATAAAATATTCAGACCAGAGCGAAAATGGGCGATTTTTACGAATCTTGCCGACAGCGAGCTCGAGCCCGCTAACAGCGAGATCGTGGACCATTACTTCATTCAGTTTTATAACTAAGTCGCCGACGGCGAGGAACTTCCCGCCGACGGCGAGGCAGTTAAAAATTTGGTTTCTTAAAGATTTTTCGTGCGGTTTTGGACGGATCTAAGCCATTCCTTCGATTTGGGGATTGATCCACTGTGAAGAAGTGTCCATGTTTTTGTGCTGAGATTTGAACTCAAAATTGAGCTCAGCTGGAGGGAATTGGGGCTGGAATCCAGTGAGAATCAAGTGCTTTATGTGTGGAGAGTGGTACGGAATGATTTTGGCGAGTTTCCTTAAGGTTGGTTCGGCACCTCTTCCATGGCCGAGAGGGGTGGTGTTTAAATAGGAGAGGCTGGAGGGCCTCCCGGGGGGTTTAAGGCTTGAGATCGATTGCTTAGGTCGAGGGAAGAACGGCCATGGTGGCCATTGGGCATGAGGCGGCTCGACGAGGTGGAATTGAATTTTTGGCTCCTCCCAAGGTCTCGGCCATGGTGTTTTCCGGCGGCACAGTGGGCGGCAGGGCCGAGCCTTGGTCACCCTCTTGTTCGAGTGGGTCGGGGCGGGGCTTAGTGCGACCGATTGGGCCTTGCCATGTGTAAAGGGGATGGCTTGGAATGGAATGGGGAAGAGGCCATTTTGGTTTGGTTTGGATCAACCCATGTGTTTGGGCTTGGTTCACCTTCCCATGGTACGATTTTGGGCCGGGGGAATCGGTTGGGTCATTTGCCATGGAGTGGTGAAGTCTTCATCCATGGTGAGGTGGCTAAGCATGGTTTAGTGTGTGATATGTTTATGGTTAAAAGGCTTAATGAAGGATTAGGAAAGGAGGCCCTCCTTTTGCCATTAATGGCTTGGTCACATGTCGAACCTTCCATGGCTTCATATGGCTTGTAAATGGCTTGCTCATGGCTTAGGATAAAGCTTGGTCGATTTCATGGAAATAGAATTTAGGAATTTTGGTATTTTGGTGGAGAATTTTCATGAAGCTTGATTTGGAATGGCTTAATGATGATTTTAAAACTTAGGGGTGATTTTCATTAAATGGATGATGTGGAGAAATGTCATGTGGGCTTTGGATTGAAAACTTGGGCTTTTGAAATGGTCTTGGGTGGGCTTTTAAAGTGGTTTAAGGAAGTGGGCCTTTAGGTTTAAAAATGGGCTTGTGAATAAAAAAATTTGCAATGGGCCATGCCAAATAAATGTTGCAATTGGTTTAGGCATGTGTCATGAGTGGTTTGAAACAAACTTGAGGTGGTTTGGGTTTGATTTGGGTTGGATTTGGGCCTCTTTGGTAAATGGGCCAATGTAGGTCAAATTGGGCTAACTTGGGCCATTGTTGGGCTAGAGTTGAAATTGGTGTAAAATTAATGTTGGGAAATGTTTATGGGAGTGTTTCAAAGAGATTTTGACTTTGGTTGGGTTTTGATTTTGGGGTTTGGGCTTATTTAGATTAGGTTTGGGCTTAGGTCAAAATTGGGTCTTTTTAGCTTTGGGTTGAATTTGAGTGGGGTTTGGGTTTAAATTTTGGGCAAATCATGTTAGTGTTTTGTTTTTGGGGATGTTAGGGAAGGTTTAGAAAAGATTTGGGATTAATTGGAGTTGAATTGGGTGAGTTTGGGCTAAGTTTGGTTCATGGGTCCAAATTGGGCTTTAAGGTTCAAAATGAAATTGGGTCCAAATGCCAATCAAATTGGACTTGGATTTGGTCTAGATTGGTGTTGGGGATGTTCAATTGAAATTTGGAATTGAATTAGACTAGAATTTGGGTCAATTTGGTAGGTTTGGTTTGACATTTAGTTCACTTTGGGTTAAAATGGGTCAAATTGGGGATTTTGACAAAAGTGGAGTAAATTGACAAAATTGGCCCATGGTGTAGTTGAACAAAATGAAATTAGGAATATTTGGGATTTTCTGGAATTTCCTGTGAATTTTCTGAATTTTTGGATTTTTTGGCTAAGAGGGGCATTTTGGGTATTTGGAGGGTATTGGGAGGTATTTTTGGAATTTTTGGTATTTTTCGCTATGAATGATCAATTTGAGTGATGTGGGAATGTTTGGGATTGGTTTTGAGGAATTTGGGTGATTTTGGAGAATTTTGAAAAATTTGGGTAATTTCAAGGGTTTTAGGTAGGCTAGGCGGGTGTAGGGTCCCAGGGGTCAAAAATTAAAAATTTTGGAAAATTGAAGATTGGGTAAATGTAAGTGGAATGAAATCATTTTGGTTGAGCCATGAAGCCATGTTAAGCCTATATGAGACATGAGAGGACTCATTTGAGGCATTCACTATGTTGTTCCTAACCCTCTTAGCCAAGGGCTTAAGGACCATCCATGTGAATCACCTTCATGAGACAGGAGGTCAAGTTAGGTATGGGTGTGATTTTAGGAGGTGTGTGAAAGTGTAGTGTATAAGTGTAGTGTGTGTGTAAGTCGGCCCTTTCACCGGACCGAGCCGCCGGGGGCGGTCTAAGGCCGAAGAGTCCTATAGGAACTCATCCTTTAAACTTCCACATTTGATTTCGACCCTCCAGGTGATTAGGAGTCTACAATCGAGTACGTGGAGTTTGCGGGGAGTTAAGAGGTGGTTTGAATTTCTAAGTGGTGGGTCCCAATTCTAATCCTCTAGGATAGTCAAAGGAAAAGCCTAAGGCTAGATCCTAAGTACTAAAAAGAAGAAGAGAAGACCTCATCAAAAATGAGGTCAACAATAGTTACTTTGAATTTCTGTTCACTTTATTAGTAAGTAATTCCTTTAAATTTAGCTGATAACAAATTGTTAAAAACTTCCCTATGGGATCGATAACCAGGACTCCACTAGAGCCCAGTATTACTTGATACGATACGTATACTTGCGTAGAATCCACATTATACATTAAATCATATATCTATATTTAAAGCGGGATCAAGTTTTTGGTGCCGTTGCTATAAACATAAATTGCAAACTTATTAAAAGTGGGTCAGACCACCACCTGGGCTGCCGGAAAACACCACACCCGTGAGCACCTATTTGATTCAAATTTCAAATTCCTCCTTGCTAAGGTGTCCCAACTCAATTGAACTCCATGGCTGTTCTTCCCTTGCCACCGAGCGGCTGATCCCGGCCTCCGATTGCCCACAGGAAGCCCTCCGGCCACCTCTCATTTAAACACCACCACCTCTCGGCCAAAAGAGGTGTTGAACCAAACCTTACCAAAACTGCGCAAAATCACTCCGGATCCCTCTCCGGACATAGAGAACTTGATCCCCGCTGAAATCCAGCCCTAAAACCCTCTCACGTGAGTCGATTTTGGAGGTGAAATTCAAGCCCAAAACCGGGACACTTCACCACGGTGAGTCGATCTTTAAATTGATTGACCCTACACCTTCACCGGACCAGTGGAGAAGTTCCCGAGCCAAAGCCCCCTCACCGGGCCGGCCATTGCTTCCGGCCTCGAAGCTTTGTGATCGGCCTTGGTCACTTTCATACTTAGACAATTCCCCAGAGCCAGAGACTTCATCTGGAGCTTGCTTGGACTCAATCAAAGGTGACACAACTCTCAGATCGAAGCTTCACTTCTCTGAACAAAGGTATGAACTCATTCTTCCTCCCGAGCTCCTGGAGATTCTCCATTTAATTTGGGTTAATTTCATAGCTTATAAACTGTATGGATGTGTTCGTCTCTTCAAGATGAATTCATAGAGTATAAGAACTCGAAAATCCATTGAGAATCGAGAGAGATATTAGGGTTTGAGTGTGGACGGTCACGGGTGCACACCAGTCGTAGACGATGACCAGGAGTCGTTGGATCACGCGTGTATCGAGCGGACGGTCAAGATCAAGCCAGATAGCGGAATGTTAAGTGAACCACGGGCCTCTAGAGCGCTGAGTCAGATGGTGGCACCGAATCACAGAGCGACACGTGGGCTTTCAATCCGGACAAGGATGACACGGCGCCGAGTCGGATAAGTAGAAAATTAGGATATTTTTGAATTATTTAAATACCAGAACTTCAAAATTTTATATCTTTGCATAGAAAAATCACAAAAATAAAATAAAAATACCCTCTTGCTCAGTGAATAGAGGAGAATAATGTGGAAAAGAAATCAAGTTAATTGGATGAGTAATTTATTTTTAATTATTTATTTACTGTTTCCAATGTTTTGATTCTCCATTTGCATAGACAACTCACCATGGCATTAGACCATAGGGCTTTTAAAGCCTCTGATCTTGGGAACATTCCCTGAATTTTTCAAGGTCAAAGGCCATCTCTGTGAAAAGTTATTGGATTTTCAAGTTCATGTCACTGTTTTAGGTATTTTAATTCCAATAATTAGCATGTTTTAAAATAAATTCTAGGAAACATTGGTGATGTTTCTTAGGACCAGGGGACCAATATATTTTGAGTTAATTCATTCATAGTAACCCTAATTGGCCTAAACTCCCAAAATTGAATTTGAATTAATTACGGTTAACCACACACCAAATTGACTTGAAAACAATTCTCCATTGCACTTTAAAGTTAGAGGAACCTTACATAAAATTTTGAAATCAATTGGACTTGATTAACCCTACCAAATGGATTGATTAAGCCTCATAAGCAAAATGGAACTTTAAAAATTAATAACTCCAAAAATACTTTCAAAAATTCACAAAAATGGTTTTGGAGCTTCTCTAATATCAGAGGAGTTCAGGAAAATTAAATTTTGAATTTTCTAAAAAAAGTTCATTTTTCACAATATTTTAATATTTTAATAATTAAAAAATAATAAAAATCACAAAAATATTAAAAATCATAAAAATGTTACATTTTGACTCCTAATCACTTAGGAACAAACCAAATATTTTTCCTAAGTCCCTAGGATAAGATATTGAATTTTAAAGGCTTAATGTAATTTTTAATATTGAAAAATGAATTTTCAACCTTTTTCACTAAAATAATTCTGATAAATTAAGGAAAATTTAGAAAATTATAAAATTTGTTTTTCTGGACTCTTTGAGGTCAGAGAAATTTATGAAAAATATAAAATCTATTTTTCAATTTTATTTTATTTTAAATTAATTAATACTCTAAAATTCAAAATAATTATAATAAATAAAATATAATTCAAAAAATTACAAAAATTGGTCCAAGTGGTGCTCTAGTCATTTGGAACATCCCATAATTTTCTTAAGGACGGAAACTTTACATTGGTCATGTTGTTGAATTTTCTTTGAAAACCCCTATTTTCTACTAAAAATAATTATATAAATAAATTAAATTCAGAAAAATCACATTTTCTCCTCTAATGTCTTAATTGACATGTGAATGAGGTGACATAAAAATTTTAAATTCATTTGAACTCAATTTAGTGAGTTATGAAATAAATAAGCTTAAAAGGGCATAAAGGTAATTAAAAATTTTATCCCTTAATTAAAATTTTAGGTTTAATCAAAATGGAGGGTGAAATATTTGATTCTAACTTTCTCTTGGATGATTGAAACTTAGGGAAATTAAAACGGCAGAAACCCATTAAGTACTTTGAAAATATCAAAATGAAACTCTAATTAATTAAATAATTTTGAGAAGAATATATTTAAAATTTGGATTATTAAAATAGGGATATTATTAAGAGTATATTTATTCTTTAATTTAAAAATCCCTAAATGAGTCGCTTTAACAATATTTAGTTCTTAATTAAAAATTAAAATAATAATCTAAATTAAATAAATTAAAAATTAAAAGAAGATAACCTTTAAACGAATTAAAGCTTAAAATGTTAAATGGTCTAATAATTAAAAATCAAATTTAAAATCTTGGAATTAAGTTAAATTAAATTAAATTAAGTTAAGTCAAAGTTTAAATTAAATTAAATTAACACCTTAACAATTAAATTAAATTAAAATTAAATTAAAATTAAAATTAAACTAAAATTAAAATTAAATTAAAATTAAATTAAAATTAAATTAAATTAAATTAAATTAAATTAAAATCAAATTAAATTGAATTAAATTAAATTAAAATCATTTAACAACAAACCTAAATGAAATCATTAAGAGTTAAATCAAAATATATCAATAATATCAATACATTTTTCTATCTAAGTAAATTTAAAACATGAACATCAATTTGAAATACTAAGATAGTTAAAAGTGTAAAGATTTAAATTAAATCTAAAATAATTTGAACACTATTCCAAACTTAAAATTATTAATTAAGACCTCATAATTAAATTAAAACACTTTAAACCATTAACTCAAACTTTAAATTAAGAATGATTAAAATTCTCAATAAACCAACTTGCCATTAAAGGCTTTAATTATTATAACTCTTAAATAGAGTATTAAGTGAAATGTCACTTCATTCATCAGGTAATCAAATACCTAAGTTCACTGAGCAAGAGAGAAAGTTTAACTGAACTCCTGGATGATTAATTCATATGTGCAACTAAATTTACTTGGACTCAAAATGATTCCAGAAGTCTTGAAAAGATGTTTAGGACTCGTCCTAAACACTTCCTCAATATGACGGGTTGTTTTAGAAGAACAATTGAATTTAATCATTCATTAATGAAGAAAATCATCCTTAAACAAAACCAAGAACCTAGACGTCATAGGAGATGACTAGTTATAGGATTAGGAATTTGGTAGACAACCAAAACCCTTTCCCTTGGCTTTACCTAGGTATTTCTTGCAAAATATGTTTAAATGCTCTAACATGTGTTTTAAGTGCAACTTGGGATGACGGGAAGACCCTCCAGGTATGCTTTTATTTTATTGCAATTTACTTTATTGCAATTTACTTACATGCATTACGCTTTACTTTTTCTTGCATGATAAATAAGACTGTTACATGAAAACCAAAACCTTTAGGATAGTCCCTGAAATGAAACCAAAACTAAATTAAAAGTCATTGCAAGATAAAATTCACCGCCACAACATTCCAAAATATAAAACAACTCAAAATTTAATCACAAACAGAACAACAAATCTACAATTGCAACTAAATTAAAACGTCTCGTTGAATGATCGGGAATACCTCGGATGATGTAACCCACGTGTTGCTAACGAGATTTCCCACGGTCTAAATGAAAGTGCGGAACTCATTCAGTTGAGTTTAGCAAATTCATCTGGACCAAGTGAATTAGATGAAAATAACGGTATCGGGATGATGGAACCGTGGGATCTTAATCGGTTCTGTTAAAACAACTTTAAGATTTGTTTTAATTAAAATATTAAAAACACTTGGATTTTAAGATTTTCTCTAAACCAAAACACTTCTCTCATCTCCTGATTTATCATTTTCTAAAACTAAACCTCTGCAACAACAAGGAGCTCGGAGCATGGTGGGCAGCTCGGCCATCGTCATCAGCAAAACTCGGATCTACTTCAACAAAACTTTCTTAGAATTAAATAACCAAGCCATAGGACTTCGAGGTAGTTTGCCTAGTGCAACATAAATCCTCAACTCTTCGTTAGGCATTTGCATGATCATGTCATGTAAATTAAGCCCTAACCGGTCTTAGGACTCCGAGGTCGTCGTTCGGTACAACATAAACCCTCATATCTTCCAGGTTATTTGTATGATCATGTCATACAAATATAAGTCCTAATTAATTAAAATTGGCAGGATTGCAATATTAAATAAATTCCTAAATTGAAGTCAAACAATAGGATAGTTTGGGAAGTTGCCAAGATTCTTCTTGGAACCTCAGCTTCTCCTACTTTTCTTCCTTTAGACTCTTGAAATTAATTGTTCCAAATTTAATCCATTCCCTATTGAAATTCCAAAATTCAATCCTTTGAAACCTTAAACTTTGAAATTCTTGAGAGCAAAACCACTAATCATTATCGAGAGTTATTTTAAATGATTCTCGTCATTTAAGATGTAATTAACTATAGGGGCTTTCCCTTATAGGGAACTTTAAGAACCCAGGTAATATAAACCCTGTTTAATTTCTTTATATTAAACAGAGGAACTTGTCAGCTTATAAAATTGGTTCGCAGACCAAACAGATGTCACAAATCTTCTAGTTTATTTTACAGAGCCCCATCATCAAGCAGTGCGTCTATTCTTCGGGATAGATACACGGTTTGTGATGCGGTGCTCGTTTATATAAACTATTTGGGATGTGAGATCAGTTTGATTTCATATCTTAAAATTTTCAAATTTAAAATTATTTTCAAAATCAAATACTACTTTCTAAATTATATATATATATATAGTTAAATTTAAAATTTAAAATTCACCGACAACTTCTGTAGGCGACCCCTTTTTTTTTAAATACAACACAACCTAAAAATATGCCGACAAACCACATAAGATTGTATGGTTGAGAATGTAATTCATATGGTTGAGTGCAAATAAATAAGGAGATATACTTTGATGGGTGTAGAATTAGAGGACTTTAGAGTGACAAGCTAAAGCTCACAATTTGTTTTATTATTTTATGTTTTGATACGAGATGTTAGCCCCCAGATGGAGGGAATTGAGTAAACTCTAAGAGTGAGAGCTAGTTTCTTTCCTGCCTAACCCATCTTCAAGATCTTTAGAACACTAAATTAACCTATGTTCTTTATAGGATCTCTAGTAAGGGTAAAGAATATTATTGCCCCAATTTGGCACAACACATTTTAGATACTTCCACAACAAATATTTTCCACAACTTGTTACTGAATCGTAAAAAGGAAAAAGATAATTCATTTGCATAAGTTTTCATCTTACAAAAATTTAATTAAAATAGTTGCTTACTTTCATTTAAAATTATAAAATCAATAAATTGAATCAAATTTTATTTTCTAAAATATTATCTTTGGTTTAAGTAAAATCTTTTCTAAAGGTAAAAAGTTAATTTTCTGTTTCTAAATTAGAAGGAATTTTTCTTTATTAATTACTTTCCCTGTGGATTTGATATTTCGGAGCTTAATCAAAAAGTCTTATATTACTTGATAAATGATACATATATTTGCGTAGTATCCACATCATTAAATCATTAAAAAGAAAAAAAAAGTAGAGAGTATTAATATAAAAATCGTAAGCATAAATATCGGTGGATCAAGTTTTTGGCGTCGTTGCCGGGGAAAGAAATTTAATAAAGAAAATAATTTTAAGAAAAAAAATTCTTTTTACTGTTTAATGTTTTATTTAAACTTGTTAGATTTATTTTAGGAAATTTTTTTTATTTTATTTAATTATTGTGTATGCGTAGTTCAGGTTCTGAACAACTTGTGCCTTACGATTCTGAATTTGAAAGAACTATAAGAAAAATTAGAAAAACTAAAAATATAGAAAAAGACAAAAATATTAAAGAAATGGCAAATCAAGATAATTAAAATGCTGAAATCCATCAAGAAGTTAGACCTTTAAAAGATTATGTTAACCCTACAGTAGATGAATTTCCTGGAAATATTCAAAATCCTGTTGTAATTGCTAATTCTTTTGAACTAAAACCTACTATTATCCAAACAGTAACTAATAATCAATTTCGGGGTGCACCAACAAAAGATCTAAATTTACATCTTGCCAATTTTCTAGAATTGTGTGCTACATTTAAATATGATGGTGTTTCTGATGATGCTATTAGGCTTAAACTTTTTCCTTTTTCATTAAAGGATAAAGCTAAGATGTGGTTAAATTCTTTAGTACTTGGATCTATCAGAACATGAGGTGACTTAGCGCAATAATTTCTTACTAAATATTTTTCACCATCAAAGACTGCTAAGCTTAGAAATGATATTACATCTTTTTGTCAGTTTGAAGAGAAATCTATTTATGAAGCATGGGAACGTTTTAAAGATCTCCTAAGAAAGTGTCCACATCATTTGATACAATATTGGTTAATAATTCTAACTTTTTATAGTGGATTAGTTGGGTCTCTTAGATCTATAATCGATGCTGTTGGTGGTGGTTCATTA
Organism: Papilionanthe hookeriana x Papilionanthe teres; assembly: GCA_022702705.1. Lineage (NCBI taxonomy): Eukaryota > Viridiplantae > Streptophyta > Magnoliopsida > Asparagales > Orchidaceae > Papilionanthe > Papilionanthe hookeriana x Papilionanthe teres. Next base: position 2,202,133 of record CM040428.1, read on the forward strand.
ATGTCTAAATAGTTTGATGATGCTTATGATTTAATTGAAGAAATGGATAAAAAATAATTTTTCAATGGCTTTCTGAGAGGGTAAATCCTAAAAAGGTAGCCAGTATTCATGATTTTGATGCTTTTGCAATATTAGCAAATCAAGTTACTGTAATTTTAAGGAAGATTGACTAATTTGGAATGAATTATTGTCAACCAATTACAACAATTGAAGAAAATTCATTAGGCCAAATGGCAGATTCTCAAACATCTTTAGAAACTTTGAATGCCATAAAAAGGTCTAATAACCAATATTCTAATTATTATAACCCAGGTTGGAAGAACCATCCAAACTTTAACTAGAATAGCAATAAACAAGGTGGTAGTACTCACAATTGGGGAACATTTAAGTAAACCCATTGGGGAATTGGAACAACCAAGGGAATAGTAACTATAAACCTACTTATCCTTCTGGTTTTAACAATGGTTCACAATTTAAGGAGAAGAAATGTTCTATAAAAGAAGTGGTGTTACAAATGGGAAATCAATTGCAAAGTCAAGGAGCTACGATTAGAAATATTGAGAATCAATTGGGACAGATAGTCAATTCATTAAGTAATAGATCCTAAAGAATGCTTCTTAGTAATACAGAGATAAATCCAAGAGACACAAGATAAAGAGCAAGTAAAAGCTATTCAATTAAGAAGTGGAAGAGATTTGGAAGGTAGAGTTCAAAAAGAGATTGAAGTAGAGAAGGAAGAGGTTGAAGAACCAAAAGAAGACGCTCAGAATGGTTCAGAAAGACCTCTTTCCCCACCAAAAATTGATTTAAAAAAACCTCAACCACTATTTCCTCACAGACTTTGAAAACAGAAGTTGGATAAGCAATTTTTAAAGTTCTTAGAGATTTTTAAGAAACTTACAATTAATATTCCATTTGCTAAAGTCTTAAAACAAGTGTCAAGCTATGTGAAGTTTATGAAGGATATTTTAAACATGAAAAGGAAGTTTAAAGATAACAAGACTGTTACACTTAGTGAAGAATGTAGTGCAATATTTCAGAAGAAGTTTCCTGAAAAGCTTAAAAACCTTGGTAGCTTCACAATTCCATGTGCAATTGGAGACAGATTTTATGGAAAAGCTTTATGTGATTTGGGTGCAAGAATTAACCTTATGTCATTATTTATATTTAACATAATGGGATTAGGAGAAATAACCCCTACTACTATAACTTTGTAATTAAGTGATCGTTCAATCACATATCCTAAAGGAGTTATAGAAGATGTTTTAGTAAAGGTAGATCAATTTATTTTTCTTGTTAATTTCATTGTATTTGATATGAAGGAAGATAAGGAGATGCCTATTATTTTGAGGATTCCTTTCCTAGCTACAGGAAGAGCAATGATAGATGTACAAAAAGGGGAATTAATTATGGGTGTCAATGATCAGACTGTTACATTAAATATTTCAAAATCAATGAAATATCCTATCAGAGGTAAAGATGATGAATGTTTCAGGATGGATGTTATAAAATATTTGAGTGAATGCCATTTCAAACAAATTATGAAGAAAAATTTGAAAGTGAATAGTTGGAACACGAGTAAGAAGAGGAAACACAATATTCTAATTACTTTAATGAGGAAGACTTAAATTCTATTTGAGAAAGTTTTGAAGTTTTAGACATGAAGAACAATGATGAATCTTTTTATCCATCAATTGAAAAACCTCCTAAACTTGAGTTTAAGCTACTTCCCGAACATTTAAAATATGTCTTTTTAGGTGATTCCTCAACTTTTCCTATTATAATTTCCTTGAAATTAACTTCAGAAGAAGAAGAGAGTTTGCTTCAAATTCTAAAGAAATATAAGAAAGCCTTTAGATGGACCATTGCTGATATTAAAGGAATCATTCCTTCAATTTGTATGCACATAATCTTTATGTAAGCAAACTATAAACCCAGAATTGATCCTCAAAGGAAATTAAATCCTATTATTAAAGAATTTATTAAGAAAGAATTTTTAAAGTGGTTGGATGCTGGAATTATCTACCCTGTTTCAGATAGTGCATGGGTTAGTCATATTCACTGTGTTCCTAAGAAAGAAGGAGTAACTGTAACTGTTGATGAGAAGAATGAATTAATACCAATGAGACAAGTTACAGGATGGAGAATATGGATTGATTATTGAAAATTAAATCTTTCCACAAGGAAAGATCATTTTCCACTTCCCTTTCTTGATCAAATGTTGGATAGACTAGCTAAGTATAAATACTTCTATTTTCTGGAAGGTTATAATGGTTAATACCAAATACAAATTGCTCCAGAAGATCAAGAGAAAACAACATTTACCAGTCCTTATTATACATTTGCTTTTAGAAGAATGCCTTTGGTTTATGTAATGCCCCTGATACATTTCAAAGATGTATGATGGCAATTTTTTATGATTTAATTGAAAAATGAATTGAAGTATTTATGAACGATTTTTTAGTGTTTGGAATTTCATTTGAATCATGTTTAGAACATGTATCCAAAGTTCTGAAATGCTGTGAAGAAACAAATCTAGTCCTTAATTGGGAAAATTTTTAGTTTATGGTAGCAGGAGGAATTGTTTTAGGACATCAAATTTCAAAAAAACGTATGGATGTAGACCATGCAAAAATTTAAGTGATCGCTAATTTACCTTACCCAAAAAATGTAAGGGTGATTAGGAGTTTTTTGGGACATTTTGGATTCTACAGATGTTATATTAAAGACTTTTTCAAAGATTGCTAAGCCTCAATGCCAGTTATTGGAAAAAGATGTCATTTTTTATTTTAATGAAGATTGCCTAAAAGCTTTTGAGTTAATTAAGGGTCTGTTTGGTTCGGCTGCAGATTCTCAGCTTTCAGTTGCGAGTCTGTCTTGCCCTGGAATCAGTACGAGGAAGAAGCTGCATAGAAGTTAGGTCGTATGTTTGGTTCGAGTTGCGTGGCTAACTTTGCAGGGCGGCTTTTCATGTAAAAATGACCAAACTGCCCTTGTTTATTAAAACTATTTTAAATTTTCAAATTGAAATAACAGATGCTAAAATGACTACTAAAATGAAGAAATAGATACATTAATGTTGCAATCTAAATTCCATATAGAAGAGATAAGAAGCCTTCATGTGATGTTCACTACTCTAGAAAAAGTGATTAGCCCTTATACACTTCCATTTCAACATAAGGATTATTGTAAATAATAGATCCTAATGCAAATAGGCAAGCAACTATTCAATATGCATTGCCTAAACTTCACATAAGGATTACTGTAAACAATATGCATTTCACGAACTTCGACTTTTAACCAAAGCATGTAAATATGTTGCGAATTCATTTAAGCGAGGAAAGAAACGATCATCGAGTTCACTCCACAGACACCATCAAAGCAATCTCGCAACACTTGTAATAAATAATGGCGTGCGATTAAGATAAAGTTAAGTTCATTAGCATATAAATGCAGTGGTTATGAAGAGCTTATACCATGGTAATCCTTGAATATTTAGCACCTCCAACTATGGAATTACTTAAACCTTGTCATTCTCATGGAATTCATAATCAAGCCACTTTGATTTTGGCATGTTAAAAAGGTACAGTGATCTCTAGTGGGGAAGCTACCCAAAAGGTGGGTGAGTTTCCCACTCCAAACACACGTTCAAATTGATTTACTCCATATTACTAAAGCAATGAAGAACAGAAATAATTAGATGAAAAGCCTAAATATACTGCAGTGGGTTTTGCCATTAAAAAAAAGGCAAACATGCCCTGAAAATTCTTCCCAACTAGAAGAAACAAAAGCATTTTGTACCTGCCAACCATTCTCCATCATTTAAATTTTAAATTGAAGATAGTATATATAGTGTAAAGATTCCATGCAGGGGAATGAAAGAAGTAGGCTTTTCATATCCACATAATTGCAACAATAAAAATACACCAATCCAACCAACAATTCTAAATTCGTGACAGTGAAATAGCGGTTGCCCAAAACAAATGCATAGGTCATCCAAGCTAGTCCTCTAAACCTTCAATATCACATATTTGGAAAAGATGAGATAAATGGGGGAGCAATTCATCTAAACCTTTAAGATCACATTAAGCATAGTATAACCCTATACTCATAAATCCCTCCAATCAAGAACTATTTCAATGTAATGTATATACCATAATTTGCCTCACAAAGAGCAATTGAGTAAAGATCGTTATAAAATAGCTAACAAAATTAATCAAGAGAACAACTAGGGAGCTAAAGCTACAGAAAAGAAATAAGAAAACTTCACAAGATTTTAAAACTTCACAAGCTCATATCAATTACTCATATCAATTGCTCAAGGTATAAGAAAACTTCAACAAGATTTTAAACCCACTCTAAACCCTAAATAGTGGAAAGCATTGTACTATAAAACTGTAAAGCAGAAATTGTTTCCACTTTGGGAGGATTTTATAACACCTGGACTAACAAAACACAAAAAAATCCTTCAACCATGACATAATAAGAGAGGAGGAGGAGGGAAAAGTCATGAGAGGAGGAAGAAGAAGAGGCGTTACCGTGAGATTCATCGTAGAGGAGGAGCGAGCAGTTTGGAGGAGTGGCGTAGAGGGGACAAGAGAGCCACCAAATCTTATCTGGTAGGGTAAAGAAAACTTATAGCAAGGTAGCGAAGGTAAAAAGCCGCGTGAGAATGCCAGGCCAAGGGGCCCTCTTCACGGCGGGCGTTGTTGACCTCATTTTTGATGAGGTCTTCTCTTCTTCTCTTTAGTACTTAGGATCTAGCCTTAGGCTTTTCCTTTGACTATCTTAGAGGACTAGAATTGGGACCCACCTTTTAGAAATTCAAACCACTTCTAAACTCCACTGCAAACTCCACAAACTTGACTATAGACCCCTAATCACCTAGAGGGTTGAAATCGAATGTGGAAGTTTAAAGGATGAGTTCTATAGGACTCTTTGGCCTTAGGGCCGCCACAGGTGGCTGCAGTGCAGTGAAGGGCTGACTTACACATACACTACACCTATGCACTACACTTTCACACACTTCCTAAAAACACACCCTTACCCGACTTAACTTCCGACTCATGTAAGTGATTCGCATGGATGGTCGCTTAACCCTAAGCCACATGCTAAGAGGGTTAGGAACAACATAGTGAATGCCTCAAATGAGTCTCTTCATGGCTCATGTGGGCTTGATATGGCTTCATGGCTCAACAAAAATGATTTCATTCCACTTACATCCACCCGATCTTCAATTTTCCAAATTTTCGATTTTTGACCCCGGGACCGACACCATGACTACTGCAAGCGCGAATAGCCAGAATTTCTCGAAAATTTCCAAATTACCCAAAATTCTCCAAAATCAATCCCAAACATTTCCACATCACTCAAATTGATCATCCATATCCAAAAATATCAAAAATTCCAAAAATACCCCCGATACCTTCCAAATACCCAAAATACCCCTTTTGACCCAAAAATCCAAAAATTCAGAAAATTCCCAGAAAATTCCAGAAAATCCCAAATATTCCCAATTTCATTTTGTTCAACTACACCATGGGCCAATTTTGTCAATTTACCCCACTTTTATCAAAACCCCCAATTTGACCCATTTTAACCCAAAGTAAACCCGATGTCAAACCAAACCTACCCAATTGACCCAAATTCTGGTCCAATTCAATTCTAAACTTCAATTCAACATCCCAACACCAATCTAGACCAAATCCGAAGCCCAATTTGATTGGCATTGGGATCGATTTCACTTTTGGCCTTAAAACCCGATTTGGACTATGACCCGAACCTAACCCAAACTCACCCGATTCAACTCCAATTAACCCCAAATCTTTTCCAAACCTTTCTTAACATCCCCATGAACAAAACACTAACATGATTTGCTCAAAATTTAGACCCAAACCCCACTCAAATTCAACCCGAAATCAAAAGGCCCAATTTTGACCTAAACCTCAAACCTAGCCCAAATGAGCCCGAACCCCAAAATCAAAACCCAACCAAAGCCAAAACCTCTTTGAAACACTCCCAAAAACATTTCCCAACATTAATTTTACATCAATTTCAACTCTAGCCCAACTTTGGCCCATGGTAGCTCATTTTGGCCCACTTTAGCCTCTTTACCAAAAGCCATATCCGACCCGATTCAAACCCAAATCACCTCGAATTTGTTTCAAACCACTCATGAAGCATCCCTAAACCAAACTCAACAATTATTTGGCCCAAGCCTTTACCAAAATTTCATCCCAAAAATCCATTTTAAAATTCAAAAGCCCACTTTCCTAAACCATTTAAAAGCACATCTAAAACCATTTCAATGAGCCCAAATTTGGCCACTAAAGCCCACATGACATTTCCATTTGCCATCCATTTAATCAAAGCCATTCCCTAAGTTATAATTCCATCATCAAACAATTCCAAATCAAGCCCCATACAAATTCACACCAAAATATCCAAAATTCTTAAAACCATTTTTATGAAATTGACCCGACCTTTTCCCGAAGCCGAATGGAGCCATGGAGCCATGCACGAAGCCATATGCGAAGCCATGAGAGCCTCTTTACATGTCACCATGCCATTTTGGGCAAAAGGAGGAGGCTCTTTCCTTAATTCCTAAAGGTGATTAACCACTCCCATGATTCCCCTTAACCATGCTTATGCCTAATTGTGCTTGGATGGTGACTTGACCCTGCTTGATTATCTTGAGCCGAATCACTTTTCCCTCGGCCAAAACCAAGCCTTGGGTGGTGCACCTAGCCCGAGTGGAGGGGTTGACCAATTTGAGCCAAAATAAGCCCTCTCCATTCCATTCTAATCCGAAGCCTTTTACACATGGCATTTGCCGATTGCCTACACTAAACCCGGCCACGACCCACTGAACAGATGGTGACCGATGCACGGCCGGCCGGCCACGGGCCGCCGGAAAACACCATGGCCGAAACCTTGGGAGGAGCCGAACTTTGGAATTCTCCCTTGTTGAGGCTGCCCATGCCTAGTGGCCACCATGGTGCTGTTCTTCACATGCCGAGAGCGGTCGATCCCGGCCCTCGGCTCCCCCAGGAGGCCCTCCGACATCTCTGATTTAAACCCCTCACCTTCTCGGCCATGAGAAGTGCTTGAACCGAACCTTGCTGAAACTGCGCAAAATTGTTCCGGACTCCTCCCCACACACGAGCACTTGATCCCGGTGAGATCCCCTGCCATTTCTTCTGCGTGAGCTCGATTTCGAGTTGAAATTTCACCCAAAACCGGGACACTTCTCCACGGTGAGCCGATCCCCGAATTGATTGGTCCTACACACCGCACCGGAGTCGAGGAAGGTGTCCGCGGCAAAAGCCCCATCTCCGGGTCACCCGGTTGTTCCGGACTCCGAAGGTTGTGATCGGCTTTGGTGGAAATCACACTGAGCGATTCACCGCATCCCCGGGCTTCATCCCTAGCCTCCTGCGGCTCCGACGAACGTGCCGAGCATCTCGATCGAGGCTTCACCTCTCGAGCTAAGGTATGAATTAATTCTTCATCCCGAGCTTACGGAGATTCTCCATTTCAAATGCCTTAATTTCGATGCATGATAGCCGTATAGATGTGTTCGTCTCTTGAGACGAATCCGTAGAGCATAAGAACATAAAAATACGTTGAGTATCGAGTGAGATCTTAAGGATTTAGTGTGGACGGCTCTCGGGTGAGGACACTTGGGGACGATGAACGGATGCGCGTCCATTTAATACACGCGCGGACGAACGGCTCGGATGGCGTCGGACCGGGAGACGGTACGAGAACCGCGGGGCCGGGTTGCGGCTCGGATGGCGGCGTCGAATGGGAGCGCGCCGCGTGTGCATTCGGAGGCTGCCAGGGTTGACGCGGCGCGCGTGGATAAATAGAAAAATAGGGTATTTTCTATTTATTTAATTCCCTAAACTTGGAAAATTCATATCTACTGTGTAGAAAAATCACAAAAATAAAATAAAAATACCCTCTTGCTCGGTGAACGAGAGGAGAATAGTGTGGAAAAGAAATCATTCGATTTTGTCCAGTATTTTATTTTTAGTAATTTATTTACTCTCTTCATACATTTAATTCTCCATGCATTCATACAATTCACCATGGCATGAGACCATAGGGCTTTTGAAGCCTACGAATTTGGGAACATTCCACGAATTTTCCAAAGTCGAGAGGCCATCCTATGAAAAGTTATTGATTTTCAAATGCATGTTGCTATTTTAAGTATTTTAATTCCAAAAATTAGCATGTTGTAAAATAAATTCTAGGAAAATTTGGTGATGTTCCATATGACCGAGAGAACCACTAGGAAAAATAGGATTTGGGTTAATTCACTTAAATTAACCCTAATTGGCTTAAACACCCAAAATAGATCTCTAATTAATTAGAGTTAACTATAGATCAAATTGACTTGAAATCAATTCTCCACTGACCTTTAGGATCGGAGGAACCCATCATAAAAATTTGAGGTCGATTGGACTTGGTTAGCCCCACTAATTAGGTTGATTAAGCCGCTTAGTCATTTTAAACTTTAAAAATTCATAACTTTCAAAATATCTTTCAAAAATTCACCAAATTGGTTTTGGAGTCTCTACGATATCGGGGAGTTTAAGAAAATTAAAATTTCAATTTTCTAAAAAAGTTGATTTTTAATATTATTTTAATATTTTCAATAATTAAAAAAATAATAAAAATCACAAAAATAATAAAATTCACCAAAATGTCATATTTTGAATTTTAATCACTTAGGAACAAATCCCATATTTTTCCTAGGTCTATTTAGTGAGATATTAATTTTTTAAAGCTCTAGGGTAATTTTAAAATTAAAAAAATATATTTTCTAGCATTTTCACCAAAATAATTATAATAAATCAAGAAAAGGTCGAGAAAATTGTGAAGTTTGGTTCTCTGGAATCCTTGATATCAGAGAGAATTTTAAAAATTATAAAATTTATTTTTCAACATTTATTTTATTTTTAAATTAATTAATACTCCAGAACTTAAAATAATTCTAATAAATAAAATATAATTCAAAAAATTACAAAATTTGGTCCAAGTGGTCCTACTGGTCATTAGGAATGTCCCTAATTTTCTTAAGGACAGAAACTTTCCCTTGGTCATGTTATTGAATTTTCCTTGGAAATTTCTCTTTTCTACAAAAAATAATTATATAAATAAATTAAATACGAGAAAAATCACATTTTCTCCTCTCATGTCTTTATTGACACATAAGTGAAGTCACATAAAAATTTCGAAGTTCATTTGAGTTCGATTTAGTGAGTTATGAAATTATTAGGCTTAAAGGGCAAAATGGTAATTAAAATTTTAACCCTTAATTAAAACTTTAGGTTTAATAAAAATTAACAAGTAAAATATTTGATCCTAATCTGATTTGGATGATTGAAATTTAAATAATTGAAGGGTAGAAACCCATTAAGTAATTTAAAATGATTAAACCTTAATTAAATAATTAATTGAATTTGGAAGAATAATAAGATTGGAATTATTAAAATAGGGATATTATTAGGAAGAGATTTATTCTTTAATTTAAAAATCCCTAAATTTAATCATCCCATCAATACTCAACTCTTAATTAAAATGATAACTCAAATTTAAAATATTAAAAGACTTAATCATTAAATAAAAATTAAATCATTAAACTCTTTCAAAAATTTTAAATTAAATTAAATTAAATTAAGATTAAAAGTTGAATTAAATTAAATTAAATGAATTAAATAAATTAAATAAAATTAAATTAAATTAAATAAATTAAATTAAATTAAATAAATTAAATTAAATTAAATTAAATTAAATTAAAAATTAAACTAAATTAAATTAAGAAATTAAATCAATTAAATTGAATTGAATTAAATTAAATCAAATCGAAACTAAATTGAATTAAATTGAATTAAATTAAATTAAATTAAATTAAATTAAATTGAATTAAATAACCTCACTTAAGACATGAAGAAATAAATCTAAAATAACTTGAACATTATTCAGAACTTAAATCATTAATTTGAACTTAAATTTGGATCACGAAATCATTAAATATCATTTTGCCCTTAGGAGCTTTAGTTATCATAACTCCTAAATAGAACATTAAAATGAAATGCTACTTCACTTATAGGATATTCGAATGTCTAGTTCCGTTGAGCAAGTTAACAAAATTTGAAAACCTCGGACGATCGATTCACTTACACGATTAAATTCATTTGGACTTAAAACAATCCTAGAAATATTGAAAAGATGTTTAAGATTCTTCTTAAGCACTTCCTCGATATGATAGGATATTTATAAGAACAATTGAACTTAATTGTTCTTTGATGAAGAAAATCGTCTTGAGCTAAAAACATGAGAACACTAGACGTCGTAGGAAATGACTAGCTATAGGATTAGGAATTTGGTAGAAAACCATAAACCTTTCCCTTAGCTTTACCTAGGAACTTGCTTAAATATTCTAATTGTGTTTTAAGTGCGGCTTGGAATGACGGGAAGACCCTCAGGGTACGCTTTTATTTTATTGCGGTTTATTACATTGCGAATGCACTTTATTTTTCTTGCATGATAAACAACGAGTTGCATGAAAACCGACACCTTTAGGACAGAAACCAAAGCTGAAACCCATAATTAAATTAAAAGACACTACAAGATAAAATTCACCTCCATGACATTTCGAAATATAAGACAACTCAAAATTTAATCACAAACGAGAACACAAAACTACAATTACGACTAAATTAAAACGTCTTGTTGGATGATCGGGAATACCTCGGATGATGTAACCTACGTGTTGCTAACGGGATTTCCACGGTGCTAAATGAAAGTGTGGAACTCATTCGGTTGAGTTTAGCAAATTCATACGGGACTAAGTGAATCCGATAAAAATAATGATGCGGAAGGATGGAGCCAGTGGGATCTTAGCAGGTGTCGTTATAATCGACTTTAAGATTTGTTTTAATTAAAACACAAAAAAAACACTTGGAAATTAAGACTTCTCTAAACCGAACGCTTCTCTCATCTCTTGATTTATGATTTCTAAAACTAAACCTCTGCAACAACAAGGAGTTTGGAGCATGGTGAGCGACGCGGCCATCGTCGTCGGCAAAACTTGAACCTACTTGACAAAACTTTCTTAGAATTAAATAACAAAGCCATAGGACTTCGAGGTAGTTTGCACTAGTGCAACATAAATCCTCGACTCTTCGTTAGGCATTTGCATTGCAAATTAAACCCTAACAGGTCTTAGGATTCAGAGGTAGTCGTCAGATACGACATAAACCCTCATATCTTCAGGCGATTTGTATGATTACATCATATAAATATAAGCCCTAATTAATTAAAATTGGCGAGATTAAAACATTAAATAAACATTAGGACTTTCTTAAATTCGAAGCCGAACAATAGGGTAGTCGGGAAATTATCGAAGTTCACTTCGAATCCATAATTTCTCCTACTTTTCTTCCTTTGAATTCCCAAAATAAAAATGTTCTAAATTTGATCCATTCCTTATTGAAATTTCCAAAATTCGATCCTTTGAAAACTTAAACTTTGAAATTCTTGAGAGCGAGAATTATTGATTATTATCGAGAGTTTTCTTAGGTGATTCCGTCACTTAAGATGTAATTAGCTATAGGGGCTTGCCCTTATAGGGAACTTTAAGAACCGGAGTAATATAAACCATGTTTAATAGTTTCATATTAAGCGGGGAATTTGTCGGCTTATAAAATTGGTTCGCGAGACCAAACGGATGTCACGAAACCTTTCTAGTTTATTTAATCGAGCCCCATTATCGAGCGGTGTGTCATTCTTCGGGATAGATACACGGTTTGTGGTGCGGCGCTCGTTTATATAAACTATTCGGGATGTGAGATCGGTTTGATTTCATATCTTAAAATTTTCAAATTTAAAATTATTTTCAAAATCAAATACTACTTTTCAAATTATTTATTTAAATTAAATTAAAATTCGCCGACAATTTACGTAGGCGACTCTCTTTTCGAAATAAAACACATAACCTAAAAATAGTGCGAGACATATTTACGGCGACTCACGTGAGGAAAAGTTCCTCTCTCCATTTTAATCGAATAGTTACGCTTTCAAAAATCGGTAGTGTATCCATGTCACTAATGGATCGAACTACCCTTCTTTCGTTGGAATACTTGTGTTCATTTCTACCTTGAACAAGTATAACCAACATTCTCTCGGATTTAGGAGCACTTGTTTAGACACCCATAAACGAGAGAGGTTCAGAGATCCTTTACCTCATTTACGAGGTGGGGTGGACCCCGATAGGTGTTAGTTTAGGAGTGATCCTTCGAATCGAGAAGTCTTGCTTAAGACTCTCTTTTCCTTTCCGACTCAGATTCGGATTCCTTACCTTCTCTACACCTTTGAACACTCAGTTCTAAATAAACAAACCCTCTAATAAGTGATTCTTTTAATAAGTGATTCCTTCTTATAAATACATGAACAAGAATGAGTTCGGACTCTTTTCGATTCCTTTCTTTTCGTCCTAAAGAAAAGAAGCATAACTTGGGACCGACGACCGGAATCTACCTGCGGAAATGGAAGCCCCAAGCGGTTTTCTCCTTCACCAATGGATTTGGACCTCGTCATGCATAAGGATGAGTTGCCGAACGATGGAATCATCCGATTTGGACGAGGATTTGAAAACACGAACGTCGAGGTCACCAACGTCTCCTCTTTGCCGCGATGAACAAGGTACACGAAGGTGAAGAGCCGTTGCTCGAATTGACCTTAGGTCGACCAAGAATTCCCTCCTCTGCGAAGGATCCGATTAAGAGGAATACTGATGTCCACGGGAGGATCATTCTTTCTACCCCAGTTGAGTCTAGTTGTTTCACTTTGCCCAGAGCTTTTGCCGAATCGAAGGGAAAGAAATCCGGAATTATGATGGACATGTTGCACGTGGAGGGTACGGATCTTCTGTAAGACCTTCGTTTTCGAGATCGGGTCCGGTTCGAAGATTCCGTCACTAACGAGACCCGGAGAAGAAACGAAAATAGAAGGATCGCTAAAGAAGCCGAAGTTTCTGAAATTGCTTTCTAGAAGAAATTCGGAAGCTGCAGGAATATACACCATTGCTGAATACATACCACTCGTTGGGAGGAAGCGGGTTTCATCCCCTCTCCGCCGCGGAAGATGAAGAAAATATTCGCGAGATTCTTTGCCAATTACCACGACCCGCATATTACAACGATAGCCGCGAAAAGAACTAGAACTACGCGGTTTGCTCGTTGCAGAACTTTGGTAGAAAAGTTAGCGAAGAAGGAAAAGCGCCGTATCGAAATTCTACGGAGGATAGGGCGGGTGCCGGTCGAATCCGTCTTGGGCCCCGAGTAGAGCCGCCATCATGGCGAGAAAAGCCGAGTAAAAGAATGAAGGCTAGTCGCTTTGTTGTCGTCTCGGGATTACAGATTAGGGAGGATACCACCTTCCGGCATTTGGCGAGACGGACCATGCGGTCTAGACCTTCTGTTGCCGGAAGGATGGTATGGCGTCCCTCTGCGGGCGATTGAGATTGAAACGACGGCCGAGAAGAAAGTCTCGCCGGGAGACTTGAATGCGAAGAAAGTCTCTACGCGATGAAGGGGACCCGTGAGAAGGGGACCGGCGGCTATCGCACGACAACCACGAAGACACACGAAAGCCCGCTAGAAGATGCCATGGAAAAGTTGAGAACCGATGTCAGAGCGGTTGGCAAAAGAAAGAGAGGAAAAGTTCGGAGACGAGATTGATTCATCGGAATTTATGGACGACGAATACGCGAGAAATCAACATGGTTGAGACACGAGCTTCATCGGCTTCGCGAGGTGCTCCTGCGGCCGCGCGAAGAGAGGAGCCGGGCGATGAGAAGACGGCTTCGGGGAAAAGACGACACGATCGCTCGAATGGCGAAAAGGATGGAAGAGATGGCCGTAGCTGCGGCCGCTCTCCGGAGTCGAAATACTGACCACGAGGGAGACACCCCGAGAGGTCATTCACATTGTGGACGGAGGAAAGGAGATTACGTCCGTCGATGGGGATGATCGGCTAAAAAGGATACAACACGAAGTATGATTCTGAAAAGGATATCGAGAACTTGGTGGAACGGCGAGTGCGAGAAGCCTTAGCACGATCGAAGAGCGGGACATCCATTCGGACGGGTAGACCTTACCCGGAAGAATTCGACGACATCCGATACCGAAAGGCTTCGTGCCACCTCGGTTCGAGACCTTCGATGGAGCAGGAACCCTCGACGGCATGTGGCACACTTTCGTGCCGGTTGTTGCGATGCGGCGGGAGCGATGCATTACTCTTCGACGGTTCGTCGGCGGTGCATCGGGAATCGCCTTCGGCGGGTATGCGGAGTTGCCAGACGGTTCGGTTAAGACATTCTCGGAGCTAGAGAACCTCTTCATCGAGCGATTCGCGGAGCTCGGCACCACATCAGCTATAGGTGATTTAGTGGTAGAAAAACAAAAGCCGAATGAAACTTTGGTGGATTACATACTCAGATGGAGGAACTTAAGTATGAAGTGTGAACCACAGCTACGAAACGGCATGCGATCGGCATTTTGCTAAAAAGCATCCATGGCCGATAGCACTTCTCCTCGAGGATTTCTTATTAAGACTTTCGAGAAGTTGTTAAGCAAGGCGGAAGCTTGCAAGAAGAGGCGAAGCAATTAAGTTTCACCGAACAAGACGGACAAACAAAAGCACGTAAAGACTTTTGAAAAGAAATCCGGGATCGTCGCGGCGGTTGACAAAGGCGAGCAGCCGTCTGAAATACCACAGAACGGCGCAACAACCACAACGGAATTACCGGCAACCCGGCCCGGCTATCGGTCATCTCCGCGGTATGAACAGCCGTCCCGCCCGCGACGTACATTAAGAGAGCTTTTGAGCGAGAGAATATCCGTTCAAGAATGAAGCGATGCTGAAAATGTTCCGCGGTCGATGAAGACTCCGGATTTCCAGTTGCCGAGCCTAAAAGACCGGAGGAAGTCGATAAGAAGGGTGATCCCGACTTTTGCCCTTACCACGAAATGCTTGGACACAAAATAGAAGATTGCATTACCTTGAAAAGTTGGCTCGATGACGACTGCGGAAAGGGAATATAACGATCCGAAAGAGTACATGAAGGAACCCCGAAAGGAGGTTCGTCGATGTTATCTCGGCTGATCCCATCATTCAGATAGATCCACATACAGCGACGATGGATGGACTACCGCTTGGACGAGGTCTTCGAAAAGATTTTAGACGGCATCCGGACCGCTTCGGTGCGAGCTTCGATTCGAGTTTGAAACACAGTTAAGCCGGTCTTATCACTTGCGATAGAAGAACCACCTCGACGGGAGACGATTGAAGAGAAGAAGAAAATTGACGAAGAAGAAGGCGAGGCACCTAAGGCTAGGCTAGGGGCTGCTTATCCTAGGATAGTTGTTTCGATTCGGGGGAGAAATCCCTCGAACCCACGACTACTGTATGATTATCTACTCACTTCGGTGGGATCATATAATGATAAGGGTGATGGCGTTGGCTACGTTTTGGTTGTTTCTAACGATTACGTAACTAACGATAATCCGGATATCGATTTCGATACCAACGACAATTCTCGAATCATACACGATCTCGACGAAGCAAAATAATGAAGAAGACATCCATCGAGGAGGTTACGAGAGTTCAACGAAGCAACGAATGCTATGCGTGAGTTTCGAGGAGCTCCGGTCGCGATAGAGTTAGAGCCTTCGGACTGCGAAGTCGATCCGGAAGAGTACGTCATTCCGATTCGAAAAGACACGGCGAGCTCGACGATAGATTCGGAGGAAATTACGGAAGTCGACTTAAGAAGTGGGAAAGTTCTACCTCAGAGAATGGGTCCGAAAGACGAAGGAAAGCGGGTGGTTGTTCGGGAAGAACCAACCCGGCGGAAAAATACCCGTTCGAGAAGAAGCGGAGACACATGAAAACAAAGTGGACTACAACGTCTTGGCCATCTTAGGAAACTACCGACCAGGCGAGCATCTACGACGCTCTCATCTTATCGAAGGAGATGAGAGAAGCTCGATCGAGGCCTTACTTGATCCGGAAATTTGCTTAGCTCGAATGGCGGAGAGTCCTTAGATGAGGTTTGCTCGTTAAAAGAACGACGAGGTGTTACCTTCGCGGACGACGACCTACTTACTTGGAACGGCGGATCCATGACCGGCAGTTGTACATTTCGATTCTGATCGGAAAATTTACACTCTCCGGAGTATTGGTGGATCCGGGAGCATCGATCGATATAATGAATCTTCGAACGCTAGCATACTTGGAAATTGATGCCGCGAGCTCGAAGCGGACAAAATGTTATTAAGAGGATTCGACCGAGAAAGGAGAAAGAGCCCTCGGCTCGATAACGCTAGCGATGAAGACCGGTGACTTAGCGAAGACAACGCGAAATTTCACATAATTGATTCGAAACATCGTTCGACGCTCTGTTGGGCCGACCATGGATACATGAAAACGGGATGGTACCATCATCTCTACATCGGTGCATCGAAGTACTACGATGGAGGGGAACGAGTGCATCAAAGGTGACTTACGACCATTCTCCGTACATGAAATTGGAATCCACGAGGATGCGGCTTATTATGCACCACGAAGAAAACGATCTTCTCGGAGATACCATAACGAATGAAGCAAAGAAAGTTTGGGACAACGAAGAACACGAAGTTCTAGTCCAACGATCACTCACCGCTCCCTTACGGCGAGATGGTGAAGGTTTCTCCACGACTCGCATCAGAGGTCGGGCGGGGACGAGGTCGTGGTAGAGACATTAGGACGATTGGACGGAGGAAACCGACCATCGATGTCGATTGGGAAGATAGTTCGAAGAAGAAGAGAAATCGAAACAAGAAGCGGCGACAATAAGTCGAAAGAAGCCGCAATTGAAAATCCCTCTCGAAGATGAAAGAAACGAAGAATATAAATCGATGTACGAGAAGATTAACCACTATGTACATCTTATGACCACGACCCGATCCATTCAATAAGATCGAGGGTATGGAGGTCGAAGGGTACGTAGCGGTGGTGCGAAACCAATCGAAATTCTACCGTGGTGCTTCTTCCTCCAAAGCTGAAAATAATGTACAATTTGAAGATGCTACTTCATCGAAATTAATGGAATTGCCTTTTGAGTGGTACTCTCCTGTGTTCGAAATTTAATTCAACGTGGTTTCTTACCTCGACGGTGGACGAAGGTCGATCACAACGTTTTGAAAATTTATGGAATAACTCGGTCGTCGCCCGACTCGAAGCATGGTCTCGGATTCGGCACGGTAGGATCGGTTGATGATGCTTGAATTTTGCTTGGTTATCACTGCGAATCTAATGAAAGCTGCATGGAAACTACGGATGAACTCGAAGATTTACAAATTGGAGACGCTCACGGAGTCGAAGAAGAAATCGAATCTACGATAGATGAGTTAATAGAAGTTAACTTAGGTACTAGCGAAGAGCTAGACCTACCTTTGTTAGCTCTTTACTCGATAAAGAAGACTCCGAAGAAATAATCGAGTTATTAATGGAATTTAAAGGCTTGTTTTGCTTGGAGCTACGATGAGATGCCGGGTTTAGCTCCGGAGGTTGCGGTCCATAAACTAGGAGTGGACCTACTTCACGTTCGGTCGGACGAGGTCCCGAGAAGAATGCGTACAGAAATCGAACAACAAGTCGTAGGCGAAGTTAAAAAGTTAATAGACGCTAAATTTGTCCGTGAAGAACAATACCGAGCTTGGTTAGCCAACGTGGTACCGGTCGGGAAGAAGAATGGTCGGATCGGAATTTGTGTGGATTTCGAGAGATTTAAACAAAGCATGTCCGAAAAGATGAATTTCCTCTACCGATCCCGGAATTAATGATCGACATCGCTTCGACACACGAAATATTCTCATTCATGGATGGATCTTCGAGGATACAACCAAATAAAAATGGCTCCGAGAAGATGAAAAGCTTACGGCATTCGAACGCCGATCGGAGTATTTTGCTTACACGGTGATGCCATTCGGATTGAAGAACGCGGGAGCGACCTACCGAAGAGCAATGACAAGAATTTTTGATGATCTCATCCATAATCGAGTCGAATGCTTACGTGGACGATGTGGTCATCGAAAGCGAAGTAAAGGACAACCATTTGTATGATTTGAGAATTGTTTTCGAACGATTAAGACAATTTAACCTTAAGATGAATCCCTTAAAATGCGCCTTCGGCGTCACCTCCGGGAAATTCTTAGGATTCGTCGTCAGACATCGTGGAATTGAAATCGATCGGAGAAGATTAAAGCCATCTTAGAAATGCCGCCTCCCAGAAACCTTAAAACAACTACGATCTTTTCGAGGAAGCTGGCATATCTTCGACGCTTTATCTCGAACATGTCGAGGTAGGTGTCGGCCTTTCTCGGCACTAGTTAAAAAGGACGCCAAATTTATTTGGGAAGAGAAATGCCGAGAGGGCCTTCGAAGACATTAAACGATATTTAATGACACCTCCTGTCTTAGCGGCCCAGATCTCGGGTAGACCGCTAATACTTTATACCGCGGCTTTAGACGACTCTCTCGGAGCCTGTTGGCAGGGTCGATGATGAGGGTAAAGAAAATGCTCTTTATTACTTAAGCCGTCGTTCTTGCCAGACGGAAATAAGGTATCCCGCAATTGAAAAGCATTGTTTGGCCACGATCTTCGCCGCTCGAAAGCTCGGGCATTACATGCTTTCTCGTAAGGTCGACTTGATCTCGAAGTTTAATCCATTACGATACTTGATGACTCGTCCAACGCTTTCGGCGGACTTGCCGGATGGTCGATGATATTATTGCAATTTGATATAACTTTCGTGCCTCTTCGTGCGTAGTAAAGGACATGACCTTAGCGGACTTCCTTGCGGCACACCCTTTGCGGCGGAATCTCCTCTCGATGACGACTTGCCGGATGAACAAATAATGAATCTAGAAGACCTTGATGATCGACGTTGGGAATTATATTTCGACGGAGCATCTTCGGCGCACGAAGACGAAGAATCGCAAGTGATAGTGCCGGTAAGGCGGGAATCGGGCTAATCTTTATAACACGGAGCGGGGGATGTTAAGATACTCCTACCACTTGACGGAGCCGTGTACGAACAACGAAGCGAGAATACGAAGCCCTCATAACGGAGCTGGAATTAACCATTCGAATGGGGATAACGGACATCGACATCTACGGGGATTCACGGTTAATCATTCGACGGATCGTCGGACGATGCGGAATTTTAAAACCAAGACTCGAGCAATACTTCCGGTATGCGATGCGAGTTGTTGGAACAGATTCCGAATGTGACGATTTACAAAATTCCCGGAAAGAAAACGCTACAGCGGATGCGCTAGCTCGTCTCGCAAAAGAATTTGCTGTTTGCGAGATGAATCGGTGGAAGTGTCGGTTCGCGGACGTCGGGTCCTATCACGGCTTGACATAGACACGATGCACGAATCGGAAAAGGAAAAAGGATCGATTGCGGCGGTGACGAGAAAACACGGAAGATTGGCGACGGCCATTGATGGATTACCTACGAACGGGAAAACTACCGGATGATAGGTCGTTGGCCAGTCGGATCGAAAAGAACTGCGTCCTACGCATTAGTAAACAACACATTATACGGAAGGTCTTTTGATCGAAATGTGGCTAAGGTGCTAAGCGGGTCGAGGCCCGTGAAATTGTTAAGGAGGTGCATTCGGGACTGCGTGGCGCTCACCGGTCGGGTCCGAAGATGAAAATGAAAATTAAAAGACTAGGGTACTACGGCCCTCGATGATGACCAGTTGCATGAAAATCGCCGAGAGGCATCACCGATGCCGAGTGCGCGGGTGGTTCTACACCGACCTCCGAATGTGCTTACATCCAGACAATTGCATCGTGGCCATTTGAATGTTGGGGCACGGATATAGTGGGTCCGATAGAACCGCCGTCGTCGAAAGGACATCGCTTCATTCTTGCGGCTACGGATTACTTTTCCGAGTGGGCGGAGGCGGTTCCACTCGGAGAAGTGAAAGCACATCGCGTCTTACAATTTTTCGAGAACCGGGTTGTTTACTGGTTTCGGGGTGCCGCGCGAGATCATCTCGGATAATGGGTCGGCATTCGAAGCACACGAATCGACAATTTTGTCGGGAGACACGGAATCGGCGGCGATATTCGACAATTTACTACCCGAGAGCAAACGGCCTTGCGAGGCTTTTAATAAAACTCTCGTTCGAATTTTAAAGAAGACTTTAGACGACGATAAGAGAAATTGGCACGAGAAGTTGTTAGAAGCCTTATGGGCTCTACGGACGACCTTCGAACTCCTACGCGAAGCTACACCTTACGCTGCGGTGTATGGGTCCGAGCGGTGTTACCTTTAGAGGTTCGGCTTCCTTCACTCGAATTGCGAGTTGCGAATAAAATCACGACGAAGAAAACGCCAAATTACGACTCGAAGAATTAGAGAGCACGGAAGGGAAAAGACTTGCGGCGCAACGAATTTAGAATTATACCGAGCTAAGATGATTCGAGCTCATGATAAGGCGGGTCGCGAGGAACCTTGAAGTTGGTGATCTAGTTCTCGTTCTCGAAAGACTATTCTTGCACACGCGAAGATAGGGGGAAAATTTGAACCCACTTGGGAAGGACCGTTTGTGGTTGAAGCGGTATACTCGGGAGGTTCTACCGGTAGTGAATTGCGAGGAGAACGACATATGCTTAGATCGATGGACGATACTTGAAAAAGTACTACGGCTACTGATGTTTCGAAGGAATGAACTTTCCATCCCTAGAAGCACGGGTGAAGTGATTACTTATGATTGGGTCCGAACCCGGAAAAATAACAAAAATGTGCTTAAAATAAATAAAATCACGATAATAAAATTTTCCTTGTTTTCTTTTCCAAATCAAAATCTCTTACACGATCTTATCCCACTTCATTCTGTTAAGTTTGAAAATATAAAAATAATAATAAAAGCAAGATGTCTTTAATAAACATTTTCTTGATGTTCTTGTTCTTAGTACGACCACGATCCTTTTCCTTGTCTTTTCGCGGGGAAATGTCGAGCGGGCGGTTGGTCTTGAACTTTAAGAATGGCGTAAGCCTTGCACTTGATGAAAAGAGGGTGAAAGATGGAGCGATAATCGAGATTGACTCGGATTTCGCACCGGCGGGCCTACGGTACGAAGAAAGTGGCTGGGTCCGGTTGGCGAGAAGAAGCTGCCGGACATACGGTGATGAAAGTGGGTGGCCCGAGCCACCGATCCGGCAACGAGAGAAGAAAGACAAATATTGAAGAAGATAAGAAAATGAAGTACGTAGTCGCTACGGCGGAGGGCGAGCT
The DNA here is from genome assembly GCA_022702705.1 of Papilionanthe hookeriana x Papilionanthe teres. Classification (NCBI taxonomy): domain Eukaryota; kingdom Viridiplantae; phylum Streptophyta; class Magnoliopsida; order Asparagales; family Orchidaceae; genus Papilionanthe; species Papilionanthe hookeriana x Papilionanthe teres. The sequence continues at coordinate 2,223,505 of CM040428.1, forward strand.
TGTCGGCGCCGCGCCCGCGAGAGATTCGAAGTTCGGAGAGCTACTCTCGCGACAACGCAACGAAGAAATAAGAATCGCCGTATCCAGCAAGATGTTAACAAAACTAGACGCGGATCGGCGCGACGAGGCGAGTTGCTAATGTCGGTGCATACACTTCGAGGACACCGGTTCACCGGGAACCGGAAGAAAGGAGGCCGACTCCTAGGATGACGAAAGAACCGGGGAAATCTTCGAGAAAACCGAGAAGAAGAAGGCTACCACGCCACCGGATAGAACCACCGGTGATGCATGACCTTGTTGCGGAAGCGACCCGGGGGATGTCTCGACGGACATCATCCACGAGGAGCGAGGTATGCGGGGAGAACGTGAAGGGATCGAACCTTATATCCCACAATACGTCACCGAGGCCTCGCCATCGCGGATCATTCGGAATACGAGTTGGAGAGAATGCGAAATGTTGAAAAGAAAACCTTTGAATACTTTGAAAGGATTAGAGGCGGAAGAATCGATATGCTTGGAGGGCCTCGAATTACATACGGACGTATTCTCGGAGTATGAGCGACGGCAAATCGTGGATTGCATCCGGGATTTGAAAAGGCTGAGCCGAGCGAGGCCGCTGAGGAAAACACATACTCGAGCCCGGAGATGGATGCCGGGGAAAGGAAGAATCACGATACTGATGTGGATGCTTGTTACAACTTTCTGAGGGACGGGAAGGGAAACCGCGGGAATACTCGAGTCATGGGCGAGTGGACCGATGCCATTAGTCATCGAGAGAATGGTAAAGAGATTGATAACATGGAGAGTGCTGCAGTGAGCTGCATACCCAATAGTTGCATCATCGATATCTACGAAACGGGGTGTTGTATACCCCACGCATTGATCACCATGACTTTGTCGGACACTTTACGCACGGTCTCTTTTACGGCGAGTGTAACATCATGTTCGGATGCGACCTCCGGATAGCGAGCCCGGAGTGAGTTCGAGGGCCGGTAAAGATACCACTTACCGGTGGGTTCCGTCATGATGCGAAGGGTAACGGAGCGAGATATCGCCGAAGCATTGCATACCGGGAGTACCGGTAAAGAGGATTTCGGTTACGTTCGGAAGGATGGACGACGGAAGGACACCTTACCATTTCCGACCGGACCGGAGCTAGAGAGCCTCCGGCCTTACTGGCTTGTGAGTTACATGGAAAATATCACACCTCCGATGTACATCCATACGGCATCCTTGCCGAGGATGGATTGGAAGGTGATGTTATTGACCATGTATCTCATTATTCGGACATGGACTTTTGACGGATGCTTCTTTAGATGGATCGACAAAGATCATACACGATCCGTTTTGAGTCTACATGGATTGTATGAAATATGTTCCGAGATCAAGTTGTACGATGTATCTTCGGTATGATTGGAATGAAAGTGACTATGTCGCATTTTTTTAGCCTTCACCTCTTTTGTGCGAATTGATTGGGAAACGCCATTAAAGTTGAAAGAACTTCGAACGAAGAACGAGAAAAGGAATAAAAAAAAGATAAAAGAAAACTTTCTAAGAAAAAAAAATCTAAAAAATGACAAACACCAAATTCACATGAACGTTAAACAAACAACAAAATAAAATTTGAATCATTAAAGGATAAACAAAATCAACAAGAATGTTAAATCGAATTCTCGATCAAATTTCGAATCCGATCTCGATCGAACTTGAATTTCATCTTCCAAATTTGAAATCGAATCTTAAATCAAATTTCAACGAGTTCGAACTCATCGAGTCGAATTTCGAATCTCGAATTCAATCTTTCCAAATTTCGAATCTCGGTCGAATTTCGAATCTCGAATTCGATCTTTCCGGATCTCGCATCGAACATACATCAATTCGAACTTTTGGGTCGAGGATTTTACATCCAGACTTGCCTTCTTCTAGGATTCTCTTCCTCTGCGCTTGAAATACATCAAATTCAAACTTTTGGGTCGAGGATTTTACATCCAAGCTGCCTTTGCTAGGATTCTTTTCTCTCTGCCTTTGAAATACATCAATTCGAACTCTTGGGTCGAGGATTTTACATCAAGTTGCCTTGCTTTAGGATTCTCTTCCTCTTTGCCTTTGAAATACATCAATTCGAACTCTTGGGTCGAGGATTTTACATCCAAGCTGCCTTTGCTTTAGGATTCTCTTCTCTCTGCCTTTGAAATACATCAAATTCGAACTTTTGGGTCGAGGATTTTACATCCAGCTACCTTTGCTAGGATTCTTTTCTCTTGCCTTTGAAATACATCAAATTCGAACTCTTGGGTCGAGGATTTTACATCCAAGCTGCCTTTGCTAGGATTCTCTTCTACTTGCCTTTGAAATACATCAAATTCAAACTTTTGGGTCGAGGATTTTACATCCAAATGTACCTTTGCTTTAGGATTCTTTTCCTACTTGCCTTTGAAATACATCAATTCGAACTCTTGGGTCGAGGATTTTACATCCAAGTATGCCTTTGCTAGGATTCTCTTCTCTTTGCCTTTGAAATACATCAAATTCGAACTTTTGGGTCGAGGATTTTACATCCAGTACCTTTGCTTAGGATTCTCTTCTCTTTGCCTTTGAAATACATCGAATCCAAACTTTTGGGTCGAGGATTTTACATCCGAGGCCTGTACTTGCTTTAGGATTCTCTTCTGTTGCCTTGAAATACATCAATTCGAACTTTTGGGTCGAGGATTTTACATCCAGTACCTTTGCTTTAGGATTCTCTTCTACTTGCCTTTGAAATACATCGAATTCGAACCTTTGGGTCGAGGATTTTACATCCAAGTACCTTTGCTAGGATTCTCTTCCTACTTGCCTTTGAAATACATCAAATTCGAACTTTTGGGTCGAGGATTTTACATCCAGTACGCTTTGCTTTAGGATTCTTTTCTGTTGCCTTTGAAATACATCAAATCGAACTCTTGAGGTTACGGATTTTACATCGATACCGCATTATTACGAGTCTTTCCTCATTGCGATGACTCGATCCAATCGATTCGATCTTCTTTTGGGGTTGAAGATGTTACATCTAAAACTTGAAATTCCGATTTTCATTTCAAATCAAATTCCTTCAAATTAATCTTGACGAACTTCGATCTAAATTGAAACTCCAATTGAAATCTAAACTCACACATCATGACTTGAACATGAAACAAAATAAAATCTAAATCGAATTTCTCCCAAATCATGTAATTTGGGATTCACCTCCTTTTCCTTTCCCAGGCGAGAGTTCGAGAATCTCCGTCCCGAGAGATATACTTGACGCTCCCAGTGAAGCTCTTACTTTGTCCTAAGTTTGTTACTTGGACATACGTGTTGGTTTTGTTGATCGTTTCGGTCGACACCGATACGCGCGGTGTGCTCCGTCGGCTCACCACACTATTGGAGGTCCATTTGTTGACCTCATTTTTGATGAGGTCTTCTCTTCTTCTCTTTAGTACTTAGGATCTAGCCTTAGGCTTTTCCTTTGACTATCTTAGAGGACTAGAATTGGGACCCACCTTTTAGAAATTCAAACCACTTCTAAACTCCTGCAAACTCCACAAACTTGACTATAGACCCCTAATCACCTAGAGGGTTGAAATCGAATGTGGAAGTTTAAAGGATGAGTTCTATAGGACTCTTTGGCCTTAGGGCCTACACAGGTGGCACAGTGCAGTGAAGGGCTGACTTACACATACACTACACCTATGCACTACACTTTCACACACTTCCTAAAAACACACCCTTACCCGACTTAACTACGACTCATGTAAGTGATTCGCATGGATGGTCGTAACCACTAGCACATGTAAGAGGGTTAGGAACAACATAGTGAATGCCTCGAATGAGTCTCTTCATGGCTCATGTGGGCTTGATATGGCTTCATGGCTCAACAAAAATGATTTCATTCCACTTACATCCACCCGATCTTCGATTTTCCAAATTTTCGATTTTTGACCCCGGGACCAACACCTGTGACTACCTGAAGCGCTGAATAGCCCGAATTTCTCAAAAATTTCCAAATTACCCAAAATTCTCCAAAATCAATCCCTAACATTTCCACATCACTCAAATTGATCATCCATATCCAAAAATATCAAAAATTCCAAAAATACCCCCCAATACCTTCGAATACCCAAAATACCCCTTTTGACCCAAAAATCCAAAAATTCAGAAAATTCCCAGAAAATTCCAGAAAATCCCAAATATTCCCAATTTCATTTTGTTCAACTACACCATGGGCCAATTTTGTCAATTTACCCCACTTTTATCAAAACCCCCAATTTGACCCATTTTAACCGAGTAAACCCGATGTCGAACCAAACCTACCCAATTGACCCAAATTCTGGTCCAATTCAATTCTAAACTTCAATTCAACATCCCAACACCAATCTAGACCAAATCCAAGCCCAATTTGATTGGCATTGGGATCCAATTTCACTTTTGGCCTTAAAACCCGATTTGGACTATGACCCGAGCCTAACCCGAACTCACCCGATTCAACTCCAATTAACCCCAAATCTTTTCCAAACCTTTCTTAACATCCCCATGAACAAAACACTAACATGATTTGCTCAAAATTTAGACCCAAACCCCACTCAAATTCAACCCGAAATCAAAAGGCCCAATTTTGACCTAAGCTTAAACCTAGCCCAGAATGAGCCCGAACCCCAAAATCAAAACCCAACCAAAGCCAAAACCTCTTTGAAACACTCCCAAAAACATTTCCCAACATTAATTTTACATCAATTTCAACTCTAGCCCAACTTTGGCCCATGGTAGCTCATTTTGGCCCACTTTAGCCTCTTTACCAAAAGCGTATCGACCCGATTCAAACCCAAATCACCTCAAATTTGTTTCAAACCACTCATGAAGCATCCCTAAACCAAACTCAACAATTATTTGGCCCAAGCCTTTACCAAAATTTCATCCCAAAAATCCATTTTAAAATTAAAAGCCACTTTCCTAAACCATTTAAAAGCAGATCTAAAACCATTTCAATGAGCCCGAATTTGGCCACTAAAGCCCACATGACATTTCCATTTGCCATCCATTTAATCAAAGCCATTCCCTAAGTTATAATTCCATCATCAAACAATTCCAAATCAAGCCCCATACAAATTCACACCAAAATATCCAAAATTCTTAAAACCGTTTTTATGAAATTGACCGACCTTTTCCCGAAGCGAATGGAGCCATGGAGCCATGCACAAGCCATATGCAAGCCATGAGAGCCTCTTTACATGTCACCATGCCATTTTGGGCAAAAGGAGGAGGCTCTTTCCTTAATTCCTAAAGGTGATTAACCACTCCGCATGATTCCCTTAACCATGCTTATGCTAATTGTGCTTGGATGGTGACTTGACCCTGCTTGATTATCTTGAGCCGAATCACTTTTCCCTCGGCCAAAACCAAGCCTTGGGTGGTGCACCTAGCCCAAGTGGAGGGGTTGACCAATTTGAGCCAAAATAAGCCCTCTCCCATTCCATTCTAATCCGAGCCTTTTACACGTGGCATTTGCCGATTGCTACACTAAACCCCGAGCCACGACCCACTGAACAAGATGGTGACCAATGCACGGCCGGCCGGCCACCGGGCCGTCGGAAAACACCATGGCCGAAACCTTGGGAGGAGCCGAGCTTTGGAATTCTCCCTTGCTTGAGGCTGCCCCATGCACTAGTGGCCACCATGGCTCATTCTTCACATGCGAGAGCGGTGATCCCGGCCCTCGGCTCCCGCAGGGAGGCCCTCCGACATCTCTGATTTAAACCCCTCACCTTCTCGGCCATGAGAAGTGCTGAACCAGAACCTTCTTGAAACTGCTGCAAAATTGTTCCGGACTCCTCCCCACACACGAGCACTTGATCCCAGGTGAGATCCCCCTGCCATTTCTTCTCTGTGAGCTCGATTTCGGAGTTGAAATTTCACCACAAAACCGGGACACTTCTCCACGGTGAGCCAATCCCCAAATTGATTGGTCCTACACCGCACCGGGTCGAGGGAAGGTGTCCGCCGGCAAAAGCCCCATCTCCGGGTCACCCGGTTGTTCCGGACTCCGAAGGTTGTGATCGGCTTTGGTGGAAATCACACTAGGCGATTCACCGCATCCCAGGGCTTCATCCCCAGCCTCCTGCGGCTCCAACGAACGTGCCGAGCATCTACGATCGAGGCTTCACCTCTCGGAGCTAAGGTATGAATTAATTCTTCATCCAGGAGCTTCGGAGATTCTCCATTTCAAATGCCTTAATTTCGATGCATGATAACTAGTATAGATGTGTTCGTCTCTTGAGACGAATCCGTAGAGCATAAGAACATAAAAATCGTTGAGTATCGAGTGAGATCTTAAGGATTTAGTGTGGACGGCTCTCGGGTGAGGACACTTGGGGACGATGAACGGATGCGAATCCATTTAATACACGCGCGGACGAACGGCTCGGATGGCGTCGGACCGGGGAGACGGTACGAGAACCGCGGGGCCGGGTTGTCGACTCGGATGGCGGCGTCGAATGGGAGCGCGCCGCGTGTGCATTCGGAGGCTGCCCAGAGGTTGACGCGGCGCCGCGTGGATAAATAGAAAAATAGGGTATTTTCTTATTTATTTAATTCCTAAACTTGGAAAATTCATATCTACTGTGTAGAAAAATCACAAAAATAAAATAAAAATACCCTCTTGCTCGGTGAACGAGAGGAGAATAGTGTGGAAAAGAAATCATTCGATTTTGTCCAGGTATTTTATTTTTAGTAATTTATTTACTCTCTTCATACATTTAATTCTCCATGCATTCATACAATTCACCATGGCATGAGACCATAGGGCTTTTGAAGCCTACGAATTTGGGAACATTCACTGAATTTTCCAAAGTCGAGAGGCCATCCTATGAAAAGTTATTGATTTTTCAAATGCATGTTGCTATTTTAAGTATTTTAATTCCAAAAATTAGCATGTTGTAAAATAAATTCTAGGAAAATTTGGTGATGTTCCATATGACCGGAGAACCACTAGGAAAAATAGGATTTGGGTTAATTCGCTTAAATTAACCACTAATTGGCTTAAACACCCAAAATAGATCTCTAATTAATTAGAGTTAACTATAGATCAAATTGACTTGAAATCAATTCTCCACTGACCTTTAGGATCAGAGGAACCCATCATAAAAATTTGAGGTCGATTGGACTTGGTTAGCCCATTAATTAGGTTGATTAAGCGACTTAGTCATTTTAAACTTTAAAAATTCATAACTTTCAAAATATCTTTCAAAAATTCACCAAATTGGTTTTGGAGTCTCTCTGATATCAGGGGAGTTTAAGAAAATTAAAATTTCAATTTTCTAAAAAAGTTGATTTTTAATATTATTTTAATATTTTCAATAATTAAAAAAATAATAAAAATCACAAAAATAATAAAATTCACCAAAATGTCATATTTTGAATTTTAATCACTTAGGAACAAATCCCATATTTTTCCTAGGTCTATTTAGTGAGATATTAATTTTTAAAGCTCTAGGGTAATTTTAAAATTAAAAAAATATATTTTCTAGCATTTTCACCAAAATAATTATAATAAATCAAGAAAAGGTCAGAAAATTGTGAAGTTTGGTTCTCTGGAATCCTTGATATCGAGAGAGAATTTTAAAAATTATAAAATTTATTTTTCAACATTTATTTTATTTTTAAATTAATTAATACTCCAGAACTTAAAATAATTCTAATAAATAAAATATAATTCAAAAAATTACAAAATTTGGTCCAAGTGGTCCTCTGGTCATTAGGAATGTCCCCTAATTTTCTTAAGGACAGAAACTTTCCCTTGGTCATGTTATTGAATTTTCCTTGGAAATTTCTCTTTTCTACAAAAAATAATTATATAAATAAATTAAATACGAGAAAAATCACATTTTCTCCTCTCATGTCTTTATTGACACATAAGTGAAGTCACATAAAAATTTCAAGTTCATTTGAGTTCAATTTAGTGAGTTATGAAATTATTAGGCTTAAAGGGCAAAATGGTAATTAAAATTTTAACCCTTAATTAAAACTTTAGGTTTAATAAAAATTAACAAGTAAAATATTTGATCCTAATCTGATTTGGATGATTGAAATTTAAATAATTGAAGGGTAGAAACCCATTAAGTAATTTAAAATGATTAAACCTTAATTAAATAATTAATTGAATTTGGAAGAATAATAAGATTGGAATTATTAAAATAGGGATATTATTAGGAAGAGATTTATTCTTTAATTTAAAAATCCCTAAATTTAATCATCCCATCAATACTCAACTCTTAATTAAAATGATAACTCAAATTTAAAATATTAAAAGACTTAATCATTAAATAAAAATTAAATCATTAAACTCTTTCAAAAATTTTAAATTAAATTAAATTAAATTAAGATTAAAAGTTGAATTAAATTAAATTAAATGAATTAAATAAATTAAATAAAATTAAATTAAATTAAATAAATTAAATTAAATTAAATAAATTAAATTAAATTAAATTAAATTAAATTAAAAATTAAACTAAATTAAATTAAGAAATTAAATCGAACTAAATTGAATTGAATTAAATTAAATCAAATCGAAACTAAATTGAATTAAATTGAATTAAATTAAATTAAATTAAATTAAATTAAATTGAATTAAATAACCTCACTTAAGACATGAAGAAATAAATCTAAAATAACTTGAACATTATTCGAACTTAAATCATTAATTTGAACTTAAATTTGGATCACAAATCATTAAATATCATTTTGCCCTTAGGAGCTTTAGTTATCGTAGCTCACTAAATAGAACATTAAAATGAAATGCTACTTCACTTATAGGATATTCGAATGTCCTAGTTCATTCGAGCAAGTTAACAAAATTTGAAAACCTCGGACGATCGATTCACTTACACGATTAAATTCATTTGGACTTAAAAGCAATCCACAGAAATATTGAAAAGATGTTTAAGATTCTTCTTAAGCACTTCCTCGATATGATAGGATATTTATAAGAACAATTGAACTTAATTGTTCTTTGATGAAGAAAATCGTCTTGAACTAAAAACATGAGAACCTAGACGTCATAGGAAATGACTAGGTATAGGATTAGGAATTTGGTAGAAAACCATAAACCTTTCCCTTAGCTTTACTACAGGAACTTGCTTAAATATTCTAATTGTGTTTTAAGTGCGGCTTGGAATGACGGGAAGACCCTCAGGTACGCTTTTATTTTATTGCGGTTTATTCATTGCAAATGCACTTTATTTTTCTTGCATGATAAACAACGGTTGCATGAAAACCGACACCTTTAGGACGAAACCAAAGCTGAAACCCATAATTAAATTAAAAGACACTACAAGATAAAATTCACCTCCACAACATTTCAAAATATAAGACAACTCAAAATTTAATCACGAAACAGAACACAAAACTACAATTACGACTAAATTAAAACGTCTTGTTGGATGATCGGGAATACCTCGGATGATGTAACCTACGTGTTGCTAACGGGATTTCCACGGTCTAAATGAAAGTGTGGAACTCATTCGGTTGAGTTTAGCAAATTCATGCGGACTAAGTGAATCCGATAAAAATAATGATGCGGAAGGATGGAACCGTGGGATCTTAACCGGTGTCGTTATAATCAACTTTAAGATTTGTTTTAATTAAAACACAAAAAAAACACTTGGAAATTAAGACTTCTCTAAACCGAACGCTTCTCTCATCTCTTGATTTATGATTTCTAAAACTAAACCTCTGCGACAACAAGGAGTTTGGAGCATGGTGAGCGACACGGCCATCGTCGTCGGCGAAACTTGAACCTACTTGACAAAACTTTCTTAGAATTAAATAACAAAGCCATAGGACTTCGAGGTAGTTTGCCTAGTGCGACATAAATCCTCAACTCTTCGTTAGGCATTTGCATTGCAAATTAAACCCTAACCGGTCTTAGGATTCAGAGGTAGTCGTCCGATACGACATAAACCCTCATATCTTCTAGGCGATTTGTATGATTCTATCATATAAATATAAGCCCTAATTAATTAAAATTAGCGAAGATTAAAACATTAAATAAACATTAGGACTTTCTTAAATTCAAGCCAAACAATAGGGTAGTCGGGAAATTATCGAAGTTCACTTCGAATCCATAATTTCTCCTACTTTTTTTTTCCTTTGAATTCCCAAAATAAAAATGTTCTAAATTTGATCCATTCCCTATTGAAATTTCCAAAATTCAATCCTTTGAAAACTTAAACTTTGAAATTCTTGAGAGCAGAATTATTGATTATTATCGAGAGTTTTCTTAGGTGATTCCCGTCACTTAAGATGTAATTAACTATAGGGGCTTGCCCTTATAGGGAACTTTAAGAACCCGGGTAATATAAACCCTGTTTAATAGTTTCATATTAAGCGAGGGAATTTGTCGGCTTATAAAATTGGTTCGCGGACCAAACGGATGTCACAAACCTTTCTAGTTTATTTAATCGAGCCCCATTATCAAGCGGTGTGTACATTCTTCGGGATAGATACACGGTTTGTGGTGCGGCGCTCGTTTATATAAACTATTCGGGATGTGAGATCGAGTTTGATTTCATATCTTAAAATTTTCAAATTTAAAATTATTTTCGAAATCAAATACTACTTTTCAAATTATTTATTTAAATTAAATTAAAATTCACCGACAATTTCTGTAGGCGACTCTCTTTTCAAAATAAAACACACAACCTAAAAATAGTGCCGACAGGCGTTCGAAGAATTTACGGCGGGATTTCGACCGAATTCGGCGAGATTTCAACTGAATCTGTGTCCGCTCTCGCGGCGCTGTGCCACACCACACCCAAAATACCGAACCAAACACACCCTAAAATAGAAATTAATCACTGCACCATTTTATATTTCACCAGATTGAGAAAAAACTTTTGAATTAATGTGTTTTGCAAGTGATTATGTTATTGGAGCTGTTTTAGGACAAAAACATGATAAAATTTTCAAAGTGATCTACTATGCTAGTAGAACTCTGAATGAAGCTCAAATCAATTATACCACAACTGAGAAAGAGTTACTAGCTATAGTATATGCTTTTGATAAATTCAGATCATATTTGATTGGAACTAAATGTGTGGTGCATACTGATCATTCTGTTATTAAATATTTAATGAAAAATAAGGATGTTAAAATAAGACTAATAAGATGGATTATTCTTTTACAAGAATTTAACTTTGAGATAATATATAGAAAGGGTGTTGATAATCAAATTGTTGATCATCTGTCAAGACTTGATAATGAAAAATCATTCTTTTCTGATGAAGAAATTAATGAACATTTTCCTGATGAAAAATTATTCACTATTAACGAGTGGTGTGTTTCATGGTATGCAGGCATTGTGAACTTTATTGTTAGTAACATTTTTACCCTATGGATTGACATACCAACAAAAGAAGAAATGTTTATCTGAAGCTAAGACTTATTTTTGGGATGACCAATTTTATATAAACAAGGAAAGGATCTAATTATTTGTAGATGTGTGCCTTTAGAAGAAACTTAAGAAAATTTTCAAAAATGTCATGATTATGATTTTGGGGGACATTTTGGTGTTGATAAAACTGCATATAAAATTTTACAATCTGGATTTTATTGGCCTAAAATTTTTAAGGATGTGAATTCTTATATTAAAAATTGTGATCGATGTCAACGTGTAGGCAATATTTCTAGAAAAAATGGGATGCCCCTCATTTATATATTGGAGGTTGAAATATTTGACATTTGGGGATTGATTTCATGGGACCATTTATACCATCTTTCAGAAATTTATATATATTGATGGCAGTAGAATATGTTTCTAAAAGGATAGACGATGTTGCTTTACCTCAATGTGATGCTCGAAGTGTTGCAAAATTTTTAGGAATGAATATATTTTGTAGATTTGGAATGCCAAGAGTAATCATAACTGATAGAGGAAGTCATTTTAAAAAATGTAATTATGGAGAAATTAGTAAAGAAATATCATATCATCCATAAAATTGCAACTACTTATCATCCTCAGACCAGTGGTTTGGTTAAATTATACAATCGTGAAATTAAAAGAATTTTGGAAAAATCTGTTAATCCAAATAGAAAGGATTGGTCGATCAAACTAGATTTTGCTTTGTGGACTTATAAGACTGCTTATAGGACTCCCGTAGGAATGTCCCCATATAGACTATTTTTTTGGAAAGCTTGTCATTTACCAGTAAAACTTGAGCATAAATCATATTGGGCTATTAAAGAGTTCAATTATTATTTGAAGGATGCTGGAGAGAAAAGGTTATTGCAAATAAATGAGCTTGAAGATATAAGGAATGAATCATATGAAAGTGCTAAGATATATAAAGAAAAATGAAGATGTGTCATGACCGTATGATTCTGAATAAAAATATTGAACCATGACAACAAGTTTTGCTATATAATGCAACATTGAGTTTATTTGTTGGAAAACTTAAGTCCAGGTGGATGGGTCCATTTATTGTAATGAAAGTTTATCCCTACGGAGCTGTGGACATTAAAGATCCAAAAACTGAGAAAATATTTAAAGTAAATGCTCGTAGTCTGAAACCTTATTTCTTAGTTGAACAACTTAAACCTGAAGAAAATTTGATGTTGGGTCACCGAAATTAATTATTAGGTACGTCGGGCTGATGATGTTAAACCAAGTGCTTTGTGGGAGGCAACCCATAATTATCAGTGTGCTTTGCTTTATGTTTGTTTTGTGTGTTTTATTTGGTTTGAGGTGAATGCTTTATTGTAGCATTTTGCCTTTATTATGTTAGTGGAGATTAATTTGACTGTAATTGACCATTTGGAGGAGTTAAAACGAATTTTCGGACATTTAGCTGACCTGTGCTAAAATGAGCACTGGCGGCTAAGCGCCAGAAGTTGGTGCTTAGGCTTCGGAGTTATAAAAAATGTGAAAATTGAGTTTCTAGAAGCCATTGCCATAGGGAAGTTGTATGGTATGATATTTGGTGGTTTTTTTGAACGTGGGAGGACAGTTTTAAGCCATTCTATGTCTATAAATAGAGATCAGATTAAAGGAAATTCATCCCATTCCAAATTTCTATTCCAAAAGCCTTAAAAAAGAGTTTAAGTGAGAAAAATGTCTTCTAGGGAAAATGAAATGAAGAAGAAGGATGATGCCAATAAGATAAAGTTTTTTCTAAGAGTCCTCAAGAGTTATACAACGGATTTTTGGCCATTAGTATTCAAGGAATAGCAGAGAAGATTGCAAAGATTGAGGCTAATGTTGGCAAAGGTAAATGATACAAATGCACATTTAGCACATATTGGATGTCAATTAAAAATGCAATTCAGTCATGTAAGTTATGTTGAAGAAGTGGGCAAGGTGATGTATCTGAAAAACATGTTGATAGAAAAGGATTTTATCAGGTGTCTTCATAATCGTCTGTTCTATCAAATCTATATTCCAAATGGTTTAGATGGAACAAATGGAGATACTGGTTATGTTCCACCAAATGGAGACTGGAATTAAGTTCTATAGTGTGCTTTGTGTTAGTTATTTATGTAGTGTGTTTAATTAGTTATCTTAAGTGATTAATTTTTTATGTAAGCAGTGTGTTATTTGTTTTATCTTTTTATGTTAGTATTAGTGTTTTGTTTGAGTGTTTTATTGTGAGTAAGAAAAGATGAGATCTTATCCAAGTATCTTGGATTAAAGACTTGTGGTGTGTACTTGTAATTCGTTTGAGTTTAATTAAGTAAAAGTTTGTGTTTGTGTTAAACTTATTTTGAATCATTCTTAATCTAAAAGAAGTGTAATTCTAGATATAAGAAGATTATAAGGTAATGAAATACTTATTAAATCAATTTAGGATTGATTAGAGGAGAGAGAATTTTTTTTTGAATGAAAAAATCAAAAATTGCAAGCTGGCGGCTAAGAGCCAAACCCCCGTGCTTACGCGCCAGAGCTCCGTGGGTAAGCACCGTACTTTCGCGCTTAGGCGTCGGTTTGCGAAAACCGATTTTCAGGTTTAAAAACTGGAAAATCACAATACTTTCACCACCGTCATCTTCCTTCGGCATTTCACAATTTGGAGGGCTAGGGCATCACTACATTTGCTAATCTTGAGCCGTTTCAAGTGAAATTTGTTAGAATCGATCTTCTTGAGGTAAGAGCACTACTCCTAAGTAAAATTTTTTTATTTTCACCATATATTTTGAGTATATTTTGGAGAAATCTGAAAATCACTATTCATGGTGAAAATTTGAGAAAAAACTTGAAGAATTACTTGGATTTAGTAGATTAAGCCTTTAAAAGTTGAGTTTAATGATTTTAAGTTGAATAGGGAATATATCGTGATTTTTATGCAAATTTTAGAAATGGCACCAAAGAGGAGAAAAGCGAGAGCCACATTCGATTCTGAAAAGTTCGTTAGTTTGAAAGCTCAAGATCGTTACGTGCAAGTGTTGTAATCACGTAAATTGACCCTAGAGCGAAGATTCAATAATTATTTTTGTAGCCGTTACTTTTGTTGTGCGGGAGTTCTTTGCGAACCTCCCAGAGTCAGAAGATAACTTTGTTTTTGTGCGGAGGCAGCTAATACATTTTTCTCTTGAGGTAATTAACGGATTTTACCTAATGACGCCTAGTATGTTTTATTTTTATTCAAATTACAATTCTACTGAGGAAGAGTTGGATGAGATTATTTCTACTTTAACTGATGGGAGGGGATTATGGAAAATTACAAATGAGAGAAGAGTTAACTTCCTTGCATCAATGTTAAATGCTAACTCCAATGCATGGCATTACTTTATATCATCTAAGTTGCTTCCTACAAATCATCTTAGCAAAGTGACTAGAGAAAGAGCCACTTTGAACTACTGTATTCAGCAGAGGAAGGCGATAGACATTAGAAAAAATATTTATGATTGTATTTTGAATTCTGCTAGAGCTGCCACCACCGCAGGTATGGGATTTGCTTCACTTATACATTCATTATGTGAGCAGGTTAGTGTTAGATCTGAAAATTGGGAAGATGTTCTTCAACCTCTTAAGCTTATTACTAGTTCAAATTTGATGACTTATACTGAGCACTCTTTATTTGGCTGGAGAGGAGGATTTTCTAGGAGTTCCAGTGCATCTGCTTCTGTTGCTTCTACATCATGTGCTTCTACATCTCAAGCATCTTTAGGTCAGTTTACTTATTTGCAGACTGAGCTTTTAAATAGGATAAGAGATAAAACTTTACTGCGGATCGAGTGCATGATTTAGAGGGGAACGTAGATCATATGTGGGATTATCTTCAAAGACATAGTTAGTATGAGGGGAATTATCACAGTTTTATGGATAGACTGATTAGAGGAGATTTTAGAGTTGTGTTACCTACTCATCCCTAATATACCCCATATGTACCTACTCATACTTGGAATGAATGAGATGATGATGAGGACGAAGATGATTAGGATTGTTCTGCTATTTGAGTTATGTTATGTGATGTGATATGTCTGTGGAGTATGTCTATTATTGTTGTTGTTATTTTCATTTGTGGATGTTATGGAGGACTACTTTTGTCTTTCATTTTGTTGTAATAGTTACCAAAACACTTTAGTTTGTGTTTATTTTAGTTGTGGATATTGTGTGTCAGTAATATGTAATGTGATTGTTTGTGGTTGTAAATGTGTTGGTGATTTGTTAATGTATTTTGTTTGTGAATTTATAAATTTTTCCAAAAACTATTTAGGAAGGTTTTAAAATGCTATTAAAATCCACTAATTAAGCTTATACTTGACTTTGCAATTTACTATTATATATAAGTGCTAATTATGAATTTCTATTTAACTGTGTGAATTTACTTTTATGTCCTCCACTACTTTAGAAGTCTTTTGAATTTCTTTTCTATAAAATGAAAAATTGTTAAAATTTTGAATTTAGTCATTTTCATTCATGTTTTTAATACCTACATATTTAGGATATTAAAAATTCCTGCTAGTTGAATATTTAATTTTTTTTTGTTCCTACTCATGTATGTTGTTACTATGCTTAAAATTTGATTATAATAAAAAATTTAATGTTTAGGGGGAATGAAAAACAATTTTCAAAAACTTCAAATTTTATTTGTTCTCAAATGAACTAAAAATTTAATTTTGAATGAAAATTAATTATGTGTATGAAGTTATATTAGGGAAATAAAATTTTGAATATAGAAATGACTAATAGAATTTAGTTAAAATCTATAGTAAAGATGCAAAATTTTAAGTTAAAAATTTCTTATTAAAGAAATGATAAATATTTGGTAACTATCTTTAGTAGGAAAAGTTGTATTTGGAGAAATAGAAGGATTAGACCTTTATTTTTAATGCTTAAATTTCTTTTATTGAAAATAATTTTCAAAACTTTTATTATATTTTTAAGTTAAAGATATTTATCTACCTTATCCTTTAGGAAAGGAAGGGTGGAATTCAAAATCATTAAAAGCCTATCCAGATACAGTAATCCTTGCCTTATAAAAAAAATGATGAGAAAGAAAAAAAAGAAAAGAAAAGAAAAAGAAAAGTGAAAAATAGTATGTGAAAAGGAATGAGAAGCTTGAGGATTTAAGGGTCTAATCAAAAATTGTTTCCACACTTGATTTTTTTAGAGTATAAGACTTGAGAAAATCTTGAAGCTTATGAATATAATATAGTTAGTATAATTATTTTTTGTAAAGATTTTTAAGTAATAAAATAAAATATCTAAGACCTATATTTTTTGAAAAATCTACAAGTATTTCTTAATAAGGTAAGAACTAGTATTTTTCATTAATCTTTTCCTAAAAGATTTCTAAACTTTAAATTAGTCTCATTTACTAAAGTTTTTTTTCTAAACTGGACTACTACATTTATAGAACAAAATTTTAAGAACTCCTAAAGAAACTCATCACATAATTTAGTTGCATGATTTTTATATGATTATAGTGTCACTTGAGGACTGATGCGTTACTCAGCCTAACGGGGCTTTATAATTTCAAATGCAAGATTTTGATTCCACTGCTAGAAAACTTAATTACTGGCAATGGAGTCAAAAACTTGATGTGGATTTACTTATGAAAGATTTTATGAATTTATATTTAGATTTTTATAATTTGTAAAATTCACAATTTCAAACGCAAGTACATGTATCGTATCAAGTAATACAGAGCTCTAATGGAGTTCTAGTTATCGATCCCACAGGAAAGATTTTAGAATATTAAGTAATATTTTTATATTTTTCAAATTAAAATTAATTATTATTTTATTTCTTTTTAAAATTTAGATTTTAAATTTAATGAAATTTATACTAATTGTAAGTAAGTAATACTAAAATAAATATTAAAGCAAGTATAAATAAAACAACTTTCTCCCCTTCAACTAATCCAAGATATTTTAGAATAATTATCATTTGTTGAGAATTTAGATTATGGTATTGTGCCAAATAGAAGCATTCCTATTCTTTACCCTTTGGTCCAGGCATAAAGAACATTGAGTAATCTATAGATCGGTTCGGAATATTTTATTAGTAGAATGGGTTAATCTAGGCTCACACTACTAGATGTCCAAGGGTGGCTATGGTCGGCCTTACCAGTGACCCGTTCCCTTTCTATTAATCAAATTATTAGAATTTAGTATGTCACTCTAAAAAATAATTAATTCTACTCCCAATAAATCATATCTTCATATTTATTTGCACTTCACCTTGAATAACCCACATAAAGCCTTCGACTACCCAAGGATTCATGTGATATCTACTAGTTAAGAACTCATCTCTGGATGGGTCTCAAAATTCTTCAACAGGTTTTAACAATTTAAATGGCCATTTTAAAAAGTAAACTAAGATCAGGTATTAATATCATCACAATTTTTATAAATATTTTAAGTTAAATTCTCCAACAAAGTTTAATTATCTTATTATCTTTTCATAGTTGAAAGGAGAAAGAAAACTAACTACTCAGAACACATTGAATTCACACAACAAAACATATTTATAAAACTTTGAACAAAGATACAAATACTTATCTGGAAAGTTCCTTTAAGTGATCCGCTGACTCCTACTGACTTCAATGCAATGATGAAAGACTTCAACAACAACAACTTTAATAATCTCACACTTAACACTCAAAATAAACTAAAAATAAACTCACTAAATAATAAAGAAGGTGGCTCCCTAAAATGATTGGATGGCTATATAGTGCTTGGGGACTAAAGGATGCTACAAGGGGTGAAAGGGGCAAATTTCTCTGTAGAATGGGCACCTATTTATAGAGCTCTGAATTTGACCAAGGGTTGCTTAAGGCACCTCTTCAAAATTCGTCCAAATACAATGTATCTTTTAGAAGGTAATTGTTGTGCCTAAGCACCGGGATCTGGCGCCTAGGCGCCGGACTCCGTGACCAGGTCTTTCTCACCTCTTCACTTTGGGTCGTACCTCTTCGCGATTAAAACTGTTTCCCTGCGTCCAGATGCATTGTATCACATGTCCTATATATTAGGAGTAACTTCCAGTCTTCTAGAATCTCTAATAACTGCTTAACACCGTCAAAATAACTGCCCAAAGTCGTCAAAAATCTTATTTGCGTATGTATCGAACTGGCGCTTAGGCGCCAGATTCTGGCGCCAGGCCTACAATTTTAACAACTTTACTTTTTTAGCTCCATTGTTGCTCCTTTTTCCTTCTTGAACTTTTTTTTATCACCTACATCCAAAAACATAAAAATACATTTCATTAAAGCATAATATCCTTAAGAATTGAATCATAAATAAGGCATAAAAATTTGTATTTTTAAAGTGGATCAAGGACAAGTAATATTTCAAGTTTGGGAGATTTTGATACAATTTATGCACATTTTTATGCCTATTTTTTAAGATATTATACTTTAATTGAAGGTATTTTGTGTGCTTTTCTTATAGATATGATTAAATGGATGAATGTGATAAAAAGAAAGGAAAAGGATGAAATTTGGAGCAAAATAAATAAATTTGAAAAAGTGATGTGTGGCGGCTAAGCACCGGAACTCGTTCTTACGTGTCATGGCTAGGCAGCTATGTGCCACATTTTGGAGCTTACGTGCTAGTAGGCTCGCGGATAAGTGACAGTAGCCCGGGCATACGCACGGCAGTTAAAAAAGAGGATTTATTTTAATTTAGGCACCATTTTGAAGAGGTTTTTGAAGCACCTCTTGGTGAGAACGTGTGTAACTCCCTATTGACTCCAAATTCAATTCAAATTACTCTTGAATGGATGCGTCTTTTGAGAGATACATTGAATAGGGATACACATTAAAGAGATACGAAGGCACCTTTTGAAAAGTATTAAAAAAGAAAGAATTGAAGATCATTAGAGTCTTAGAAAGTAGTAGAGTGTGTAGTAAGAGAGTGTTTTGAGTGTGGTTATTGTAGAGTGTGTAAGTAGTGTAAGAGTGTTCTTTCATTACTACTACTCCATTTCACTACTTTTACTTAAATTTAGTTTTTATTAAGAGTTTCTTAGAGAATTAAAGAGTTCAGAGTTGAGCTTCAACCTCTAAGGAGTCTTGTAAAGAAAAGCAAAGTTTCAAAAGAACTTCAAGAGTCTTGTAGAGAGGATTTACATATAAGTCTTTACCTTTGTATTTCATTTGGTTTTTAATTAAGACTTCTTGTGTTTTCACTATGATATGATTTCTACTTTTAAACCAAGTTTTTATTGTATTTTCTTCATGGATTCTGATTAGTTTTCTTTATCTTTTTCCTTAAAGTGATGAAGTAATTAAGTTATGGAAGTATGTTGTGTGAAGTATAGGATTTCAATATTGGAAGAAGTTGTGATGATTCAAAAGCTTGCACTTTATTTACATCTTGATTTGGCCAATTAAGATGTTAAAATATGTTGTGAGAACATGTAAGATCCAGTGCCGTATTGTCTCAGTCAACAATTGGAAAGAATCACACAAGATTGTATGGGTGAGAATGTAATCCATATGGTTGAGTGCAAATAAATAGGGAGATATAATTTAATGGGTGTAGAATTAGAGGAAGTAAATCTAAGAGACAAAAATAAAGAGCAAGTAAAAGCTATTCAGTTGAGAAGTGGAAGAGAGTTGGAAGGTAGAGTTCAAAAAGAGATTGAAGTAGAGAAAGAAGAGATTGAAGAACCAAAAGAGAACGCTCAGAAAGGTTTGGTCGGACCAACTATATCATAACAAAACTTAAAAAACATCAAACCAAATTGGGCTCCACAGTTCCAAATTGAGTGTAAATTTAGATCTATATTGCTCGGACCAACTCAGCACCAAGGTACCCAGTGTCGCGCCTAGAGCACTGCTCTTAAAAGCTCGGCTCAGCGCACTGCCGCTGGGTGCGCAGATCTAGCGCCTGGGCACCCGGCTTATCGGGACTGCAGTGCTTAGGCGCTGCGATTTCCCATGACTCTATTTTGCCTCTCAAGGCTCAAATCCTAACTCCAAATTGCTTGCACAAATAAAAATGAGAGAAGGGTGGCCCAGACCTACTATAGTTCCTCTGTTAGAAGAATGAAAAATGTTGTGGTAATCGGGCGCCAACATTGATGAGACTGATAATTGAATGCGGTAGTTCGGAGTAACCCTCTTTAAGGTCACTTCGCTCAAATGGTACAAGGAAGAAGATGAGCGAGAGATAAATAATGTCGAGCCATAGATGAGGATTTCGAGGTAAGAAGAAGGAATGTTTACCTTTTTATTATTTCTCGCCTTCAACTTCCACACCCATCAATAAGATATGCAATAATTTCCTCCAATTCTCCCTTAGAAGGATCAAAGTTAGCATAAAACAAGTTAGTCACATCAAGTAACTGAAATGATGTGTTGATCTAAAAAAGATTAAAATCCACTTGCCTCTCTCAAACAAAATCCAAATCATCAGATTATTTAGGGAGATTTGCATAAACTCCTACATAAAAGAAATAACGACAACAACAGAAAAGTAGAAAAAACATTCCCAGCTCCAGGCAACAATAAGATTGTCATAAGAACCGCCAAGAGAAAGAAATGCGTGCCCTTAAATAAGCTTCTTTGAAATAAGAGTATCAACATGTCAATCTTGCACAACACATTAACAAAATATTTAGAGAATCAAAAGCACTTTTGTCTTTGTCCCTCTTGATTTTAGGAGCCATTTTTCAATCTAAAAAAATTAAATAAAAATCAAAATAAATTCCAAAATAGAAATTTTATGAATACGACAAGTGTTTTCTAAGTAAAAATTTTGTTCAACATGCGGTCTAATCATTTCTCCCAAAGTTTCCATTTTTAGCATGATCACAATGTGGACAAAATTATATGGTGAAAATCCAAAATTTCTAAAGGCAAAGTAAAGCTCTTACCCAATGATGATGATTTCAACATTTTTTTTAATCGAAGAAATCTTCAAAATTAGCAAGATCGAAAGAAGTCCACAGGTGCAAAATCACAAAAAATAGAGGAAAAAAAAGTGTAGAGAAGAAATGCAAGAAATGATCTGGAATTTGGTTTCGTTATTTTACGTCGGCTCGGCTCTTAGGTGCCGGCTTGGCGCATAAGCTTCGGTGCTCAATTTGTTCAATATTTGGAAATTTTTGTCATTTTCAAAGAGCACGGCAAATTTAAAGAAATTTTTAACCGTAATTTCTACGATTCAACCATCATTTTGATATTTAATTAGCTTCATCAACTTTCCAATAATTGCATGCACAATTAAAATTAGTCAATCTAATCATTGAAGCACATTAAAAGTATTAACAACACAAACTTGAAACTTTTTCTTATAGAATTTAATACAAACGGACTTTACAAAGACTCATTTAAAAGCAAAATATGACATAAAACACAAATTTGTAATACTAGTCATTTTAAATTCAAAATGTTTGCATTCAACTAATTAACACTCAACCCCAATAGAATAAGCACATGAGCAACCGTCTATGAGTAATGGTGAATAATGATGTCTCCCTCCTTTTAACCCACCAAAAAGTTACGATCGAATAAATGGTAAAAAGGGGCACGAGGAAAATGTGCCTTGACTTTATCATCTATCCATTTGTTCTCTTGATACGTGTTTACTTGATAGTCTTAGAAATCTGCCAAATGGCCAAATTAGAGTTTCATCTTGCCACTCCATGTGCTTGTGTAGATGGTATATATCACTTAACTTGTGCGAAGAGATAACTCCCTCATCAATCTTCACAGGTTTGTTAGTGATCCGCTCCAAACTTATTGCTAAGTATCCATCGAAGTAAGTTCGAGCAACCATATGTATAAACTTATTGTTATCAAACTTACCATAATTATACTTTCCATTAGTGAAGAAGCCATGATCTCAAGGTTTGGATGCTTTTTTACTCATCTCTCCTCCTCTAAAGCACTTAGGAATGAAGAAAATGTCCTAAAATCCCATCCATAGCGATTAAATAGAGAAGGAATGGCCAAAAGATGAAATTTGACGGTTTTTAGGAGTTAGCAGATTGCAGCGCCTAGCACCAGATTGGGCACTTAGGTGCTGGTACACAAATATTCCAAAAATCTAAATTCTCATCCTAACCTCATTTTGATCAAGGGACTAACATTTTGTGCTGACTTTAGCATGTAGGACTCAATATAACATTGCAAATTCAAAATAACAACACAATTAAGAAAACAAATGAATCCACACCACCAAGTATGGGTTGCGTCCGTCAAAAGCACTTGGTTTAAAGTGCTCTCGGCCCGACGTATCCAATGTTTTTACCCTGGTTGATCAAGCATCGGATCTCCCTCAAAAGCAAGACTATACTTATATATGATTTTAATGTTTGTGTCCATTCACTTTAATATTTCTTCCGGTTTGGCTCTTCAATATCAAGAACTCCATAAAGATAGACTTTTATCACAATAAATGGCTCTAACCACCTGGAATTAAGTGTCCCTAAAAATAAGTTTGCAATTTTGTATTACATAGTAAAACTTCTTGTCGAGGCTCGAAATGTCTTTTAAAATTCTTCAATCATGCCTTATTTTTATTTTTTCTCCTTATAAATTTTTGATATTTTCCTTAAGATTCATTTCCTTATTTCATCAAGCTCATTTAATTTACCCAATAATAGCTTCTCTCCAACTTCTTTTAAATTATAATTAAATTCTTTTATAGCCTAATAAGTTTTATGCTCAATTTAAGGTTTGGTAAGTGACAAGCTTATCCAAATGTGAGCCTATTTAATGTCATTTCTATAAGTGTTTTATATGCAATCCTATAGGCCCATAATGTGTTATCCAGTCTAGCAAGCCAATTCTTCTTGTTAGGATAAACACTTTTTCTCCAATATTCTTTTCATTTCATGATTGGATACTTCAACTAGGCTACTTGGTTTGAGGATGATAGGCTATGGTAATTTTGTGCTTAATTCCAAACTTTTGTGTTATAGTATCAATCATTATATTCCTAAAATGACTACCCCCCCCCCCCCCATCTATAATAATTACTCTCGGCATTCCAAATCTAACAAAATATTTTTTAAAAAAATATGCAACATATAACATCACAATGAGATACAGTATTGCTTGATCCATTAGAAACATAATCCACAAGTATCAAGATATATATTTTTTCCTAAAGGTGGGATAAATAGTCTATAAAATCTAAGCCCCAAACATCAAATATTTTAACTTCCAAAATAAAATTTAAGGGCATTTCATTTCTTCTAGAAATATTGCCTACTGCTGACATCGATCACATGTTTTTACAAAATTAACATCTTTAAATAAAGTAGGCTTGATAAAATCCATATTGTAAAATTTTAAATGCATTTTTATAAACTTCAAAATGTCCCAATAAAATTTGATTTGTGACATTTTTTAATAATCACTTTTGGTTTTCCTCCATAGTTACACATCTTCAAATGACTAAGTCCTTACATTATTTATATAAATATGGGTCATCAGTAAAGTTTTGAATTGTGTATGAATTTCTTCATTTGGTGGCTATCTAATCCATAGGGCAAAATATTACCAACTCAATAGTTAACCTCAGTAGTGTACCACGAAATTCGTCATTTAATAATCTTATATAGTTGTTCATTAGGAAAAAATTCATCTATTTCATCAATAATATTACTATTATTTTCTTGTTAAAGCCTTGATAAATGATCGGCAATTTGATTATCGGTACCATTCTTATCTACTACACAATCGAATTCTTGCATCGAAGGACCCATCAAATTAATCATGGTTTACATCCTTCTTCAACATGAAGTATTTAATAACAACATGATCAGTATACACAAAACATTTTGTTTATTAAGATAAACGTCTAAAATTTATCAAAAGCATAAACTTTTAGCCAGCAAAATTCTTTTCACTAGTTGTGTAATTATTTTGAGCCTCATTAATGGTGTTCTTGGCATGGTGTATAACTTTAAGATTCTATCATATTTTTATCCTAATACTACCCCAATAGCATTATTACTAGGATCACACATTAATTCAGGTAATATTGTTTTTAATCAAGTGAAACAATAATTAGTGCGGTGATTAATTTTTCTCTTAATAAATCAAAGAAATTAAGAGCCTTCCTTATAAAAATCAAAGCTAGTGTCTTTTTCTAAAGTATGACATAGGGGCTTAGCAATTTTGAAAAATCTTGAATCTACCACCTATAAAAACGGCATGTTCTAGAAACCATCTTACTCCTCTCATAGATGTAGGAGGTGGTAATTCAATTATAACAGAATTTTTGTTTGATCTACTTCCATGCCATTTTAAGAAATTTATGTCCTAACTTACAATTCCTCCTGCAAACATAAATTCACATTTTTCCCAATTGAGAATTTGATTAGTTTCTTAACGGCATTTGAGAACTCTTATTAAATGATCTAAACATGAATTAAGGAGGTTCCAAATCTTTGTAGGTATCCATGAAAACTTCAATTTCTTTCTCAATTAAGTCACAAAAAATAGACATCATACATTTGGAAAGTTGCAATTGCATTACATAAACCAAATGACATTCTTCTTAAAGTAAAGTCTCATATGGACTAGTAAATGTTTTCTTCTCTTAATCATCAAAGAATTATGCGTATTTGTGGTATCTTGAATATCCATCTAAAAGCGAAATAACGATGCCAACTTAATCTATCTAACATTTGATCCAGAAAGGTAGAGAGGAAAATGTTCTTTCCTAGTGGTGAGATTTTTAATTTTCTATAATTAATACAGATTCACCATCCAATGACTTGTTTAGTTTGAATTAGTTCATTCCGCTTGTTGATGCGACTTTTTTATATGTAATAATTTATGACCTCAGATTTATATATTTATAATGATTTTTGTAAGTCAAAATTTCAAATGCAAGTATACGTATCGTATAAAGTAATACGGGGCACAAATGGAGTCCCGTTTATCGATCCAACGGGAAGCGAGGTAAGAGGTTCTTAGTCGAATTCTAGTCTACTACTAACAACCTTAGTTTGAAAGGGTGATATAAGTGGTTTTTTCTAACAGCTTCTCCCCCCGTACAGATAATTATATGTAAGGATAACTTTACTCCTAAAATGCAAATATTACTTCTAAAGATAACCCTTTTTGGGTAAATTGGTTAAGGTAGAATTTTTAGATAATGAAATACTTATTCTTATGTAATGAAATGGATAAAGTTTAGGAATTCATGATGCATTAAATATTGTATGTACCAAATAGGAGCATAAAATGTTTCTTTACCCTCAAAAGAGTACCCCCTCTTCCAAGCATGTAAAGAAAAATTGACATATCCTAAGTTCGGTCACTAAATCTAAGGCTAGGCGGGAGGATACCGGTTGTCACTACGGAGCTCCCACTCACCCTTCATGCAGAAGGCTAACGCTGAGTTTAGTTACTAATCTTATGACCAAATTGGGGATCTCGGCCTGTCACCCTGAAACCTCCAATTCGACGCCCATCAAAACCATATTTCCCTGTTATTTTCAATCCCATGATCTACGCAATTCATTCATGGAAATTGAATGTGTGGTTCCCACTATTGAGAATTACCACGCACCCTTTCGGGACAATGCAATTACTACAAATTTTAACGGTACAACGGGCCCTTATTGTAATGTAAATGAAGTGTGATAAAAACCATCACATTTATAATTAAAACTTCTTTTAGCAAGCATCCCAATATCCAAAACATGAGTCCTACTCATTGCAAAAGAAAAGTAGAATGAAAACAATGGCATAATCTTCTCATGCCACTATTTTCATACTAGAAGAAGAAAGAGTAAGAGAAAGACATCACAAAGCACGAAGAAAACACTACGGAAAACTTCATTTCAAAGTAAATCCTCAAAATAAGTATTTACAATATCATAAGATAATGAAAAATACAATGCCCAGCTTTTCCCCTTGTAAGAAAGATGAAAATCTATCCTGAAAGTCTCAGCGGATCCATGCGATGCTAGAACATTCCCTTACGAGATTCTCTCCAAAATCCCCTCACTAATCTCGCCAAAAAAGGTAGAAATCTACATTTCTACTCCTATTCTGAATCTCTAAGCATTCTCTAAGTTTCCCTAACATCTCTTCTTTATTTTTGGCTTCAAATTTGGTTTAAAATAAAGTAGGGATGAATTTCTCAAGATGTGCATGTTTTCAAACCCTCCGAAGCGTTCGGATTCGATGTATTTGGCCAAGCACCGCCTAATATCGCGTCCAAGCGATCTCGGGCGCCGCCGGCGTTGAATGGGGCGCTGCCGGTGCCTATTTTCTGTGCTCTTAGGTTTCGCGCCGCGTGTTGGATTTGGGCACCTCGAGGCGCCCATCTGTAGCAACCTCACCATTTTGCTCCCTTTTGGCTCGGTTTCGGCTCCGATTAAGCGTTTAGTTGCGTTGAGTTCCTAAAAGATAGCCCTACAAAATAAGCACAAAAACCACCTTTTAAAGTGTAATCTGATTTAAAAATATGCGAAGTGTAAGATTACTTGTAGAAAGACTTATCGAAAGGTGTCGAGCCAAAATTTGCTTTCTTGCTCGTTTTTGCTCCAAATTGCTGAAATTTTTGCTTCTTTTTGCTCCAATCACATTTCTTACACCTAAAAACAAAAAACATACAAAATAGCTTCCTTTTAAAGTGTAATATCACCAAAAATGAGTAAAATCATATAGCAAAGTGTATATATTTTGGTGCATCGAAATGTGCAAACTTAAGCAAATTACTTGTCCTCAAGTAACCCTTTTACTACTTAAATATAACTCAAGGAAATGTACTTTTCACCTGTAAGAAACTAAAATTTTCATTCAAAGGTATATTGGTTTAGACTTTAGAAAGAAATTTAGTAACTTAGTTTAACCTTTACGGGTATAGGAATATTCAGCATTCAAGTTTAAGGGTTCTAGTCTTCTATTTATTTCAAGATAAACCATAATTTATCACATTAAGAGTGCCTTGAAAGATTAAGTGAAAAAGGAGTTCATGCAAACTTCATCAGAATGTAGGCAAATACTTTAAATATAAATTGAGAAATGAAATTAAGTTCTCCTTTAAATTTGACTCAAGTAAAGCCAATTTTTGACTAGGCATCTCCTCAAGCTTCTCCTCATAAATATTTTCTTTCTTTTTATTTTTCTTTTTTTTTGGATTTTTTTCAATCCTTCTTTTTCTTTTTCTCTTTTTTCCTCTTTTTTAATGAGGATTATTATATCTGGTCTTTGTAATGATTTTGAACTTCCTCTCCTCTTTCTAAAGTTCAAACTTGAAACACATCCTTACTTTATAATTAGGTATGAGCTTTATTATTCATCATAAAGTCACAATCTCTTCTTAACACACAATACTTTAAGTCTCTTAACATTTCAAAAATACGAGTTTTCTTTTACTTTAAATAGTTAACTATAATCAAATTCTTTGTACAAATATCTTACCCTTATAAAATTAACCTTTATTACTAAAAACTTTCATCAATCCTTCCATAACATTCAGGGCGAAATAAAAGTTTTAGTTATCTCAAAGCGAGGTTCAATTGCCAAAAGTTATGCTAATAATTTTGAAAAATATGATAATCGAAGACAAATAAGAGTTAATATTTTTCTTCCCCCAAACTTAAATTTTAAAATATTTTGCAATGAATTCCATAAAATGTTGCGAAGAAAAAGTAAATGTTGAATCTACTTGCTACTACAATATCTTATCAAATTCATATACATGCATAATCATGATAGAATGAGCGTAGGAGAAACTAAATCTAACATAAAACGTGCTTGTAATAAAATTACACTAAAAGTATTTTCACATTAAAATTTTATTTTCTTCCTACCCCAAACTTAAATTTTAACATATATAACATTCAATACAGAAAATATAAGCAGGAAGAAAAATAATTTAGAAGTTCTCTCTACCACAAATGTCTATCAAAACCATTTACAAAAGTATTCATTAAGACGGAACAATATGCGGCAGAAAGTAAATCTAAACTAATCATCATGAGAATGAAATTCATTAAATAAAAGTTTAACTAGCATAGCAAGTATCGGCAAGGGAATATAAAAATGTTATTCAAGACCTAAATAAAGTTGTAACACAAACATAAACACACATAAAATAAATGAGGTTAATTCATCCTTTAACTCATCGCATCTCACAACTTACCTCCAATTCTAACGGAATCACTAAAATAGTAAATTAGGTACATTCAAATGATTTTATAGATTATAATCCCAAGATTATCCCTAATAAATTGGTTTCCGGACACCAATCTCAGGCATCATCTAATCCCTTTAATTAAGCACCTTTAATAGTTACATATTGTTGTGTAAGATCATCCTAATGTTATTCATCAAATAGGTTAGCGACTCCACGAATGAAAACAAAGTTAGAGAAAGGAAGTAACCAAGGTAAGATGGATCTATCACAGTTTAAATTCATGATGTCTCTTACCAAAACTCAAGTCAAAGTAAGACCCGAGTTATAGTGAACTCATCAATCCAACTACTATAATAGAACATACAAGTCTAACCATAATAAAAGTTAAGGAATCACCTCCCTCATGACATAAACATAAGAATCCAATCAAAACACTAATAATCAAAACATCTACCAATCATCAAATCAAGCCAAGTCAATCCTAATGACACATAAAGATCAAATTAATCCACTAATCAAACATGAATTAAGCTGATCAATCGACACTAAAGCAAACACAATACAACACTAAATCCCATGCCTCTCAAACAAACTAAATTAAAGAAACCTGCCCGATAATATAGGTTGTCGCCCATAAAAGTGCTTGGTTATAACTTCGCGGGCCCCGACAAACTATTCCACACGGATGTCGGCATATTTTTAGGTTGTGTGTTTTTTACTAAAGGGTCGCCTACGAAAATTGTCGGGAATTTTTATATTTTAAAATTCATTTAAATATATATATAATTTTAGAAAGTAGTATTTGATTTTGAAAATCTGAGTTTCAAAATTTTAAGATATAATCCAGCGGAAGTATCACATCCCGGAATAGTTTATATAAACGAGCACCGCACCATAAACCGTGTATCTGTCGAAGAATAGACACCTTTGCTCGATGATGGGGCTCGATTAAATAAACTAGAAGATTTGTGACATCAGGTTTGGTTTGCGAACCAATTTTATAAACCGACAAGTTCCACCTTAATATAAAGGAATTAAGCGAGGTTTATATTACGGGTTCTTAAAGTTCCCTATAGGGCAAGCCCCTATAGTTAATTACATCTTAAATGACGGGAATCACTTAAGAAAACTCTCGATAATAATCACTAATTACCTGGCTCTCAAGGGAATTTCAAGTTTAAGTTTTGAGGATTGAATTTTGGAATTTGATAGGGAATGGATCAAATTTGGAACATTTTATTTTGGGAATTCAAAGGAAGAAAGGTAGGAGAAATTACAGATTCGAAGCGAACTTCGGTAATTTCCCGACTATCTATTGTTGACTTTGAATTTAGGAAAGTCCTAATGTTTATTTAATGTTTTGATCTTTGATTTTAGTTAATTAGGACTTATATTCGTATGATGTGATCACATAATAGCCTCGAAGATGTGAGGGTTTATGTTGTATTGGACGACTACCTCGAATCCTAAGACCGGTTGGGGCTTAATTTACCAATGCGATGCCTAACAAAAGGTTGAGGATTTATGTTGCACTAGGCGAAACTACCTCGAAGTCACATGGTTTAGTTATTTAATTCTAAGAAATGTTTAGGCGATGTAGAGTTGTTTTGCGCGAAGATGGCAGTGCTGGCCACCATGCTCAAGGCTCCTTGTTGTTGCAGAGGTTTAGAAATCATAAATCAAGAGATGAGAGAAGTGTTTTGGTTTAGAGAAGGTCTTAATTTCCATAGTGTTTTCTATGTTTTAATTAAAGCAAAATCTTAAAGTTGATTATAACAACACCGGTTAAGATCCCGCGGTTCCATCCTTCCGGCATCGTTATTTTTATCGGATTCACTTAGTCGAGATGGTGCTAAACTCAACTAAATGAGTTCCACACTTTCATTTAGACCGTGGGAAATCCCGTTAGCAACACGTAGGTTACATCATCAAGGCATTCTAGATCATCGACAAGACGTTTTTAATTTAGTTGTAGTTGTAGTTTGTTGTTACGTTTGTGATTAAATTTTTGAGTTGTTTTATATTTTGAATTGTTGTGGTGGTGAATTTTATCTTGTAATGATTTTTAATTTGGTTTTGGTTTCGATTTTAGGGACTATCCTAAAGGTGTGGGTTTTCATGCAACGGTTGTTTATCATGCAAGAAAAGTAAGTGTGATGCAATTAAAGTAAATTGTGATAAAGTAAATTGTAATAAAATAAAAGCGTACCTGGAGGGTCTTCCCGTCATCCCACGAGCTGCACTTAAAACACATATCAGAGCATTTAAGTATTCCAACAAG
Organism: Papilionanthe hookeriana x Papilionanthe teres; assembly: GCA_022702705.1. NCBI lineage: Eukaryota > Viridiplantae > Streptophyta > Magnoliopsida > Asparagales > Orchidaceae > Papilionanthe > Papilionanthe hookeriana x Papilionanthe teres. The sequence goes on from CM040428.1 coordinate 2,254,358, forward strand.
TACCTAGGTAAAGCTAAGGGAAAGGTTTTGGTTTTCTACCAAGTTCCTAATCTATAGCTAGTCATAACATGACGTCTAGGTTCTTGTGTTTTGGTTTAGGACGATTTTCTTCATCGAAAGAACAATTAAGTTCGGTGTTCTTATAAATATCCTATCATATTGAGGAAGTGCTTAAGGCGAGTCTTAAAACATCTTTTGATACCTCTAAGGATTGTTTTAAGTCAAGAAATTTAATTATAAAGTTAATTAATCGTCAAAGAGAGTTGAGTTTTGTTCTCTTGCTTGAAGGCCAGAACTGTTCAATATCACATATAAGTGAAGTAACACTTCATAGCCTCCGTTGGGAGTTATGACAAGAGCTTTAGGGCAAATTGATGTTGAAGTGATTTGTGATTTAATTTAATTTGATTGAGTGGGTTTAAGTTTGGAATAATGTTGAGTTGTTTTAGATTTATTTTGAATTCTTTATGTCTTAGGTGATGTTATATTTAATTCGATTTAATTTAATTTAATTTTAATTTAATTTAATTTGGTTTAGTTTTAATTTTAATTTAATTTTATTTTTTTAATTTAATTTTAATTTTATTTTAACTTGATTTTATTTTTTTATTTAATTTAATTTAATTTAATATGTTTTAATTTAATTTAATTAAATTTAGTTTAATTTAATTTAATTTAATTTAATTTAATTTTTAATTTTAAATTTAATTTAATTAAAATTGATTTAATTTAATTTTAAATTTTAATTTAATTTTATTTTAATTTTAATTTAATATTTTATTTTTTATGCTTTAAGGATGATTTAATTTTAATTGTTAAAATATTAATTTAATTGAAATCTTAGAAGGATTTAATTTAAATGTTTTGCTTAATTTAATTTAATGATTAAGTCTTTTAGCATTTTTTAAATCTTGAATTTGGATTATCGATTTTAATTAGGAATTAAATATTATTGAGGTGATTAATTTAGGGATTCTTAAATTGAAACGATTCTCCCTCCTAATAGTATCCCTTATTTTAATAATTCCAATTTTTTATTCTTCGAGTTTAATTAATTATTTAATTAAGGTTTATTTTAATTATTTTCAAATTGTTTGGTAGGTTTCTCTTAACTTTAAAGCACCTAAGTTTTGAGCATCCAAAATCAACTTAGTATCGAATATTTTACTACCCTTTTAATTAAACTAAAATTTTTAATTATAGGTTAAAATTTTAATTACCATTTTGCCTTTAAACTTACTAATTCCATAACTCACTAAATTGAGCTTAAATGAATTTGGGGTACATGTGACTTCACTCATATATCAATCGAAGACATTAGGAGAAAATGTGATTTTTAAATTATTTAATTTATTTATGTAATTATTTTTGGTGGAAAATAAGGATTTTCAAGGAAAATTCAACAACATAACAAGGGAAAGTTTCTATCCTTAAGAAAATTATGGGACATTCTGACAAAATGAAAGGACCACTTGGACCAAATTTGGTAATTTTTTGAGTTATATTCTTTTTATTATAATTATTTTGAGTTTTAGGTATTAATTAATTTAAAAATTAAATAAACGTTGAAAAATAAATTTTATATTTTTCAAAAATCTTTCTGATATCAAGGAAACCAGAACCAATTTTTATAATTTTCTGATTTTTCTTTCATTTATTAGAATTATTTTAGTGGAAATGCTAGAAAATACATTTTTTTTAATTTTAAAATTACCTTAGGGCTTTAAAATTTGATATCTCATCATAGAGACTTAGAAAATATGGGGTTTGTTCCTAAGTGATTAAAATTCAAAATGTGACATTTTGGTGAATTTTATTATTTTTGTGATTTTTATTATTTTTTAATTATTAAAAATATTAAAATAATGCAAAAAATCAACTTTTGGAAAATTGCAATTTTAATTTTCTTAAATTCCCTGATATTAGAGAGAGGCTCCAAAACCAATTTGGTGAATTTTTTGAGAAGTATTTTGAAAGTTATGAATTTTGAATTTTAGGTTTATTTAAATGGCTTAATCATTGCCATTTGATAGGGCTAGCAGAATTAGGTGAAACTGAGAAACATGGTGGGTTATACGATCCTAAAGTTCAGTGGAGGTGATTTTACAAGTCAATTTGATGTATGATTAGTTCTAATTAATTAAAGCTCCATTTTGGGTGTTTAAAGCTTGATTAGGGTTATTCTGAAATTGGTGACTCAAAACCTATTTTCCACTGGGGTCCTACGAGTCATAAGAAACATCGCCAAAATTTTACATAGAATTTATTTCATAACATGCTAATTATTGGAATTAAAATACTCGAGTGACCTAGAATTGAAAAATCAATAACTCTTCATAGGGATGGCCTCGACTTTGGAAAATTAGGGGAATGATCCCCAAATTCGAAGGCAAGCCACAGCATGGTCTCATGCCATGGTGAATTTTATACGTAATGGAGAATTAATGTCTTGAGAAGAGTAAATAAATCATTAAAAAATCGAATATTGATGAAATTAAATGATTTCTTTTCCACATTATTCTCCTCTGTTCTTGAGCAAGAGGGTATTTTATTTTATTTTTAAGTTTTCCTACACAAAGTTATGAATTTTCTAAGTTCGTAATTAAATAAATAAGAAAAATCCCTATTTTTCTACTTATCCACCATGACGCCACGCCATCCTCGGCGACTCAGAAGGAACCGCGTGGCGCGCTCGATTCGCGCCGCCATCCGACTCGGCGCTCCGGGGGCCGGCGGTTCATGTACCTTCGCGGCATCCGACTCGATCCAGACCGTCGCTCGATACACGCTCGTCCCGACGGCTCCCAGGTCATTGTCTACGGCGGGTGTTGCACCGTGACCGTCAGCGCCCCAACCACAATTTAAGCGCTCCGGTCTCGAAGCGGATGTTTGTGTTCTTATGCTCTATGGATTCGTCTTGAAGGCGAACACATCCATGCGGTAAACATGCATTGAAATTGATTCGGTAAATGGAGAATCTACGTAAGCTCGGGAAGAAGAATGAGTCCATGCCTTTGCTCGGAGAAGTGAAGCTTCGATGCGAGAGTGTGTCACCTTCGATTGGGTCGGCAAGCTCGAGATGAAGTCCCTTGGCACAGTGAATTGTACGGTTTGATTTCGACCACAGTGATTTCAAACTTTGGAGTGGAGCAGGTGGGTGGCACGGAGGGGCTTTCAGGGAATACTTCTCTTGGTCTTGTGCGAGTGTGGGTGGTTTAATTTGACTTGGTGGAGGATTTAGAATATCTGTCGACTGAGAATTGAGCTCGAAATTGAGCTCGATTAGTGGGGATTAGGGCAATAGAGCAGTGGGGATCAAATGCTCTAAGTGTGGGAGATTACACAGGTGATTTTGGCGAGTTTCCTTAAGGTTGGTTCGAACTGGTCTTAAGTGGAGAAGTCTCATCCAAGAATATTTGGATTATATTTGGGTTAAGGGGAATCATAAGTAGGTTAATGGCTTTTAGGAAGTGCTTAAAGGACCTCCTCTTTGCCAAATGTAGTAAGGTCACATGTAAACAACTCACATGGCTTGCATGTGGCTTAGAATGGCTTCGCTGGCTTTATGGCTTAGGATAAAGCTTGGTGATTTCATGGAAGTAGAATTTAGGAATTTTGGTATTTTGGTGGAGAATTTTTCATGAAGCTTGATTTAGAATGTTTTAATGATGATTTTGAAACTTAGGGGTTGATTTTGATTAAATGGATGATATGGAGAAATGTCATGTGGGCTTTGGATTGAAAACTTAGGCTTTTGAAATGGTCTTGGGTGGGCTTTTTAAAGTGGTTTAAGGAAGTGGGCCTTTAGGTTTGAAAATGGTCTTTTGAATAGAAAAATTTGCAATGGGCCATGCCAAATAAATGTTGAGTTTTGTCTAAGGATGTGTCATAGGTGGGATTTGAAACAAGTTTTGGAGTGATTTGGGTTTGGAATTATGGGTTGGATTTGGGCTTCTTTGGTAAGGGCAATGTAGGTCGAATTGGGCCAATTTGGGCCAATGTTGGGCTAGGGTTATTGACGTAAAATTAATGTTGGGAAATGTTTATGGGAGTGTTTAAAAAGAGGTTTTCAACTTTGTTGGGGTTGGATTTTGGGGTTTGGGTCTATTTGGGTTAAGTTTGGGTTTAGATCGAAATTGGGCTTTTTGGTTTTGGGTTGAATTTGAGTGGGGCTTGGGTCCAAATTTTGGGCAAATTATGTTATTTTTGTTTGTGGGGATGTTAGGGAAGGTTTATAGAAGGTTTGGGGTCAATTGGAGTTCAATTGGTTTGGTTTGGGCTAAGTTTGGGTCATGGGTCCAAATTGGGCTTTAAGGTCAAAGTGAAATTGGATTCAAATGCTAATCGAATTGGGCTTGGATTTGGTCAAGATTGGTGTTGGGGTCATTGAATTGAAGTTTAAAATTGAATTGGACTAGAATTTGGGTCAATTGGGTAGGTTTGAGTTTTGACATTGGAGTTCACTTTGGGTTAAAATGGGTCAAATTGGAGATTTTGACAAAAGTAAAATTGACCAAATGGGCCCATGGTGTAGTTGGACAAAATGAAATTGAGAATATTTGGGATTTTAAGATTTTCCGATAATTTTCTGAAATTTTGGATTTTGGGTCGAAGGGGCATTTTGGTAATTTGGAGGAATTATTGGGGGTATTTTTTGGAATTTTGAGTATTTTGGGTAAAAATGGAGTGAGATTTGGAGTGGTGGGAGAATGTTTGAGATTGATTTTGAGGAATTTGGGTGATTTTGGAGAATTTTGAAAAAATTTGGGTAATTTGAGGTTTGGGTAAATTTAGGCGATTACAGAGGTCAGAGATTGAAATTGAAAATTTAGAAAATTGAAGATTGGGTAAATGTAAAGTGGAATAAAATCATTTTGGTTGAGCCATGAAGCCATGCTCCGAACGCGCAGTATGAAAGGGACTCATTTAGGGCATTATTTATCTTGTTCTGGCATATGTGAGGGCAGGGGTTAAGGGCTGATACATGTGAATCACACAATGAGTGGCGGGGAGGTGAGTTGGGTATTGTTAGTGTGGTTTAGGAGGAATGATGAAAGTGTAGTGTATAAGTGTAGTGTGTGTAAGTTAGCTATTTCACCGAGACCGGACCACTTCGGGGCGGTCACAGGCTAAAAGAGTCTAATAAAGACTCATCCTTTAAACTTCCACATTTGATTTCAACCCTCTAGGTGATTAGGGGTCTGATGAAGCTTGTGGGGTTTCTGAGTCATGAGGTGTTTGGACTTAAAGGCGGGTTCCACTTTCCCAGTCATACAAAAGATAGTCGAAAGGAAAAGCCCTAAAGGGCTAGATCTGATGCCCAAGAGAATAGAAGATGACCCACAATTTATATTATGAAGTATTTTAATTTAATTGCCAACGACGCCAAAACTGACTTGTATATTATATGTATAGAATTGTAATTATTTATGTTGGATCTTCTGGTAACGTATCGTATCAAGTAATACGGGGCTCTAGTGGAGTCACGGTTATCGATCCCAGCGGGGAAGAAAATTAAATAACAACTAATTTTAAAATAATAATAATAATAATTTTAAAATAGTATACGAAAATATAAAGATTCTAAATTTAAGCGCAAATAAAGTAAACTAAGTATTTTAATTAGGTAACTTAACTAAGTAGAAAATTAATACGTATTGAAAGTGCCAGGGAAATTAGCCCAATTGCTAAATAGAGTCTTAACTATTCGGGGAAAAAGTATCTTTCCCCTTGTTTTAGAAATTTAAGTGATTGATGAATTTAAATAGATATTAATTTTAAGGTATTGTGACAAATAGGAGCATTCTATTCTTACCCTTTAGTCAGTGTAAAGAATATTGACTAATCACATGTTTGATTGCGAGATCTGCCCGGCTAAGGCTGGGAGGATACTGTGCCATGAGCTCACGTTCCCCTCGCCGGGCTAACATCTACACTTCAGGCTCTCAAGCAAATATGACCGAATTGAATATTTTAATTACGTCACACTAAAATGCTCAATTCTACGCCAGTGATATTATTTCCCTTTATTTATTTGCACCTTCCTTTCAAGGCTTTGAATTCCCCGAATATCGAGATGTAATTTTTACTATAGTTGTAAATCAACATATTTTAACAAATCAAATGACTAGTTTGAAAAAGTAAATTAAGTTTAAGTAAAAATTATCACAATTTATTAATATATAAAAGTATCTCTATTTTAATTTCATCAAGTCACTTAATTTCATAAACGAGAGAAAAGACTAAATAAACTACTCGAGAATGCATGGGAACTAAATATAAGCATGGATTTCGTTTAAAGTTAAAAACAATAATCTGAAATACTTATCTTGATTTATCCCAAACGGACTCCTCGTAGTTCCTTTGACTCTTCCCTTCCGAATTACAACCCGACTCACTAATTACTCACTAAACTCACTAAAGACTCACTAATTACACTAATTAAGATTAAAGACTACTTAGAACACCTAAAGCCTTTAATGCACACATAAAAGTGATTTTCGGCCTCTCATATATGAGGTAAGCAAAGGTTAAGAGGTGTGTAAGCATCTCTTCAAGGGTGTCCGGGTTCAATGTATACGTACATTTGAACTAGCTCGCCGTCGGCGACAAACTACCATTGTCGGCGAGGCTTCTAAAGTCTTTGAGCCGTCTTATCTCGGCTTGTCGGCGGGCTCGGAGGCTCGGCGGCGGCGAGACGGTTATAAATCCTTGTTCTTCCTCGTACCCTCGCCCGTCGGCGGGCTCGATCCTCCCCGCCGTCCCGGCTTCAGCTGCGTGTATTATTTTCTTCCTTTTTGCTCCAAATCCGCTCCTTTTATAATTTTTGCTTTTATCACCTAAATTCTCCATTCTGCAACAAAATAAAGAAAATACCTTTCTTTAAAGTGCAATTTAAATCAAAAAAAATAGGTATGAATTTCTTAATAAATTTTTTCGGTGATCGAAATCACGAAACACACTTATTCTTGTCCTCGAAGTAATTTTTAGTATAAATAATGATTTCTATAGTAAGATTTTTCGAAATTTAAATAAAAACTTTGAATTAGATTAATTAATATCATAATAAAGTTAAATAAAAATAATTCATGTAATTTAATTAATCTTATAGAAATAAATTATTTAGTTATCGGAATCTAAGATTTCTAGCTTACTATTCATTTCGGGAATGACTATATTTAAAAGAATAACTACTTAAGATATTCATATGATAAGAAATTCAAGAAAACACTATTAGGTAAAATTCCTAATCCATAAACATAAGTTTGGAAATATCTAAGTTTTACTTTAGGTTAATTAGATAAACCCCGATTTTAATAAAGCTCTTAAGCTTCTCCTCATTTTTCTTTTTTTTTTTTAATGAGGATTACTGTATCTGGAGAACTGTTAATAATTTTGAACTTAAATTTTCATCTTCCTAAATTTGAAACCCAGAATATTTCTTAGCTTATATATACTTCATAGTTTTTACTTTATTGATTTTCAATCTTTTCTTTTTCACTTGAATACTTAAGAATTTTAGAATACTGAATATAGTTTCCTTACTAAAAAATAGTTTACTATATTCTTATTCCTTTAACCAAATATTTTATTCTATTTAATTAATTAAAGCACACTAGAAATATTTCATTTAACCTTTTTTTATAATGAGTAAATAAAATAATTCATATTAATTAAATTGAAAAACTTGCTATAAAAATCATTTTATAATAATTTGAAAATAGAAATTGAGAACAAGTTAATAACTAAATTTGTATTTTACTTCCCCAAACTTAAATTTTTATATCTACTCTAAATAATGAAAAAGGGAAAGTAAATAAATCATACCTTTGAAGTTTAGGTATTTCTTTTTCTTTGAAATTTTGCGAGGCTTTTTTCATTTTTCATTGAACTGTACTATTAGTATTCTCCATATATATATAACAATTTAAAGAAAATGCAAGGATAAAATCTGAGATAAGTATTAAACACAACAATTAAAATTAACTCTACACTACACATATGAATTACTAACATTTAAAAACATTGAACTAAGTTAACAATTTTACAACTTAAAACAATACAGAATAAAAAAATAAAAACATGCGAAGAAAACTAACATCCCTGTTAACATAAAAACAAATGCAATTAACTAACACAAAAAACAATAACTAAACTACTATAACAATTGACAAATAATCTAACAAATATCCGATGTCTCACAACGCAAAATCTTGAATATTATAAACATATAAAAGTTTCCAAAATAAATTAACATCAAACAAACAAAGCAAAATAAAGTCCTAATCTTATTCATCGAAGTCCCGAGCTATATCATCTCCTCCACGATACGTAGGTGAGAAGGCGAGCGAGTTGAGTCTTGTGAACGCTTATCGGGGCACTCGGGAAAGACAACATCTAAATCACCACTCCTATAGCCGAGCGTTCGGCTTCATAGTATGCAGTACCGTATTCGGAATGTCGTGGAGATATTCGCTATCATAATCATGTCTCCTCTCAGTTATCCAATTCTTTGATCGAAATGATCAAATCTTCTCCCCGTTGTCTCTCCAATTTGCTTTCAAAACTCTTCATGCGGTGTTAATTCATTCATCGAGATCTTGTAGGGTAGGGGTGGTAGGCTCGGGAGGTTCATGACGCTGAAGTAGAGGGTATATCTCTACTTGGCGGGTAAATAACTTCTTACTCTGCTCTCCACCCTTCATGAGATTCATACTTCTTAATATTGGCGAGTTTGTGAGTGGTTTCATTGGTTCCACCCATTCTTCATTATCTCTAGCCTCGACTCCGGAGAGTTGGCGAGTGCAAAAATTAATCCGAGTGTCCCAATCCAGCTCAAACCTCTCATTTCGGAGTGGATTTAGATGTTTTGATAAATAATTCTCAGTTGTTGATGCTTACGGTATGCAGATCTGAGGGTCGGGAATTGCTTTCCTATCTCGTGTTACCTCCTTTGTGGTGATATGTGGTAACGAGTAGAACAAATAAAAATATGTACGAGCTTTGGAAGCTGCCGCATTTAATTTAGAAAAGAGGAAAATACACTCTTTCTATTTGCTTAATTTACAAACTCGGTTCCATCGGTAAGAAAGTTAATGACTTCCTCAGAGTGGTCCTTCCATCGTTCCAAAAGTTTCATACTCGCTAAAGTGCGAGTCATGAATACGCAAAACCGCGTTAATTCTTGCAGCATTGTCCTACAAAAAAACCTTGTACCTTAGCTGGTGCATCTTAATGACGATCAATTGGCATAAAATTCTTTAACCACTTCTCTGTTGCTCTATATTGAACGTAATAGAAATTCTCCCAACCTCGTTCCTTAATAATCCGCTCTACTTCTCCTCCCGGATTTTTGAAAACCCGATCTGCAATGCACTTTCTTCCTTGTATGTTTTCAAAATGTTGCTGTGCTCGTGCATTGATGAATCGGTCTTCGTCGAATTCTACTCGACGTTTTTTTAATGGAGCCATACGATCGATCTATGAAAATCATGAAAACTTTCACTAAACTTAAAATAATCCTAAGAAGGCTTCCCTCACAACATTTATAAGCAATTTAAATCGGAAATTCCATGGATTTCCACCGAATATTTCTTCCATATTTTGATTTTCCCAAAATTTGCAATGTGGTGAAAATACATGGTGAAAATCAAAATTTTTGTATATGAGTGAAGCACTTACCAAGAGAAGATGAAATCTGGTGTTTTGGCTTGATGAAATCGCTTCAAGAATCCAAGATCTCTCAAGCCCTAGGTCAGTTTTTGCGAAAATGAGAGGTTGGGGATGATGAATAGTGTTTTTGATCGGTCAATTAAAGTGTTTTCGTGACCTGTTGTCAGTGGGGTTTTCACTTCGTCGGCGAGCTAATGTTTTCGAACCAAAAACTCTTGGGAAAATCCATTTGTCGGCGAGAAATTCTTTGTCGGCGAATCTCGATCTCGGCTAGTCGGCGGGATTTTTCTCGCCGTGTTGGATTCCAAAAATTTTAAATTTTTGAAATTCGTCACTCATTTTCGTCTTTGATTTGCCTTATATTATATTTCCGGTCACATCATTTATTAATTTAATATGAAGATTAACTACTTATACACAAACAAAGTCACACAACACAACAAATTAACTTATATTGAAATCCATGAGATGTACAAACTAACATAATTTTAAACTCTATAATCGGAAAAGCTTCAAACTTCAATCCTTACTACTAATCAGCATCGCAAACCAATCTACGACACACTAAATGCGATACAAAACTATGACGCATATCTCAATTAGGTTCGAGACATTCAAATCATCACTCCACACATAATAAAATCTAAATCAAATCAAATAACATAAACGAAGGAAACATACTATGGAAATCTTTACTACTACTCTTGATAAACGGAATCTTCATCTTCTCCCGATATTTCCGATATAACCGATGATGCACATATAAGTTATAGAAAGGCCTGAAGGAAATTCCAAAGCAGATTCTTGATGATCCAACCCTTAAATCTCGGTAAATGAAAGCTAGCTTCCGGGTGTCCGGAATGATCAAGTGTTCCTTCATCCTCCGGTCGATGTGATCAAATAAATCGGATATATTGTCGATTGAATCTCACTTTACACGGTTTTTCTCCATTCCTTTAATTTTCTTCATAAGTAACTCCGTTTTATCGAAATAGGCCTTGCTATAGGATTATTACGTGAAACTCTTATCGAGGAGATAAATGTAATGTCTTCATTATTGTCCAAAGTAGGGAACATATCTGTAAGATCAAGCGGCTTCAAGGTAACGAAGACCTTTTCCCAAGCTTCATAAGAACGTCTTGTGCATAATGCAAAAATAGTAGATGGCTGTCCCTAGTCCGTGTGTGACCCCGCTACAATTAAACCCAATGCGGAGCTTAACAATTATTGATCCGAACATCAATGGCGATCCATTTTGAATACAATAATTCAATATAGCGCATTCCTTCGAAACCTTGTTTACCTCATAGTAGGTAACGATTTAGATGAGATGAAAAAGTGCCGGTGCATTGAGACGGGATTCAAAAGTGATGCGAGAGAAACTAACATACCCGTCTTCACACGCATTTCCCAATCTTAGGTTCATCAGTCAGATATAGAAATATCTCATTCATATTATATCGAGAAGGCACAAAATTTGAATAGTGACATACCGGGGTGTTTTCTATAGAGAATAATTCATTTACTCTTGATGGAGTAAACCTCACCCATCTTCCTCGGACGTAGACATTCCCATTGTTGATCGCATGTAAGTTAGAGTAGAACTCTTTCACGAAGCTTGGAATAACAACGGCGGACGTAAGTGTAACAAAATACCTCCCGGTGCATTTGCGCTATCGTTTCTTCTATCTTCGTAGTGGAATTCTCTAATCCTCGATTTAAATTAGGCGCGAACCTCGCTGTCGGCGAGTATCGACCTCGCCATCGGCGAGATTCCAAAATAATGTCAATTTCGCTCTAAATCGAATAATTTCTTTTCTCATCATAATGGTTCAAATATGTGATGATTCTTAATAATAATTGAGTAGTAAAGTTTCAATAATATAGACTAACTATTAGATACAATAAAAATAGATGACTAATATGGGTTGCCTCCCATAAAAGCGCTTGGTTTAACGTCGTCGGCCCGACCTAATTTCAATTATTAATCGGGTCGACTAAGCATTAAAACCTCTCATAGTTAGGTCTTATACCTTCGAAATATGGTTTTAATCTGTCCATTAACTTTAAATTTATATCGAGTTTTGGATCTTCGATTTCTATAGTTCCGTATGAAAATATTTGAGTTATGGTGAAAGGTCCTAACCATCGAGACTTGATTTTCCAGGAAATAATTTCAATCTAGTATTATATAACAAAACTTCACAATCACAGTTCCAAAATTTCTACGATTAATCTTCCGATCATGCCATAATTTCATCTTTTCTTTATAAAATCCGATCATTATCATATGATTCATTTCTTAATTCTTCCAATTCATTTAATTGCGAAAATCTTTTCTCACCGGCTTCCTTCATATTATAATTAAATTCTTTAATCGCCCCATTATGCCTTATGTTCTAATTCAGCGTAAGTGGCATGTTTTTCCATATATAAATTACGCAAGAGTCATTCACGATAAAGTTTTATAAGCGATCCTATAAGCCCATAATGCGATGTGTCTAATCTAATAGACCAATCTAACCTATTTGGGTTTACAGATTTTCTAAAATACGTTTAATCTCACGATTAGATACTTCGGCTAATCCGCTAGTCGAGTGGATGATAAGCAGTGGATATCTTATGAGTAATATTATATTTTTCTACTAGTTTGTGAATGTATTTATTTCTAAAATGAGTTCCTCCGTCGGTGATAATCTTCTCGGCATTCCAAATCTAGTAAAAATATTTTTCATCAGAAATTTTGAAACAATCTTAGCATCACACCTAGGTAAAGCTTGTGCCTCAATCCATTTAGAAACATAATCCATGACTACTAATATATATGAGTTTCAATGTGAAGGAATAAAAGGTCCCATAAAATCTAATCCCCAAACATCAAAAATTTCAACTTCTAATATAAAGTTTAGAGGCATTTCATTTTCTAGATATATTTCCTACTCTTTGACATTTATCGCAAGTTTTAATATATCTGTATACATATCTAAATAAGTAGGCCGGTAAATCAGTTGTAGAATCTTATAGCCGGTTTTATCGGTCCGAAATGTCTACGAAATCGGAATCATGACATTTTTGAATAATTGGTTGATTTCTTCATAAGGTACACATCTTCTAATAATTAAATCCTTACATTGCTTATATAAATATGGTTCATCCAGAAATAGGTTTTCGTATCATGGATAGATTTTGTTGTTGTAAAGTTAGCATAGGTGGTAAATATTACTAACTATATAATTTACTATATCGGCATACCATGATATTTTCCACTTATTGATATTATATAGTTGTTCATCGGGAAAAGCTTGTCTATAATTTCATTTTCAATATCAGATAATTCATGATTTCTAATCTTGATAAATGATCCGTAATTTGATTATCGAGTTCCTTTCTTATTAACGATCTGAAATCGAATTCTTGCATTAATAACATCCATCTAATTAATCTTGGTTTGGAATCTTTCTTTTGCATTAAATATTTGATAGCGAATGATCAGTATGCACGATACATTTTGTTCCAATCAGATAAAGGTCTAAATTTATTAAAACCATATACTACCGCTAATAATTCTCTTTACATGGCAATATATTTATTTTGACATTATTTAGAGTTTTACTAGCATAGTATATAACTTTAAAATCTTTTCATATCTTTGCCCAAAGAGCGCTCCTACGAGCATAATCACTAGCATCACACATAAGCACAAATGGTTTCTCTGAGTTAGGTGAAACTATTACTGATCTTGTAATTTTCTTTTAAGAGTTCAAAAGCATTCGAGGAGCATTCGATTGTCCTTTTCGAGAAGTTGTATAAAGGTTTAGTAATTTTTTGAAAAATCTTTTATATAGCGTACGTAGAATCCAGCATGTCCAAGAAAACTTCTTACCCCTTTTACCGTAGTTGGAGGCCAATTTATTATAACTTGAATTTTAAAGGGTCAGCTTCCATGCCTTTTCGAAATTTATGCTAATACAATGCCGCCCGCAACCATAAATTGACATTTCTCCCATTTTAGAACTAAATTTTTTTCTCACATACTTCTAATACTTTTTCAAGATGAGTTAAGCGGGTGTCAAATGATGTTTTAAATGCGAAGAAATCATCCATAAACTCTCTTCCATTCCATTGTCGAATTAATTTACTAAATATAGACATCATACATCTACGGAATGTTGTTGGTGCATTACATAATCAAAAGGCATTCTTCGAAAAAGAGAAAGTTCCATAGGACTAGTAAATGTAATTTCTCTTGATCCTCGGGAGCAATTTGTATTTGATGATAACCGGTGTATCCATCTGAAAACAAAAATACTTATGTTCGAATTTATCCCATCTAACATACGAGGGTCTAGAAATGGTAAAGGGAAGTGATCTTTCTAGTGGCGGTATTTAATTTCCTATAATCATACATATACGCCAACCGGTAACTTGTCTTATAGGAATAAGATCGTTACATTTTTCATTTAGCGGTGACGGTCGGCTCCTCCCCTTACTTAGGAACACGGTGAATTGGGCTTACCCAACCTTGTCGAAATAGGATTATATAATACCATTATCTAACCATTTTAAAATTTCTTTCTTAACTACTTCTTTCTTTATCGGGTTTAATCTCCTTTGGGGATCTGCTTTAGGTTTATGTTCATCATCTAAAATAATTCTATGCATACAGTTGGACTAATTCCTTTTAATATCACAATAAAGTCAAACCAAAGTTTTCTTATATTTTTTTTTAAGTTTCTAAAAGTTTTTGTTCTTGAGATTCGTTTAATGCGGATGTAATAATAGCGGTAAAGTTGAAGAATTACCTAAATAAAAGCATATTTAGAATGATCGGGTAATATTTTTAGCTCAAGTTCAGGAGGTTTAATAATTGATGGAACTATATTCTTATCCCGGTGTTTTCGGTATTATCCAAAAATTCAAATCTTTCTGAATATAATCTAGTTCTTCATTATTATCTTCGAATTAATTCGGTGTTTTCTTTTCTAATTTATCTTCGTAATATTCCTTGAAATGTTCTTATTTGTAAATATTCAAGTATTTCCATCCGAAAACATTCATCATCTTTTTCCCAGCGCGGATATTTCATTGATTTTGCAATATTAAATGTAACTTTTTGGTCATTTACTCTGTAGTTAATTCTCCTTTACGAACATCAATCATAGCTTTTCCGGTAGCTTTAAAAAATGGTCTTCCTAAAATGATAGAATTTCTTTATCTTCCTCCATATCTAAAAAAATAAAATCTGCGGGAAGATAAATTTATCCACTTTTTACCCACATCTTCGATAACTCCCTTAGGATAGGTAGCAGGACGATCGGCTAATTGAAGGGTTACTGAAATAGGTATAATTTTCCAAATCTAATCTCTTAAAAATTTATAGAGGCATTAGATTGATGCTTGCTCTAAGTCACACAAAGCTTTTCCATAAAATTTTTCTCTATAGCGCGAGGGTATAGTGAAACTACCGGGATCTTTCAATTTTTCGGGAAGCTTCTTCGAATAATAGCACTACACTCTTCACTAAGTGCGGCTAATTTCCATTATCAGTGAGATTTTCTTTTCTTATTTAGAACATCTTTCATAAATTTTACATAATTTGGCATCGATATAAAGCTTCGACAAAAGGTATATTGATTGTTAATTTCTTTAATATTTCGGAATTTAGCAAATTGTTTATCTTTTTTATGTTGAGCTAGTCGTTGAGAAAATGGTGGTGGGTTTTTCAACAGAAATTTTCATTGGTATTAAAGGATGTTCTAAGTTTGGATCTTGTTGAATTTGTTTCCTTTTCGATTTCCACTTCCTCTTTTGGCTTTTAAGATTTCTTTTTGAATTTGAGGTTCTAATTCTTTTCCACTCCTTAGTTGTATTCTTTAATTTGTTCTTTTCCTTGATCTTTAGGATTTATTTCCACATTACTAGGAAAAGTTCCAGGTATTCTATTATTTAAGCCTTGATAGCAATATGTCAATTGAGTTTTGATATTTTTAATAGATGTTCTTGAATTTGTAATTGATTTCCTTGAATTTGTAGTTGATTTCCTTGATTTTGTAGTTGATGACCCATATTCAAAATTAATTCATCCATAGATAATTTCTTATCTTTGAATTGAGGTTATTGTTATTAAATCCGAATTGGGTAATTAGGTTTATAGTTTGGATTTGCTTGATTAGGTTGATTCATCCATTGTTGATTAGATGTGTTATTCCAATTAAAATTTGGATGAGTTTTCCAACCAGGATTATAATAGTTTGAATAAGGGTTATTAGTTCTATTATTAATAGCATTTAAAGTTTCATAATTGAATTGATTTGCATGATTTGTCGAGATGAGTTTTCTTCTAAAGTAGGAGTAGTTCATTCCGAAATGATCTAATTTCTTAGATATAGCGACAATTTGAGAAGCTAACATAGATATTGCATCGTTTTCATGAATCTTTGGCTATCTTTTTTCGGATTTACTCTATCGAATAATTGGAAATTATTTGTTGTATTTCTTCGATTAGTGCATAGCTTCTGAATGGTTTAGACATTAATGAACCTCGAGCGGCATCGATGATTGATCTTAAAGATCCTACTAATCCATTATAAAAGGTTTGAATAATCAGCCAATACGAGTAGCGCATGATGTGGGCATTTCTAAGAAGTTCCTTAAATCTCTCCCAGAAGCTTCATATATTGATTCTCCATCTAAGCGGCAAAAAGTTATATCATTTCTAAACTTAGTAGTTTTAGATGGTGGGAAAATATTTGGATAGAAATTTTGTGATAATTCTCCCCAAGTTTTAATAGATCCGGGTGCTAACAAATTCGACCACATTTTAGCCTTATCCCTTAATGAAAAAGGAAAAATTCTAAGTCTTATAGCATCGTGGATACTCCTTGATATTTAAAAGTAGCACAAAGTTCTAGAAAACTAGCAAGATGTAAGTTAGGATCTTGTTAGGTGAACCCACTAAATTGATTGTTTTGTCTCATTTGGATAATTGCGAGGTTTAAGTTAGATGAATTAGCGGCTACATGAGTTTGAATAGTTAAATGAATTTCATCTGATGTAGGATTTGGCATAATCTCTTAATGGTCTTTGTTGGTTCATATTTTGAATTTCGGGAATATTTGCCATTTGTGTTAAATTTATAATTTGTTCTTTTGTTTTTTAATTCTTTTAATTACATATTTCAATTGAAATCGTAAGGTATTAAATTTCGTTTAAATTTGCATCTGTTTTGAGATAGATATTAATTTATTTATTATGATTATTTTAAAATAGTGGATTCTTTCCTAGTAGAATTTTGCTACTCACAGTAATGGCATAGCTTGACCTGATTTTATATTATGATATTTTTAATTTAATTGTAACGACGCCAAAAACATGCATTATATTATATGTATAGAATTGTAATTATTTATGTTGTGAATATTTATCTGTTATACGTATCGTGTCAGTATCTGAGGCCTGAGTGAGTCACAGTTGTAATCACATGAGGAAAGAGAAAATTAAATAAGAACTAATTTTAAAATAATAATAATAATAATTTTAAAATAGTATACGAAAATTTGGAATTCTAATTTAAGCGCAATAAAGTAAACTAAGTATTTTAATTAGGTAACTTAGCCCAAAGTAGAAAATTAATATGTATTGAAAGTGCGAAAATTAACTAATTGCTAAATAAGTCTTAACTATTAGAAAGAGTATCTTTCACATGTTTAGAAATTTAAGTGATTGATGAATTTAAATAGATAATTTTAAGGTATTATGACAGATAAGACGTTCTACATTCTTTACCACTGATTAAGTGTAAAGAATATTGACTAATCCTATGTTTGATTCTTGAATCTAACGGCTAAGTACAGGGAGATCTGCATGCCGGTCAGAACTCCCCGTTCCCTTCGCTGAGGGCTAACATCTACTTCAATCTCGACAATAGGACCGAATTGAATAATTTTAGTCTGTCGCACTTAAAATGCTGATCCTACGCAGAGTGATATTATTTCCCTATTTATTTGCACCTTCCTTCCAAGGCTTTTGAATTCCCAGATATGGATGTAATTTTTTACTATAGTTGTAAATCAATATTTTTAGCAAAATCGAATGGCCGGTTGAAAAGTAAATTAAGTTTTAAGTAAAATTATCACAATTTATTAATATATAAAAGTATCTCTATTTTAATTTCATCGAAATTAACTTTATTTCGCAAACGGGGAGAAAAGTAAAATAAAATACTCGGAATGCATGGGAACTAAACTAAGCATGGATTTCATTTAAAGTTAAAAACAATAAATACAAATACTTATCTTGATTTATCCCAAAGCCAGACTCACCCGTAGTTATTTGACTCTTCTTCCGGTACGGCTCGACTCACTAATTACTCACTAAACTCACTAAAGACTCGCTAGTTAAGCCCAATTAAGATTCTAAAGACTACTTAGAACACCTGAAAAGACACACAAGGCGCACACGAAACATTTTTCGGCCTCTATATACTAGAGGTATGAGTACGAAGGTGTGTAAGCATCTCTTCAAAGGTGTCAGTTCAATGTATACATTGCCGTTTGAGCCCAGCTCGCCGTCGGCGGCAGGCTTCTGCTCCGGCGGCAGGCGAGGCTTCGTCACTGAGCCGCGCTATCTCGGCTGTCGGCGGGCTCGGGGGCTCGCGCTCCGACGGCCGGTTATAATCGCCCAAATTCTTGCCCGTGCCCTCGCCGTCGGCGAGGCTCGATCTCGGCCGTCGATGGCTCGGCACAAATTGTATTATTTTCTTTCATTTGCTCCAAATCCGCTCGCTTTTTATAATAATTTTTTTCTTTTATCACCTAAATTCTCATTCATATAATGAAATAAAGAAAATCACATTTCTTTAAAGTGCAATTTAAATTGAAAATAGGTATGAATTTCTTAATAAATTTTTCGATTGATCGAAGACCTCATCAAAAATGAGGTCAACAGCAGATCAAAATTCCAATTAAGTATTATCGTCCATCCTTGAGTGTTTCGAATCCAGAATTCCTACAAAATCCTCAATTGGAATTTATTCATTCGATAACTTCGCTTTTCATATGGATTTATATGTTGTTCTTGTATTTAACACGAATCAAATGTTCTTATTGATTTCTGAATTTGCATGTATCTCATCCTTTAAAAATTTATAAGAAATGGATCTACATAAGATAATTCAAGGTCTCCCAATTTTGGATCGGATTCTCTGAGATAATTCGGATTCGGGATCAAATTCTTCTATGTCACTCTTATGTTTCAAGTTATCTTCCAATTATTCCCCTTTATAATTATTAAGTGATGGGATCTATCTTAGTTGAGGAAATAGGTTTTTTAATTCATAGGAATTTCTTCGATAGTCTTCCAATATCCTTATCCTCTTTCTCGGCTACGAAAGTTTTTGAAATATATTGCCAAATTCTCTTCCAAGTCTTAGTTCAATAATTTTATCTTGTTCATCATTCAATTCGGGTTTTCTTGTGATTGAGTCGCATCTAAAGAAATACAAGCTGGTTGTGTAGATGAATTCTAAATAGATAGGCTTTAAAATTGTATAGAGTACATCCATCTTAAGTTCATGAGATTTTTATTGATGGAATTAAAGTTTACTATTTTTAGCGTAATCCATCATTTCACACGTCTCTGAACATACATATAGTCTTCTTTACATATTTCCATTTTTGACTCATCATGAATGTCTATTTCAATCATTTGTTAAATTACTCTTTCAAACTTTCTTGGAAATGGTCTTTACTTAGATAATCAATTTCATCTATCCAAAAACATTCATCATCTTTTCTCTCGAATTTGGATGTTTCATAGTCTTTAATACATCAAAAGTGACTTCATGGTCATTAATATTCATAGTCATCCCTTATTTTTACATCATCATAGCTTATTTGTCCGGTAACAGGAAAGGTCGCAAATAATTGGAATTTCTTTATACTTCAGCCATTATCCTATCCTGATACAAGTCAAAGGAAAGATACTTTATCCACTTTAACAAGCACGTCTTCTATAACTCCTTTTGGATAAATGATAGATTGATCATTACTTGAGAAGGGTTACGGTAATTGGGAGAAATATCGTCGCTTAACCTTAAATATAGATTGAGGCATCGCATTAATGTTCACTCCTAAGTCACATAAATCTTTTCCACATAATCTTTTTTTCCAATTGCACAAGGGATTGTAAAGCTACAAAGGATCTTTAAGTTTCAGAGGAAAATTTTTTTTTTTTTTTGAAGTAAACGTGTGCACTCCTCACTTAGTGCAAGCGCTCTTGTAATCCCAAATTTCCTTTTCTTGTTATTATCTCCTTCATAAACTTTGCATAACTTGGCATACGTTAAACCAATTGAAAAGAATATTTATCGTTAACTTCTTAAGTACTTTCATGAACTTTGAAAAATTTTATTCAACTCATGTTGTATAAGTCTTTGAGGAAATAGGTGGTGGTCTTTCAGCTTGATTTTAGTTGGAGATATTAATTTTTCTAGATCACTTAGAAACATGTTCTTCGGGTCTTTTATTTTCTTTGTTTCTCAACAACGTATTTCTCTTTTCTAACCACATCCTACATCTCTCTTCCACTTTTTAATTAGACGGCTTCTACTTATTCATTAGTGTTCTCTTTAGGGTTGATCCTGTTGCTAGGAAGTGTTCCTTGGGAATACATTTCTAAGTGAATTAACAATTTGTCCTAGTTGATTCGCTATGTTTCTATTATGACATTTGACTTTTATATTTGGTTTCTCATTTGCAATACCACTTCTTCCATAAACATCTTCTTATCCTTAAATTGTTGATCATTGTTAGAGTCCGATTGGATATGAAGGTCTATAGTTTGTGTTCCACGATTATTCGACTTCCGTTAGGATTTATATGATTATTTTCTCATTTTTGGTTTCCACCATCAGTAATATGATTTCAGTTAAATTTAGGATGGTTCTCCCAACATAGGTTGTAAAAGTTAGAATACTGGTTGTTTATGGTATTTAAAGCATCATACGATAAGTTAGAATCAATTATATGCTCTATTGAACTTCCTCGCTACAGGGAAGTAAATTGAGGTTGGTTCATTCCAAGTGAAGTTCAACTTCCTTGATATTGCACCAACTTTGAGATGCAGAATTTGTAATCGCATGTATCATGAACACTAATACATTTGTATGATTTACCCTTGCAGAGGGCCATTGAAATTCATTTGTAGCCATTTCTTCAATTAATGCATACGCTTCATCATATGGTTTTGACATTAATGATCTGATGACGGCATCAATCATAGACCTAAGGGATCCTACTAATCCATTGTAAAAAGTTTGAATGATTAACCAATGAGCATGGTCTTGGACACTTTCTTAGGAGTTCCTTAAATCTTTCCAAGGCTTTGTATATTGATTCCCCTTCCATACGACAAAATGAGATAATATCGTTTCTAAGTTTAGTAGTCCTTGAGATTTGGAAAATACTTAGCTAAGAATTTCTGAGTTAAGTCCTCCCAATTTTTAATAGAACCAGGTGCTAATGATTATAACCACATTTTAGCATTATCCCTTAGTGAGAAAGGAAAAAACCTTAGTCTAACAGCATCGTCTAACATGCCATTATAACGAAATGTAGCACAAAGTTCTACAAAACTAGATAAGTGTAAATGGGGATCACTCAAAGGGAGTTCCTAGCTTGATTGTTTTGCACAAGTTGGATAATCATTGGATTTGGTTGGCTTGAGTTAGCTTCTACGATAGGGTTTTGTATGCTTGAGTAAATTTTATCTTTCGTAGGATTTACATAATCCCTCAATGATTTGTGATGATTTTTCAAGTTATTATCTTGAAAGTGTTCCATCTCCATTTCTAGTTTTTCGCGTCCTTTATGTATTTTTATTTTTTATTTTCTTGAAACTCCGGATCATAGGCCTGAAGTCACACGGATCCTTTGTTTCGCATACGTAACACAACAAACAATACATTAACAATTAAATAAATTAAATGAAAAATATATTCAACACAACAAAACATTTTCACCGAACACCATATTTTTCACACAAACAATTTTTATTTCTTTTTACTAACCTTTATTTCATATAAACATACTTTTAACATAAAATAGTTTTTACGATACTACAGTTTTCCAAGTCTAAGTCTAATTACTTTAACTAAAGTTCTCCTAAAGTTCTTACCGAAGCTTCCCCGACAACGGATCCAAAAACTTGATGCGACTTTTTTTTATGCCAGAATTTATGACCTCAGATTTATATATTTAAAATGATTTTTGTAAAGTCATAATTTCAAACGCAAGTATACGTATCGTATCAAGTAATACGAGGCTCTGTGAAGTCTCATTTATCGATCCCACGGGGAAGCGAGGAAAGAGGTTCTTAGTCAAATTCTAGTCTACTACTAACAACCTTAGTTTGGAAGGGTGATATAAGTGGTTTTTCTAACAACTACTCCCAAATGCAGATGATTATATGTAAGGATAATAACTATTCCTAAATGTAAATATTACTTCTAAAGATAACCCTTTTTGGGATACGAGGTTTGGTGAATTTTTAGTTAATGAAATCTACTATTCTTATGTAATGAATTGGATAAAGTTTAGGAATGTGATGCGTTAAATATTGTATTTAACGAAATAGGAGCATAAATGTTTCTTTACCCTCGAAAATTACCCCCTCTTCCAAGCATGTAAAGAACATTGACATATCCTAAGTAAAGTCACTAAATCTAAGGCTAGGCTAGGAGGGGGATACGGCTATCACTACGGAGCTCCCACTCACCCTTCACTGGTAACCTTTAAGTTTAGTTCTCAATCTTATGGCCGAGTGGGGATCTCGACTCACCTGAAACCTCAATTCGACGCCCATCAAAACCATATTTCCATTGTTATTTGCACTCAATCCCATGATCTATGCAATTCATTCATGGAAATTGAATGTGGTTCCACTTTATTGAGAATTCTCTTGCCCTTTCGGAATGATGCAATTCTGGCTTAAATTTTATGATACAACGGGCCCTTATTGTAATGTAAATGGTGCTGATAAAAAGCATCACATTTATAATTAAAACTTCTTTTAGCAAGCATCCCGATATCCAAAACATGAGTCTTGTGCTCATTTTGATGAGGTCTTATATTCCTCTTTAGTGTTTAGGATCACAGCGTAGGGGCACTAAACACATTATCTTAGAGGACTAAGTGGGACCCCATCCTAGGAAATTTGAACCATTTGCCTCTGCAAGCCATAAAACAATTGTAGGCCCAATCACTAAAAGGGACACAGAGAAATCTGAAAAGATAGCAGAGAGGATTTTAAAAAGGACCCAAAGAGATTTCCTATGGACTACTGGCACCCGGACCACCACAGGTGGCTTGTCTGGGCGTGAGGACATTTGCACACTCACTACACACTCACACTCTACACTCTCGCACACACAATCCAAATCCTAAAACAACACCCATACCCAACTTGATTCCTTGACTCATGTAGGTAATTCGCTATGGATGGACCTTAACCTCCCAAGCCCACACACGATTAAGAGAGGTTAGGAACAACATAGTGAATGCCTCAAATGAATCCTCCATAATCATATAGGCTTAACATGGCTTCATGGCTCAATCGAGTGATTCCATTCCTCATATTTGATCAATCTTCATTCTTAAAAATTTCAATTTTTTGATCCCGGGGACCATACACCTGACTCTTTTAAAAGCCACTTAGAATTGCCCAGATCCTCCAAAATTTCCAAATCACCCAAAATTCCCCAAAATTTTGAACAACGTTGATTGGGAAAACGGCTACGAGGAAGAGGAAATCAAGAAAACTGACTACAATAAACCGGAAGAGACCACAATTTAAGATTTCTCTCGAAGATGGAAAGAACGAAGAAAACAAATCGATGTACGAAGATTAACCACTATGTACACACTATATTTTGACCCGATCAGGTATCGTCCGAGGGGTATGGTGGTCAAAGAAGTACATAGCAGCGGTGCAAAGCAGTCAAATTTTACGTGGCACTTCTTCTTCCAATACGAAAACAATGTACGATTTGAAGATGTCACTTCTTAGGATTAATGGAATTACCTTTAAGTGGTACTCTCCACGTGTTCAAAATTTAATCCGGCGTGGTGTTTTACCTCGACAATGGACAAAAGGCCGATCACAACACTTCAAAAAATTATGGAATAATGCCGGTCGGCCTCAATTAAACATGGTCTCGGATTCGGCACGGTAGGTTCGGTTGACGATACGGAATTTTAATTTGGTTGTCACTTGCGAACTGTGAAGGCTTGCTTAGAAGCTTCTGAGAAGAGCTTGAAGATCACCAAATTGGAGACGCTCCACCAGAGTTCGAAGAAGAAATCAAATCTACAATAGATGAGTTAATGGAAGTTAACTTAGATGTAGCGAAAAGCTGAACCAACACTGTGCTCCTTACTCAATAAAGAAGATTTCGAGGAAATGATCAAGCTATTAATGGAATTCAAGAATTTGTTTTACTTGGAGTTATGACGAAATGCAGTTAGCTCCGAAGTCGCGGTTCACGGGCTAGGAGTGGATCTACTTCCGTTAGGTCGAACGAAGCTTCCGAAGAATGCGTTTGGGGTGAACAACAAGTAATAGTTTGAAGTTAAGAAGCTAATCGACGCTAAATTTGTCAAGTGAAGAACAATACCTACTACTTGGCTAGCCAATGTAATTTTGATCAAAGAAGAATGGTCGGTCAAGGAATGCGCGTGGATTTGAACTTGAGCAAGCATGTCAGAAGGATGAATTTCCAACGCAAATTCAAAGTTAATGATCGAGCATCGCTGACACATGAAATATTCTCTTTCATGGATGGATCTTCGAGGATACAACTGAGATAAAGATGGCACCGAAGACGAAAACCACGGCATTCAGAACACTAATCGGAGTGTATTCTTTACCGGTAATGCCATTCGGACTAAGAAGCCTTGTTAGCAACATACCAAAGAGTAATAATAAAAGATTTTTGATGATCTCATTCACAACCAAGTCGAGTGCTACGTGGACGATGTGGTCATCGAAAGCAAGGCGAAGGAAGACCACACGTATGATTTGAGAATTGTCTTCGACGTAGGCAATACGACCTTAAGATGAATCAGCCAAAATGCGCCTTCGGCGTTACCTCGGAAATTCTTAGGATTTGTTGTCGACATCGCGGAATTGAAAGTGATCCGAGAAGAGATTAAAGTATTTATCTTAGAAATGCCGCCTCCCAAAACCATAAAACGGCTACGATCCTTTGAGGAAGTTGGCATATCTTCGACGCTTTATTTCGAACTTGTCGAGTAGGTATCGTACTTCTCGGCATTAGTTAAAAAGGACGCTAGTCGTTTGGGAAGAAATGCCAAGCGGCCTTCGAGGACATTAAGCAATGCCCAATGACACCTCCTGTCTTAAGCATTTGATCTCGGGTAAGGCAGTTGATACTTTATACCACGGCTCGACGACTCCACTTGGAGCCACCTTTAGCCCGAATTCGATGATGAGGGAAAAGAAAATGCTCTCTACTACTTAAGCCGTCGTTTTGATTCCGATGGAAGTAAAGTATCCTCCAATTGAGAAGCATTGTTTGGGCCACGATCTTCGCCTTGTAATCGGGCATTACATGCTCTCTCATAAGGTCAACCTTATCTCGAAAGTTAATCCGTTGGAATATTTGATGACCCGTCCAACACTTTACGCGGTGCCGGGTGGTCGATGATACTGTGCAATTCGACATAACTTTGTGCCTCTTCGTGCCGTAAAGAGACAAGTGCTAGACGACTTCCTTGCGGCACACCCTTTACGGCCGGATTCACCCCTCAACGACGATTTGCACACGACGAACGAGATAATGAGCCTAGAAGACAACGTGATCGACGTTGGGAACTATACTTCGACGGAGCGTCCTCCATACCCGAGAAAGACAAAGAATTGCAAATGATAGTGCCGGTAGGCAGGAATCGGACTAATCTTTATAACACGGAGCGGGGATGTTAACATACTCCTACCACTTAACGAGCCGTGCACAAACCAACGAGCGAGAATACGAGGCCCTCATAACGGGACTAGAAGCCCGGCCATTCAAATGGGAATGAGATATCAACATCTACCCCGGAGATTCTCGGTTAATGCATTCAACGAGTCACGGACAATACGAAATTTTAAAGCTGGACTCGAGCAATACTTTCAGTCTAATGCCATGAAGCTGATGGAACCAAATTTCGAAATGTAACAATCACAAGATCCTCGAAGAGAAAATACTTTCTCGCGGATGCGTAAGCTCGCCTTGCAAAAGAATTTGCTGCTTACACAAGATGAGTCGGTTGAAGTGTTAGTTCGGGGCCGACGGGTACTATCACGGCTCGACATGGGTATGATACGAGAGATCGAGAGAAAAGCGGAGGAATCGGTTGCGGCAATGACGGAAAAACACGAGAAGATTGAAGTCAACCGTAATAGGGCTACACACCCAACGGGGAGATTACCCGGACGATAAGTCATTAGCACATCGAAATCGAAAAATAACTCGTGTCTTATGCATTAATAAACAATACATTATACGGAAAGGTCTTTTGATCGAATGTGGTTAAGATGCTGAACGGGTCGAGGCTCGTGAAATTGTCAAAAGTGCATTCGAGGACTTTGTGGCGCTCATCGATCGGGTCCAAAATGAAAGATGAAAATTAAAATACTAGGGTATTGCGGCCTCGATGATATTATTTGCATGAAAGTTACTAGTTGTCACCGGTGCCAAGTGCACGGAGTGGTTCTGACCTCCAAATGTGCTGCATCCGACAATTTGCATCGTGGCCATTTGAGTGTTGGGGCTACCCGAGCTATAGTGGGTCCGATAGGACCCACCTTCTTGAAGGACATCGCTTCATCCTTGCGGCTACGAGACTACTTTTCTAAATGGGCGAGGAAAGCGGTTCCGCTCGAAGTAAGAGCACACCACGTGCTACGAGTTTTTCAAAAAAATCAAGTCGTCTACCGCTTGGATGCCGCGCGAATTATTTCGATAATGATTCGCATTCAAGTACAGAAGATCAACAATTTTGTCGAGAAGACATGGAATCGATTGAAAATTACTCAACAATCTACTACCCGAAGCCAACTGACGCGTGGCTTTTAATAAAACTCTCTTGTTCAAATTTTAAAGAAAACTTTTGATGACAACGAGAAAATTGGCACGAAGTTGTTAGAAGCCTTATGGGCCTACGGACGACTTTCGGGACTCTCTCGATCCCTCGCCTTACGCTTTAGTGTGCGGGTCCGAGACGTTTGGCACCCAGGTCAAATACCATCCGCAGGATTACGGTTGCAAATAAAATTACTACGAGAAGAAAATGCCGAATTACGGCTGGAAAAGCTGGAAAACATGGAAGGAAAAAAGACTTGCGGCGCAACAAAATTGGAGCTGTACCAAGCTAAGATGATCCGGGCCCATGATATTAGTCTTAGAGAACTTTTCAGTTGGTGACTTAGTTCTTGTTCTCGGAAGACCTATTCTTGCATATGTGCCAAGATAGGAGCCAAATTTGAACCCACTTAGGAAGGGACGTTTGTGGTCGGCGGTCTGGGGCTCTACCAACTTGTGAATTACCAAGGAGAACGACAAATGCTTCAATCAGTAAGGACGATGTTAAAGTATTCACCTTGACGATGTTGAAGGTGGCCTCTAAAATAGAGTTTTATCCCTAGAAACACGGGTGAAGCGATCACTTTGTGACTAGGTACGAACTGAAAACATAAAAATGGATAAAATAAAATATATGTGCTAAAAATAAAATATGTCAAATCATAATAATAAAGTTTTACCCTTCCTTTCAAATCGAATCTTTCTTTAGTCTTTCTTTATCTTTTCCTATTTTTCCTTAAAAATTAAAATTGGAATAAGTGAATAAAAATCTTCGGTGATAAATACTTTCTTAATGAACTTCTTGTTCTTAGTACATTGATCCTTTCCTTGTTTCTTCGGGGAAATGTCGAACGGGCGTTTGGTCTAAGCTTTAAAAATGGCGTGAGTCTCGCACTCGATGAAAAGAGGGTGAAGGATGGAGCGAGTGATGATAGAAATTGATTTCGACTTCACACCCGGCCGGCCCTACGAGTATGAAGAAAATGATTGGGTCCCGGTGGACCGAGAGGGCTTCATAGCCGGACGATGAAGATGGGTGTGAGCCACCAATCCCGGCAACAGAAAGAAAGACAAACAGAGGAAGCGAAAATCCGTCCGGTAGTTGCCACGGTGGAGAGCGGGCTCATCAGCGCCGCCATAAATTCAAGAAGTGAGGAGAGCTACGCTCATTGCTGCTGAAGAACTAAGAATCACCGTATCGCAAGATGTTGACTAAACTTGCGACGAATCAGCACGGCTAACCACCTTCGCGAGACACATTTCAAAGATACCGGTTCGGCGGGAACTAGAAAGAAGAAGTCAACGCCGAGAGAATCGAAACCGAGATCGAAGGGTGCCAAGGGCAGAGATAGAATCGGTGCCTCGACGCGGGCGAGGATACCATATGCGGAAAGGACCTTGTTCTTTGAATCCAACCCGGAGGATGTCCGAACGAGACAATCCCGAGGAGCGAGGTATGCGGGAGAACGTGGCCGAGTTGAGCCATACATCCCGCAATGCAGTTACTAGGCCTCGTCACTTGCGGATCATCGGGAATGTAAGGCCCCAGAAAGAATGCAAAATGTTGAGAAGAAGACTTTCGGAATATTTTGAAAGAATTACGAGCGAAGGATCGGCATTTTGGAAGGCCTCGAGTTACACGCACGGGTGTATTCTTAGAGTACAGAGCAACGGCCAGTTGTGGATTGCTTCTTAGAGACTTCGGGAAGATGGGTCGAGCAGGCCGTCGGGAAAGACTTATTCGGAACCCCGGAAATGGATGTCGGGGAAAGGAAGAGTCACAATACAATGCGGATGTTGCTATAACTTCACGAGAGGACAGAAAGTAAATCCACCAGGGATACTCCGTCACGGTGAGGTGGATCCATTAAAGAGAATAATTAAAAGAATGGTAAAAAGAATGATAATGTGGAGAATACTTGCGTGCGAACGCATACAAAAGTTGCATCATCAACATTTATCGGGAGGCGGCTTGCATACCTCCGCACATAGAACACCATGACTTTGTCGAGACCTTTACGCACGGTTTTCGTTCGTCAACCAATGCAATATCATGTTCGGATCCCGACCTCGGATAAGCGGGGCCGGGTAAGTTCCGAGGCCGGTGGAGATACCACTTCCCGGTAGGTTCCGTCATGATATTACAAGGAAATGGAGCGAACGTCGCAAAACATTGTATACCGGGAGTACCGGTGGAGCGGATCTCCGTCACTTTTAGAAGGATGAACGACGAGAAAGGCACCTTACCACTTCCGGCCAGATCCGAAATTACTTGGAGAATCTCAGCCTGCAATTTGTGAGTTACACGATAGCACACCTCCAATGTACATCCATGCGACATTCACATGAGATGGCTTGGAAAGATGTTATTGACCGTGTATCTCATTATTCGAACATGGATTTGACAGAGACACTTTTTGGATGGATAGCAAGTCATACATAGTCCGTTTGAATCATGGATTGTATGAAATATTTCGAGATCGAGTTGTATGATGTATCTTCAACAGATTGGAATGAAAGTGACAATGTCACATTTTACCTTCACCTCTTTTTGTGCAAATTGGTAAAAAGGAAACGCCATTAAATTTAAATGAACTTCAGACAGGAGAACATAAAAGAAAAAAAGGAAAATAAATAGGCTACATCTTGGCAAAAATCAGAACATTAAAAAAGAATTTCAAATCCACATGAACACCAAATAAACCATAATAAAAAATGGGATAGTTAAAGGACAAACAAAACAAATCTAAAGCTCAATTGAATTCCGGTTTACGTCCATCTTTCAAATCCTCCAATCCTTCTTCGAATCGAATCTATTCCGAGACCTCCTTTGAAACCCTCTCTCGAGATGATTTTAGAATTACGAGGAATCTTGATTGATTTGGATGGCATAGGTTCGTACCCTTAAGCGAGTAATCGAGACTTTGATATGGAACACTTTCATATCTCATTTCGATCTCAGCATAAGTAAAATATCAACAAAATCTTTCACGACCCTTTGCATAAACTCAATCTCGGCCAATTCCCCATGGACCTCGAAGCAAAATTTCCCTCCAATCTGCATAAATAGTTGCTAATTCTTCAATCTCGGCATTCGGGATAGGCTTCTTCCCTCCATCTCGGCAAATCTCAGCATTCGGGATAGGCTTCCGCCGTACTCCCATCTCAGCAAATCTCACCATTCGGGATGGGCTTATTCCTACTCCCATCTCAGCAAATCTCGGCATTCGGGATAGGCCCATTTTCTCATCTCGGCGAATCTCGGCATTTGGGATAGGCTTCCGCCCTACTCCCATCTCGGCCAAATCTCGGCATTCGGGATAGGCTTCGCCTACTCCCATCTCGGCAAATCTCGGCATTCGGGTCCATCTCGGCCAAATCTCAGCATTCGGGATAGGCTTCCGCCCTACTCCCATCTCGACGAAATCTCGCCATTCGGGATAGGCTTCGGCCCTACTCCCATCTCGGCAAATCTCGGCATTCGGGATAGGCTTCGGCCTTTACTCCCATCTCGGCAAATCTCAGCATTTGGGATAGAGCTTCCGCCTACTCCCATCTCGGCAAATCTCGGCATTCGTGATAGGCTTCCGCCTACTCCCATCTCGGCAAATCTCGACGTCGGGTCCCATCTCGGCAAATCTCGGCATTCGGGATGGGCTTCGCCGTACTCCATCTCGGCAATCTCGGCATTCGGGATAGGCTTCCGCCCTCTCCCTTCTCGGCAATTCTCAGCACTCGGGATAGGCACCGGTCCTACTCCTTTCTCGGCAATCTCAAAGGGTGATCCTCCCGGCAAGAAATTGAAATTAAAGCACTACGCATTTCGGATAGGCTTTGTCTATTATTCCTCGGCATTTGGGATAGGCTCGGTCACAATCCTTCGCGGCATACACATTGGAATAGGCTCGGTCACACTTCTTTCTCGGCCTCTGAAATGCATTCGGGTGGGCCTCCGCCCTACTCTTTTCTCATAAAACCAAAATTGAAACTCAAATCAAAATTCAAACTCAAAATTAAAACTTGAAATTAAAAAAAAAGTAAACTTCGAATCTAAGATCCCGATCTCTTAAGGATCTTGTGATCGAAATTCACCTCCCCTTTTTTCCCAGGCGAGTTACCGGAATCTTCGATCTTGGAGATTTATCGATACTCCCAGCAGAAATTCTTCTACTTCGTCCTAAGTTTGTCACTTGGACATACGGTACTGGTTTTGTTGATTTCTTCGGTCACGCCAATACGCGGTGAGCTTGGTTAGCACATCACACTATTGGGGGTCCATTTGTTGACCTCATTTTTGATGGGGGTCTTCTCTTCTTTAGTGTTTAGGATCTAGCCTTAGGCTTTTCCTTTGACTATCTTAGAGGACTAGAATTGGGACCCATCCCGCATGAAAATTTAGCCATTTCATGCCTCCCTGCCAAGCCCCACGAAGCTTGATTGTAGACCCCTAATCACCTAAGAGGGTTGAAATCAAATGTGAAGGTTTAAGGATGAGTTCCCTATAGGACTCTTTGGCTTTAGGACCACCACAGGTGGCTTGGTCTTGTGAGGTTGACTTACACACTCACTACACTCTACACTCTCACACCTGCTGATCAAATCCTAAAACCACACCCATACCACCAAACTTAGCTCCTTGACTCTTGACTCATGAAGGTAATTCATATGAATGGACCTTAACCCCTAAGCCCACGATTAAGAGCGTTAGGAACAACATAGTGAATGCCTCAAATGAGTCCTCCCATGGCTCATATAGGCTTAACATGGCTTCATGGCTCAATCGGATTGATTCCATTCCACTCATATTTGATCAATCTTCATTCTTCCAAAATTTGATTACGATCCGAGACCATACACACAAACCTACTAAAAGCCCTTAGAATTGCCCAAATCCTCCAAATTTCCAAATCACCGAAAATTCCCCAAAATTAACCTTGAACATTTCCTCACCGATCAAATTGATCATCCATAGCCAAAAATACCAAAAATACCAAAAATTCCAAAAATACCCCCCAATACCCTCGAATACCCAAAATGCCCCTCTTAGCGAAAAAATCAAAAATTGAAAATTTGAAATTCAGGAAAATCCCAAATATTCCCGATTTGATTTTTGTCAGAGAATACACCATAAGTAAAATTTTGTCGGTTACCACGCTTTACCAATACCCCCAATTTAGTCTATTCTTAACCCAAGTGAACCCAATGTCGAAACCAAATCCTACCCACGTTGACCCCCGATTTGGTCCAATTCATTTAAACTTGATTTAACATCCACAATATCAATCTAGACCAAATCAGAGTCAATTTGATTAACATTTGAATCGATCTACTTTTGACCTTAAAGCCCAATTTGGACCCATGACCCAAACTTGGCCCAAACCAAACCGAGTTCAACTCCGATTGACCCACCCAAAACTTTTCTAAACCTTCACTGCTATCCCATGAAACAAAACACTAACATAATTTACTTGGAAATTTGGACCAAAACCCCACGCAAATTCAACCCCGAAAACCAAAAAGCCCAATTTTGACCTAAACCCAAACTTAACCCAAATAAACACAAGTCCCAAGGCAAAACCCAACCAAAGTTGGAAACCTCTTTGAAACACTCCCATAAACATTTCCCAAACATTAATTTTACATCGATTTCGACCTGTAGCCCAACATTGGCCCAATTAGCCCCAATTTAACCAACATTGGCCCATTTACCAAATGAACTCAAATTCAACCCAATTCAATTCCAAATCACCTCAAATTTGCTTCAAAGCATTCAAGACACATCCTTAAACTAAATTCAACATTTATTTGGCATGGACCTTTACAAAATTTTTTTATCTAAAAAGCCCATTGCTAAACATAAAGGCAATCCTTAAACCTTCCTGGCCATTTCCACCAAATTCAAAAGCCCAAGTCAATCTAAAGCCCACATGACACTTTCCCTCATCACACATTCAATTTAAAATCATTCATAAAGTCCTAATTTGTCAATTAAACAATTCCAAATCAAGCCTCATAACAATTCCCATCAAAATGCCAAAATTCACCATCCTTTTATGATATTGACCAAGCTTTTGCCAAGCCATAGGTGAGCCAAAGACAAGCCATGTACAAGCCATATGAAGCCATGGGATGTTTGACATGTGACCATAACCAAAGTAGCAAAAGGCGGGCCCCCTTTCTTAAACCTTCATTAAGCTTTTTAACTTGTCCATGTTACACACTAAACCATGATTAGCCGCATCACTTTAGATGGGACTTCACCACCTTTCTAGGCGATGCAAATGATCCTCCTCGGCCCCAATCCGGCCATGGGGAGGTGAACCTAACCCAAAATCATGGCTTGGACCAAATCCAAGCCAAAATGGCCTCTCCCCCATGCCATTTTAATCCAATCCCTTTACACATGGCCAGCTCGGTGCACGAAACCTCCGGCTGACCCACGAACTTGAAGGTGACCCATGCCTGTAGGCCAGCCGCACAGATGTCGGAAAACACCATAATGAAACCTTGGGAGGAGCCAAATTTTGGAATTTCCACCTTCTTTGAAGTGCCCACTCCAAATGGCCATTGCGAGAACATTCTTCTCCTCCCACGAGAGGCTGGCGATCCCAACCCTTAAAACCCCTGGGAGGCCCTCCGGCCTCTCCTATTTAAACACCCCCTCCTCTCGGCCAAGATAGGTGCTGAACCAAACCTTACTTTCTGAAACCCTGCCAAAATCATCCCAGACCACTCTCTACACACATAGAGAACTTGATCCCAGAAATCCCTGCCATTTCCTCTCACAGCGAGCTCATTCAGAGTTGAAATCAAGCCCAAGCCAGGACACTTCACCCACAGTGAGTCAATCTTCAAATTGATTGACTCTACACCTTCACCCAGACCAAGAGGAGAAGTTTCCCAGCAAAGCCCCCTCACCGAGCCAGCCATTGCTTCCCGGCCTCAAGCTTTGTGAAGATGGGGCTTGGTGAAATCATCCTAGACAATTCACCGGACCAAGGGACTTCATCGGAGCTTGCTTGGACCCAATCGAACGTGACACAACCCTCAGTTGAAGCTTCCGCTTCCTCGAACAAAGGTATGGACTCACTCTTCCTCCCAAGCTTACGGAGATTCTCCATTTAGTTTGAGTTAATTTCAATGCATGTTTACTATATGAAGGATGTGTTCGTCTCTGAGCTAGTCCGTAGAGCATAAGAACACATAAATCCGTTGAGAATCGAGTGAAAATTAAGGGTTAGAAGGTCTACGGCCACGAGTTCGCACCAGTCGTAGACGATAGTAGGAGGCCGTTGGATCGCGCGTGTATCGGATGGACGGCTCGGATCACCTCGGACCCGAACATGTTACGTGAAGGCGGGTCGGGGACGAGCCGACTCGAGATGGTGACGCCCAATCACGGCGCGACACGCCCCCCTTGGGAGCCGAGGTTGACGCGGCGCCGCATGGATAAGTAGGAAAATAGGCTATTTTCTATTTATTTAATTCTCAGAACTTCAAAAATTCATAACTGTGTAGAAAAATCCTAAAAATAAAATAAAAATACCACTCTTGCTCGGTGAAGCAGAGGAGAATCATGTGGAAAAAGAAATCAAGTAATTTCATTGGGTATTTTATTTTTAATGAGGATTTATTTACTCTCTGAATTGTTTTAATTCTCCATTTGCATAGGCAATTCATCATGGCATGAGACCATAAGGCTTTTAAGGCTTAGAAGACAGGAACATTCCCTAAATTTTCCAAGGTTAGAGGCCATCCTTATGAGAAGTTATTGATTTTCAAGTTCATGTTCTTGTTTTGAGTATTTCAATTCCAATAATTAGCATGTTGAGAAATAAATTCTAGGAAAATTTGGTGATACTTGTTACCGGAACGTAGGAAAAATAAGTTTTGAGTTAATTCACTTTACAGTGACCACGAGTGGCCTAAACACCCAAAATTGAACATTAATTAATTAGGGTTAAGCATTCATTAAATTAACTTAAAAACAATTCTCCACTGTCCTCTAGGGATAGGAGAACACCACATAAAAATTTGAAATCAATTGGACTTGATTAACCCCACCAAATGGGTTGATTAAGTCTCTTAAGCAAAATGGGTAAAATTAAACTTTAAAAATTTTATAACTCACAAATACTTTTCAAAAATTCACAAAAATGGTTATGGAGCCTCTCTCATATCAGAGGAATTTAGGAAAATTAAAATTATAATTTTCTAAAAAAGTTGATTTTTATCATTATTTTAATATTTTTAATAATTAAAAAATAATAAAAATCATAAAAATATTAAAAATCACCAAAATGTCACATTTTGAATTTACAATCATTTAGGAACAAACCAAATATTTTTCTTAAGATGTTGAATTTTAAAAAGGCTTAATGTAATTTTTAATATTAAAAAATGTATTTTCCAACCTTTTCACTAAAATAATTCTAATAAATCCAAAGAAAAATCAGAAAAATAAAAAATTTGTTTCTCTGAACTCTTGTAGATTGAGAGAGGTTTAGAAAAATAAATCCATTTTTAACTTTAATTTATTTTTAAAATTAATTAATGCTCAAAACTCAAAATAATTCTAATAAATAAAATATAATTCAAAAAATCACCAAAATTGGTCCAAATGGTCCTCTTGTCATTAGGAATATCCCATGAATTTTCTTAAG
The DNA here is from genome assembly GCA_022702705.1 of Papilionanthe hookeriana x Papilionanthe teres. Lineage (NCBI taxonomy): Eukaryota > Viridiplantae > Streptophyta > Magnoliopsida > Asparagales > Orchidaceae > Papilionanthe > Papilionanthe hookeriana x Papilionanthe teres. The sequence goes on from CM040428.1 coordinate 2,289,836, forward strand.
GATAGAAACATTTTCTTGGTCATATTATTAGATTTTCCTTGAAAATCCCTATTTTCCATTAAAATAATTACATAAATAAATTAAATAAGAAAAATCACATTTTCTCCTCTAATGTCTTAATTGACATGTAAGTGAGTCACATAAAAATTTCAAGTTCATTTGAGCTTAATTTAGTAGGTTATAAAATTATTAAGCTTGAAGGGCAAAATGGTAACTAAAATTTTCAACCTTTAATTAAAATTTTAAGTTAATCAAAAAAAGGAGAGGTAAAATATTTGATTTAAACTGATTTTGGATAATTGAAACTTAAATGGTTAAGGGTAGGAACCACGATCATTTTAGAATAATTAAAGTAAACCTTAATTAATTAATTAATCGAAATTTGGAAGATTAATGGAAAATTAAAATTATTAAAGTAGGTATATTATTTAAGAACATATTTATTCTTTAATTTAAAAATTCCTAAATAAATCACTTCAATAATAATTAAAAAGAAAATTAAAAAAAGAATAATCTAAATTAAATTGAATAAAAAATAAATTAAATTAAATTAAATTAAATTAAATTAAATTAAATTAAAAAGTAAATTAAATTAAATTAAAAATTAAATTAAATTAAATTAAATTGGAATTAAATTGAAATTAAATTGAATTAAAATTAAATTGAATTAAATTAAATTAAATCAAAAATTAAATTAAGTTGAATTAAATTAAATTAAAAATCATTTAATAACGAAACCTAAATGAAATCATTAAGAATTAAATCTAAAATAACTTGAACAACATTCCCGAAGACTTAAACTAATTTTAATAATTAAATTAAAATTAAATGATTAAGTTTAAATCATCAAAGTATTTAATAATTTGATTTGCCATTTTTAAAGCTCTTATTATTATAACTCTTTAATGGTGTCGAGTGAATTGTTACCTCACTTTCATAGGATATTGAATGTCTAGTTCCATGCAGCAAAAAGAAGCAAAAACTTAAACTTTCGGATGATTAATTCACTCGTATAATTAAAGCTCTTAGACCTAAAACGATCAAGTGAAAAGATGTTTAAGACTCGTCTTACTTCACCAGTGATAGGATGTTTATAAGAACAATTCGAATTTAATTGTGCTTTGATAAGAAGAAAATCGTCTTTAAACCAAAAACATAAGAACCTAGACGTCATAGGAGATGACTAGTTATAGGATTAGGACTTTGGTAGATAACGAAAACCTTTCCCTTAGCTTTTACCTAGGTACTCGTGGAAATATTTAAATGCCTTAACATGTGTTTTAAGTGCGGCAGGACAGGAAGACCCTGCGAGGTACGCTTTTATTTTATTGCAATTTACTTTATTGCAATTTACGCTACTTTCTTGCATGATAAACGATTGTTGCATGAAAACCAAAACCTTTAGGATAGTCCCTAAGCTTGGAAACCAAAAATAAATTAAAAGTCGTACAAGATAAAAATTCGCGCCACGACATTTGAAATATAAAATAACTTCAATTTAATCACAAAGCAGAACAACAAACTACAATTACAACTAAATTAAAATGTCTCGTTGAATGATCGGGAATACCTCGGATGATGTAACCCGCGTGTTGCTAACGGGATTTCAACGGTCTAAATGAAAGTGTGGAACTCGTTGGAGTTGAGTTTAACGAAATTCATACGGGTAAGTGAACCGATGAAAATAACGGTGCCGGGATGACGGAACCGTGGGATCTTAATCGGTTCTGTTTAATCAACCTTAAGATTTGTTTTAATTAATATTAAAAACACTTGGATTTTTAATATTTCTCTAAACCAAAACACTTCTCTCATCTCACGATTTATGACTTCTAAAACTAAACCTCTACTTGACAACAAGGAGCTCGGAGCATGGTGGGCAGCACGGCCATCGTCAACGGCAAAGCACTGTGTAGTCGACATCGGCAAAACTATTCTTTAATTTAAACAAAAAAAGCCATAGGATTTCGAGGTAGTTTGCACAGTGCGACATAAATCCTCGATTCTTGGATTTAGGCATTTTCATGATCATGTCATGTAAATTAAGCCCTAACCGGTCTTAGGACTCCGGGGTAGTCGTTCAATTGACACAAACCCTCACATTTTCTAGGCTGATTGTATGATTATGTCATACGAATATAAGTCTTAATTAACTAAAATTGTGAGGTGAAATATAAGATAATATTAGGATTTTCCCCGTCTGGCCGACAATAGGATAGTTTGGGAAGTTGTCAAATTCTTCTTGGATCCTCGGCTTCTCCTACTTCTCTTCCTTTGGATTCTCAAAAATAAATCGTTCCAAATTTTGAGTCATTCCTTTTGAATTCCAAATCCAATTCTTTGAAAACCTTAAAGCTACGAAATTTCTTGAGAGCGAAACCCTTGATCATTATCTAGAGTTTTCTAAAGTGATTCACTTCATTTAAGATGTAATTAACTATAGGGGCTTGCCCTTATAGGGAACTTTAGAACCCGGGTAATATAAACCCTGCTTAATTCATTAATATTAAGCGGGGCTTTAATCGGCTTATAAAATTGGTTCGCGGCGGCCCGACGGATATCCTGAAATCTCTAGTTTATTTAATCGAGCCCCATCATCCAAGCGGTGTGTCTATTCTTCGGGATAAATACATGGTTTGTGGTGCGGTGCTCGTTTATATAAACATATTTGGGATGTGAGATCGGTTTGATTTCATATCTTAAAATTTAAACTTAAAATTGCTGAAATCAAATGTTATCTTTTAAACTATACATTTAAATTAAATTTAAAATCTAAAATTTGCCGACAATTTCTGTTAGGCGACCCATTTTCAAAATAAAACACCTAACCTAAAAATATGCCGACAGAGTCCTACTCATTGCAAAAGAAAAGTAGAATGAAAATAATGGCGTAATCTTCTCATGCCACTATTTTCATAGAAGAAGAAAGAGTAAGAGAAAGACATCACAAAGCACGAAGAAACACTACGGAAAACTTCATTTCAAAGTAAATCCTCAAAATAAGTGTTTACAATATCATAAGATAGAAAAATACAATACTTAGCTTTTCCCCTTGTAATAAAGATGAAAATCTACCCCCTGAAAGTCCCGCGGATCCATGCAATGCTAGGGCATTCACTTACGAGATTCTCTCAAAATCCCCTCACTTAATCTCTCCAAAAAGGTAGAAATCTACATTTCTACTCTATTCCCAGATCTCTAAGCATTCTCCAAGTTTTCCCTAACATCTCTTCTTTATTTTTGGCTTCAAACTTGGTTTTAAAATAAGTAAGGGATGAATTTCTCAAGAGGTGCATGAAGAAACCCTCCAAAAAGCGTTCAGATTCGATGTATTTGGCCAAACACTGCCTAATATCGCGTTCAAGCCGTCTCGGGCACCGCCGGCGTTGAATAGGGCACTGCTAGTGCCCTATTTTGCGGTGCTCTCAGGTTTCTGGCGCCGCCGGTGCCAGTTTGGGCACCTCTGGCGCCCATCCTGCGCAGCTCCACCATTTTGCTCCTTTTGGCTCCGTTTCAGCTCCGATTCGCCCCGTTTTAGTTGCGTCGAGTTCCTAAAAGATAGCCCTACAAAGTGTAATCTGATTCAAAAATATGCAAGAAGTGTAAAAGAGATTTCACATAGAAAGACTTATCGAAAGGTGTCAAACCAAAATTTTCTTTCTTGCTCGTTTTTGCTCCAAATTGCACAATTTTTGCTTCTTTTTGCTCCAATCACATTTCTTATACCTAAAAATAAAAAACACACAAAATAGCTTCCTTTTAAAGTGTAATATCACCAAAAATGAGTAAAATCATATAGCAAAAAGCGTATATATTTTTGGTGCATCACTTGTTAATAACTACGGTCACTCATCCTTCCTTAAGAACAAAGTGAATATGACTAACCCATGAACTATTAGAAATAGGATAAATAATTCCAGCATCCAACTTTAAAATTTCTTTTTTAATAACTTCTTTCATTATAGGGTTAAATATCCTTTGAGGATTAGAATAGTATCTCCTACCTTAAGGATCCTTGGGAGAGAGGATAGGAATGATGGTAATATTCCCCCAAATCTTGTGGCTAATGTTGCCCCCAGCTTTTTAGGCTGCTAGGTACTTCTAGTCTAATAAAGGAATAAACTTGTGGACAACTTATTTTTTCCAAGACATATTTTTTTATGATATAATAAAATATATCTTTCTCCGTAAAAAAATACTTTTGTTTGCTAAGTAAATTCTAAATGCATGAACAAAAATTAAAAAAGCTTTTAAAATTTTATAAAGGCCCACATATTTAATCACCTTGATTAAGACTAGGAATTACTCTCCTTAAGTTATTGGTTTTGGTAGCTCTAATATAGGGTTAGAATTACAAAACACACACGGTCCCGGGCAGAGCTCGACACACGAATTCTGCCAGTTATTTTATATATTTTAAGGTTAGTCAATAACTTGACCCAATTTATATTTCAGCAGCTAGTGTGAACAAATATAATTATTTAAAAAAATAGATAATAAGTTATTGCAATATGGGTACTACGGAAGTATTCATATCATTTCAAGTAATATAGAGTTTTCTTTATATACCCAATATCGATCCCAAACGATAACTTCTATAATGATTTAGAAAGATTTCTTTTAAAATGGCAAACTCATCTTATAAAGAAGAATGTCGAAATATTTTGAAAAGATAAAAAACTAAATGTATGCAAGATTTAACTCTGAGCGGACTATAAGTGAATATTTTCTAGACTAACACACTTTAAAAGGAAGTTCAGATGATATAACAAGCGCTTTCCCATTGTAAGGAGATCTTAATTAGTGTAGAATTCAAATGTTTAAAGTTAAAATGTTGTATTGTGACAAATAGGAGCATACCCATTCTCTACCCGCTCTCGGTGTTAGCAAAGAATATTAGCTAATCTAAAGTTTGTTCCGGCTTGTGTAGTAGTGTTGAGTTGATCATGAATCACCTCTAGATTACCCACTATGCCCTCTCTATCGGACTTGCTAGGGACCTTTATATACAAACACTAAACCTAATTGATAAATAATCTATCTTGTCACACTAAAAACATCAATTCTATGCCCATCAAAACTTATCTATCTATCTATTTGCACTAACCGATAAACTAAGTCGGCCTGCCATCTAAAGGTTAACGTGGTACTCACAAGTTGGGTGAAATCATAGTCCTCTCGGCGTAATATGTTTTGCAATAGATTTTAACTCCACAAGTAGCTAGTACGCAAAGTCCATGAAGAACCGGTGAAAATAATATCACAAAATTTAAATTAAAAAGATATCTTGAAATCATTCTCATCTCTAGATTATTTCTCATCGCAAAAGGAGAAAGAAAGAAAATTACTCAGAATTCATGGAGATAACACAAAGACACATACACCTATATAGATGATCAAGTTCTTACAGAAAATTAAAAGTCAAACAAAAATACAAAGTACTTTTATTTAAGCTTTTCCCAATGGCTTCAAGTTAAATAGAAGCTGCTCTTGACACCACAAGACTCACATAAACACAAAAACTCACCACTCTCACTATGGTAGTCTCACTCACTAAACTCACGCTAGACTCTCTCATAGACTCTATAAAATTATTTTTCTTTTCTAACTCCCCTCCTTTCCATCTAAATTTTTCTAATATAATGAGCTCTGAAAATAACTAAGGTTTGCTTCGGGAACCTCTTGAAATTCGTCCAAATTTAGTGTATATTGCTCAAACCTGCTCTTGCGCTCAGGCGCTGAGTATGGAACCTGGCGCCACTCTTCTAGAAGCTCCAAATAAGCGTGGCTCTTGGGTGCCACAATCGGCGTTGGAGCACCCAAACCCACTAGAAATGGTGCTTAGGCACTAGAGATGGCAACATTCACTAGAAATGGTGCTTAGGTGCCTTTGTTCTAGGACTCCATTTTGCCTCAAATTTTGCACTTTTTCCTTTAAATTATTCCCGGTACTCGGGAAACCAAAAACATACAAAACACCTTTCATTAAAGTGCAATATTATTAAAATTAGCATAAAAATAATTTGTATAAAAAAGTGATTTTAAGGTGTATCAATTCCCCTAAAATTGCGTTACTTGTCCTTCGGTAAACATTTTACCATCTAAAATTTATTACTTATGGTAGTGGGTTTCACTTAAATGATTACAATTATTTTTGTCTTATAAATGCAATAATGTAACTTTAGAAAAATTTGATAACTTCAGGTTAAAACTAAAGTATAAGAATATCCGGTAATCAAGTTTAAGTTTTGATTTTCTATTCATTTCAGAATGGTAGCCAATTTGTCATACTTAGAATTCTTAGAAGAATTAAAGAGAAGAGTTATAAAGAGAACTCTACTAGTATAGATTTGACTAATAATTTCAACATTAAGCATAAGTTCGAAGTGTAAATACATTTTTTCTCCTTAAGATGATTCAAGTGAAGCTAATTTTTAATTAGGCTTCTCCTCAAGATTCTCCCCACATATTTTTCTTTTTTAATTTCTTCTTCTTTTTTTTCATTTGATTTTGCATTTCTTTTTCTTTTAGGATCAATTTTTAATCATTTCTTTTCTTTTCATGTGAGGATTACTATATCTGGACAGCCTTTAATGATTTCAAACTTCAATATACTTTTCTTAAAGTTAAAAACTTCTCACATATCTTTACTTGATAATGTGTATTAGTACAAAAATAATTTTTCTTAAGTCCTCTATTTCTATTTTATAAGTAGAATTTAAGATCCTTAATATTTCAATATCTGATTTCCATTACTTTAAATAGTAAAAGCATAATCTTATACTCTTATACCAAAATATCTTAATCTCAAAATTAATCATTATTATCAAAATATTTCTTGAAGTCTATAATGACATTTAAAAAATAAAAATATATAGCTATCTAAAGATAACACCATATACCACATATTATGTTAAAATAATTTTAAAAAATTTGGTTTGTTGAGGACAAATAAAGTTTTAGTTTTTAAAAAAAGTTTTCTCCTTCCCAAACTTGAATTTTTAAATAATTTAGAACATTTCAGTTCATAAAGAAGCATGAGGAAAGAGGAAGATCTAAATGGTTCTAAACACAAGAATAATTATTACAGGTTCAAGTAATAATAGCATGTAGCGGTAGTAAATCTAAAATCAACTTGTATAATAATAAAAGAAGCACAAAGTAAAAGTCTACTTTAGCATACGGATAATATAAACTATAACAAGGTAAAACGAGTAATGGAAACAAAATGAAAAGGTCCAACACAATAGCCCAACGTAAATTAATACCTAATGTGACTAATCAAACATAAAACACAACATTCCAACAAAAAGTACCCGGGGACTAACAATGTAAATCCAAATATAAAAGATTTCAAGTGAAGAATACTAACAAATAACTCCTCATGAAATCATATCATCAATATACCCATCTATATCCTTAGACTCTCGAATGAATCTGGGTAGTAGAAATTGATAAATTGATCTACGACCCTCATGAATTTGACTGACATCTCATCAAAATTCGCATTATAATCACTCATTCTCCAAAGATACAGATCAATAAAGTCCATGTGATTATGTAGAGATAAAATGTCTCCCTACTGAATGAATAATTGCTTCATGACAGTATCCAAAGTAGATGTCTCGAGGTTGAAGTAGATGGTGCATCACATGCTCTGCCTCAAGGTCTTCCATAAGTATCCACATTGGTTCTACCAATAGGCTTAAGTGGTCGAGATCAACTCCTCCCAGGCTTAAATCTAACTCCAAATTTCTTGCAAAAGTAAAAATGAGAGGAAAGTCACCCAAACATGATGTATTTCCTCCCTTAGAATAATGAAAAATGTTGTAGTGATAAATCGGGGAACTGACATTGATGGGTTTCATAAATTGTATACGGTAGTTCGAGTAGCTGCATTACCGAGTCACTTCGCTCAAATGGTTCGAAAGGAAGACAAAGAGAGATGAATTCATGCCAAGCCTTAGATGAGGCATTCATGCTGCGGGGAAAGTTTACCTTTTTATTTTTCTTACCTTGACTTCCACGCCCATTGATCACATAGATAAATATATGCGCGCCCAGCTTGACTCAACTGGATAAATGTAACGGCGCTAAAAAATTAATCCCGGTAACGGTGCCAAAAACTTGGGCCGCGAGGAATATATGTCTGATGATTTAGATATGAAAATTATGATTTTATAATATGTGACACTACGCAAGTATACGTATCGTTTATCAGGTAATATAGGATTTTCTGATTAAGCCCCGAGATATCGAACCAACAGGGAAAGTATGAAAATCTTTGAAGGAATCGAGAAAATTATCTTTTAGTTTTTTAATGGTTTGAAAAGTATGTCTTGACTTTGAAAAGTTTTGAAAATTGATATGTCTTTTGAAATTTCCTTAATAAAATGTTAAGCAAAAAAATTAAAATTATAATAACTAATAACCTTGTATGTAAAATACTATTACTAGAATATCTTTTTTCTTTCCTTTTTTATGAAGTAGTGATAATTATAAAAGTATTGTTGTGGAAAGTATTTAAATTTGTTGTGAAGCCCGAGATAGAAGCAAATGTGTTCTTTACCCTTACTTGGTTCTATAAAGAACATAGGTTAATTTGAAATTTTTATCATTTTGAACATGGTTAGACGAGGAAGATACCGGTCTCTCACTCACAGAGTTCCCTCGATTCCACTGGCCCAGGGCCTAACTTCTCATAACAAAACTCAAAACTTCAAACCAAATTAGGGGTTTTTTTTTTAACTGTCACTCTAAAATCCTCTAATTTTACTCCCTTCCATAAAATTTCTTCCTAATATTACATTCAATTATATGGACTACAATTCTCACCCATATAATTGCATGTGATTCTTGCTAACTTTTACGAGACAATACCGCCTTGGATCTTACATAATCTCAAGAAATTCTACAACTTAACAGGCCAAATTAAGAACTAAACAAAGTTTTCAGAATCAATCTTCACAACTTCTTCCAACTTTTAAACACTTATACTCCTGACAATTCTCTATAAACTAATTACTTCTCCATTTAAGAAGAAAAAGATAAAGTAAACTACTCGCCAATGCATTGAGAAAATACAAAAACACATTGATTTGAAATTAAAAACCATATGAAAAAAACAATAAAAAACAAGTATTAATTAAAAAACTAAATGTAAGAACAAAAGTAAACACTTATCTGAAAATCCTCTCCACAAGACTCAGAAAGTTCCTCTAAAACTTTGACTCTTCGCTAAACTACTCCTCATAGCAAGTCTCCCGACTCAGTGACTCGGAATACAGACTTGAAAATTCAATAAAAACTAAACTAAAAGAAAGAAAATAAGTGGGAAGAAGAAGACTCACCTCAGGCCCTTTTCTCCTTTCTACTCTCTACTCCTACTCTTAATAAAAACTCTCTTCAAAATGCGGTGGAAGAACGGTGGAAGTACCCTTCAAAATGCGGTGGAAGTGCCTCGAAAGAAAGAACCCTTGAAAATGCAAAGGAAGAGTCTCCGAAGAAAGAAAGAACCCTTCAAAATGCGAAAGGAAGAGCCTCCACTTATCTTTCCTAAGACTCTCTTTAAATAGTAAACCAAAAGGTGCCTTGGTGTCTCTTGAGTAATCAGATTCAATGTATCTACCAAGAGACGCACCCCTTCACATTCAAACTTACCGCTAGGAAGTTATGGAAGTTACCACTAGGAGTTGCATCACATCCCCTTTGAAATTGATGCTAAATTCCTTTAGATTTCAATTTTAAGCATGGCGGCTAAGCGCCGGCCCGGCAGCACAGTGCCAAAATTTTGATTTCTTTCATTTTTTGCTCCAAATTTGATCAATTTTGCTCCTTTCATCATGACCATCCATTTTCATCATATACGCAGAAAAACACAAAATACCTTCCATTAAAGTGCGATATCATTATAAATAGGTATAAAAATGTGCATAAAAAATACTATATTTTAGGTGTATCAAAATCCCTCAAACATAAAATGTTACTTGTCCTCAGTGACGGTTAATCTTATAGAACATTTTAGCATGCAAGTTATATAATGAGTTTCTTAGGAAGATAACAAAATTTTGTTCTAGAATTGGAATAGTCAATTTAGAAAAATTTGATGAGTAAAACCAACTTAAAAGATTAGAAAGTTCTTAAGTAAAGGAAAATGACAAATATAGGTTTTACATCTAATTCGAAATATTTGTAGATTCTTCAAAATATAGGACTCAAACACTTATTTTCTCCACTTAAAAATCTTTATTTCAAAATAGTTTTACTTACTATATTATAACCTTCAGCTTTAGATTTTCTCTAAACTTATATCTTAAACTTTAGGTATGAAACAAATTTTTGATTAGGCCCATAAATCCACAAGCCTTCTCCTCCCTTTTAATGTACTATTTTTCACTTTTTTTTAAGGCAAGGATTACTATATCTGGATAGCTCTTTAATGATTTTGAATTTCACCCTTCCATTTAAAATAAAGATCAGATTTATATCTTTCACTTAAAAATCATAATAATAGTATTTGAAAATTACTCTTCAATAAAAGAAATTTATGCTTTGAAGAATAAAAGTCAAATTTTCTATTTATCCAAAAATACAAAACTTCTTACTAAAGATAGTTTAACTTTATTTAACACCTCTTCATTAAGAAATTTCAACTTTAAGTTTTTCATGATTACTATAAATTTTAACTAAATTCTTTTATTCATTTCTATATTCAAAATTTTTGTTCCTCTAATATAACTTCATGTACATAGTTGTTCTCATTCAAAAATAAGATTTATTTTAACTATTCTTGAGAATCAAATAAAATTTTAGGTTTTTGAAAAACTTTGTTTTTAAATCCCCCCCCCCCAAAAAAAAAAACTTTAATTTTTGAGATAAAACATTTAAGCATAAAAAATGATATATAGGTGAGAAATAAAAACTTTATAACATGCTTGCATGAATTTTTAATATCCTAATATGCAAGTATAACAATTTAAATAACATGGCTAAATGAAATCAAATTTATTTTTCAAAACATTTTTTATACATTGAAAAGTAAAAAATTTAAAAAAAGACTTACGGTAATTAGGTTTTGAAAACAAATACACACCAACTAAAATAACACAACGATACGGATAACGAGATGGTAGTTGAATTTGAAAAATTTTAAACATATAGTTCCTAAGTAGAAGCTCCTAATAGTGGTTTATAATCTCCTAACGATTTTTGAATTAAAGTACACTACTAAAAACTCTTACATAACGTACACATAAAAACATTTACTATTACACATCACTACCACAAAGCAACATATAAAACATCAATATAAATAACAACGATACATCTGAATATGCATAACAAAAAAAATAATACAAACTACAGTCTTACATACTATCAAGGTTGATATTACAACATAATGATCAAACTAAATACTAACAAAACAAACATACATCAACAACAACAACACAACGAAAACAAATAACACTAACCTCTTTCCATCATCCTCATCATCATCATCACATCCTGCAACTCGTTCTAATCCGTAGATGGCACATAAGGTATGTAGAATGGATGAGGGGCATCTCAGCACTCTAATCACCTCTCAGTCTATCTAAATATTGCTGATAATTCTCCTCATACTCATCCTGTTTCACAATATATCTTTCTGCATTATCCATCTTACCATCCATATCTTTCAGATGCTCTTGAGTAAAACTCACTTTTTTAAAAATTTTTCTTAATAACCCAGTCTGTGAATCAGCAGATGACGAAGCACGTGAAGTAGTAGCACGAGAAGTAGATGCAACAGAAGCAGAAGCATTAGAAGCCCTATCAAATCCTCCTCTCTTACTAAACTCTGAATGTACAGTGTAAGCACCAATGTTTACACTGGTAATTGGTCTCAATGGCTGAAGTACCTTTTCCCAGTTTTCAAACATCACTCCAGATCGTTCACATAATGTATGAATAAAGGAAGGAAATCAGATACCTGCTGTCGTGGTTGATCTAGCACAGTTCAAAACATAATCATAAATTATACTTCCAATGTCAATAGGCTTCCCTTGTTGAATACAATGGTTCAACACAGCTCTTTCTCTCGTTACTTCTCTAGTATGACTCGAAGGTAACAATTTAGATGAGATAAAATAATGCCATGCCTTAGAAATGGCATTAAATTTGGAAGCAGGAAAGTTCACTCATCTGTCATTAGTTATTTTCCATAATTCTCTTCCATCAGTCACAAATTCCATGATCTCATCTAATTCTCCTTCCGTAGGATGATAGTTAGAATAAAAACATAACATGTCAGGAGGTAGTCCATAAAAAATATTGATTGCCCCAGAAGAAAAGTTGACCTCATGCCTCCTAACCATCACTTGATTCTCTTCTACAGCAGGCAAATTTGCATAAAATTCTCTAACCACAGAAACAACAACAACAGCGGAGAAGCAACAGTAATTCTCCCAATTCCTTCTAGCAATCATGTCTTCAATCACCTCTCCTGGTTTACTAAACATACACTTAGGAATCAACTTACGTGATTGCAATGCATCAATGTATCGTTCCTCAGACCTCATATTAACAAATTTGTCAGAATCAAATCCTGTCTTTTCTCGTGCACCCTTTGACTTTGGAGCCATCTCTAAAAATTCACGAAAATAATTACCATAAATTCAAAAATCAAACTAAATTTGCTAAAATATCTTCCAAAAGATATATTCACTAAATCCAAGCAATTTCTCAAGTTTTTCCTCAAATTTTCACCATGAATAGTGATTTTAAGATTTTCCAAAATGTACTCAAAATAAATGGTGAAAATAAAAAAATTTTTACTTAGGAGTAGTGCTCTTACCTCAAGGAATCCAAATCTAACAATTTTTGCTGAGATCGGCTCATAAATGATCAACAATGTGATGCCCTAGGCTCCTCTTTCGCGATAAACCAAAGGTTGAAGACGATGGGGTGTTTTAAAAATGACATTTTTTGGCGTTTTAACTGTTGGGAACCAATTTTTGCGAACTGGCGCCTAAGTGCGAACTCTCGGCGCTTAGCCACAAAATCTGGCGCTTAGCCACCAATACCTAAATTTTCACAATTAAGGTATACACACTAAATCACTTGGCTAATCACCCTTAATTACTCTAGAATAATTATTTCTCCCCACATAAATCTTCAATATTCCAAATCTAAATTTAATATCCAGTGATTCCACAAAAAATTCACAAAACACAAACTTATATTAAAACAAACATAACACTTGATACAACTATAGAATTTCTATCCACACATAAAGGATGAAATTCTCTAAATACAAGAGACTTTAATCTCAAACTGATAAGTATAAATCTCTAGGATGTAACCATCACATCATTATGCTTAGTTAATACTTAATTATAAACACTAAACACACCAAACATAACACACATAAACACTAAACATAACACATAAGAACACTAAACAAATAAGAACAAAGCACTCTTATTTCCATTCTCCATTAGGCGGATGATATCCAGGACCACTATTATTCTCATTTGACCCTTCTGGAATATAAATTTGATAGAACGGGCGATAATTGTTCATTCTTACATCTTCTTCTTCAATCCATTTATTCTTTACAAACATCGCCTTATCCGCTTCTTCCACATACCTTGAATGACTGAATTGCATCTTGAGTTGCCATCCCATGTGGTCAAAATGCAACATAGTTTCATTGATCTTTGCTTCCATTGAAGTCACTGGGGCTTCAATATTTGCAATCATTTATGCAATAACTTGAATACTAACAGCAAGATATCCATTGAATAATTCTTTAGCACTATCACTAATGAACTTACTTTTGTCAGAATCTTGCTTCTTCTTCATCTCCTTCTCCCAGGAAGACATGATGCACTCAAAACTCTCTTCTTAAGACTCAGAAATGAAAATAGTTCTCTTAAATCAGGTCCTTTTTATAGACTTGGGAAGTGCTAAATCTACCCCAAGACATTTTAAAACTCCAAAATAACTTCCAAAACTACTCCCCCACGATCTAGGCTTCTAGAACCTCATTTTTCACATTTTTTATAAATGCGGTGCCTAAGCGCCAACCAGTCGGCGTTTAGCCGCCAGTGCTTAGATTAGCACAGATCTACTAAGTGTCCTAATTTTCATTCTAACTTCTTTAAGTCATCTATTAAGGTCAAATAAACTCTACTATAGTTTAAAAACTCCAAATTACTACCACTAAAAACATAAAAACAAACCAAACAAAGCAAACAAAGCACACAAAAAAAACATAAAGCAAATCACACCGATAATTATGGGTTGCCTCCCACAAAGCGCTTGTTTTAACGTCTTCAGCCTGACATACGCAGAACTCATTCTGAGTGACCCAACATCAAATTATTATCGGATTTAGATTTATTGGTAGAAAAATATGGTTTAAGTTTATGTCAGTTAACTTTAAATATTTTTCCGAGTCTTAGGATCTTGAATATCTACTTTGCTCCATAAGAATAAACTTTTATCACAATAAATGGACCCATCCATACGGACTTAAGTTTTCCGAGAAAATATTCTCAATCTAGCATTATACAGGAAAACGTTTTGTCCTGGTACAAAATTTTTAGTAAGAATCTTTCGATCATGCCATATCTTCATCTTTTCCTTATAAATCTTAGCATTTTCATAAGATTCATTCCTTATTTCTTCAAGCTCATTCAATTGTAATAATCTCTTTTTAGCAGCTTCTTTCAAATTATAATTGAACTCTTTAATAGCCCAATATGCTTTATGCTCGAGTTCAAAAGGTAAATGACAAGCTTTTCCATAAATAAACCTATATGGAGACATTCCTATAGGTGTTCTGTAAGCAGTCCTATAGGCCCACAAAGCATAATCCAATTTGATTGACCAATCCTTTCTATTTGGATTAACAGTTTTTTCCAATATTCTTTTAATTTCACGATTGGATAATTCAATCAAACCACTTGCATGCAGATGATAAATAGTAGCAATACGATGATTAATATGATATTTCTTTGCTAACTTCCCAATAATTACATTTCTAAAATGACTTCCCCCATCAGTTATGAATACTCTTGGTATTTCAAATCTGCAAAATATATTCTTTTCTAAAAACATTAAAACACTTTGAGCATCACATCGAGGTAAAGCAATAGCTTCAATCCATTTGGAGACATAGTCTACTGCTATCAAAATATTAACATTTCTGAAAGATGGTGTAAATGGTCCCAAAAAATCTAGTCCCCAAACATCAAATATTTCAACTTCCAACATATAATTGAGGGGCATCTCATTTCTTCTAGAAATATTACCTACACACTAACATCTATCATAATTTTTAATATAAACATTCACATCCTTAAAAATTGTAGGCCAATAAAATCCTGATTGTAATATTCTATATGCAGTTTTATCACTTCCAAAATGTCCCCATAATCAAAATCATGACATTTTTGAATAATTTCATAATTCTCTTCCAATGGTAAACATCTTCGAATTATAAGATCCTTTCCTTGTTTATATAAAAATGGGTCATCCTAAAAATAAGTCTTAGCATCAGACAAAAATTTCTTTTTTTCTTGGTATGTCAAACCATAGGGTATAATATTACTAAAAATAAAGTTTACTATGTTTGCATACCACGAAACACACAATTCTTTAACAGTGAACAATTTTTCATCAGGAAAATGTTCATTAATTTCTTTAGTATCACAGAGAGATTTTTCAATTTCAAGCCTGGACAAATGATCACCAATTTGATTATCAGAAACCTTCCTATCTACTATCTCAAAATCAAATTCTTGCAAAAGAAGAATCCATCTTATCAGTCTCGGTTTTGCATCATTTTTCTTTATTAAGTATTTAATAGCAGAATGATCAGTTTGCACCACACATTTACTTCCAATTACATATGATCGAAATTTATCAAAGGCAAATATTATAGCTGATAACTCTTTCTCAGTAGTGGTTGTTACATTAAGAGTGCCTTGAAAGATTATGTGAAAAAGGTGTTCATGCAAACTGCATCAGAATGTAGGCCAATACTTTAAATATAAATTCAGAAATGAAATCAAGTTCTCCCTTTAGAGTGACTCAAGTGAAGCCAATTTTGGGTTAGGCATCTCCTCAAGCTTCTTCTCATAAATATTTTCTTTTTTTTTCTTTTTCTTTTTTTTTGGGATTGTTTTTCAATCCTTCTTTTTTTTCTTTCTCTCTTCTTTTTTTTAATGAGAATTACTATATCCGGATAGCCTGTAATGATTTTGAGCTTCACTCTCCTCTTTCTAAACTTCAAACTTCAAACACCTCCTTACTTTATAATTAGGTACGAGCTTTATTATTCAGCATAAAGTCACAATCACTTCTTAACACACAGTACTTTAAGTCTCTTAACATTTCAAAAATACAGTTTTCCTTACTTTAAATAGTTAACTATAATCAAATTCTTTCATACCAAATATCTTTTCCTTATAAAATTAACTTTTATTACTAAAAAATTTCATCCAATCCTTCCATAATATTCAACTAAAATAAAATGTTTTTGTTATCTCAAGCGAAGTTCAACTTGCTGAGAAGTTATGCTTAATAATTTTTGAAAATATAACAATTGAGAACAAATAAGAGTTAATATTTTTCTTCCCCCCAAACTTAAATTTCAAAAATATTTTGCAATTAATTGCATAAAATGTTGCGAGGAAGAAAAAGTAAAGGTTGAATCTTCTTACTACTACAACATCCTATCAAATTCATATACATGCATAATTAGGATAGAATGACTGTAGGAGAAAGTAAATCTAACCTAAAACATGCTTATAATAAAATTACACTAAAAGGAAGTATTTTCACATTAAAATTTTAGTTTTATTCCTACCGCCAAACTTAATTTTTAACATATATAGCATTCAATACATAAAATATAAGCAGGAAGAAAAAAAATTTAGAAATTATATCTACCACAAATGTCTATCAAAAACATCTTCAATTATTCATCAGGACAGAACAATATGCAACAGAAAGTAAATCTAAACTAATCATGCCGGAATGAAGTTCACTAAATAAAATTTTAATTAGAATAGCGAGTATCAACAAGGGAATATTAAAATGTTCTTCGAGTCTTATATAAAGTTGTAACACAAACATAAACACACATATGATAAACGAGGACAATTCTTCCTTTAAGTTATCACATCTCACTAAATTACCTCCAATTTCTAATGGAATCACTACACTAATAAATTAGGTACTTTTAAATGATTTTATAGATTATAATCCCAAAGATAAAATTATCCCTGATGTATTGGCTCCTAGGCACCAATCTCAGGCATCATCTAATCTCTTTAATTAAGCACCTCTAACAATTATAAATCGTAGTGTAAGATCACCCACAAGTTATTCATCAAATAGGTTCGCGAGACCTAGCAAATGAAATCAAAGTCATAGAAAGGAAGTAACAAAATTAAGATGGATCTGTTACAGTTTAAATTCATGATGTCTCTTGTAAAACATAAATCCGGGTAAGACTCAAGTCATAGTGGACTCGTCAATCCAACTACTACAAGAGAACATAAAAGTTTAACCATAATAAGAAGTTAAGGAATCAACTCCCTCTTGACAAACATAGATCAAATAAAACAAAAAACAATCCAAACATCTATCAACAACAATCAAACTTGAACAATCCACACTAAAGCAAGAAAAATACAACACTAAAAATCATGAGTCTCAAGCACACTAAATCAAAGCACACTGATAACTATGGGTTGCCTCCCATAAAGGGCTTGGTTTTAACGTCACGGGCCCGATAAATGATTCCTCCTGGATCAAAATTCCAATTAAGTAATCCTCAATCAATTGCCCAATCTTTTTCAGATCTAGGGATTCTTACAGAATTCTCAAATTGTAATTTTTCATCCAGCTCTTCTTTTTCAGATTGATTCATACCATTGTTCCTCATATTTTTTTCTAGATCCAATATTCTTCTATTGATTTTCTCAATCCGCATGTTAATATCATCCTCGAAATTTATAAGAAATGGATCTATATATGATAATTCAATATCTCCCAAAATTTGGATCGGATTCTCTCTAGATGATTCAGCTTCTGGATCAAATTCTTCTACGTTACTCTTATGATTCAACTTATCTTCCATTTCTTCCCCTTAGTACTGAGTGAAGAGTTGAGGTGGTCTTTCTATATATCTATCTAATTCCTTTGGAATTTCTTCCATTGGTCTTTCAATCTCCTTTTCTTCTTTTCTCAACTCATCATTTATTTGAATCATATCCTCAAATTCAATAACTTTAAATTGCTCATCATTCATCTGCTTAGGGTTTATCTCAAGGTCACTAGGTAAAATCTCTTGGTGGTAACTGTTAATTGCATTCATAATCTACCCCAACTGGTTTTCTAAATTCTTTAAAGCTGCTATTGACTTTCTAGCTCACATGCCAATTGAATCACATCCTTTTCTAATAGTAATTCCTTTTCCTCATCATGTGGGTTAGAGTGAAATTTATAAGGGAAAGAAATTCCTTCGCTAAAATTGTCCTGATTATTCCAATCACATTTCTGATTAAATTGATTATCTTCCCAAAATTGATTTTCTCCTTCAAAATTAGTATTCCAGTTAACGTTTGAATAATTTTCCCAACCTTGATTGCAATAGTCAGAATAAGAATTGTACATCTCAGGGTCAGTTTCAAAATAGTTAGGCTCAATCAATTGTCCAAATGAATTTTTCTTTATAACTTAGGGACCTTGAGGATAACTCTTTATGTATTGATCTAACTTCCTCTCAATATCGCCAACCTGACAACTTAATAAAGTAAGCATATCATCTTGAAAATTCATTACTCTCATAGGGTTTACTCTTTCAAAATTACTAGAATTATAATCCAAATCTAAATATTCATTATATTTTCGATCTGTGATTTCTACATTAAATTCATGGAGTCTTTTCTTATTCATCATGCTACTAAAAATTCTCTCTAAATCTGAGTCGTAAGATTCAAGGTCTGCAGCTCCTGAACTACGCATATAAATTTAAAGACTTAACTAATATGACAGATATCAAAAATCTTTTTGGTATTTTGGAATTTTTTTTTTGAAAATAAACACACAATAATTAAACACACTATATAGTACTATAAATTTCAAATCTAAGTCTTATAGGTTTAACTAAAATTCTCCTAAATTTCTTATAAAAGCTTCCCCAGCAATGGCGACAAAAACTTGATGCGACATTTTTATATGCAAGAATTTATGACCCAAGATTTATATATTTATAATGATTTTGTAAAGTCACAATTTCAAACTCAAGTATACGTATCGTATCAAGTAATACAGGGCTCTAATGGGGTCTCGTTTATCGATCCCATAGGGAAGCAAGGTAAAAAGGTCCTTAGTCAAATTCTAGTCTACTACTATCAACCCTAGTTTGGAAGGGTGATATAAGTGTTTTTTCTAACAACTACTCCTAAATGCAGATGGTTATATGTAAGGATAATAACTACTCCTAAATGCAAATATTACTTCTAAAGATAATCTTTTTTGGGGTAATTGGTTTGGTGAATTTTAAGATAATGAAATCTACTATTCTTATGTAATGAATTGGATAAAGTATAGGAGTGTGATGCATTAAATATTTGTCTGCATATTTTTAGGTTATGTGTTGTGTTAAAAAGGGGGTCGCCTACAGAAGTTGTCGGCGAATTTTAAATTTAATTTAAATATATATATAATTTGGAAAGTAACATTTGATTTTGAAAATAATTTTAAGTTTGAAAATTTTAAGATATGAAATCAAACCGATATCACATCCCAGATAGTTTATATAAACAAGCACCACAACACAAACCGTAGATCTATCTCGAAGGATAGGCACACTGCTTGATGATGGGGCTCGGTTAAATAAACTAGAAGATTTGTGACACCCGTTTGGTCTGCGAACCAATTTTATAAGCCAACAAGTTCCCCTACTTAATATAAATGAATTAAGCAGGGTTTATATTACACGGGTTCTTAAAGTTCCCTATAAGGGCAAGCCACTATAGTTAATTACATCTTAAATGACGGGAATCATTTAAGAAAACTCTCGATAATGATCAGTGATTTTGCTCTCAAGAATTTCAAAGTTTAAGGTTTTCAAAGGATTTAATTTTGAAGATTTCAATAGGGAATGGATCAAATTTGGAACAGTTATTTTTAGGAGTCCAAAGGAAGAGAAGTAGGAGAAGCTGAGGATCCAAGAAGAATCTTGGCAACTTCCCAATCTATCCTATTGTTTGGTTTGAATTTGAGAATATCATTTAATGTTTCAATCCTTCCCATTTTAATTAATTAGGACTTATATTTGTATGACATGATCACACAAATAGCCTCGAAGATGTGAGGGTTTAAGTCGTACCGAACGACTACCTAGGAGTCCTAAGACCGGTTAGGGCTTAATTTACATGACATGATCATGCAAATGCCTAACGAAGAGTTGAGTATTTATGTTGCACTAGGCAAACTACCTCGTCATCCTATGGCTTGGTTATTTAATTCTAAGAAAGCTTTACTGAAGTAGATCCGAGTTTTGCTGATGACGATGGTCGAGCTGCCCACCATGCTCCGTGCTCCTTGTTGTTGCAGAGGTTTAATTTTAGAAGTCATAAATCAGGAGATGAGAGAAGTGTTTTGGATTATAGAAATCTTAGGGTCCAAATGTCTTTAGTGTTTTAATTAAAACAAATCATAAAGTTGATTAAACAGAACCGATTAAGATCCCACGGTTCCGTCATCCCGGCACCGTTATTTTCATCGAATTCACTTTGTCCAGATGAATTTGCTAAACTCAACTGAATGAGTTCCACACTTTCATTTAGACCGTGGGAAATCCCGTTAGCAACACGTGGGTTACATCATCCGAGCTATTCCCGATCATTCGATGAGACGTTTTAATTTAGTTGTGATTGTAGTTTTATTGTTCTATTTGTGATTAAATTTTGAGTTGTTTTATATTTTGGGATGTTGTGACGGTGAATTTTATCTTGCAATGACTTTTAATTTAGTTTTGATTTCAGTTTAGGGACTATCCTAAAGGTTTTGGTTTTCATGCAACAGTTTTGTTTATCTTGCAAGAAAAAGTAAAGTACAGTGCATGTAAGTAAATTGCAATAAAATAAAAGAGTACCTGGAGGGTTTTCCCGTCATCCCAAGCTGCACTTGAAACACATGTTAAGGCATTTAAATATTTTACAAGAAATACCTAGGTAAAGCTAATGGAAAGGGTTTCGGTTGTCTACCAAGTTCCTAATCCTATAACTAGTCATCTCCTATGACGTCTAGGTTCTTGGTTTGGTTTAAGGATGATTTTCTTCATCAAAGAACAACAAGATTCAATTGTTCTTCTAAAAACACCCCGTTATAATGAGGAAGTGCTTAGGACGAGTCCTAAACATCTTTTCAATATTTTTGGGATTGTTTTGAGTCCAAGTAAATTTAGTTGCACATGTGTATTAATCAACAAGGGGTTTAAGTTTTGTTCCCTTGCTCAGTGAACTAGGACATTTGAATATCCTATAAATGAAGTAACACTTCACTTGATACTTCATTTAAGAGTTATAGTAATAAGAGCTTTAAAAGGGAAAATCCACTTATTAAGTATTTTAATGATTTAAACTTAATGATTTAATTTTAATTTTGACTTAATTATTATAAAAAATTAGTTTAAGTTTGGAATGGTGTTCGAAGTCCTTTATGTTTTAAGTTTACTTTAAGTGTTTGGTTTAACTCTTAATGATTTCATTTAGGTGTGTTGTTAAATGATTTTAATTCAATTTAATTCTAATTTAATTTAAGTTTTATTTAATTTAATTTAATTTAATTTGATTTGATTTAATTTAATTTAATTTAATTTAATTTAATTTTAAGTTAATTTTAATTTTTTATCTTAATATATTAAATATGATTTAATTTAATTGTTCAATTGTTTAGCATTTTAAATTTAAGTTAGGATTATCCTTTTAGTTAAGAATTAAATATTATTGAAGTAATTAATTTAGGGATTCATAAATTAAAGAATAAATATTCTCTTAATAATATCGCTACTTTAATAATTCCAATTTCTATTATTCTTCCAAAATTTCAATTAATTAATTAATTAAAGTTTTATTTTAATTATATTTGAAATGGTTAGTAGGTTTCTACCCTCAATCATTTAAGTTTCAGTCATCCAAAATCAGTTTAAAATCAAACATTTTACCCTCCCCCTTTTTGATTAATCCTAAAATTTTAATTAGGGGTTGAAATTTTTAATTACCCTTTTGCCCTTCAAGCTTAATAATTCTATAACTCACTAAACTAAGCTCAAGTGAACTTGAAATTTTTATGTAACCTCACTCACATGTCAATTAAGAAATTAGAGGAGAAAATGTGATTTTTCTGTATTTAATTTATTTATGTAATTATTTTAATGGAAAATAGGGGTTTTCAAGGAAAATTCAATAAGATGACCAAGGAAATATTTCTGTCCTTAAGAAAATTATGGGATGTTCCTCATGACTAGAGGACCATTTGGGCCAACTTTGGTGATTTTTTCAATTATATTTTATTTATTAGAATTATTTTGAATTTTGGAGTATTAATTGATTTAAAAAAGAAATAAAAGTTGAAAAAAGGATTTTATATTTTTTAAAATGTGACATTTTAGTGATTTTTAATATTTTTATGATTTTTATTATTTTTTAAATATTAAAAATATTAAAATAATGATAAAAATCAACTTTTTTAGAAAATTACAATTTTAATTTTCCTAAATTCTTTTGATATCAGAGAAGCCCCAAAACCATTTTTGTGAATTTTTGAGAAGTATTTTGTGAGTTATGAATTTTTAAAGTTTAATTTTGGTTATGTGACTTAATTAATCCATTTAGTGGGGTTAAACATTTCCAATTGATTTCAAATTTTTATGTGATGTTCCTCTGATCCTAAAGATTAGTGGAGAATTGTTTTTAAGTTAATTTGATGTGTAGTTAACCCTAATTAATTAAAGTTCAATTTTGGGTGTTTAGGCCAATTAGGGTTGTTCCATGTGAATTAACTCAAAACCTATTTTTCCTAGGTTCCTCTGGCCATAATAAACATCACCAAAATTTCCTAGAATTTATTTCTCAACATGCTAATTACTGGAATTAAAATACTCAAAACAGTAACATGAATTTGGAAAATCAATAACTTCTCATAGGGATGGCCTCTGACCTTGGAAAATTCAAGGAATGCTTCCAAGTTCAGAGGCTTCAAAAGCCCTATAGTCTCATGCCATGGTGAATTTCCTATGCAAATGGAGAATTAAAATATCATAGAGAGTAAATAAATCATTAAAAATAAAATACTTGATGAAATGACTTGATTTTTTTCTTTTACACATTATTCTTCACTATTCACTGAGCAAGAGGGTATTTTTATTTTATTTTTAGGATTTTTCTATGCAAAGATATGGATTTTTGAAGTTATGATAATTAAATAAATAGAAAAATACCCTATTTTCCTACTTATCTACGCGGCGCCACGCAATTCTCGGCAGCTCCGAAAGGCTACGCGGCGCGCTTTGATTCGGCAACGCCATCTGAGTCAGCTGCCACGGGGCCCGCGGTTCACGTACCATCTCCTGGTCTGACGCCATCTGAGCCGTCCGTCCAATACACGCGCGAATAGACTGCATCCGTTCATCGTCCCCGATCGACTTCACCCGAGAGCCGTCCATCTTCCAGGCTTGATATCTCCTTTGATACTTAACTAATTTCAACTTTCTTATACTCTATGGATTCATCTTGAAGAGACGAAGACATCCATATGGTTTATGAGGCATGAAATTAACACAATCAAAATAGAGAATGTTTAGAAGCTCGGGAAGATGAGAGATCTCATACCTTTGCTCAGAGAAGTGTGGCTTCGATCTCAGAGTTGTGTCACCTTCAATTGAGTCCAAGTAAGCTCCAGATGAAGTCTCTGGCCCTGGGGAATTGTCTAGACTTGAATTCCATACCCAATTCCAAAGCTTGGAGGCTAGAGCAAATGGGTGGCCTGGAGAGGGGGCTTCCACTGGGGAACTCCTTCTCTTGATCTTGTGCAGGTGTGGGTGAGTTTAATTTGAGTTTGGTGGAGAAATGGAAAGTGTCCTGGTTTTGAGTGGAATTTTGGCTGAGAAATTGAGCTCTGTGGATGGGGATTAGGGCAAATTATCACTGGGGATCAATTGCTCTAAGTGTGGAGGATGGTCTGGAATAATTTTGGCAGAGTTTCTGTATGGTTTGGTGCAACTCTCTATTTGGCCGAGAGGGGGTGGGGTTTAAATAGGAGTGGGCTGGAGGGCCTCCGGGGGGTTTGATGGCTTGGATTAGCTGCTTAGGTCAAGGGAAGAACAACCATGGCAGCCATTAGGCATGGGGCAGCTCAGCAAGGGAGAATTTCAATGTTAAGCTCACATGGAGCTCTCGGCCATGGGGTTTTCCGACGGCTGTGGTGGCTGGCCGGCCATGGTCAGATCACCATCTTGACCAGTGAGGTCAGGACTTGGCAATGGTGAAGTCAATTGGAGTTGGCCATGTGTAAAGGTGGTGAATTGAAATGGAATGGGAAAGGGGTGATTTTGGCTATGTTTGGTCAAATACATGGATTGGGCTAGGTGCACCTCACAAGGCTAATTTGGGCTGAAGAGAAAGTCTTTTGGTTCAGCTTAATTAGTGGGGAGAAGTCACCATCCAAGTACAATTAGGCTTAAGCATGAATTAGGGGAGACATGAGAGTGGTTAATCACTTTAAAGGAATATGGAAAGAAACTCCTCCTTTTGCCCAAGATAGCATGGTAACATGTAAAGGGGCTTTCATGGCTCCCATGTGGCTCATGCATGGCTTCATGGCTTGCCTATGGCTTAAGATGGCTTGGCTTGGTTTCATAGAAATGGGTTTTAGGCATTTTTGATGAATTTTAAGGAGATTGTCATGTGGCTAAAATTGGAATGATTTGATGACAAATTAGGACTTTAGAGATGATTTTAAATTGAATGTATGATGAGGGAGAGTGTCATATGGGCTTTGAATGAATTTTTGGGCTTTTGTGTTTGGTTAGGAATGCGCTTTTAAATGATTTAAATGGGTGGGCTTTTATGTTTCAAAATGGGCTTCTAGATGAAAACTTTTGCAAAGGACCATGCTAAATAAATGTTGGGTTTAGTTTAGGGATGTGTCATGAGTGATTTGAGACAAATTTGAGGTGATTTGGAATTGAATTGAGTCTAATTTGGGTCCCCTTGGTGATAGGGTCAAAATAGGTCAAAATGGACTAACTTGGGCTAAGGTTGGGCTAATGTTGAAATTGATGTAAAGTTAATGTTGAGAAATGTTTATGGGAGTGTAACAAAGAGTTTTCAACCTTGGTTGGGCTTTAATTTTGGGATTTGGGCCTATTTGGGTTCATGGTGGATTTAGGCCTATTTAGGGAATTTTGGGTTTGGGTTGAATTTGAGTAAGGTTTGGGTTCAAATTTTGGGCAAATCAAGTTAGTGTTTTGTTTGTGGGGATGTTAGGGACAATTTAGAAAAGGTTTGGGGTCAATTGGGGTTGAGTAGGGTTGGTTTGGGCTAAGTTTAGGTCATGGCTCAAAATTGGGCTTTAAGCTTAAAAATGAAATTGGATTCAAATGTCAATCAAATTGGGCTTCAATTTGGTCTAGATTGATATTGGGGATATTGAATTGATGTTTAGAATTGAATTGGACCAAAATTGAGGTCAATCGAAAGGTTTGGTTTGACATTGGGTTCATTTGGGTTTGACTTTTGGGCAAATTGGGGGTTTTGGTAAAAGTGGGGTAAATTGGCAAAATTGGCCCATGGTGTAGTTAAACAAAATGAAATTGAGAATATTTGAGATTTTTTGGAATTTTCTGGAAATTTTTGGAATTTTTTGAATTTTTGGGTCAAGAGGGGCATTTTGGTAATTTGGAGGGTATTGGGGGTATTTTTGGAAATTTTGGTATTTTTGACTGTAAATGATCAATTTGGTTTGTGGGGAAATGTTCAAGGTTGATTTTGGAAAAGTTTTGGGTGATTTGAAAATTTTGGTGGTTTTGGGTAGTTCAAAGGGCTTTTAGTAGGTTTGGTGTGTCCGGTGCCCCGGGGGTCAAAAGTTGAAATTTTGGCAAAATGAAGATTGGGCAAGTGTGAGTGAAATGAAATCTTTTTGGTTGAGCCATGAAGCCACATTAAGCCCATAGGAGCCATGAGAGGACTCAATTGAGGCATTCACTATGTTGTTCCTAACCCTCTTAGCCAGGGGCTTACGGTTAAGGACCATCCATGTGAATTACCTACATGAGTCAAGAGGTCAAGTTGGGTGAGAGTGTGGGTTTTAGGATTTGGAATGTGTGTATGAGAGTGTAGTGTATGTGTAAGTCAGCCCTCACCAGACCAGGCCACCCAGGGTGATCCTAAGGCCAAAGTGTCCTATAGGGAACTCATCCTTTAAACCTCCGCATTTAATCTCAACCCTCTAGGTGATTAGGGGTTTAAAATCAAGCTTAAAGGTTTGCAGGGAGTTAAGAGGTGGTTGAGTTTCTAAAGGGGTAGGTTCCATCTCTATTCCTCTATGATAGTCAAAGGAAAAGCCTAAGGCTAGATCCTAAGTACTAAAGAGAGAAGAGAAGACCTCATCAAAAATGAGGTCAACAAATGGACCCCCAATAGGTGTGGTGTGCTAACCAAGCACACCGCGCGTATTTGCATTGACCGAAGAGATCAACAAAACCGACACAGATGTCCAAGTGACAAACTCAGGACAGAGTAGAAAAAAAAAAGAAAAAAAATTCCGCTGGGTAGTATCAGGTATATTTCCAAGACTGGAGGTTCCTGAACTCTCGGCGGGAAAGGAAAAGAAGGTGAATTCCAAATCACAAGATCTGGGGAATTTTGATTTAGATTTTGTTTCATTTCATGTTCAAGTTTTGATGTGTGAGTTTAGATTTTTGATTTGGAGTTCTAATTTAAATTAAAGTTTGATTTAAAATCAGTTTGAGGGAATTTGGATTTGAAATGAGAATTGAAACCCGAGTTCCAACCTCGGGATTGCGAAGAAAATTGGATTCTATGTAGCAGCCTCGGAGTAAGCATCCGAGTTTAAATGTCGATTGAAAAGGATGAGAATCAGAATTTTGGTACTGATCTCGAAAGAGAACAGGAATTTAGGTACCAGTCCCACAAGTTTGAAATTGAAATTTAGATGCCAATTCGAAAGAGAATCAAAGTTTAGGTATTGATTTGGAAAAGAGAGTCAGAATGTAGGTACCAATCTCGGAATGAGAACTGGAATGTAGGTACCAGTCTCAGAAATTTCGAATTGAAATGTAGGTATCAATTCGGATGAGAATCGAAATGTAGGTATCGATCTCGAAATGAGAACTGAAATGTAGGTACCAGTATCAGAAATTTTGAATTGAAATGTAGGTATCAATTCGGATGAGAATCAAAATGTAGGTATCGATCTCGAATGAGAACTGGAATGTAGGTACCGATCTAGGAAATTTTGAATTGAAATATAGGTATCAATTCGGATGAGAATCGAAATGTAGGTATCGATCTCGAAATGAGAACTGGAATGTAGGTACCAGTCTCGGAAATTTTGAATTGAAATGTAGGTATCAATTTAGATGAGAATCGAAATGTAGGTATCAATCTCGAAATGAGAACTGGAATGTAGGTACCAGTCTCAGAAATTTTTTTGAATTGAAATGTAGGTATCAATTCAGATGAGAATCAAAATGTAGGTATCGATCTCAAAATGAGAACTGGAATGTAGGTACCAGTCTCGGAAATTTTTGAATTTAAATGTAGGTATCAATTCAGATGAGAATCAAAATGTAGGTATCGATCTTGAAATGAGAACTAGAATGTAGGTACCAGTCTCGAAAATTTTTGATTTGAAATGTAGGTATCAATTCATATGAGAATCAAAATGTAGGTATCGATATAGAATTGAGAACTGGAATGTAGGTACCAGTCTCGGAAATTTTGAATTGAAATGTACTGTGGAGATTTGGATTTAGCGGGAGATTGAAATGAGATGTGAAAGTGTTCCACATCCCACGAGAATCAATCAAAGTTTGATTGTTTGGCGAAGGGTATGAATCCATGCCATCAGAACCAAATTGAAAAATTTTTGTGGTCCTGAAATCATCCCAAGAGAGGGTTTCAAAGGAGGTCTGAAGTAGACCTCGATTTGAAGAAGAATTGGAGGGTTTGAAAATATGGATTTAGACTGGAATTCAATTTAAGATTTAAGTTCATTTCATGTGTCCTTTAGCGATCTGATTTTATTTTTGTTGTTCATTTAGTGTTAATGTGAATTTGGAGTTAGTTTTAATATTTAGATTTTTAAGGAAAGTTCTCATATCTTTTCTTTTCTCTTCTGTTCTTCGTTCAAAGTTCATTTAGCTCTAATGGCGTTTCCCAGTCGATTTGCACAAAAAGAGGTGAAGGCAGAATATGACGTAGTCGTTTTCATTCAAACTTGTTGAAAGTACATCATACAACTTGATCTAGTCATCATGATATTTTTCTCAAAAATTTAATGTCTCATACAATCCATGTAACTCCAAAACGGACTGTATAAACTTCTTGCTGATCCATTCAAAAGTGTCTATCAAAAATCCATGTCTGAATAGTAAGAAACATAGGTAATAACATCACCTTCCAAGCCACGCTTGGCAAAAATTCCGCATGGATGTGCATTGGAGGTGTGTTATTTCCCATGTAACTCACAGCTCGTAGGGCCGGAGACTCTCCAATTCTGGATCTGGCTGGAAGTGGTAAGGCGCCTTTCTGTCGTCCATCCTTCTAAAAGTAACGGAGATCCGCTCCACTGGCACTCCCGGTATACAATGTTTTGCGACGTCTGCTCCATTTTCTTTTAATATCATGACGGAACCTAGCAGAAGTGGTATCTCCTCCGGCCCTCGTAACTTACCCGGGCCTGCTATCCGGAGGTCAAATCCGAACATTATATTGCATTGGTTGATGAACGAAACTGTGCAGAAAGGTCTGACAAAGTCGTGGTGGTCTATGTGTGGAGGTATGCAGTCGCCTTTCTGGTAAATGTTGATGATGCAAGCTGTTGGGTATGCGGTCTGCTGGCGATACCTTCCACGTTATCATTCTTTTCACCATTCTTTTAATTATCCTCGGCATTGGATCCACCTCACTGCGACGGAGTATCCCTGGTGGATTTCCTTTTCTGTCCTCTGTGAAGTTATATCAACATCTGCACTGTATTGTGACTCTTCCTTTCCCTGGCATCCATCTCTGGGGTTCTGAATAAGTCTTTTCCCTCAGACGGCCTGCTCGACCCATCTCCTGAAGTTCTAAGATGCAATCCACAATCTGCTGTTGCTCATATTCTGAGAATACATCTGTGTGTAACTCGAGGCCTTCCAAAATGTTGATTCTCTTGCCTTTAATCCTTTCAAAGTATTCGAAAGTCTTCTTCTCAACATTTTGCATTCTTTCTAATTCATATTCTGGGATGATACGCAAGTGACGAAGCCTAGTAATGTCTTGCGGGATGTATGGCTCAATCCCATCATGTTCTCCCGCATACCTTGGCTCCTCGGGGATTGTCTCTGTCGGGACATCCTCGGGGTTGCTTCCACAACAAGGTTCTTCGGATCACGGTATCTACGTCCGGCGTCGAGGCACGACTCTATTTCTGTTCTTCTTGGCACTTCTTCGATTTGTTCTGATTTTCTTGGCATTGACTTTCTTCTTTCCGGTTCCTGACGAACCGGTATTTTTGAAATGTGTGTGCCGACAAAAGCGGTTGTTTCCTCATGTTGATCTGCAGCTAGTTTAGTCAACATTTTGCAGATACGGCGATTCTTATTCCTTCTTTGGGTAGGAGTGAGAGTAGCTCTCCTTACCCCTTGAATTTCTGCGGGCGCGGCGCTGACGAGCCTGCCCTCTGCCGTGGCAACTACAGACTTGATTTTCTTGATTTCCTCGATGTTTGTCTTTTATTTCTTGTTCTTTGGATTGGTGGCTTGGGCCACCCATCTTCATCACTGTCTGGCAGTGAAGCTCTTCTCGGTCAACTGGGACCCAATCATTTTCTTCCTACTATAGGCTGGCTGGTGTGAAGTCAGAATCAATTTCTATCACTGCTCCTTCCTTCACCCTCTTTTCATCAAGTGCTAGACTCACGCCATTTCTAAATTTTAGGACCAACCGCCCGTTCGACATTTCCATGCGAAAAAGACAAGGAAAGGATCAGGGGCTGTACTAAGAACAAGAACATTTAGAAAATATTTATCACTGAAGATTCTTATTCACTTACTTTAACTTTAAGGAAAGTAGGAAAAGATGAGGAAAGATCAGGAACAAGATTTAATTTGAAAGGAAGGGTAAAACTTTATTATTATGATTTCACATATTTTTTTTAGCACATATTTTTTTTGTTAATGATTTTTTTGTCATCCATTTCTATGTTTTTGGGTTCGGACCCAGTCACAAGTGGCTACTTCACCCGTGTTTCTAGGGATGAGAATTCATTCCTTCGAAACATCAGGGTGCGTAGTACTTCTTCAAATATCATCCGTTGTTTGGAAGCATTTGTCGTTCTCTTTGGCAATTAACAAGTTGGTAGGAGCCTCCTGAGTAAACTGTCTCGACCACAAACGACCCTTCCCAAGTCAGTTCAAATTTACCTCCTATCTTGCGGTGTGCAAGAATAGGTCTCTTGAGGACAAGAACTAAGTCACCAACTTTGAAAGTTCTTGGGCGGACCAGTTTATCATGGGCCTGGATCATCTTAGCTTGGTACAGTTCCAAATTTTTCTGCAATGCAAGTCTTTTCCCTTCCAAGCTTTCCAGTTCTTCCAGTCATAATCTGTCATTTTCTTCTGTAGTAATTTTATTTGCAACTGCAATCTCGAGTGATGGAAGCTGAACCTCCAAAGGTAAAACTGCCTCAGACTCGTACACTAAAGTGTAAGGCGTAGGCCGAGTAGGAGTCACGAAAGTTGTCTGTAGGCCCATAAGGCTTCTAACAATTTCTCGTGCCAATTTCTCTTGTTGTCATCCAAGGTTTTCTTTAGAATTTGGACAAGAGTTTTATTAAAAGCCTCAGCCAAGCCGTTTGCTCTTGGGTAGTAGATTCTTGAGTATCGCCAATCGACTCCATGTCTTCTGACAAAATTGTTGATTTTTGTGCTTCTGAATGCGGACCCATTATCTGAAATGATTCTGCGCGGTACTCCGAAACGTTAGACAACTTGTTTTTTGAAAAACTATAGCACGTGGTATGCCTTTACTTCCCTGAGTGGTATAGCTTCTGCCCATTTAGAAAAGTAGTCTGTAGCTGCAAGGATGAAGCGATGTCCTCTTGAAGTTGGTGGTTCTATCGGACCAACTATATCTGTGCCCCAACACTCAAATGGCCACGACGCGATTGTCGAATGTAGTACATTTGGAGGTTGATGTAGAACCACTCCTTGCACTTGGCACTGGTGACAACTTTTGGCAAATTTCATACAGTCGGTCATCATTGAGGGCCAGTAGTACCCTAGTCTTTTAATCTTCATTTTCATTTTCGGACCCGACTGATGAGCACCACAAAGTCCTGAGTGTACATCTTTGACAATTTCACGAGCTTCAGACTCGCTCAGGCACCTTAGCCACATTTGATCAAAAGACCTTCTGTATAACGTATTGTTTATTAATGCGTAAGACAAAGTTCTTTTCTTGATCTGATGGGCTAGCTATTTATCGTCCGGTAATTTCCCTGTTTGCAGGTAGTCTATTAGCGGTTGACGCCAATCTTTTGTGTTTTCTGTTATTGCTGCAACTGATTCTTCTATTTTTCTTTCTGATTTATGTATTGTATCCATGTCGAGTTGTGATAGGACCTGTCGTCCCTGAACTGACACTTCAACTGACTCACCTTGTAAGCAGGCAAATTCTATTGCAAGGCGAGCTAGCGCATCGGCAAGAGCATTTTCTCTTCTGGGGATCTTGTAGATTGTTACATTCGGAATATGTTCCAACAGTTTCATGGCAGACTGAAAGTACTGCACGAGTCTTGGCTTTAGAATCCTGTACAGTCCGGCGACCTGTTGAATGATCAACTGAGAATCTCCGTAGATGTTGATGTCCGTTATTCCCATTTGAATGGTTAGTTCCAGTCCTGTTATGAGGGCTTCGTATTCTGCCTCGTTGTTTGTGCATGGTTCTGTTAAGTGGTAGGAGTATCTTAATATCCCCCGCTCCAGTGTTATAAAGATTAGTCCAATTCATGCCTTACTGGGCACTATCGTTTGCAATTCTTTGTTCTTCTGTACTGAGGAGACACCATCGAAGTATAGTTCCCAACGTCGATCATCAGTGCCTTCTAGGCTCATTATCTGCTTTCAGGCAAATCGTCGTCGAGAGGCGAATCTGCCGGTAAAGGGTGTACTGCAAGGAAGTCAGCTAGGACTTGTCCCTTTACGGCGCGAAGAGGAACGAAAGTTATTTCAAATTTCAATAGTATCATCGACCACCCAGCAGAGTACGCCGAGAGCATCGGTCGGGTCATCAAGTATTGCAACGGATAAACTCCCGAAATAAGGTTGACCTTATGAGAAAGCATGTAATGCCTGAGCTTCTGTGCGGCGAAGATCTGGGTCAAGCAGTGCTTCTCAATAGGAGGATACTTTACTTCCGTCAGGTTTAGACGACGGCTTAATTAGTAGAGAGCATTTTCTTTCCTCTCGTCATTGACCTGGGCTAGCAGGGCTCCAAGGGAGTCGTCTAAAGCCGCGGTATAAAGTATCTACGGTCTACCTGAGACTGGGGCTGCTAAGACAGGAGGTGTCATTAAGTATTGTTTGTTGTCATCGAAGGCATGTTGACATTTGGAGTCCCAAGTAAACTTGGCATCCTTCTTAACCAAAGTAGAAAAAGGCTGACACCTTCCTGACAAATTCGATATAAAGCGTCGAAGATATGCCAACTTTCCTTGAAAGGATCGTAGCTGTTTCAAGGTTTTAAGAGGTGGCACTTCTAAAATAGCTTTAATCTTTTCCGGATCAATTTCAATCCCGCGATGTCGGACAACAAATCCTAAGAATTTCCCAGAGGTGCCGCTTCTTGAGCCTCATTTTTCACATTTTTTATAACTGAGGCGCCTAAGCGCCAACCAGTCGGCGTTTAGCCGCCAGTGCTTAATTTAGCACATATCTGCTAAGTGTCCAAATTTTCATTCTAACTTCTTTAAGTCATCAATTAAGGTCAAATAAACCCTACTATAGTTTAAAAACTCCAAATTACTACCACTAAAAACATAAAAACAAACCAAACAAAGCAAACAAAGCACACAAAAAAAACATAAAACAAAGCACACCGATAATTATGGGTTGCCTCCCACAAAGCGCTTGTTTTAACGTCTTCAGCCTGACATATGCAGAACTCATTCTCAGTGACCCAACATCAAATTATTATCAGATTTAGATTTATTGACTGAAAAATATGGTTTAAGTTTATGTCCGTTAACTTTAAATATTTTTCCAGTCTTAGGATCTTGAATATCTACAACTCCATAAGAATAAACTTTTAATACAATAAATGGACCCATCCATCTGGACTTAAGTTTTCCAGAAAATATTCTCAATCTAGCATTATACAGTAAAATTTTTTGTCCTGGTACAAGATTTTTAGTAAGAATCTTCTGATCATGCCATATCTTCATCTTTTCCTTATAAATCTTAGCATTTTCATAAGATTCATTCCTTATTTCTTCAAGCTCATTCACTTATAATCTCTTTTTAGCAGCATCTTTCAAATTATAATTGAACTCTTTAATAGCCCAATATGCTTTATGCTCGAGTTCAAAAGGTAAATGACAAGCTTTTCCAAAAATAAACCTATATGGGGACATTCCTATAGGTGTTCTGTAAGCAGTCCTATAGGCCCACAAAGCATAATCCAGTTAGATTGACCAATCCATTCTATTTGGATTAACAATTTTTTCCAATATTCTTTTAATTTCACGATTGGATAATTCAACCAAACCACTTACATGCGGATGATAAACAGTAGCAATACGATGATTAATATGATATTTCTTTGCTAACTTCCCAATAATTGCATTTCTAAAATGACTTCCCCCATCAGTTATGAATACTCTTGGTATTTCAAATCTGCAAAATATATTCTTTTCTAAAAACTTTGAAACACTTTGAGCGTCACATCAATAGCTTCAATCCATTTGGAAGCATAGTCTACTGTTATCAAAATATAAACATTTCTGAAAGATGGTGTAAATGGTCCCAAAAAATCTAGTCCCCAAACATCAAATATTTCAACTTCCAACATATAATTGAGGGGCATCTCATTTCTTCTAGAAATATTGCCTACACACTAACATCTATCATAATTTTTAATATAAACATTTACATCCTTAAAAATTGTAGGCCAATAAAATCCTGATTGTAATATTCTATATGCAGTTTTATCACTTCCAAAATGTCCCCATAATAAAAATCATGTCATTTTTGAATAATTTCATAATTCTCTTCCAAAGGTACACATCTTCGAATTATAAGATTCTTTCCTTGTTTATATAAGATCCTTTCTTTTTTTCTTGGTATGTCAAACCATAGGGTATAATATTACTAAAAATAAAGTTTACTATGTCTGCATACCACGAAACACACAATTCTTTAACAGTGAACAATTTTTCATCAGGAAAATGTTCATTAATTTCTTCAATATCACAGAGAGATTTTTCAATTTCAAGCCTGGACAAATGATCACCAATTTGATTATCAGAACCCTTCCTAGCTACTATCTCAAAATCAATTCTTGCAAAAGAAGAATCCATCTTATCAGTCTCGGTTTTGCATCATTTTTCTTTATTAAGTATTTAATAGCAGAATGATCAGTTTGCACCACACATTTACTTCCAATTACATATGATCGAAATTTATCAAAGGCAAATACTATAGCTGATAACTCTTTCTCAGTAGTGGTTGTTACATTAAGAGTGCCTTGAAAGATTATGTGAAAAAGGTGTTCATACAAACTTCATCAGAATGTAGGCCAATACTTTAAATATAAATTCAGAAATGAAATCAAGTTCTCCCTTTAGGGTGACTCAAGTGAAGCCAATTTTTGGTTAGGCATCTCCTCAAGTTTCTCCTCATAAATATTTTCTTTCTTTTTATTTTTTCCTTTTTTTTTGGGATTGTTTTTCAATCCTTCTTTTTTTTTTCTTTTTCTCTTCTTTTTTTTTAATGAGAATTACTATATCTGGATAGCCTGTAATGATTTTGAACTTCACTCTCCTCTTTCTAAAGTTCAAACTTGAAACACCTCCTTACTTTATAATTAGGTATGAGCTTTATTATTCATCATAAAGTCACAATCTCTTCTTAACACATAGTACTTTAAGTCTCTTAACATTTCAAAAATACAGTTTTCCTTACTTTAAATATTTAACTATAATCAAATTCTTTCATACCAAATATCTTATCCTTATAAAATTAACTTTTATTACTAAAAACTTTCATCCAATCCTTCCATAATATTCAACTAAAATAAAATGTTTTAGTTATCTCAAGCGAAGTTCAACTGCCAGAAGTTATGCTAATAATTTTTAAAAATATAACAATTGAGAACAAATAAGAGTTAATATTTTTCTTCCCCCAAACTTAAATTTCAAAAATATTTTGCAATTAATTCCATAAAATGTTGCAGGAAGAAAAAGTAAAGGTTGAATCTTCTTACTACTACAACATCCTATCAAATTAATATACATGCATAATTAGGATAGAATGACTGTAGGAGAAAGTAAATCTAAACATGCTTATAATAAAATTACACTAAAAGGAAGTATTTTCACATTGAAATTTTAGTTTTCTTCCTACCCCCAAACTTAATTTTTAACATATATAGCATTCAGTACAGAAAATATAAGCAGGAAGAAAAACAGTTTAGAAATTATATCTACCACAAATGTCTATCAAAAACATCTTCAATTATTCATCAGGACAGAACAATATGCAACAGAAAGTAAATCTAAACTAATCATGCCAGAATGAAGTTCACTAAATAAAATTTTAATTAGCATAGCAGGTATCAACAAGGGAATATTAAAATGTTCTTCAAGTCTTATATAAAGTTGTAACACAAACATAAACACACATATGATAAACGAGGACAATTCTTCCTTTAACTTATCACATCTCACTAAATTACCTCCAATTTCTAATGGAATCACTACACTAATAAATTAGGTACTTTTAAATGATTTTATAGATTATAATCCCAAAGATAAAATTATCCATGATGTATTGGCTCCTAGGCAACAATCTCAGGCCTCTAACAATTATAAATCGTAGTGTAAGATCACCCACAAGTTATTCATCAAATAGGTTCGCGACTCCTACCAAATGAAATCAAAGTCATAGAAAGGAAGTAACAAAGTTAAGATGGATCTGTTACAGTTTAAATTCATGATGTCTCTTGTAAAACATAAATCCGGGTAAGACTCAAGTCATAGTGGACTCGTCAATCCAACTACTACAAGAGAACATAAAAGTTTAACCATAATAAAAAGTTAAGGAATCAACTCCCTCATGACAAACATAGATCAAATAAAACAAAAAACAATCCAAACATCTATCAACAACAATCAAACTTGAACAATCCACACTAAAGCAAGAACAATACAACACTAAAATCATGAGTCTCAAACACACTAAATCAAAGTACACTGATAACTATGGGTTGCCTCCCATAAAGCACTTGGTTTTAACGTCGCGGGCCCGACAAATGATTCCTCCTGGATCAAAATTCCAATTAAGTAATCCTCGATCAATCATCCAATATTTTTCAGATCTAGGGATTCTTACAGAATTCTCAAATTGTAATTTTTCATCCAGCTCTTCTTTTTCAGATTGATTCATACCATTGTTTCTCATATTTCTTTCTAGATCCAATATTCTTCTATTGATTTTCTCAATCCGCATGTTAATATCATCCTCGAAATTTATAAGAAATGGATCTTTATATGATAATTCAATATCTCCCAAATTTTGGATCGGATTCTCTCTAGATGATTCAGCTTCTGGATCAAATTCATCTACGTTACTCTTATTATTCAACTTATCTTCCATTTCTTCCCCTTAGTACTGAGTGAAGAGTTAAGGTGGTCTTTCTATATATCTATCTAATTCCTTTGGAATTTCTTCCATTGGTCTTTCATTCTCCTTTTCTTCTTTTCTCAACTCATCATTTATTTGAATCATATCCTTAAATTCAATAACTTTAAATTGCTCATCATTCATCTGCTTAGGGTTTATCTCAGGGTCACTAGGTAAAATCTCTTGGGGGTAACTGTTAATTGCATTCATAATCTACCCCAATTGGTTTTCTATATTCTTTAAAGCTGCCCATTGACTTTCTAGCTCACATGCTAATTGAATCACATCCTTTTCTAATAGTAATTCCTTTTCCTCATCATGTGGGTTAGAGTGAAATTTTTAAGGGAAAAAAATTCCTTCGCTAAAATTATCCTGATTATTCCAATCACATATCTGATTAAATTGATTATCCTCCCAAAATTGGTTTTCTCCTCCAAAATTAGTATTCCAGCTAAAGTTTGAATAATTTTCCCAACCTTGATTGCAATAATCAGAATAAGAATTGTACATCTCAAGGCCAGTTTCAAAATAGTTAGGCTCAATCAATTGTTCAAATGAATTTTTCTTTATAACTTGGGGACCTTGAGGATAACTCTTTATGTATTGATCTAACTTCCTCTCAATATCACCAACCTGACAACTTAATAAAGTAAGCATATCATCTTGAAAATTCATTACTCTCATAGGGTTTACTCTTTCAAAATTACTAGAATTATAATCCAAATCTGAATATTCATTATATTGTAGATCTGCCATTTCTACATTAAATTCATGGAGTCTTTTCTGATTCATCATGCTACTAAAAATTCTCTCTAAATCCGAGTCGTAAGATTCAAGGTCTGCAGCTCCTGAACTACGCATACAAATTTAAAGACTTAACTAATAGGACAGATATCAAAAATCTTTTTGGTATTTTGGAATTTTTCTTTTGAAAATAAACACACAATAATTAAACACACTATATAATACTATAAATTCCAAATCTAAGTCTTATAGGTTTAACTAAAATTCTCGTAAACTTCTTATATAAGCTTCCCCAGCAACGGCGACAAAAACTTGATGCGACATTTTTATATGCAAGAATTTATGACCCAAGATTTATATATTTATAATGATTTTGTAAAATCACAATTTCAAACGCAAGTATACGTATCGTATCAAGTAATACAGGGCTCTAATGGAGTCCCGTTTATCGATCCCACAGGTAAGCAAGGTAAAAAGGTCCTTAGTCAA
Organism: Papilionanthe hookeriana x Papilionanthe teres; assembly: GCA_022702705.1. Classification (NCBI taxonomy): domain Eukaryota; kingdom Viridiplantae; phylum Streptophyta; class Magnoliopsida; order Asparagales; family Orchidaceae; genus Papilionanthe; species Papilionanthe hookeriana x Papilionanthe teres. The sequence continues at coordinate 2,328,261 of CM040428.1, forward strand.
ATTCTAGTCTACTACTATCAACATTAGTTTTCTAACATCTACTCCTAAATGCAGATGGTTATATGTAAGGATAATAACTACTCCTAAATGCAAATATTACTTCTAAAGATAACCTTCTTTGGGGTAATTGGTTTGGTTAATTTTGAGATAATGAAATCTACTATTCTTATGTAATGAATTGGATAAAGTATAGGAGTGTGATGCATTAAATATATGTCGGCATATTTTTAGGTTATGTGTCGTGTTAAAAAGGGGGTCGCCTACAGAAGTTGTCAGCGAATTTTAAATTAAATTTAAATATATATATAATTTGGAAAGTAACATTTGATTTTGAAAAAAAATTTTAGTTTAAAAATTTTAAGATATGAAATCAAACCGATATCACATCCCAGATAGTTTATATAAATGAGCACCGCACCAAAAACTGTATATCTATCTCGAAGGGTAGGCACACTGCTTGATGATGCGGCTCGGTTAAATAAATTAGAAGATTTGTGACACCCGTTTGGTCTGCGAACCAATTTTATAAGCCAACAAGTTCCCCTACTTAATATAAATGAATTAAGCAGGGCTTATATTACCTGGGTTCTTGAAGTTCCCTATAAGAGCGAGCCCTCATAGTTAATTACATCTTAAATGACGGGAATCATTTAAGAAAACTCTCGATAATGATCGGTGATTTTGCTCTCGAGAATTTGAAAGTTTAAGGTTTTGAAAGGATTTAATTTTGAAGATTTGAATAGGGAATGGATCGAATTTGGAACGAGTTATTTTTAGGAGTCCAAAGGAAGAGAAGTAGGAGAAGTCTGAGGATCCGAAGAATCTTGGCAACTTCCCGATCTATCCTATTGTTTGGTTTGAATTTGAGAATATCATTTAATGTTTCAATCCTTCCCATTTTAATTAATTAGGACTTATATTTGTATGACATGATCATACAAATAGCCTCGAAGATGTGAGGGTTTAAGTCGTACCGAACGACTACCTCGGAGTCCTAAGACCGGTTAGGGCTTAATTTACATGACATGATCGTGCGAAATGCTAACGAAGAGTTGAGTATTTATGTTGCACTAGAGCGAAACTACCTCGTCGTCCTATGGCTTGGTTATTTAATTCTAAGAAAGCTTGCTTGAAGTAGATCCGAGTTTTCTTCGATGACGATGGCGAGCTGCCCACCATGCTCGCGTGCTCCTTGTTGTTGCGGAGGTTTAAACGGAACCGATTAAGATCCCACGGTTCCGTCATCCAGACATTGTTATTTTCATCGAATTCACTTAGTCCAGGATGAATTTGCTAAACTCAACTGAATGAGTTCTGCACTTTCATTTAGACCGTGGGAAATCCCGTTAGCAACACGTGGGTTACATCATCCGAGCTATTCCCGATCATTCGATAAGTCGTTTTTATGTAGTTGTGATTGTAGTTTTATTGTTCTGTTTGTGATTAAATTTTGAGTTGTTTTATAATTTGGGATGCAATGACTTTTAATTTAGTTTTGGTTTCAGTATAGGGACTATCCTAAAGGTTTTGGTTTTCATGCAACAGTTTTGTTTATCATGCAAGAAAAAGTAAAGTACAGTGCATGTAAGTAAATTGCAATAAATAAAGCGTACCTGGAGGGTCTTCCCGTCATCCCAAGCTGCACTTGAAACACATTTTAAGGCATTTAAATATTTTGCAAGAAATACCTAGGTAAAGCTAAGGGAAAGGGTTTTGGTTGTCTACCAAGTTCCTAATCCTATAACTAGTCATTTCCTATGACGTCTAGGTTCTTGGTTTGGTTTAAGGATGATTTTCTTCATCAAAGAACAACTAGATTCAATTGTTCTTCTAAAAACACCCCGTTATATTGAGGAAGTGCTTAGGACGAGTCCTAAACATCTTTTCAATATTTCTGGGATTGTTTTGAGTCCAAGTAAATTTAGTTGCACAGGTGAATTAATCATCCAGGGGTTTAAGTTTTGTTCCCTTGCTCAGTGAACTAGGACATTTGAATATCCTATAAGTGAAGTAACACTTCACTTGATACTTCATTTAAGAGTTATAGTAATAAGAGCTTTAAAAGGGCAAATCAACTTATTAAGTATTTTAATGATTTAAACTTAATGATTTAATTTTAATTTTGACTTAATTATTATAAAAAATTTGTTTATGTTTGGAATGGTGTTCAAGTCCTTTATGTTTTAAGTTTACTTTAAGTGTTTGGTTTAACTCTTAATGATTTCATTTAGGTGTGTTGTTAAACGATTTTAAATCAATTTAAGTCTAATTTAATTTAAGTTTTATTTAATTTAATTTAATTTAATTTGATTTGATTTAATTTAAATTAATTTAATTTAATTTAATTTTAATTTAATTTTAATTTTTTATCTTAATATAATAAATATGATTTAATTTAATTGTTAAATTGTTTAGCATTTTAAATTTAAGTTAGGATTATCATTTTAGTTAAGAATTAAATATTATTGAAGTAATTAATTTAGGGATTCATAAATTAAAGAATAAATATTCTCTTAATAATATCCCTACTTTAATAATTCCAATTTCTATTATTCTTCCAAATTTTCAATTATTTAATTAATTAAAGTTTTATTTTAATTATATTTGAAATGGTTAGTTGGTTTCTAACCTCAATCATTTAAGTTTCAATCATCCAAAATCAGTTTAAAATCAAATATTTTACCCTCCCACTTTTTGATTAATCCTAAAATTTTAATTAGGGGTTGAAATTTTTAATTACCCTTTTGCCTTTCAAGCTTAATAATTCTATAACTCACTAAACTAAGCTCAAGTGAATTTTAAATTTTTATGTAACCTCATTCACATGTCAATTAAGACATTAGAGGAGAAAATGTGATTTTCTGTATTTAATTTATTTATGTAATTATTTTTAATGGAAATAAGGGTTTTCAAGGAAAATTTACTAAGATGACCAAGGAAATATTTCTATCCTTAAGAAAATTATGGGAGGTTCCTAATGACAAGAGGATCATTTGGGCCAATTTGGGTGATTTTTTGAATTATATTTTATTTATTAGAATTATATTGAATTTTGGAGTATTAATTGATTTAAAAAAGAAATAAAAGCTGAAAAAAGGATTTTATATTTTTCAAAAATCTCTCTGACCTCAGGGAAGCCAGAGAACCAAATTTTATATTTTTCTAATTTTTCTTTGATTTATTAGAATTACTTTAGTGGAAATGTTAAAGAAAATCATTTTTTAGTTCAAAAAATTGTTTTAAGCCTTTAAAATTCAATATCTTACCCTAGAGACTTAGGAAAAATATTTGGTTTATTCCTAGGTGATTAGAATTCAAAATGTAACATTTTTGTGATTTTTAATATTTTTATGATTTTTATTATTTTTTAATTATTAAGAATATTAAAATAATGATAAAAATCAACTTTTTTAGAAAATTACAATTTTAATTTTCCTAAATTCTTCCGATATCGGAGAAGCCCCAAAACTATTTTTGTGAATTTTTGAAAAGTATTTTGTGAGTTATGAATTTTTAAAGTTTAATTTTGGTTATGTGACTTAATTAATCCATTTAGTGGGGTTAAACATTTCCAATTGATTTCAAATTTTTATGTGATGTTCCACTGATCCTAAAGATAAGTGCAGAATTGTTTTTAAGTTAATTTGATGTGTAGTTAACCCTAATTAATTAAAATTCAATTTTTGGTGTTTAGGCCAATTAGGGTTGTTCCATGTGAATTAACTCAAAACCTATTTTTCCTAGGTTCCTCTGGTCATAAAAAACATCACCAAATTTTCCTAGAATTTATTTCTCAACATGCTAATTACTGGAATTAAAATACTCAAAACAGTAACATGAATTTGGAAAATCAATAACTTCTCATAGGGATGGCCTCTGACCTTGGAAAATTCAGGGAATGCTCCTAAGTTCAGAGGGTTCAAAAGCCCTATGGTCTCATGCCATGGTGAATTTCCTATGCATATGGAGAATTAAAATATCACAGAGAGTAAATAAATCATTAAAAATAAAATACCTTGATGAAATGACTTGATTTTTCTCTTTTCCACATTAATCTCCTCTGTTCACTGAGCAAGAGGGTATTTTTATTTTTTTTTTAGGATTTTTCTATGCAAAGATATGGATTTTTGAAGTTTTGATAATTAAATAAATAGAAAAATACCCTATTTTCCTACTTATCCATGCGGCGCCACGCAATCCTTGGCTGCTCCGAAAGGCCACGCAGCGTGCTTTGATTAGGCACCGCCATCTGAGTCAGCTACCATGGGGCCCGCGGTTTATGTACCATCTCCTGGTCCGACGCCATCTGAGCCGTCCGTCCAATACACGCGCGAATGGACGACATCCGTTCATCGTCCTCGATCGACTTCACCCGAGGGACGTCCATCTTCCAGGCTTGATATCTCCTTCGATACTTAACTAATTTCTATGTTCTTATACTCTATGGATTCGACTTGAAGAGACGAACACATCCATACGGTTTATGAGGCATGAAATTAACGCAATCAAAATAGACAATGTTCAGAAGCTCGGGAAGAAGAGAGAGCTCATACCCTTGCTCAGAGAAGTGTGGCTTTGATCTGAGAGTTGTGTTACCTTCGATTGAGTCCAAGTAAGCTCCAGATGAAGTCTCTGGCCCTGGGGAATTGTCTAGACTTGAATTCGACCAGACCCGATTCCAAAGCTTGGAGGCTAGAGCAAATGGGTGGCCTGGAGTGGGGGCTTCCACTGGGGAACTCCTTCTCTTGATCATGTGCAGGTGTGGGTGAGTTTAATTTGAGTTTGGTGGAGAATTGGAAAGTGCCCTAGTTTTGGGTGGAATTTTGGCTCAAAAATTGAGCTCTATGGATGGGGATTAGGGCAAATTATCACTGGGGATCAATTGCTCTAAGTGTGGAGGATGGTCCGGAACAATTTTGGCGCAGTTTACGTATGGTTTGGGTGCAACTCTCTATTTAGCCGAGAGGGGGTAGGGTTTAAATAGGAGTGGCTGGAGGGCCTCCCAGGGGGGTTTGATGGCTTGGATTTATAAAAGAGAGTCAGAATGTAGGTACCAATCTCGGAATGAGAACTGGAATGTAGGTACCAGTCTCGGAAATTTTGAATTGAAATGTAGGTATCAATTCGGATGAGAATCAAAATGTAGGTATCGATCTCAAAATGAGAACTGGAATGTAGGTACCAGTATCAAAAATTTTGAATTAAAATGTAGGTATCAATTCGGATGAGAATCGAAATGTAGGTATCGAACTCGAAATAAGAACTGGAATGTAGGTACCAGTCTCGGAAATTTTGAATTGAAATGTAGGTATCATTTCAGATGAGAATTGAAATGTAGGTATCGATCTCGAAATGAGAACTGGAATGTAGGTACCAGTCTCGGAAATTTTGAATTGAAATGTAGGTATCAATTTAGATGAGAATCAAAATGTACGTATCGATCTCGAAATGAGAACTGGAATGTAGGTACCAGTCTCAGAAATTTTTTTGAATTGAAATGTAAGTATCAATTCGGATGAGAATTGAAATGTAGGTATCGATCTCGAAATCAGAACTGGAATGTAGGTACCGATCTCGAAATTTTGAATTGAAATGTAGGTATCAATTCAGATGAGAATCGAAATGTAGGTATCGATCTCGAAATGAGAACTGGAATGTAGGTACCAGTCTCGAAAATTTTTGATTTGAAATGTAGGTATCAATTCAGATGAGAATCGAAATGTAGGTATCAATCTAGAAATGAGAACTGGAATGTAGGTACCAGTCTCGAAAATTTTGAATTGAAATGTACTGTGGAGATTTGGATTTAGCAGGAGATTGAAACGTGATGTGAAAGTGTTCCACTTCCCACGAGAATCAATCAAAGTTTGATTATTTGGCAAAGGGTATGAATCCATGCCATCAGAACCAAATCGAAAATTTTTCGTGGTCCTGAAATCATCCCGAGAGAGGGTTTCAAAGGAGGTCTGAAGTAGATCTTGATTTGAAGAAGAATTGGAGGGTTTGAAAAGATGGATTTAGATTGGAACTCAATTTGAGATTTAGGTTCATTTCTAATTTTTCTTTCGTTGTTCATTTAATGTTCATGTGAATTTGGAGTTCATTTTAATATTTAGATTTTTATGGAAAGTTCTCATTTATTTTCTTTTCTCTTCTGTTCTTCGTTCAAAGTTCATTTTACTCTAATAGCGTTTCCCAGTCGATTTGCAAAAAAAGAGGTGAAGGCAGAATATGACGTAGTCGTTTTCATTCCAACTTGCTGAAAGTACATCATACAACTTGATCTAGTCATGATGACATTTTTCTCAAAAATTTAATGTCTGATACAATCCATGTAACTCCAAAACGGACTGTATAAACTTCTTGCTGATCCATTCAAAAGTGTCTATCAAAAATCGATGTCTGAATAGTAAGAAACATGGGTAATAAAATCACCTTCCAAGCCACCCTTGGCAGGAATGCCGCTTGGATGTGCATTGGAGGTGCGCTATTTCCCATGTAACTCACAGCTCGTAGGGCCGGAGACTCTCCAATTCTGGATCTGGCTGGAAGTGATAAGGCACCTTTCTGTTGTCCATCCTTCTAAAAGTAACAGAGATCCGCTCCACTGGTACTTCTGGTATACAATATTTTGCGACGTCTGCTCCATTTCCTTTTAATATCATGACGAAACTTAGCAGAAGTGGTATCTCCACCGGCCCTCGGAACTTACCCGGGCCTGCTATCCGGAGGTCAGATCCGAACATGATTTTGCATTGGTTGATGAACGACACTGTGCAGAAAGGTCTGACAAAGTCGTGGTGGTCTATGTGTGGAGGTATGCAGTCGCCTTTCCAGTAAATGTTGATGATGTTACTGTTGGGTATGCAGTCTGCTGGCAGTACCCTCCACGTTTTCATTCTTTTCACCATTCTTTTAATTATCATCGGCATTGGATCCACCTCAATGCGACGGAGTATCCCTGGTGGATTTCCTTTTCTGTCCTCTATGAAGTTATATCAACATCCGCAGTGTATTGTGATTCTTCCTTTCCCTGGAATCCATCTCCGGGGTTCTGAATAAGTCTTTTCCCTCAGACGGCCTGCTCGACCCATCTTCTGAAGTTCTAAGATGCAATCCACAATCTGCTGTTGCTCATATTCCGAGAATACATCTGTGTGTAACTCGAGGCCTTCCAAAATGTTGATTCTCTTACCTTTAATCCATTCAAAGTATTCAAAAGTCTTCTTCTCAACATTTTGCATTCTTTCTAATTCATATTCTGGGATGATCTGCAAGTGGCGAGGCCTAGTAACGTACTGCGGGATGTATGGCTCAATCCCGTCATGTTCTCCTCCATACCTTGGCTCCTCGGGGATTGTCTCTGTCGGGACATCCTCCGGGGTTGCTTCCACAATAAGGTTCTTCAGATCTGGTATCTCTGTCCGGCGTCGAGGCACTGACTCTATTTCTGTTCTTCTTGGCACTTTTTCGATTTGTTCTGATTTTCTTGGCATTGACTTTCTTCTTTCCTGTTCCTGACGAACCAGTATCTTTGAAATGTGTGTATCGGCGAAAGGGGCTATTTCCTCGTGTTGATCTGCTACTAATTTAGTCAACATATTGCGGATACGGCGATTCTTATTCCTTCTTTGGGTAGCAGTGAGAGTAGCTCTCCTTACCCCTTGAATTTCTGCGGACGCGGCGCTGACGAGCCTGCCCTCTGCCGTGGCAACTACAGACTTGATTTTCTTGCTTTCCTCGATGTTTGTCTTTCTTTTCTTATTGTTGGATTGGTGGCTTGGGCCACCAATCTTCATCACTGTCTGGCTGTGAAGCTCTTCTCGGTCAACTGGGACCCAATCATTTTCTTCGTACTGTAGGCTGGCTGGTGTGAAGTCAGAATCAATTTCTATCACTGCTCCATCCTTCACCCTCTTTTCATCAAGTGCTAGACTCACGCCATTTCTAAAGTTTAGGACCAACTGCCCGTTCGACATTTACATGCAAAAAAGACAAGGAAAGGATCCGGGGCTGTACTAAGAACAAGAATATTAAGAAAATACTTATCACTGAAGATTCTTATTCACTTATTTTAACTTTAAGGAAAGTAGGAAAAGATGAGGAAAGATCAGGAACAAGATTTAATTCGAAAGGAAGGGTAAAACTTTATTATTATGATTTCACATATTTTATTTTTAGCACATATTTTTTTTTTTGTTAATGATTTTTTTGTCATCCATTTCTATGTTTTTGGGTTCGGACCCAGTCACAAGTGGTTACTTCACTCGTGTTTCTAGGGATGAGAATTCATTCCTTCGAAACATCAGGGTGCGTAATACTTCTTCAAATATCGTTCGTTGATTGGAAGCATTTGTCGTTCTCCTTGGCAATTAACAAGTTGGTAGGAGCCTCCTGAGTAGACTGTCTCGACCACAAACGACCCTTCCCAAGTCGGTTCAAATTTACCTCCTATCTTGCGGTGTGCAAGAATAGGTCTCTTGAGGACAAGAACTAAGTCACCAACTTTGAAAGTTCTTGGGCGGACCAGTTTATCATGGGCTCCGGATCATCTTAGCTTGGTACAGTTCCAAATTTTGCTGCGCTGCAAGTCTTTTCCGTTCCAAGCTTTCCAGTTCTTCCAGTTGTAATCTGGCATTTTCTTCTGAAGTAATTTAATTTGCAACTGCAATCTTGAGTCATGGAAGTTGAACCTCCAAAGGTAAAACTGCCTCGGACCCGTACACTAGAGTGTAAGGCGTAGACTGAGTAGGAGTCCTGAAAGTTGTCCTGTAGGCCCATAATGCTTCTAACAATTTCTCATGCCAATTTCTCTTGTTTTCATCGAAGGTTTTCTTTAGAATTTGGACAAGAGTTTTATTAAAAGCCTCAGCCAAGCCGTTTGCTCTTGGGTAGTAGATTGTTGAGTATCGCCAATCCATTCCATGTCTTCTGACAAAATTGTTAATTTTTGTGCTTCTGAATGCGGACCCATTATCTGAAATGATTCTGCGCGGTACTCCGAAACGGTAGATAACTTGATTTTTGAAAACTGTAGCACGTGGTGTTCCTTTACTTCCATGAGTGGTATAGCTTCTGCCAATTTGGAAAAGTAGTCTGTAGCTGCAAGGATGAAGCGATGTCCTCTTGAAGATGGTGGTTCTATCGGACCCACTATATCTGTGCCCCAACACTCAAATGGCCACGACGCGATTGTCGGATGTAGTACATTTGGAGGTTGATGTAGAACCACTCCGTGCACTTGGCACTGGTGACAACTTTTGGTAACTTTCATACAGTCGGTCATCATTGAGGGCCAGTAGTACCCTAGTCTTTTAATCTTCATTTTCATTTTCGGACCCGACTGATGAGCGCCACAAAGTCCTGAGTGTACCTATTTGACAATTTCACGAGCTTCAGACTCGCTCAGGCACCTTAGCCACATTTGATCAAAAGACTTTCTGTATAATGTATTGTTTATTAATGCGTAAGACAGAGTTCTTTTCTTGATCTGATGGGCTAGCGATTTATCGTCCAGTAATTTCCCTGTTTGCATGTAGTATATTAGTGGTTGACGCCAATCTTTTGTGTTTTCTGTTATTGCTACAACTGATTCTTCTGTTTTTCTTTCTGATTTATGTATTGTATCCATGTAGAGCTGTGATAGGACCTGTCGTCCCTGAACTGACTCTTCAACTGACTCATCTTGTAAGCTGGCAAATTCTTTTGCAAGGCGAGCTAGCTCATCGGCAAGAGCATTTTCTTTTCTAGGGATCTTGTAGATCGTTACATTCAGAATATGTTCCAATAGTTTCATGGCATACTGAAAGTAATGCTCGAGTCTTGGCTTTAGAATCCTGTACTGTCCGGCGACCTGTTGAATGATCAACTGAGAATCTCCATAGATGTTGATGTCTGTTATTCCCATTTGAATGGTTAGTTCCAGTCCTGTTATGAGGGCTTTGTATTCTGCCTCGTTGTTTGTGCATGATTCTGTTAAGTGGTAGGAGTATCTTAACATCCCCCGCTCCGGTGTTATAAAGATTAGTCTGATTTATGCCTTACTGGGCACTATCGTTTGCAATTCTTTGTTCTTCTGTGCTGAGGAAACACCGTTGAAGTATAGTTCCCAATGTCGATCATCAGTGCCTTCTAGGCTCATTATCTGCTCGTCAGGCAAATCATCATCGAGAGGCGAATCTGCCGGTAAAGGGTGTACTGCAAGGAAGTCAGCTAGGACTTGTCCCTTTACGGCGCTAAGAGGAACGAAAGTTATGTCAAATTTTAATAGTATCATCGACCACCTGGCAAGTCTGCCAGAGAGCGTCGGTCGGGTCATCAAGTATTGCAACGGATTAACTCTCGAAATAAGGTTGACCTTATGAGAAAGCATGTAATGCCTCAGCTTCTGTGCGGCGAAGATCAGGGCCAAGCAGTGCTTCTCAATATGAGGATACTTTACTTCCGTCAGGATTAGACGATGGCTTAAGTAGTGGAGAGCATTTTCTTTCCCCTCGTCATTGACCTGGGCTAGCAGGGCTCCAAGGGAGTCGTCTAAAGCCGCGGTATAAAGTATCAACGGTCTACCTGAGACTGGGGCTGCTAAGACAGGAGGTGTCATTAAGTATTGTTTGATGTCATCGAAGGCATGTTGACATTTGGAGTCCCAAGTAAACATGGCATCCTTCTTAACCAAAGCAAAAAAATGCTGACACCTTCCTGACAAATTCGATATAAAGCGTCGAAGATATGCCAACTTTCCTTGAAAGGATCGTAGTTGTTTCAAGATTTTAGGAGGTGGCATTTCTAAAATAGCTTTAATCATTTCCGGATCAATTTCAATCCCGCAATGTCGGACAACAAATCCTAAGAATTTCCCGGAGGTGACGCCGAAAGCGCATTTTAAGGGATTCATCTTAAGGTTCAATTGTCTTAGTCGCTCGAAAACAATTCTCAAATCATACAGGTGATCTTCTTTCAGTTTGCTTTTGATGACCACATCATCCACGCAGCGCTCAACTTGGTTGTGAATGAGATCATAAAAAATCTTCGTCATCGCTCTTTGGTATGTTGTTCCTGCGTTCTTTAGTCTGAATGTCATTACTGTGTAGCAATACACTCCAATCGGTGTTCTGAAGGCTGTTCTGGTGCCATCTTTATCTGGTTGTATCCCGACGATCCGTCCATGAATGAGAATATTTCATGTGTTGAAGCGATGTCGATCATCAGTTCTGGGATTGCTAGTAGAAATTCATCCTTTGGACATGCTCTATTTAAATCCCTAAAGTCTACGCAGATTCTGATCTGACCATTTTTATTTATGACTGGTATCACGTTGGCTAACAAAGTTGGGTATTGTTCTTCAGGGACAAATTTAGCGTCTATTAGCTTCTTGACTTCGGCTAGTACTTGTTGCTCAATTTCTAGACGCATTCTTCTAGGAGCTTGTCTGACTGGAACAGAAGTAGGATCAACTCCTAACTTGTGAACTGAAACTTCTGGAGCTAATCCTGGCATTTTATCGTAACTACAAGCAAAACAGTCCTTAAATTCAATTAATAACTTGGTTATCTCTTCGGAGTCTTCTTTATTGAGTAAGGAGCTAACAAAGGTAGGCCTAGGCTCTTCGCTAGTACCTAAGTTAACTTCCATTAACTCGTCTATTTTAGATTTGATTTCTTCTTCGAATTCTGGTGGAGCATCTGTGATTTGTAAATCTTCAAGATCTTCTGTAGTTGCCAAGAAGTCTTCATTAGGCTCGCAATTGACAACCAAGAAAAATTCTGTATCGTCAACTGACCCTACTGTGCCGAATCCGAGACCATGTTTTGAATTGGGAGGCCGACCGGCATTATTCCATAATTTTTCAAAGTGTTGTGATCGGCCTTTTGTCCATTGTCGAGGTAAGACACCACGTTGAATTAAATTTTGGACACAGGGAGAGTACCACTAAAAAGGTAGTTCCATTAATTCGGAAGATGTAACATCTTCAAATTGTACATCTTTTTCAGTATTGAAGGAGGAAGCACCACGATAAAACTTGATTGGCTTGGTACCACCACCATGCACTTCCTTGACCACCATACCATTGATCTTATTAGAATGGATCGGGGTCAGGGTCATAGTATGAACATGATGGTTAATCTTCTCGTACATTGGTTTATATTCTTCATTCTTTTCATCTTCGAGAGAGATCTTGAACTGGGGTTTCTTTTGACTTATTATTGCTGCTTCTTTCTTGATTTCTTCTTCTTCTTCGGAAGTGTTCTCCTAATCAACATTGATGACTGGTTTCTTTTGTCCAACTATTCCAACATTTCTTCCATGTCCTCGTCCCCGGCCTCAACCTCGGATGCGAGTTCTGGAGAAATCTTCACTATCTCACCGTAAGGGAGTGGTGAGTAACTGTTGGACTAGAACTTCAGGTTCTTCATCATCTCGAATTTCATTTGCTTCATTTTGTATAGTACTTCTGGAAAAGATTGTTTTCTTTGGGGGCGCGTAGTAGGCTGCATCTTCATGAATTCCAATTTCATGCACGAAGAACGGTAGTAAGTCACCTTTGATGCACTGTTCCCCTCCTTCGTAATACTTTATGCACTGGTGCAGAGATGACGGTACCATCCGGTTTTCATGGATCCATGGCCGACCCAGTAGAGCGTTGAACGATGTCTCAGAATCAATTATGTGGAATTTTGCGGTTGTCTTTGCTAAACACTGGTCTTCATTAGTAGTGTTATCGATCCAAGAGCTCTTTCTCCTTTTTGATTGAAGCCTCTTAATAGCATCTTGTCTGCTTCAAGCTCGCGAGCATCAATTTCCAAATATTCTAGCGTCCGAAGATTCATTATGTTGATTGATGCTCCTGGATCAACCAATACCATGGAGAGCGTAAACTATCCAATAGTGACTAAAATGTATAACGGTCGATTGTGATCAGCTGTTCCCAGTAATAGATCATTGTCCGTGAAGGTAACACCTCGCTGTTCTTTTAACAAGCAAACCTTGTCGAAGGAATTACTGGCCATTTGAGCTAAACAAATTTCTGGATCAAGTAAAGCCATGATCAGAGCCTCTCTCATCTCCTTTGACAGGATCAGAGCGTCGTATATGCTTAGTTTGGCTGGTAGCTTCCTAAGATGGGCTAGCACGTTGTAGTCCACTTTATTATCGTGTTCCTCAGTTTCTTCCCGAACGGGCAGTTCCTCTGTCGGGGTTGGTTCTTCCTGAGCAACTACCTGCTTTCCTTTATCCTCTGGACCCATTCTCGGAGGTAAAATTTTTCCACTTCTTAAATTTACTTCAGTTATTTTTTCTGAATTTGGTGTTGAATCTGCCGGTGTATCCTCTTGAATTGGAACCACTGGCTCTTCTGAAGTTGCTTCGGTGTCCGATGGTTCTAAATCTATCGTGATCGGAGCTCCTCGAAATTCACAAATGGACTCGTTGCTTGTCGAGCTTTCGTAGCCTCCTTTGTGAACATCTTCTTCATCATGGTGGTCGAGGTTGTGTATGATTTGAGAATCGTTATCAATGTTGGAATCGGGATCCGGATTAAGCCGGTTTTCGTTAGTTACGTATTCGTTAGAAACAGTCAAAATGTTGCCAATGCCATAACCCTTATCATTATAAGATCCCGCCGGGGCGAGCAAATAATCATGCAGAGTCAGGAGTTCGAGGGATTTCTCCCCCGAATCGGAAATAACCATCCTAGAATAAGCAGCCCCTAGTCTACCCTTCGGAGCCTCGGTCTTCTTTTCTTCCACGATCTTCTCCTCCTTCTGGGGCGGTTCTTCAATCGCAAGTGATAATGCCGGCTCAATAGGTTTCAAACTCTGAGTTGAAGCGCATACCGAAGTGGCCTGGATGTGATCCAAAATTTTCTTCGATGATTTTGTACAGACAGTACTCCATCCATCATCAGTCGTGTAAGGGTCTATCGGAACAATGGGATCCGTTGAAATAACATTGACGGAACCTCCCTTCTGGGGTTCCTTCATGTATTCCTTTGGGTTCGTTATGTTCCCTTTCCGGATATTTTCATCAAGCCAACTATTGAAAGTGATGCAATCCTCTATCTTGTGTCCAAGCATCGATGGTAAGGGCAATAGTTCGGATGATCTTTCTTATTGACTTCCTTCGGCTTCTTGGGCTCTGGCGGTGAAAATTCGGTGTCTTCATTAAGCTGCGGAACATCTACGCTACTGCTTCAGTTTTGAATGGATATTCTCTATTTAGAAGTTATCTTAAAGTACGTGACGAACGAGGCGGTTGTTCATAATGCTAAGGCGACTGATAGCTCGGACGAGATTGCTGATAACCCTGCTGAGGTTGTTGATAGCCCTGCTGAGGTTGTTGGTATGTTCGTTACGGTGGTTGATAATCTGTGGCCGCTCTGACTGTATCTGAACCGGCTGCTTGCCCTTATCTACTGCCGCGACGATTCCGGATTTCTTTTCGAATGTTTTCACGGGCTTCTGCTTATCGTTCTTGTCTGCGAAACTTAACTGTTTTGCCTCTTCTTGCAAGCTCCCGACCTTGCAAAGCAACTTCTCGAAGGTCTTGATTGTAAATCCTTTAAGGAGGAGTGCTATCGGGCCATGGATACTCTTAAGTAGGATACCAAATGCTTGTTGTTCTTGAAGCTGTGGTTCACACTTCATGCTTAAGTTTCTCCATCGAAGTATGTAATCCACCAAAGTCTCGTTCGGCTTTTGTTGCTCCACCACTAGATCACCGATAGTGATGTGGTGCCGAGCCCCGGCAAATCGTTTAACGAAGAGATTCTCCGGTTACGAAAAGGTCTTTGTCGAACCGTTCGACGATTCTGCGTACCGGTCGAAGGCAATCCCCGACAAGCTGGCGACGAGTGGCGGAAGAGTAGAGCGTCGCTCCCACCGGCATTGCAGCAACTAGCACAAAAATGTACGACATGCTGCCGAGGGTTTCCTGTTCCATCAAAAGTCTTAAACAGAGGTGGTACGAAGCCTTTCGGGTATTGGACTGCATCGAACTCTTCGTGGTAAGGTCTACCCATATGAATAGATGCTCCACTCTTGGATTGTGCTAAAGCTTCTCGCACCTACTATTCTACCATATTTTTAATATCCTTTTATGGAATCATGCTTTGTGTAGAATCCTTCTTTGGTGGTTCGTCTCCGTTGACGGATGTGATCTCCTTTCCTCCATCCGCAATATGGATAATTTACGGGGTGTCTCTTTCGAGGTGGGCACGACTACGGAGAGTGGCTAAGGCAGCAGCCATCTCTTCCATCCTCTTTGCCATCTGGGAAATTGTATCATCTCTTTCCCGAAGTCGTGCTCTCAACACTTCCGGTTCATCTCTTTCTGCGGCTGCTGGAGCACCTTGCGAAGGCGACGATGCTCGTATCTCGACCATGTTGATCTCGGCATACTCTTCATTCATAAATTCTGATGAGTCGATTTCATCTCCTAGTTCTTCTTCTCTTTCTTTTGCTAACGCGTCGGATGTCGGTCCTTAACTTGTCCATGGCTTCCTCTAGTGGCCCTTTTCGCACGGTCTCGCAGTTGTCTCGTGACGGTTGTTGAACTTCCCTCTGGGAGTCCCCTTTATTGCAGTACCACTTTCTTCTGATTCAAGTCTCCTGACGAGACTTTTCTTCTCAGGACATTGTTTTGGTCTTAGTTGGCCGGTAGTAGGTCGCCACACCATCCTTCTTGCGACCTGGAAGCTTAGGACCGGATGGTACATCGGCTATATCTTTGGAAGGTGGTATCCTCCCTAATTTGTAGACCCGATACAACAACGGGTGGACTGGCTTTTATCTTCTTCTTTGGTTTCTCTGTGGCAGCAACAGGCTCTATTCGCGGTCCGAGGCGGGATTTAGCTGGCACTCGTCCTATCCTTCTTAAGATTTCTGACACAGGGCATCTTTCTTTCTTTGCCAATCTTTCTATCACAGCTTGCAGTCGGGCAAATGGCGTAGTCTTATCCCTTTTCCTCTTGTAATTGTTGTAGTATGCAGGTCGGGGTAATGCGGTGGCGATCCTACGAACATCCTCTTCATCTGATGCGGCAGAGAGGGGGTGAAACCTGCTCCCTTCCAATAGAGGTATATACTCAGGCAGTTCTTCTCTTTCCTCAGGAATTTCTTCCAGAAAAGCAACTTCAGCAGCTCTGGCTTTCTTGGCGATCTTCCTGCTTCTATTTCTCCTTTGAGTCCGAGTTAGGGGTGCAACTCTTGAACTAGACCCAATCTAAAAAACAGATGGTATTGTAGCGAAATCTGTACCCTCCACGGTGACAGACTCATCACAGACTTGGATTTCCTTCCCCTTCAGTTTGGCAGAAGTCGGGGTAGGTGCAAAGATGACTAGACCGGTAGGGGTAGAGACAACAGTCCTCCTACGAACAGTAGTACTCTTCTCAGCTGGAACCCTTTGTAGGGGAGGGAATTCTTGAGTCGACTTCAGGTTGAACTCAATCACGGGCTTTTCAGTTTCTGACACTTTGTCCATTAGTGTGAAGAGAGTGACGTCAGCGAACTTGACATCTGTGTTGCCAAATCCTTGTCCGAAATGGATGATCCCATTGTCGGGCAGCTCATCCTTGTAAACGACGAAGTCCATTCCATTGGTGAAGGAAAAGATTAACTTTGGGGCAGTCATTTTCTGCAGGGCAGATTCCGAATGTCAGTCCCGAATTATGCTTCTTTTCATCGTAAAGTTTAGGACGAAAAAGAAAGAGTCCAAACACATTTGTGATTTTTAAAAGAGATTGTTTATTGGGAGGTTCGTTTGTTAGAAACAAAACGATTAAAGGGAAAAAAAGGTTATAGAAAAGGTAAAGGGCCCGATTTAGAATTGGAAAGGAAAAGAAAGTCTTATGCAAGACTTCTCAATTTGAAGGACCGCTCCTAAACTAACACCTATTGGGGGTCCACCCCACCTCAGAAAAGATGTAAAAGGATCTCGGAACCTCTCTGTTTAGGGGTGTCCAAACAGTGGCTCCTAAATCCGGAAGGAGTTAGCTATACTCGTTCAAGACAGAAATGAACGGGGTATTCCAACGGAAGAATGTTAGTTTTGGTCCACTATGGATATGGACTCACCACCGATTTATGAAAGCAAAACCATCTGATCAAAATGGAGAGAGGAACTAGGTTCCCAGCGAAGTCGCCAGAAATTGTCAGCATATTTTTTAGGTTATGTGTTCTGTTAAAAAGGGGGTCACCTACAGAAGTTGTAGGCGAATTTTAAATTTAATTTAAATATATATATAATTTGGAAAGTAACATTTGATTTTGAAAATAATTTTAAGTTTGAAAATTTTAAGATATGAAATCAAACTGATATCACATCCCAGATAGTTTATATAAACGAGCAACGCACCACAAACCGTATATTTATCTCGAAGGATAGGCACACTGCTTGATGATGGGGCTCGGTTAAATAAACTAGAAGATTTGTGACACCCGTTTGGTTTGCGAACCAATTTTATAAGTCGACAAGTTCCCCTGCTTAATATAAATGAATTAAGCAGCGTTTATATTACGTGGGTTCTTAAAGTTCCCTATAAGGGCAAGCCCCTATAGTTAATTACATCTTAAATGACGGGAATCATTTAAGAAAACTCTCGATAATGATCAGTGGTTTTGCTCTCAAGAACTTCAAAGTTTAAGGTTTTCATAGGATTGAATTTTGAAGATTTTAATAGGGAATGGATCAAATTTGGAACAGTTATTTTTAGGAGTCCAAAGGAAGAGAATTAGGAGAAGCTGAGGATCCAAGAAGAATCTTAAAAACTTCCCAAACTATCCTATTGTTTAGTTTGAATTTGAGAATATCGTTTAATGTTTCAATCCTGCCCATTTTAATTAATTAGGACTTATATTTGTATGACATGATCATACAAATATCCTCGAAGATGTGAGGGTTTATGTTGTACCGAACGACTACCTCGGAGTCCTAAGACCGATTAGGGCTTAATTTACATGACATGATCATGCAAATGCCTAACGAAGAGTTGAGGATTTATGTTGCACTAAGTGAACTACCTCGTAGTCCTATGGCTTCGGTTTTTTAATTCTAAGAAAGTTTTGTTGAAGTAGATCCGAGTTTTGCACGATGACGATGGTCGAGCTGCCCACCATGCTCCGAGCTCCTTGTTGTTGCAGAGGTTTAATTTTAGAATTCATAAATCAGGAGATGAGAGAAGTGTTTTGGTTTAGAGAAATCTTAGAGTCCAAATGTCTTTAGTGTTTTAATTAAAACAAATCTTAAGGTTGATTAAACAGAACCGATTAAGATCCCACGGTTCCGTCATCCCGACACCGTTATTTTCTTCGAATTCACTTAGTCCAGATGAATTTGCTAAACTCAACTGAATGAGTTCCACACTTTCATTTAGACCGTGGAAAATCCCGTTAGCAACACGTGGGTTACATCACCCGAGGTATTCCCGATCATTCGATGAGACGTTTTAATTTAGTTGTGATTGTAGTTTTATTGTTTGTTTGTGATTAAATTTTGAGTTGTTTTATATTTTGGAATGTTGTGGCGGTGAATTTTATCTTGCAATGACTTTTAATTTAGTTTTGGTTTCAGTTTAGGGACTATCCTAAAGGTTTTGGTTTTCATGCAACAGTGTTGTTTATCATGCAAGAAATAGTAAAGTACAGTGCATGTAAGTAAATTGCAATAAAATAAAAGGGTACCTGGAGGGTCTTCCCGTCATCCCAAGGTGCACTTGAAACACATGCTAAGGCATTTAAATTTTTTGCAAGAAATACCTAAGTAAAACTAAGGGAAAGGGTTTTGGTTGTCTAACAAGTTCCTAATCCTATAAATAGTCATCTCCTATGACGTCTAGTTTCTTGGTTTGGTTTAAGGATGATTTTCTTCATCAAAGAACAACTAGATTCAATTGTTCTTCTAAAAACACCCTGTTATATTTAGAAAGTGCTTAGGACGAGTCCTAAACATCTTTTCAATATTTTTGAGATTGTTTTGAGTCCAAGTAAATTTAGTTGCATAGGTGAATTAATCATCCAGGGGTTTAAGTTTTGTTCCCTTGCTCAGTGGACTAGGATATTTGAATATCCTATAAATGAAGTAACACTTCACTTAATACTTCATTTAAGAGTTATAGTAATAAGAGCTTTAAAAGGGTAAATCAACTTATTAAGTATTTTAATGATTTAAACTTAATGATTTAATTTTAATTTTGACTTAATTATTATAAAAAATTAGTTTAAGTTTGGAATGGTGTTCAAGTCCTTTATGTTTTAAGTTTACTTTAAGTGTTTGGTTTAACTCTTAATGATTTCATTTAGGTGTGTTGTTAAATGATTTTAATTCAATTTAATTTTAATTTAATTTAAGTTTAATTTAATTTAATTTAATTTAATTTGATTTGATTTAATTTAATTTAATTTAATTTAATTTAATTTTAATTTAATTTGATTTGATTTAATTTAATTTAATTTAATTTAATTTAATTTAATTTAATTTTAATTTAATTTTAATTTTTTATCTTAATATATTAAATATGATTTAATTTAATTGTTAAATTGTTTAGCATTTTAAATTTAAGTTACGATTATCCTTTTAGTTAAGATTTAAATATTATTGAAGTAATTAATTTAGGGATTCATAAATTAAAGAATAAATATTCTCTTAATAATATCCCTACTTTAATAATTCCAATTTCTATTATTCTTCCAATATTTTAATTAATTAATTAATTAAAGATTTATTTTAATTATATTTGAAATGGTTAGTAGGTTTCTACCCTCAATCATTTAAGTTTCAATCATCCAAAATTAGTTTAAAATCAAATATTTTACCCTCCCCCTTTTTGATTAATCCTAAAATTTTAATTAGGGGTTGAAATTTTTATTTACCCTTTTGCCCTTCAAGCTTAATAATTCTATAACTCACTAAACTAAGCTCAAGTGAATTTGAAATTTTTATGTAACCTCACTCACATGTCAATTAAGACATTAGAGGAGAAAATGTGATTTTTCTGTATTTAATTTATTTATGTAATTATTTTTAATGGAAAATAAGGGTTTTCAAGCAAAATTCAATAACATGACCAAAGAAATATTTCTGTCTTTTAGAAAAATATGGGATGCTCCTAATGACCAGAGGACCATTTGGGCCAATTTTGGTGATGTTTTGAATTAAATTTTTTTATTTGAATTATTTTGAATTTTTGAGTATTAATTGATTTAAAAAAGAAATAAAAGTTGAAAAAAGGATTTTATATTTTTCAAAAATCTCTCTGACCTCAGGGAAACCAGAGAACTAAATTTTATTTTTTTCTGATTTTTCTTTGATTTATTAGAATTATTTTAGTGGAAATGTTAAAGAAAATCATTTTTTTAATTCAAAAAATTGTTTTAAGCCTTTAAAATTCAATATCTTACCCTAGAGACATAGGGAAAATATTTGGTTTGTTCCTTGGTGATTAGAATTCAAGATGTGACATTTTGGTGATTTTTAATATTTTTATGATTTTTATATTTTTTAATTATTAAAAATATTAAAATAATGATAAAAATCAACTTTTTTAGAAAATTACAATTTTAATTTTCCTAAATTCCTCTGATATCAGAGAAGCCCCAAAACCATTTTTGTAAATTTTTAAAAAGTATTTTGTGAGTTATGAATTTTTAAAGTTTAATTTGGTTATGTGACTTAATAAATCCATTTAGTGGGGTTAAACATTTCCAATTGATTTCAAATTTTTATGTGATGTTCCTCTGATCCTAAAGATTAGTGGAGAATTTATTTAAGTTAATTTGATGTGTAGTTAACCTTAATTAATTAAAATTCAATTTTGGTTGTTTAGGCCAATTAGGGTTTTTCCATGTGAATTAACTCAAAACCTATTTTTCCTAGGTTCCTCTGGTCATAATAAACATCACCAAATTTTCTTAGAATTTATTTCTCAATATGCTAATTACTAGAATTAAAATACTCAAAACAGTAACATAAACTTGGAAAATCAATAACTTCTCATAGGGATGGCCTCTGACCTTGGAAAATTCAGGGAATGATCCCAAGTTCAGAGGCTTCAAAAGCCCTATGGTCTCATGACATGGTGAATTTCCTATGCAAATGGAGAATTAAAATATAACAGAGAGTAAATCAATCATTAAAAATAAAATACTTGATGAAATGACTTGATTTCTTTTCCACATTATTCTCCTCTGTTCACTGAGCAAGAGGGTATTTTTATTTTATTTTTAGGATTTTTCTATGCAAAGATATGGATTTTTGAAGTTCTCATAATTAAATAAATAGAAAAATACCCTATTTTCCTACTTATCCACGTGGCGCCACGCAATCCTCGGCAGCTCCGAAAGGCCACGCGGCGCGCTTTGATTCGGCGCCGCCATCTGAGTCAGCTGCCACGGGGCCCGCGGTTCACGTACCATCTCCTGGTCCGACGCCATCTGAGCCGTCCATCCAATACACGCGCGAATGGACGACATCCGTTCATCGTCCCCGATCGACTTCACCCAAGAGTCGTCCATCTTCCAGGCTTGATATCTCCTTCAATACTTAACCAATTTCTACGTTCTTATACTCTATGGATTCGTCTTGAAGAGACGAACACATCCATATGGTTTATGAGGCATGGAATTAACGCAATCAAAATAGAGAATGTTTAGAAGCTCGGGAAGAAGAGAGAGCTCATACCTTTGCTCAGAGAAGTGTGGCTTCGATCTGAGAGTTGTGTCACCTTTGATTGAGTCCAAGTAAGCTCCAGATGAAGGCTCTGGCCCTAGGGAATTGTCTAGACTTGAATTCGACCAGACCCGATTCCAAAGCTTGGAGGCTAGAGCAAATGGGTGGCCTAGAGAGGGGGCTTCCAATGGGGAACTCCTTCTCTTGATCTTGTGCAGGTGTGGGTGAGTTTAATTTGAGTTTGGTGGAGAATTGGAAAGTGTCCTGGTTTTGGGTGGAATTTTGGCTGAGAAATTGAGCTCTGTGGATGGGGATTAGGGCAAATTATCACTGGGGATCAATTGCTCTAAGTGTGGAGGATGGTCTGGAACAATTTTGGCAGAGTTTCTGTATGGTTTGGTGCAACTCTCTTCTTGGCCGAGAGGGGGTGGGGTTTAAATAAAAGTGGCTAGAAGGCCTCCCAGGGGGGTTTGATGGCTTGGATTAGTTGCTTAGGTCAAGGGAAGAACAGCCATGGCAGCCATTCAGCATGGGGCAGCTCAGCAAGGGATAATTTCAATGTTAGGCTCACATGGATCTCTCGGCCATGGGATTTTCCGGTGGCTGTGGTGGCTGGCCGGCCAAGGTCAGGTCACCATCTTGACCAGTGAGGTCAGGACTTGGCAATGGTGAAGTCAATTGGAGTTGGCCATGTGTAAAGGTGGTGAATTGAAATGGAATGGGAAAGGGGTGATTTTAGCTAAGTTTGGTCAAATACATGGATTGGGCTAGGTGCACCTCCCCAAGGCTGATTTGGGCTGAAGAGGAAGTCATTTGGTTCAGCTTAATTAGTGGGGAGAAGTCACCATCCAAGTACAATTATGCTTAAGCATGAATTAGGGGAGACATGAGAGTGCTTAATCACTTTAAGGGAATGTGGAAAGAACCTCCTCCTTTTGACCAAGATAGCATGGTGACATGTAAAGGGGATTTCATGGCTCCCATGTGGCTCATGCATGGCTTCATGTCTTGCCTATGGCTTAGGATGGCTTGGCTCGGTTTCATAGAAATGGGTTTTAGGCAGTTTTGATGAATTTTAAGGAGATTGTCATGTGGCTAAAATTGGAATGATTTGATGACAAATTATGACTTTAGAGATGATTTTAAATTGAATGTATGATGAGGGAGATTGTCATATGGGCTTTGGATGAATTTTTGGGCTTTTGAGTTTTGTTAGGAATGGGCTTTTAAATGATTTAAACGGGTGGGCTTTGATGTTTCAAAATGGGCTTCTAGATGAAAACTTTTGCAAAGGGCCATGCTAAATAAATGTTGGGCTTAGTTTAGGGATGTGTCATGAGTGATTTGAGACAAATTTGAGGTGATTTGGAATTGAATTGAGTCTAATTTGGGTCCCTCACAGTGATAAGGTCAAAATAGGTCAAAATGGACTAACTTGGGCAAAGGTTGGGATAATGTTGAAATTGATGTAAATTCAATGTTGAGAAATGTTTATGGGAGTGTAACAAAGATTTTTCAACCTTAGTTGGGCTTTAATTTTGGGATTTGGGCCTATTTGGGTTCATGGTTGATTTAGGCCTATTTAGGGAATTTTGGGTTTGGGTTGAATTTGAGTAAGGTTTGGGTTCAAATTTTGGGTAAATCAAGTTAGTGTTTTGTTTGTGGGGATGTTAGGGACAATTTAGAAAAGGTTTGGGGTCAATTGGGGTTGAGTAGGGTTGGTTTGGGCTAAGTTTAGGTCATGGGTCAAAATTGGGCTTTAAGCTTAAAAATGAAATTGGATTCAAACGTCAATCAAATTGGGCTTGGATTTGGTCTAGATTGATATTGGGGATATTTAATTGAAGTTTAGAATTGAATTGGACCAAAATTGAGGTCAATCGGAAAGGTTTGGTTTGACATTGGGTTCATTTGGGTTTGACTTTTGGGCAAATTGGGGGTTTTGATAAAAGTGGGGTAAATTGGCAATATTAGCCCATGGTGTAGTTTAACAAAATCAAATTGAGAATATTTGGGATTTTCTAGAATTTTCTGGGAATTTTTGGAATTTTTTGAATTTTTGAGTCAAAAGAGGCATTTTGGTAATTTGGAGGGTATTGGGGGTATTTTTTGAAATTTGGGTCTTTTTGACTGTAAATGATCAATTTGATTGGTGAGGAAATGTTCAAGGTTGATTTTGGAAAAGTTTTGGGTGATTTGAAAATTTTGGTGGTTTTGGGTAGTTCCAAGGGCTTTTAGTAGGTTTGGTGTGTCCGGGGCCCCGGGGGTCAAAAATTGAAATTTTGGCAAAATAAAGATTGGGTAAGTGTGAGTGAAATGGAATCATTTTGGTTGAGCCATGAAGCCAAATTAAGCCCATAGGAGCCATGAGAGGACTCATTTGAGGCATTCACTGTGTTATTCCTAACCCTCTTAGCTAGGGGCTTAGGGGTTAAGGACCATCCATGTGAATTACCTACATGAGTCAAGAGGTCAAGTTGGGTGAGAGTGTGGATTTTATGATTTGGAATGTGTGTGTGAGAGTGTAGTGTATGCGTAAGTCAGCCCTCACCCGGCCAGGCCACCCAGGGTAATCCTAAGGCCAAAGAGTCCTATAGGGAACTCATCCTTTAGACCTCCGCATTTGATCTCAACCCTCTAGGTGATTAGCGGTTTACAATCAAGCTTGTGGGGTTTGCAGGGAGTTAAGAGGTGGTTGAGTTTCTAAAGGAGTAGGTTGCATCTCTAATCCTCTAAGATAGTCAAAGGAAAAGCCTAAGGCTAGATCCTAAGTACCAAAGAGAGAAGAGAAGACCTCATCAAAAATGAGGTCAACAATATTGTATATGCCAAATAGGAGCAATCCTATTCTTTACCCTCAAAAGAGTACATCCTCTTCCATACATGTAAAGAAAATTTACATATCCTAAGTTCAATCACCAAATCTAAGGCTAGGCTGGGAGGATACCGGCTCTCACTACGGAGCTCCCACTCACCCTTCACCTGAAGGCTAACCTTTGACTTTAGTTACCAATCTTAGGACCAAATTAGGGATCTCAGTCTGTCACCCTGAAACCACCAATTGGAAGCCCATCAAAATGCATTTCCCTATTTATTTGCACTCAATCCCCATAAACTATGCAATTCATTCATGGACATTGAATGTGGTTCCACTTTGCTGAGAATTACACCTCCCCTTTCGGGTCAATGCAATTACAATAAATTTTAACACTACAACAGGCCTTTATTGTAATCTAAATGAAGTGCAAGTAAAAACCATCACATTTATAATT
The DNA here is from genome assembly GCA_022702705.1 of Papilionanthe hookeriana x Papilionanthe teres. NCBI lineage: Eukaryota > Viridiplantae > Streptophyta > Magnoliopsida > Asparagales > Orchidaceae > Papilionanthe > Papilionanthe hookeriana x Papilionanthe teres. Next base: position 2,353,193 of record CM040428.1, read on the forward strand.
AAAACATCTTTTAGCAAGCATCACAATATCCTAATCATGAATCCTACTCTTTGCAAAAGAAAAGTAGAATGAAAACAATGACATAATCTTCTTATGCCACTATTTCCAAAGAAGAAGAAAAAGAAAGAGAAAAACATCACAAAACACGAAGAAAATACAACGGAAAACTTCATTTCAAAGCAAATCCACAAAATAAATGTTTACAAAACTATAAGATGATGAAGAACACACAATACTTAGCTTTATTTCCCTTGAAAGAAACATGAAAATCTCCCACACAAAGTCTTCCGTCGATCTATGCAATGCTAGAACATTCCCTTACATATTCTTTCAAAATCCCCTCTCCAATCTCTCCAAAAAGGTAGAAATCTACATTTCTACTCCTATTCTAAGATCTCTAGTCATTCTCTACGTTTTTCTAACTTCTACTCCCTCTTTTTGGCTTCAAATTTGGTTAAAAATAGTGTAGGGACGAATTTCCCAAGAGCTGCATGAAGAAACCTTCCAAAAAGCGTATTTGGCCAATAACCACTCCTGGCGCTGCCGGCGCCATACTTGGACGCTGCCGGCACCCAAAAATTGTGGTCGCGGGTTCCTGGCGCCGCCGGTGCCCTATTTTGCACAGCTCCACCATTTTGCTCCGTTTGTAAAAGAGATTAAGCATAGAAAGACTTATCGAAAGGTGTTAGGCCAAAATTTGCTTTCTTGCTCGTTTTCGCTCCAAATTGCACCGTTTTTTCTTCTTTTTCTCCAATCACCATTTGTTGTACCTAAAACCAAAAAATATACAAAATTTCTTCCTTTAATGTGTAATATCATAAAAAATGAGTAAAATATATAGTAAAAAGCATATATATTTTTGGTGCATCAGTGGTATAAATAATTTGAGCTTCATTAAGAGTTTTACTGGCATAATAAATTACATTGAAAATTTTATCATATTTCTGACCTAAAACAGCACCAATAGCATAATCACTAGCATCACACAATAATTCAAAAGGTTTTTCCCAATTTGGTGAAATTATTACAGGTGCAGTGATTATTTTTTCTTTTAACGTTTCAAAGGCTTTACGACAGTCATCATCAAAATTAAAATTTGTATCCTTTTCTAGTAAACAACATAAATGTTTTGTAATCTTTGAACAGTCTTTGATGTAACGCCTGTAGAATCCAGCATCTCCTAAAAACTTCTAGTTCCCCTTACGTTGGTTGGGCAAGGTAAATTAGATATAACTTAAATTTTTGCAGGATCTACCTCCAAATCTTTTTCTGAAATCTGATGTCCAAAAACAATTCCTCCTACTACCATAAATTGACATTTTTCCCAATTAAGGACCAAATTAGTTTTTTCACAGCTTTTTAGAACTTTAGATAGATGTTCTAAACATGATTAAAACGAAATTCCAAACACTGAAAAGTATCCATAAAAACTTCAATCCCTTTTTCAATTAAATCACAAAAAATAGCCATCTTACATCTCTAAAATGTAGCAGGGGCATTACATAAACCAAAGGGCACATCTAAAAGAAAATGTATCATAAAGACTGGTAAACGTAGTTTTCTCTTGATCCTTAGGAGCAATTTGAATTTCGTGTTAACCAGTATATCCATCCAGAAAACATAAGTATTTATGCCTGTACCGATTTATCCAACATTTGATCTAGAAAAGGGAGTGGAAAATGATCTTTCCTTGTGGCAAGGTTTAATTTTCTATAATCATTGCATATTTTCCACCCTGTAACTTGTCTTGTTCGTATCATTTCATTCTTTTCATTAACAATAACAGTTACTCCTCCTTTCTTAGGAACACAGTGAATAGGACTAACCCATGCACTATCTGAAATAGGGTAGATAATTTCAGCATCCAACCATTTTAAAATTTCGTTCTTAACAACATCTTTCATGATATGATTTAATCTCCTTTAGGGATCAGCCCGCGGTTTGCAATTATTTTCCATAAGAATTTTGTGCATACAAATTGAAGGACTGATTCCTTTAATATCAGCAATTGTCTATCCAAAGGCTTTCTTGTGCTTCTTTGAACTTTCAAGCAAACTCTCTTCTTCTCTTTTAATTAATTGAGAGGAAATTATAACAGGAAAGGTTGAGGATTCACCTAAAAAAACATACTTCAAATGATCATGAAGCATTTTTAACTCAAGTTCAGGAGGTTTTTCATTTGATGGACCATAAGATTCATCTTTTTCAGTCGTATCCAACAATTCAAAACTTTCATGAACATACTTTAAATCTTCCTCTTGAAAATCTTCATATTCAACTAACTCCTCTTCTTACTTATATTCCAATTCTTCTCTTTCATCTCTCTCAATAAGTTGATTTGAAATGATATTCACTTAAGTATTCAATAACATCCATCCTATAACACTCATCTTCTTTACCTCTAGCAGGAAATTTCATCGATTTTGAAATATTAAATGTAACATTCTGATCATTAACCCTCATCGTTAATTCCCCTTTTTGCACATCTATCATGGCTCTTCCTGTAGCTAGAAATGGTCTCCCCAAAATTATGGGTATCTCTTTATCTTCCTCCATATCTAACACAATGAAATCCACTGGAAAAATAAATTGATCCACTTTTACCAAAACATCTTCTATAACTCCTTTAGGATATGTGATCAAACGGTCTGCTAATTTCAGAGTTACAGTAGTTGGGGTTATTTCTCCTAGTCCCAGTCTTTTGAATATTGATTGAGCCATAAGGTTAATGCTTGCACCCAAATCACATAAAGCTTTTCCACAAAATCTGTCTCCGATTGCACATGGAATTGTGAAACTACTAGGATCTTTAAGTTTTTCAGGAAGCTTTTCTGAATTATCGCACTGCACTCCTCACTAAGTGCAACAGTCTCATTATCTTCAAACTTCCTCTTTTTATTAAGAATATCCTTCATAAATTTCCCATAGCTTGGCATTTGTTCTAGAGCTTCAGCAAATGGAATATTAATAGTAAGCTTCTTTAATATCTCCAAGAATTTTGAAAATTGCTTATCCAACTTTTGTTGATGAAGTCTCTGAGGAAATGGAGGTATTGGTTTTTCAAAATCAACCTTAGGTGGAGAAATAGGTCTTTCAAAATCTTTTGGAGCGTCCTCTTTAGGTCATTCAATCTCTTCTTTCTCTACTTCTATTTCTTTTTGAATTCAACCTTCCAATTCTATTCCACTTCTCAGTTGAATTGCTTTTACTTGTTCTTTATTCTTTTCTCTTGGATTCACTTCATATTACTTGGAAGCATTCCATGGGATCTATTACTTTAAGGCATTTGCAATTTGTCCCTATTGATTTTCAATATTTCTGATGGTTGCTTCTTGAATTTGTAATTAGTTTCCCATATGTGATACTACTTCTTCCATGGACAACTTCTTCTCTTTATTTTGTAAAGCATTGTTATAATTAGAAGGATAAGTTAATCTATTATTATTATTACCTTGGTTGTTTTAATTCCCTAATGGGCTTACTTAGTGGTTCCTCCATTGTTGATTAACACCACCCTGATTATTGTTATGCCAGTTAAAATTTGGACGATTCTTCCATCCTGGGTTATAATAATTGGAATATGGGTTGTTAGGTTTACTTATAGCATTCACAGTTTTTGGTGAAGAATAAAGATCAACCATTTGGCCTAATGAATTTTCTTCAATCATGAGATTTGTGACCACAGAAAAATATATTAAGAATTTCAAACCAATTTTATATGAAATTGCACTTTAAAGAAAGGTATTTTCTTTGTTTCATTGCAGGAATGAAAATTTATAAGTACTGAAATGCAAAACATACAAAAGAAGCAAATTTGGAGAAAAAATGACTCAATTAGATGAAAATTGAACTATCCCGCCGACGACGAGGAAAAGGCCACCGACGGTGAGTTTTTTCCGATAGTTTTGAATATATTATAAGGAGCCCACTGACGGTGAGATCGAGCCCTCCGACAGTGAGATCGGCGCGGTTAGCCCATCTTCTAGAAGCCCGCCGACGGCGAGATCAAACTGCCGACGGCGAGACAGTTGAAATGAGCCAAAATACATTGAACCTAGACGCTTTTTGAAGAGGTGCTTAAGCAACCTTTAGAGATTTGACCCGTTCTATAAATAGAGACAAATTTTAGTAATTGGTGTGTCAGTTTTGCGTCATTTGTGTGGAAGTTAAGTGTAATTTAAGAGTCTTTGAGTGAGTAGATAAAGTGTTTGACTAGCTGTGAGTCGCCATAAGTGGCAATGTCTGTTATATCCATTAGTATTGCTAATTCTAAACCGGTGATTAGGGCTTCATACTCTGCTTCATTGTTGGTACACGGCTCTGTCAAGTGGTAAGAAAATCTCAGCATGGCCTGATCTGGTGTCACAAAGATTAAATCTTTGAGTGAGTAGATAAAGTGTTTAGCGATTTGGCGTGCTGGAAGGAAGAGTCAAATGAACTTCAAGGAGTCAGCTTGGGGAGAAGAATTGAGATAACTATCTTTGTTATTCGTTTGTTAAATTTAATGAAATCCATGCTTTTTGTTATTTTTCCCATGCATTCTGAGTAGTTTCCTTAGTCTTTCTCCTCGTTATTGAGATTTTGTGAAATGATAAATTAAAGTACTTGTCCCTAAGAATATGCAAATAGAAATTGTGCTAAACTTTAACTTAAATCTTAATTTACTTTCAATCTGGCCAATTGATTTGTTAATATATGTTGAAATATCAACTTTAGTAAAATTACATCCAAGATTCAGGGAAGTCAAAAGCCTTGGAAGGAGGGTGCAAATAAATAGGAAAATATTAACTATCGGGCGTAGAATTGGACATTTTAGTGTGACAGACTAAAATATTCAATTCGGTCTTATTGTTTGAGAAGTTGAAGTGTAGATGTTAGCCCTCGGGCGAGGGGAACGTGGGAGCTACGAAGTGGCGAGTCGGTATCCTCCCGACTTAGTCTGTAGATTCAGTAATCAAATATAAGACTAGTCAATGTTCTTTGCACCTGGACCAAAGGGTAAAGAATAGGAATGCTCCTATTTGGCACAATAAAATTAAAAAAACTTATTTAATTCTTCATTCACTTAATTCTCTAAAACAAGGAGAAAGATACTTTTATGAAATCTTATATTTAACCTTAAGCATTAGTTTATTTTAGTCTAAGTGTTCTTAATTTCCGTATACTAGATTAGTAAGTAAGTTTACTTTAATTTGTCTTTGAAATTTTCTAACTTCCCTTTGGGATCGATATATAGGACTCCATTAGAGCCCTATATTACTTGGTAACGATACGTATACTTGTGTAGTATCCATAATATAAATCATAAAATTCATAACAGAATCATCAGTATATATTTAGTGCGGATCAAGTTATTGGTGTCATTGCTAACTTTTTATATCAAAATTATAAGTATAAATATCGAAAAGTGGAACAAGTTTTTGGCGCCGTTGCTGGGGAGTGAAGTAAAGTAATTATTAAGGTAATTAAAAGAATTATTAAAATAATTACTAGAGTAACGGACTATTTTAAATATTACTTAAAAATTGTATGCGTAAATTTGGAAATGAAAATTTAATACCTTACGATTCAGAATTAGAGCGCACAATTAAAAGAATTAGAAAACAAAAGAGAGAAATTATAAATTTAACACAAAATAAACCAGAAATTGAAAATATAAATCAACAAAGACCATTAAGAGACTATGCCAACCCTACATTAGATGAAATTCACCTGACTATTCAAAACCCTGATGTAGCTACTAACTCATTTGAACTTAAACCTGCAATTATATAAATGGTACAAAATAATCAATTTAGTGGTTCACTTAATGAAGATCTTATTTTACATCTTGCTAGTTTTTTGGAACTATGTGCTACTTTTAAATATGAAGGAGTATCTAATGATGTTATTAGACTTAAGCTTTTTCATTTTTCTTTAAGGGATAAGGCTAAGATGTGGTTAAATTCATTAGCACCTGGATCTATTAAAACTTGAGGAGAATTATCACAAAAATTTCTATCTAAATATTTTCCTCCTTCGAAAACTGCAAAACATAGAAATGATATAACATCTTTTAGTCAGTTTGATGGAGAATCTATATATGAAGCTTGGGAGACATTTAAAAAACTTCTTAGGAAATGCCCACATCATGCGTGTTGACCTCATTTTTGATGAGGTCTTCTCTTCTTCTTTTCAGTACTTAGGATCTAGCCTTAGGCTTTTCCTTTGACTATCATAGAGGATTAGAATTGGGACCCACCACTTAGAAATTCAAACCACTTCTTAACTCCCTGCAAACTCTACTAACCTGTTTGTAGACCCCTAATCACCTAGAGGGTTGAAATCAAATGTGGAAGTTTAAAGGATGAGTGCCATGGGACTCTTTGGCCTTAGAGCGCCCTACGGGTGGCCTGGTCTGGTGAAGGGGCTGACTTACACTCACACTACACTTATACACTACACTTTCACACACCTCCTAAAACCACACCCATACCTAACTTGACCTCCTGACTCATGAAGGTGATTCACATGGATGGTCCTTAACCCCTAAGCCCTTGGCTAAGAGGTTAGGAACAACATAGTGAATGCCTCAAATGAGTCCTCTCATGGCTCATATAGGCTTAACATGGCTTCATGGCTCGACCAAAATGATTTCATTCCACTTACATTTACCCAATCTTCAATTTTCCAAATTTTTAATTTTTGACCCCGGGGACCCTACACCCGCCTAGCCTACCCAAAACCCTTGAAATTACCCAAATTTTTCAAAATTCTCCAAAATCACCCAAATCCCTCAAAACCAATCCCAACATTCCCACATCACTCAAATTGATCATCCATAGCCAAAAATACCAAAAATTCCAAAAATACCTCCCAATACCCTCCAAATACCCAAAATGCCCCTCTTAGCCAAAAAATCCAAAAATTCAGAAAATTTTCATAAAATTCCATAAAATCCCAAATATTCCCAATTTCATTTTGTTCAACTACACCATGGGCCAATTTTGTCAATTTACTCCACTTTTGTTAAAATCCCCAATTTGACCCATTTTAACCCAAAATGAACCTAATGTCAAACCTAACCTACCCAATTGACCCAAATTCTGGTCCAATTCAATTCTAAACTTCAATTCAACATCTCCAACACCAATCTAAACCAGATCCAAGTCCAATTTGATTGGCATTTGGACCCAATTTTATTTTGGACCTTAAAGCCCAATTTGGACCCACGACCCAAACTTAGCCCAAACTCACCCAATTCAACTCCAATTAACCACAAATCTTTACTAAACCTTCCCTAACATCCCCAAAAACAAAACACTAACATGATTTGCCAAAAATTTAGACCCAAACCCCACTCAAATTCAACCCAAAGCTAAAAAGCCCAATTTTGACCTAAGCCCAAACCTAACCCAAATAAGCCCAAATCCCAAAATCAAAACCCAACCAAAGTCAAAACCTCTTTGAAACATTCCCATAAAAATTTCTAAAAATTAATTTTACATCAATTTCAACCCTAGCCCAACATTGGCCCAAGTTAGCCCAATTTGACCTACATTAACCCCTTTACCAAAGAAGCCCAAATTCAACCCAATTCAAACCCAAACCACCTCAAATCTATTTCAAATTACTCATGACATATCCCTAAAGAAAACCCAACAATTATTTGGCCCAACCTTTTACAAAAATTCCCATCCATGAACTCATTCTTAAACCTAAAGGCCCACTCCCTTAAACCCTCCTAAAAGCCCACTTCCATCAAATTCAAAAGCCCAAATCAATCTAAAGCCCACATGACACTTTCCTTCATCACACATTCAATTTAAAATAATTCCCAAAGTCCTAATTTATCAATTAAACAATTCCAAATCAAGCCCCATAACAATTTCCATCAAAATGCCAAAATCCATAAAATCCCTTTTCATGAAATTGACCCAATCTTTTCCCAAGCCACATGGAGCCATGAAGCCACATGCAAGCCATTGGCAAGCCACGAGGATCTCTAAGTTGTCAACCCTCCTTAAATGGCAAAAGGAGGAGGTCCTTTAAGCACCTCCTAAAAGTCATTAGCCTTAAGCATGTTTCACCTTAACCCAAATTTAATCCAAATATATTTGGATAAGGACTTCTCCATGCCAAACCAGTCGATTCCTTTGACTCCCCACAACACCCAAAGCCACCTTGAAGGGTGAACCAAGCCCAAAATGATGGGTTGATCCAAATCAAGCCAAAATTGGCCTTCCCCATGCCATTTTAATCCAAACACTTTACACATGTCCAAGCCCAATTGCCTTCACCAACTTCAAGCCCTGGACCCCCTGACCCTGAGGGTGACCCATGCCTGCCGGCCAGCCACCTGGGCCGCCGAAAAATGCCATGGCCGAGACATGGGAAGGAGCCAAGCATTGAAATTCCACCTTGCTGGGTTGCCCCATGCCCAGTGGCCATTGCAGCTGTTCTTCCCTTGCCAAGAGCAGTGATCCCGATCCCTAACTCCCACAGGAGAGCCTCCAGCCTCTCCTATTTAAACACCACCCCTCTCGGCCATGGAAGAGGTGCTGAACCAACCTTAAGGAAACTTTGCTAAAATCATTCCAGACCACTCTCCACACATAGAGCATTTGATCCCCACTGGATTCCAGCCCCAATTCCCTGCAGCTGAGCTGAATTTTGAGTTCAAATTTCAGCACAAAAACCAGGACACTTCTTCACAGTGGACCAATCCCCAAATTGATTGGTACTACACCTTCACCAGACCAAGGGAAGAAGTTTACCAGCAAAAGCCCCCTCACCAGGCTAGCCATTGCTTCCAGCCTCCAAGCTTTGTGATCGGACTTGGTCGAAATCTTACCTAGACAATTCACCAGGCCAAGGGGCTTCATCTGGAGCTTGCTTGGACCCAATCGAAGGTGACACAACTCTCGGATCGAAGCTTCACTTCTCCGAGCAAAGGTATGGACTCACTCTTCTTCCCGAGCTTACGGAGATTCTCCATTTAATTTGAGTCAATTTAAATACATGTTTACCGTATGGATGTGTTCGTCTCCTCGAGACGAATCCATAGAAGCATAAGAACACAAAAATCCGTTGAGAATCGAGTGAGAAATTAGGGTTAGAAGGTTGACGGTCACGGGTTCACACCAGTCGTAGAAGATGACCAGGAGCCGTCGGATTGCGTGTGTATCGAGCGGACGACCAGGATCGCGCCGGACGGAGCAACGAAACATGAACCGCGGGCCGCGTGGCATCCCAGTCAGATGGCGGCGCCGAATCAGAAGACGACTCGTGGGGCTTCGGAGATAGCTAGGTTGAGTTGGCGCCGCGTGGATAAGTAGGAAATTAGGCTATTTTCCTATTTATTTAATTCCCTAAACTTCAAAAATGCATAACTTTGTGTAGGAAAATCAGAAAAATAAAATAAAAATACCCACTTGCTCAGTGAACAGAGGAGAATAATGTAGAAAAGAAATCATTCAATTTCATTAAGTATTTGATTTTTAATAATTTATTTACTCTCTGCACATTTTCAATTCTCCATGCATGTATACAATTCACCATGGCATGAGACTAAAGGGCTTTTGAAGCCTCTGAATTTGGGAACATTCCCTGAATTTTCCAAAGTCAGAGGCCATCCTATGAAGAGTTATTGATTTTTCAATTCTAGATTGCTAGTTTGAGTATTTTAATTCCAATAATTAGCATATTGTGAAATAAATTCTAGTAAAATTTGGTGATGTTTATTATGACCAGAGGACCTTAGGAAAAATAGGTTTTGAGTTAACTCACTTGGAATAAACCTAATTGGCTTAAACACCCAAAATTAGGCTTTAATTAATTATGGCTAATCATACATCAAATTGAATTGAAATCAATTTTCCACTGACCTTTAGGATCAGAGGAACTCACCATATAAGTTTGAAGTCAATTGGACCTGGTTAACCTTACCAAATGGGTTGATTAATCCATTTAGCCAAAATTAAACTTAAAAAATTCATAACTTTGAAAATACTTTTCAAAAATTCACCAAATTGGTTTTGGAGCCTCTCTGATATCAGGGGAATTTAAGAAAATTAAAATTGCAATTTTCTAAAAAAGTTGATTTTTGCATTATTTTAATATTTTTAATAATTAAAAAATAATAAAAATCACAAAAATGATAAAATTCACCAAAATGTCACATTTTGAATTTTAATCACTTAGGAACAAAACCCATATTTTTCTTAAGTCTATATGGTGAGATATTAAATATTAAAGCCCTAAGGTAATTTAAAAAAAATAAAAAAATGTATTTACTAGCATTTCAACTAAATTAATTCTAATAAATCAAAGAAAAATCAGAAAATTATAAAAATTGGTTCTCTGATTTCCTTGATATCAAAGAGATTTTTGAAAAATATAAAATTCATTTTCAACCTTTATTTTATTTTTAAAGTAATTAATACTCCAAAACTCAAAATAATTATAATAAAAAGAATATAATTCAAAAAATCACCAAAATTGGTCCAAGTGGTTCTCTGGTAATTAGGAATGTCCCATAATTTTCTTAAGGACAGAAAAATTCCCTTGGTCATCTTATTGAAATTTCCTTGGAAATCCCTATTTTCTACAAAAAATAATTACATAAATAAATTAAATACAGAAAAATCACATTTTCTCTCTAATGTCTTTATTGACATATGAGTGAAGTCACATAAAAGTTTCATATTCATTTAAGCTCAATTTAGTGAGTTATGAAATTATTAAGCTTGAAGGGCAAAAAGGTAATTAAAATTTTAGCCATTAATTAAAACTTTAGGCTTAATAAAATGAAAGAGTAAAATATTTGATCCTAACCTGATTTGGATGATTGAAATTTAAAGGGTAGAAACCTACTAAACAATTTAAAAAAATTAAAATAAACCTTAATTAAATAATTAATTAAATTTGGAAGAATAATAAAAAAATTGGAATTATTAAAATAGAGATGTTATTAGGAAGAGATTTGTCCTCTAATTTAAGAATCCCTAAATTAATCACTTCAATAATATTTAATTCCTAATTAAAATGATAATCCAAATTTAAAATTTAAAATGCTAAAAGATTTAATCATAAAGTAATTTAAAGTTAAATTATTTAAATCAAATCCTTTTAAAATTTCAATTAAATTAATACTTTAACAATTAAAATTAAATCATCTTTAAAACATAAAAAAATAAAATATTAAATTAAAATTAAAAAAATAAAATAAAATTAAATTTTAAATTAAATTAAAATCTAAAATAAAATTAAAATAAAATTTAAAATAAAATTAAATTAAAATTTAATTAAAGTTTAAATTAAATTAAATTAAACTAAAGTTTAAATTAAATTAAATTAAACTAAAGTTTAAATTAAATTAAATTAAACTAAAGTTTAAATTAAATTAAATTAAATTAAAACATATTAAATTAAACTAAATTAAATTAAAAATAAAAAATAAAATCAAGCTAAAATTAAAATTAAATTAAATTAAATAAATTAAATTAAAATTAAAACTAAACCAAATTAAATCAAATTAAAAATTAGATTAAATTAAATTGAATTAAAAATAACATCACTTAAGGCATAAAGAATTAAAAAAAAAGAGATAAATCTAAAACAACTTGAACACTATTCCAAACTTAAAACCATTAATTGAAATTAAATTAAATCATAAATCACTTGAACATTAATTTGCCCTCAAAAGCTCTTGTTGTCATAACTCTCAAACGGAGTATTAAGTGAAGTGTTACTTCACTCATAGGATATTCAAATGTCCTAGTTCACTGAGCAAGATAACAAAACTTGAACTCCTGGACGATTAATTCATTCGTATAATTAAACTCCCTTGGACTTAAAATAATCTTAGAAATATTGAAAAGATGTTTAAGATTTGTCTTAAGCACTTCCTCGATATGATAGGATGTTTATAAGAACAATTGAACTTAATTATTCTTTGATGAAGAAAATTGTCCTTAAACCAAAAACACAAGAACCTAGACGTCATAGGAGGTGACTAGCTATAGGATTAGGAACTTGGTAGCAAACCATAACCCTTCCCTAGCTTTACCTAGGAACTTGCTTTAAATGCTTAAATATTCTAATTGTGTTTTAAGTGCAGCTTGGGATGACGGGAAGACCCTCCGAGTACGCTTTTATTTTATTGCAATTTACCTTATTGCAATTTACTTAATCGCATCGCACTTACTTTTCTTGCATGATAAACAATCGTTGCATGAAAACCAAAACCTTTAGGGTAGTCCCTAAAGCTGAAACCAAAACTAAATTAAAAGTCATTACAAGATAAAATTCACCGCCACAACATTTCAAAATATAAAACAACTCAAAATTTAATCACAAACGAACAACAAAACTACAACTACAACTAAATTAAAACGTCTTGTTGGATGATCGGGAATACCTCGGATGATGTAACCTACGTGTTGCTAACGGGATTTCCCACGGTCTAAATGAAAGTGTAGAACTCATTCGAGTTGAGTTTAGCAAATTCATCCGGACTAAGTGAATCCGATAAAAATAACGATGCCGGAAGGATGGAACCGTGGGATCTTAACTGGTGTTGTTATAATCAAATTTAATATTTGTTTTAATTAAAACATAAAAAACACTTGGAAATTAAGACCTTCTCTAAACCAAAACACTTCTCTCATCTCCTGATTTATAACTTCTAAAACTAAACCTTTGCAACAACAAGGAGCTCGAAGCATGGTGGGCAGCACGGCCATCGTCATCAGCAAAACCTGAATCTACTTCACCAAAACATTCATAGAATTAAACAACCAAGCCATAGGACTTCGAGGTAGTTTGTCTAGTGCAACATAAATCCTCAACCTTTTGTTAGGCATTCACATTGCAAATTAAGCCCTAACCGATCTTAGGATTCCGAGGTAGTCGTCCGATACGACATAAACCCTCACATTTTCGAGGCTATTTGTATAATTTTATCATACAAATATAAGTCCTAATTAATTAAAATTGGCAAGATCAAAACATTAAATAAACATTAGGACTTTCCTAAATCAAAGCCAAACAAATAGGATAGTCAGGAAATTAATGAAGTTTGCTTCGAATCTGTGATTTCTCCTACCTTTCTTCCTTTGAATTCCCAAAATAAAATGTTCCAAATTTGATCCATTCCCTATTGAAATTTCAAAACTCAATCCCTTGAAAACTTAAACTTTAAAATTCTTGAGAGCAGAACTACTGATTATTATCGAGAGTTTTCTTAGGTGATTTCCGTCACTTAAGATGTAATTAACTATAGGGGCTTGCCCTTATAGGGAATTTTAAGAACCGAGTAATATAAACCCTGTTTAATGTTTTCATATTAGGCGAGGGAACTTGTCGGCTTATAAAATTGGTTCGCGAGACCAAACGGATGTCACAAACTTTTCTAGTTTATTTAATCGAGCCCCATTATCGAGCGATGTGTCTATTCTTCGGGATAGATACACGGTTTGTGGTGCGGTGCTCGTTTATATAAACTATTCGGGATGTGAGATCGGTTTGATTTCATATCTTAAATTTTTCAAATTTAAAATTATTTTAAAAAATCGAAGTACTACTTTTTCAAATTATTTATTTAAATTAAATTAAAAATTCGCCGACAAATTCTGTAGGCGACCCCTTTTTTAAAATACAACACTCAACCTAAAAGTAGGCCGACAATTTCTGGCGACTCCGCTGGGGATTAATTCCTCTCTCCATTTTTAATCAGATAGTTCTGCTTTCAAAAATCGGTAGTGTATCCATGTCCCTAGTGGATCAAACTACCCTTCTTTCCGTTGGAATACTATGTTCATTTCTACCTTGAACGAGTATAGCCAACATTCTCTCGTATTTAAGAGCCACTGTTTAGACACCGCTAAACAGAGAGGTTCTGAGATCCTTTTACCTCATTTCTGAGGTGGTGTGGACCCCCAATAGGTATTAGTTTAGGAGCGGTCTTACGGGTCGAGAAGTTTCTACAAGACTTTCTCTTCCTTTTCCAGTTCCTAATCAATTCCTTTACCCTTCCTACAACTCTCCTTCTTTTAATAATTTCTTCATCTTAATGAACAAATCTTTTCGAAAAAATAATTATCTAGATAAATTTTCTTTTAATACCCCAAATACATTAAGATAAACGGGAATGTGTTCGGACTCTTTTCGATTCCTTTCTTTTCGTCCTGATGAGAAGAAGCATAACTTGGGACTGACAATCAGAATCTACCCTGTAGAAATGGAAGCCCCAAAGCTGATCTTCTCCTTCACCAATGGAATGGACTTCACTGTTTACAAGGATGACCTGCCCGACAATGGGATCATCCGGTTTGGACAAGGATTCGAGAACACAAATGTCAAGATCACTGATGTTACCCTTTTCGCACTGACAGACAAAGTATCTGAAACTGAAAGACCTTTGATCGAGTTCAACCTTAAGTCAACTCAAGAGTTTCCTCCTCTGCAAAGGATTCCAGCTGAGAGGAGTACCGCTGTACATAGAAGGACCGTTATCTCTACCCCCACTGGTCTAGTCGTCTCTGCACCTACCCCGGCTTCCGCCAAAGCGAAGGGGAGGGAAGTTCAAATTTGTAACGAGCATGTTACCGTGGAGGGTACGGATTTCCGTGCAAGACCCTCTGTTTTGAAATTAGGTTCAGCTCGAGGGTTCCACCCCTAACACGGACTCGGAGGAGAAACAGAGGCGAGAAAGATTGCCGGGAAGACCGGAGCTGCCAAGTCGCTTTCTTAGAAGAAATCCACGAGTACACACCACTACTCGAATACATACCATTGCTCGAATATACACCCCTTTTGGAAGGAAGTAGATTCCATCCCTTTCCGCCGCGAGTGACGAGGAAAATGTCCGCCGGATTGCTTCTACACTACCTCGACCCCCATACTATAGCGACGACGAGAAGAAAAGGGCTAGGATTACACCATTTGCCCGACTACGGTACCGTGATCGAGATGTTACAAAGAAAGAGAAATGCCACGTATCGGAGATTTTAAGAAGGATAGGACGGGTACCGGCCAAATCCCGTCTTGGGCCACGAGTAGAACTCGCTATCACCTTGCGGAAAAGCCGAATAAGAAGATAAAGGCTAGTCCACTCGTTGTTGTTTCGAGGTTTACGGATCAGGGAGGATACCACCTTCCAGCATTCAGCCGACAGACCATCCGGTCCTAGGCTTTCTGCTGCTAGAAGGATGGTATGGCGTCCCACTACCGGCCAATTAAGACCGAAACAACGACCTGAGAAGGAAAGTCTCGTCAGGAGACTTGAGTCCGAAGAAAGCGTCACCGTAATGAAGGGGACTCCCAAAAAGGAAACCCGACAGCCATCGCATGATAACTGCGAAACCGCACGAAAAAGACCATTGGAAGACGCTTTGGAAAAGCTAAGAACCAACATTCAACGATTAGCAAGAGAAAGAGAAGAAAAGTTTGGAGATTAAGTTGACTCGTCAGAGTTCATGGATTATGAATATGCAGAAATTAACATGGTTGAAACACGAGCATCGTCAGCTTCGTAAGGTGCTCCGGCAGCTGCGGAAAGAGATGAACCGGAAGCATTAAGAGCACAAATTCGAGAAAAAGACGATACAATCTCTCAATTGGCAAAAAGAATGGAAGAGATGGCCGCAGCCCTAGCCACTCTTCAGAGTCAAGCTCAACCCCCAAGAGAAACGCCTCCAGAAGTTATTCATATTACAGACGGAGGAAAAGAGATTACATTCGTTAACGAAGACGATCAGCCAAAGAAAGATTCTACCCAGAATATGATTCCAGAGAAGGATATCAAGAGCATGGTGGAACAACAGGTGCGAGAAGCCTTGACACAATCAAAGAGCGGGACATCCATTCGGACGGTTAGACCTTACCCCGAAGAATTCGACGCTGTCCAATATCCGAAAGGCTTTGTACCACCTCTGTTCAAGACCTTTGACGGAACCGGAAACCCTCGGCAGCATGTTGCACATTTTCGTGTCAGTTGTTGCAATGCCAGCGGAAGTGACGCTTTACTCTTCAGACAATTTGTCAGCAGCCTGTCAGGGATCGCATTTGATTGGTATGTGGAATTACCGAACGGCTCGGTGAAGACATTTTCAGAATTAGAGAACCTCTTCACCAAGCGATTTGTCGGAGCTCAGCACCACATCACTATAGGTGATTTAGTGGTAGAGAAGCAGAAACCGAACGAAACTTTGGTGGACTACATACTTCGATGGAGGAACCTAAGTATGAAGTGTGAGCCACAGTTACAAGAACAGCACGCAGTCGACATTTTACTTAAGAGCATTCATGGCTCGATAGCACTTCTCCTCAAGGGATTTATTATTAATACTTTCGAGAAGTTGTTAAGCAAGGCCGGAAGCTTGCAAGAGGAGGCGAAGCAATTAAGTTAAACCGACAAAACAGACAAACAGAAGCCCGTGAAAACTTTTGAAAAGAAGTTCGGGATCGTTGCAGTAGCCGATACAAATACCGTCAGAACGGCCGCAGCAACCTCAACAGAATTACCAACAACCCTGACCAAGCTATCAGTCATCTCAACAGTATGAACAACCGCCTCGTCCACAACGTACGTTAAGGGAGCTTCGAGCAGGAGTATCCGTTCAAGAATGAGGCGATGCCGAAAATGTTCCGCTGACCGATGAAGACTCCAGATTTCCAGGCTGCCGGAGCCTAAGAGACCGAAGACGTCGACAAGAAAGGTGATCCCAACTTTTGCCCTTACCACCGGATGCTTGGACACAAGATAGAAGATTGTATTACCTTCAAAAGTTGGCTCAACGACAATCTTCGAAAAGGGAACATAACAATCCCGAAGGAATACATGAAGGAACCCCAGAAAGGAGGTTCCGTCAATGTTATCTCGACGGATTTCATTGTTCCGATAGATCCCTATGCGACTGATGATGGATGGACTACCGCTTGGACAAAATCTTCGAGATCGCATCCAAACCACTTCGGTGCGAGCTTCAATTCAAATTTCGAAACATGTCGAGTCGGCACTATCACTTGCGATAGAAGAACCACCTCAACAAGAGACAATTGAAGAAAAGAAGAAAATTGATGAAGAAGAGAAGACCGAGGCTCCTGAGGCTAGACTAGGGGCCGCTTATCCTAGGATAGTTGTTTCCGATTCGGGGAGAAATCCCTCGAACCTCTGACTCTGTATGATTTTTTGGTCACTCCGGTGGGATCTTATAATGATGAGGGTTATGGCGTTGGCTACGTTTTGACTGTTTCTAAAGATTACGTAACTAGCGACAACCAACCTAATCCGGACGTCGATTCCGATACAAATAACAATTCTCAAATCATACACAATCTCGACGATCATAATGACGAAGAAGACATCCACCAAGGAGGCTACGAGAGTTCAACAAGCAACGAATCTATTTGCGAGCTTCGAGGAGCTCCAGTCACAATAGAGTTAGAGCCTTCAGACTCCGAAGCTAATCCTGAAGAACCTGTCATTCCAATTCAGAAGGAGACACCGACAGAACTCAATACCGGATTCGGAAGAAATCACGAAGTCAACTTAAGAAGTGGAAGAGTTCTACCTCCGAGAATGGGTCCAAAGGACAAAGGAAAGCGAGTGGTTGTTCGGGAAGAACCAACCCCGTGGAAGAAATACCCATTCGGGAAGAAAACGAGACACATGAAGTGGACTACAACGTGCTAGCCCATCTTAGGAAACTACCAGCCAAACTGAGCATCTACGACGCTCTCATCTTATCAAAGGAGATGAGAAAAGCTCTGATCAAGGCCTTACTTGATCCAGAAATTTGCTTAGCTCAAATGGCCGGAGATTCCATAGATGAGGTTTGCTTGTTAAAGGAACAGTGAGGTGTCACCTTCACGGACAATGACCTACTACTTGGGACAGCAGACCACAACCGACCGTTGTACATTTCGCTTACTAATTGGAAAGTTTACACTCTCCAGAGTATTGGTAGATCCAGGAGCATCAATCAATATAATGAATCTTCGAACACTAGCATACTTGGAAATTGATGCTCGCGAGCTAGAAGCGGACAAAATGTTATTAAGAGGATTTAACCAGAAATGAGAAAGAGCCCTCGGCTCAATAACACTGCTAATGAAGACCGGTGACTTAGCAAAGACAACCGCAAAATTTCACGTAATTGATTCAGAAACGTCATTCAACGCTCTACTGGGCCGACCATGGATACATGAAAACCGGATGGTACCATCATCTATACATCAGTGCATCAAATACTACGATGGAGGGGAACAGTGCATCAAAGGCGACTTACAACCATTCTCCGTACATGAAATTGGAATCCATGAAGATGCACCTAATTATGCACCTCCGAAGAAAACAATCTTCTCCAGAGATACCATAACGAATGAAGCAAAGGAAGTTCGGGATGACGAAGAACCTAAAGTTCTAGTCCAACAGTCACTCACCACTCCCTTATGACGAGATGGTGAAGGTTTCTCCATAACTTGCATCCGAGGTCGAGGCCGGGGATGAGGTCGTGGCAGAGACGTTAGGACAGTTGGACAGAGAAAACCAGCCATCAATGTTGATTGGGAAGACAGTTCTGAAGAAGAAAAAGAAATCAAGCAAGAAGCAGCGACAATAAGTCGGAAGAAACCGCAATTCAGGATCTCTCTCGAAGATGAAAAGAACGAGGAATATAAATCGATGTACAAGAAGATTAACCACTATGTACATACCATGACCCTGACCCCGATCCATTCTAATAAGATCGAGGGTATGGTGGTCAAAGAGGTACGTAGCGGCAGTACAAAGCCCATCAAATTCTACCGTGGTGCTCCTTCCTCCAAAACTGAAAATAATGTACAATTTGAAGATGCTACTTCATCAGAATTAATGGAATTGCCTTTTGAGTGGTACTCTCCCTGTGTTCAAAATTTAATTCAGCGTGGTTTCTTACCTCGACAATGGACAAAAGGTCAATCGCAACACTTTGAAAATTTATGGAATAACTCCGGTCGTCCACCCAGTTCAAGGCATGGTCTCGGATTCGGCACAGTAGGATCAGTTAAAGATACTGAATTTTGCTTGGTTGTCATTTGCGAGTCTAATGAAGACTGCATGGAAGCTACAGAAGAACTTGAAGATTTACAAATTGGAAACACTCCACCAGAGTTCGAAGAAGAGATAAAATCTACAATAGATGAGTTAACGGAAGTTAACTTAGGTACTAGCGAAGAACCTAGACCTACCTTTGTTAGCTCCTTACTCAATAAAGAAGACTCTGAAGAAATAATAAAGTTATTGATGGAATTTAAAGATCTGTTTTGCTTGGAGCTACGATGAGATGCCGGGATTAGCTCCGAGGTCGCGGTCCATAAGCTAGGAGTGGATCCTACTCCGTTCCGATCGGACAAGGTTCCAGAAGAATGCGTCTAGAAATCGAACAACAAGTCATAGCTGAAGTTAAAAAGCTAATAGACACTAAATTTGTCCGTGAAGAACAATGCCGACTTGGCTAGCCAATGTGGTACCGATCGGGAAGAAGAATGGTCGAATCGGAATTTGTGTGGATTTCAGAGATTTAAACAAGGCATGTCCAAAAGATGAATTCCCTCTACCGATCCCAGAATTAATGATTGACATTGCTTCAACACATGAAATATTCTCATTCATGGATGGATCTTCAGGATACAACCAGATAAAAATGGCTCCAGAAGATGAAAAACTTACAGCATTCAGAATGCCGATCGGAGTATTTTGCTACACGGTGATGCCATTCGGATCGAAGAACGCAGGAGCAACCTACCAGAGAGCGATGACAAGAATTTTTGATGATCTCATCCACAATCAAGTCGAATGCTACGTGGATGATGTGGTCATCAAAAGCAAAGTAAAGGAAAACCACCTGTATGAGTTCAGAATTGTTTTCGAGCGATTAAGACAATTTAACCTTAAGATGAATCCCTTAAAATGCTCCTTCGGCGTCACCTCCGGGAAATTCTTAGGATTCGTTGTCCGACATCGTGGAATTGAGATCGACCCGGAAAAGATTAAAGCTATCTTAGAAATGCCACCTCCCAAAACCTTAAAACAACTACGATCTTTTCAAGGGAAGTTGGCATATCTTCGACGCTTTATCTTAAACTTGTCAGGTAGGTGTCAGCCTTTCTCAGCATTAGTTAAAAAGGACGCCAACATTAATTTTACATCAATTTCAACCCTAGCCCAACATTGGCCCAAGTTAGCCCAATTTGACCTACATTAACCCCTTTACCAAAGAAGCCCAAATTCAACCCAATTCAAACCCAAACCACCTCAAATCTATTTCAAATTACTCATGACATATCCCTAAAGCAAACCCAACAATTATTTGGCCCAACCTTTTACAAAAATTCCCATCCATGAACTCATTCTTAAACCTAAAGGCCCGCTCCCTTAAACCCTCCTAAAAGCCCACTTCCATCAAATTCAAAAGCCCAAATCAATCTAAAGCCCACATGACACTTTCCTTCATCACACATTCAATTTAAAATAATTCCCAAAGTCCTAATTTATCAATTAAACAATTCCAAATCAAGCCCCATAACAATTTCCATCAAAATGCCAAAATCAATAAAATCCCTTTTCATGAAATTGACCCAATCTTTTCCCAAGCCACATGGAGCCATGAAGCCACATGCAAGCCATTGGCAAGCCATGAGGATCTCTAAGTTTTCAACCCTCCT
Organism: Papilionanthe hookeriana x Papilionanthe teres; assembly: GCA_022702705.1. Taxonomy (NCBI): domain Eukaryota; kingdom Viridiplantae; phylum Streptophyta; class Magnoliopsida; order Asparagales; family Orchidaceae; genus Papilionanthe; species Papilionanthe hookeriana x Papilionanthe teres. The sequence goes on from CM040428.1 coordinate 2,373,881, forward strand.
TAAATGCAAAAGGAGGAGGTCCTTTAAGCACTTCCTAAAAGTCATTAGCCTTAAGCATGTTTCACCTTAACCCAAATTTAATCCAAATATATTTGGATAAGGACTTCTCCATGCCAAACCAGTCGATTCCTTTGACTCCCCACAACACCCAAAGCCACCTTGAAGGGTGAACCAAGCCCAAAATGATGGGTTGACCCAAATCAAGCCAAAATTGGCCTTCCCCCATGCCATTTTAATCCAAACACTTTACACATGTCCAAGCCCAATTGCCTTCACCAACTTCAAGCCTCGGACCCCCGACCCTGAGGGTGACCCATGCCTGCCGGCCAGCCACTCGGGCCACCGGAAAACGCCATGGCCGAGACATGGGAAGGAGCCAAGCATTGAAATTCCACCTTGCTGAGTTGCCCCATGCCCAGTGGCCATTGCAGCTCGTTCTTCCCTTGCCAAGAGCAGCTGATCCCAGTCCCTAACTCCCCTGGGAGAGCCTCCAGCCTCTCCTATTTAAACACCACCCCTCTCGGCCATGGAAGAGGTGCTGAACCAACCTTAAGGAAACTCTGCCAAAATCATTCCAGACCACTCTCCACACATAGAGCATTTGATCCCCACTGGATTCCAGCCCGATTCCCGCAGTGAGCTCAATTTTGAGTTCAAATTTCAACACAAAAACCAGGACACTTCTTCACAGTGGACCAATCCCCAAATTGATTGGTCCTACACCTTCACCAGACCAAGGGAAGAAGTTTACCAACAAAAGCCCCCTCACCAGGCTAGCCATTGCTTCCAGCCTCCAAGCTTTGTGATCGGGCTTGGTCGAAATCTTACCTAGACAATTCACCGGGCCAAGGGACTTCATCTGGAGCTTGCTTGGACCCAATCGAAGGTGACACAACTCTCAGATCGAAGCTTCACTTCTCTGAGCAAAGGTATGGACTCACTCTTCTTCCCGAGCTTACAGAGATTCTCCATTTAATTTGAGTCAATTTAAATACATGTTTACCGTATGGATTTGTTCGTCTCCTCAAGACGAATCCATAGAGCATAAGAACACAAAAATCTGTTGAGAATCAAGTGAGAAATTAGGGTTAGAAGGTTGAGGGTCACGGGTACGCACCAGTCGTAGACGATGACCAGGAGCCGTCGGATTGCGTGTGTATCGAGCGGACGGCCAGGATCGCGCCGGACGGAGCAACGGAACATGAACCACGGGCCGCGTGGCATCCCAGTCAGATGGCGGCGCCGAATCAGAAGACGACGCGTGGGGCTTCGGAGATACCTAGGTTGAGTTGGCGCCGCGTGGATAAGTAGGAAATTAGGTTATTTTCCTATTTATTTAATTCCCTAAACTTCAAAAATGCATAACTTTGTCTAGGAAAATCAGAAAAATAAAATAAAAATACCATCTTGCTCAGTGAACAGAGGAGAATAATGTGGAAAAGAAATCATTCAATTTCATTGAGTATTTGATTTTTAATAATTTATTTACTCTCTACACATTTTCAATTCTCCATGCATGTATACAATTCACCATGGCATGAGACCATAGGGCTTTTGAAGCCTCTGAATTTGGGAACATTCCCTGATTTTCCAAAGTCAGAGGCCATCCCTATGAAGAGTTATTGATTTTTCAATTCTAGATTGCAAGTTTGAGTATTTTAATTCCAATAATTAGTATATTGTGAAATAAATTCTAGGAAAATTTGGTGATGTTTATTATGACCAGAGGACCTTAGGAAAAATAGGTTTTGAGTTAACTCACTTGGAATAACCCTAATTGGCTTAAACACCCAAAATTGAGCTCTAATTAATTAGGGCTAATCATACATCAAATTGACTTGAAATCAATTTCCCACTGACCTTTAGGATCAGAGGAACTCACCATATAAGTTTGAAGTCAATTGGACTTGGTTAATCTTACCAAATGGGTTGATTAAGCCATTTAGCCAAAATTAAACTTAAAAAATTCATAACTTTCAAACTACTTTTCAAAAATTCACCAAATTGGTTTTGGAGCCTCTCTGATATCAGGGGAATTTAAGAAAATTAAAATTACAATTTTCTAAAAAAGTTGATTTTTGCATTATTTTAATATTTTTAATAATTAAAAAATAATAAAAATCACAAAAATGATAAAATTCACCAAAATGTCACATTTTGAATTTTAATCACTTAGGAATAAAACCCATATTTTTCTTAAGTCTATATGATGAGATATTAAATTTTAAAGCCCTAAGGTAATTTAAAAAAATAAAAAATGTATTATCTAGCATTGCCACTAAAATAATTCTAATAAATCAAAGAAAAATCAGAAAATTATAAAAATTGGTTCTCTGATTCCCTTGATATCAGAGAGATTTTTGAAAAATATAAAATTCATTTTTCAACCTTTATTTTATTTTTAAATTAATTAATACTCCAAAAGTCAAAATAATTATAATAAAAAGAATATAATTCAAAAAATCACCAAAATTGGTCCAAGTGGTTCTTTGGTCATTAGGAATGTACCATAATTTTCTTAAGGACAGAAAAATTCCCTTGGTCATCTTATTGAATTTTCCTTGGAAATCCCTATTTTCTACAAAAAATAATTACATAAATAAATTAAATACAGAAAAATCACATTTTCTCCTCTAATGTCTTTATTGACATATGAGTGAAGTCACATAAAAGTTTCATATTCATTTAAGCTCAATTTAGTGAGTTATGAAATTATAAAGCTTGAAGGGCAAAATGGTAATTAAAATTTTAGCCATTAATTAAAACTTTAGGCTTAATAAAATGAAAGAGTAAAATATTTGATCCTAACCTGATTTGGATGATTGAAATTTAAAGGGTAGACACCTACTAAACAATTTAAAAAAAATTAAAATAAACCTTAATTAAATAATTAATTAAATTTGGAAGAATAATAAAAAAATTGGAATTATTAAAATAGGGATGTTATTAGGAAGAGATTTGTCCTCTAATTTAAGAATCCCTAAATTAATCACTTCAATAATATTTAATTACTAATTAAAATGATAATCCAAATTTAAAATTTAAAATGCTAAAAGATTTAATCATTAAATTAAATTAAAGTTAAATTATTTAAATTAAATCCTTTTAAAATTTCAATTAAATTAATACTTTAACAATTAAAATTAAATCATCTTTAAAACATAAAAAAATAAAATATTAAATTAAAATTAAAAAAATAAAATTAAATTAAATTTTAAATTAAATTAAAATCTAAAATAAAATTAAAATAAAATTTAAAATAAAATTTAATTAAAATTTAATTAAAGTTTAAATTAAATTAAATTAAACTAAAGTTTAAATTAAATTAAATTAAACTAAAGTTTAAATTAAATTAAATTAAATTAAAACATATTAAATTAAACTAAATTAAATTAAAAATAAAAATAAAATCAAGCTAAAATTAAAATTAAATTAAATTAAATAAATTAAATTAAAATTAAAACTAAACCAAATTAAATCAAATTAAAAATTAGATTAAATTAAATTGAATTAAAAATAACATCACTTAAGGCATAAAGAATTAAAAAAAGAGATAAATCTAAAACAACTTGAACACTATTCCAAACTTAAAACCATTAATTGAAATTAAATTAAATCATAAATCACTTGAACATTAATTTGCCCTCAAAAGCTCTTGTTGTCATAACTCCCAAACGGAGTATTAAGTGAAGTGTTACTTCACTCATAGGATATTCAAATGTCCTAGTTCATCGAGCAAGATAACAAAACTTGAACTCTGAGACGATTAATTCATTTGTATAATTAAACTCCCTTGGACTTAAAATAATCCTAGAAATATTGAAAAGATGTTTAAGATTTGTCTTAAGCACTTCCTCGATATGATAGGATGTTTATAAGAACAATTGAACTTAATTATTCTTTGATGAAGAAAATTGTCCTTACTCTAAAAACACAAGAACCTAGACGTCATAGGAGGTGACTAGCTATAGGATTAGGAACTTGGTAGCAAACCATAACCCTTCCCTAGCTTTACCTAGGAACTTGCTTTAAATGCTTAAATATTCTAATTGTGTTTTAAGTGCAGCTTGGGATGACGGGAAGACCCTCCAGGTACGCTTTTATTTTATTGCAATTTACCTTATTGCAATTTACTTAATCGCATCGCACTTACTTTTCTTGCATGATAAACAACTGTTGCATGAAAACCAAAACCTTTAGGGTAGTCCCTAAAACTGAAACCAAAACTAAATTAAAAGTCATTACAAGATAAAATTCACCGCCACAACATTTCAAAATATAAAACAACTCAAAATTTAATCACAAACGAACAACAAAACTACAACTACAACTAAATTAAAACGTCTTGTTGGATGATCGAGTATACCTCGGATGATGTAACCTACGTGTTGCTAACGGGATTTCCCACGGTCTAAATGAAAGTGTAGAACTCATTCAGTTGAGTTTAGCAAATTCATCTGGACTAAGTGAATCCGATAAAAATAATGATGCCGGAAGGATGGAACCATGGGATCTTAACTGGTGTTGTTATAATCAACTTTAGATTTGTTTTAATTAAAACATAAAAAACACTTGGAAATTAAGACCTCCTCTAAACCAAAACACTTCTCTCATCTCCTGATTTATAACTTCTAAAACTAAACCTCTGCAACAACAAGGAGCTCGAAGCATGGTGGGCAGCACGGCTATCGTCATCGAGAAAACACGAATCTACTTCGACAGAAACATTCATAGAATTAAACAACCAAGCCATAGGACTTCGAGGTAGTTTGTCTAGTGCAACATAAATCCTCAACCTTTTGTTAGGCATTCGCATTGCAAATTAAGCCCTAACCGATCTTAGGATTCCGAGGTAGTCGTCCGATACGACATAAACCCTCACATTTTCGAGGCTATTTGTATAATTTTATCATACAAATATAAGTCCTAATTAATTAAAATTGGCAAGATCAAAACATTAAATAAACATTAGGACTTTCCTAAATCCAAGCCAAACAAATAGGATAGTCGGGAAATTAACGAAGTTCGCTTCGAATCTGTGATTTCTCCTACCTTTCTTCCTTTGAATTCCCAAAATAAAATGTTCCAAATTTGATCCATTCCCTATTGAAATTTCAAAACTCAATCCCTTGAAAACTTAAACTTTAAAATTCTTGAGAGCAAAACTACTGATTATTATCGAGTGTTTTCTTAGGTGATTTCCGTCACTTAAGATGTAATTAACTATAGGGGCTTGCCCTTATAGGGAATTTTAAGAACCCAGGTGATATAAACCCTGTTTAATGTTTTCATATTAGGCGGGGAACTTGTCGGCTTATAAAATTGGTTCGCATACCAAATGGATGTCACAAACTTTTCTAGTTTATTTAATCGAGCCCCATTACGAAGCAGCGTGTCAATTCTTTGGGATAGATACACGGTTTGTGGTGCGTTGCTCGTTTATGTAAACTATTCGGGATGTGAGATCAGTTTGATTTCATATCTTAAAATTTTCAAATTTAAAATTATTTTAAAAAATCAAGTACTACTTTTTCAAATTATTTATTTAAATTAAATTAAAAATTCGCCGACAAATTCTGTAGGCGACCCCTTTTTTAAAATACAACACTCAACCTAAAAGTATGCCGACAATTTCTGGCGACTCCGCTGGGGATTAATTACTCTCTCCATTTTTAATCAGATAGTTCTGCTTTCAAAAATCGGTAGTGTATCCATGTCCCTAGTGGATCAAACTACCCTTCTTTCCGTTGGAATACTATGTTCATTTCAATCTTGAACGAGTATAGCCAACATTCTCTCGCATTTAAGAGCCACTGTTTAGACACCCCTAAACAGAGAGGTTCCGAGATCCTTTTACCTCATTTACGAGGTGGGGTGGACCTCGATAGGTATTAGTTTAGGAGCGGTCTTACGGGTCGAGAAGTTTCTACAAGACTTTCTCTTCCTTTTCCAGTTCCTAATCAATTCCTTTACCCTTCCTACAACTCTCCTTCTTTTAATAATTTCTTCATCTTAATGAACAAATCTTTTGGAAAAAATAATTATCTAGATAAATTTTCTTTTAATACCCCAAATACATTAAGATAAACGGGAATGTGTTCGGACTCTTTTCGATTCCTTTCTTTTCGTCCTGATGAGAAGAAGCATAACTTGGGACTGACAATCAGAATCTACCCAGCAGAAATGGAAGCCCCAAAGCTGATCTTCTCCTTCACCAATGGAATGGACTTCGCTGTTTACAAGGATGAGCTGCCCGACAATGGGATCATCTGGTTTGGACAAGGATTCGAGAACGCAAATGTCAAGATCACTGATGTTACCCTTTTCGCACTAACAGACAAAGTATCTGAAAATAAAAGACCTTTGATCGAGTTCAACCTTAAGTCAACTCAAGAGTTTCCTCCTCTGCAAAGGATTCCAACTGAGAGGAGTACCGCTGTCACATAGAAGGACCGTTATCTCTACCCCCACCTGGTCCAGTCGTCTCGCACCTACCCGGCTTCCGCCAAGCGAAGGGGAGGGAAGTTTAAATTTGTAACGAGCATGTTACCGTGGAGGGTACAGATTTCCGTACAAGACCCTCTGTTTTTGAAATTAGGTCTAGCTCAAGGGTTCCACCCCTAACACGGACTCAGAGGAGAAACAGAGGCAGAAAGATTGCCAGGAAGACCAGAGCTGCTGAAGTCGCTTTCTTAGAAGAAATCCCTGAGTACACACCACTACCTGAATACATACCATTGCTCGAATATACACCCCTTTTGGAAGGAAGTAGATTCCATCCCTTTTCCGCCGCGGTGACGAGGAAAATGTCCGCGGGATTGCTTCTACACTACCTCGACCCCCATACTATAGCGACGACGAAAGAAAAGGGCTAGGATTACACCATTTGCCCGACTACGGATCGTGATTGAGAAGTTAGCAAAGAAAGAGAAATGCCTCGTATCGGAGATTTTAAGAAGGATAGGATGGGTGCCAGGCCAAATCCCGTCTTGGGCCACGAGTAGAACTCGCTATCATCTGCGGAAAAGCCGAATAAGAAGATAAAGGCTAGTCCACTTGTTGTTGTTTCGAGTTTACGGATCGGGGATGATACCACCTTCCGACATTCGGCCGACGGACCATCCGGTCCTGGGCGCTTCGCTGCTAGAAGGATGGTATGGCGTCCCACTACCGACCAATTAAGACCGAAACAACGACACGAGAAGGAAAGTCTCGTCGGGAGACTTGAGTCCGAAGAAAGCGCCATCGCGATGAAGGGGACTCCCAAAAGGAAACCCGACGACCATCGCATGATAAGCTGCGAAACCGCACGGAAAAGACCATTGGAAGACGCTATGGAAAAGCTAAGAACCGACATTCAACGATTAGCAAGAGAAAGAGAAGAAAAGTTTGGAGATGAAGTTGACTCGTCAGAGTTCATGGATGATGAATATGCAGAAATTAACATGGTTGAAACACGAGCATCGTCAGATTCGTAAAGTGCTCCGGCAGCTGCGAAAAGAGATGAACCAGAATCATTAAGAGCACAAATTCGAGAAAAAGACGATACAATCTCTCAATTGGCAAAAAGAATGGAAGAGATGGTCGCGACCCTAGCCACTCTTCGAGTCAAGCTCAACCCCAAGAGAAACACCTCAGAAGTTATTCATATTGCAGACGGAGGAAAAGAGATTACATCCGTTAACGAAGACGATCATCCAAAGAAAGATTCTACCCTGAATATGATTCCAGAGAAGGATATCAAGAGCATGGTGGAACAGCAGGTGCGAGAAGCCTTGACACAATCAAAGAGCGGGACATCCATTCAGACGGTTAGACCTTACCCCAAAGAATTCGACGGCGTCCGATATACGAAAGGCTTTGTACCACCTCTGTTCGAAGACCTTTGACGGAGCCGGAAACCCTCGGCGGCATGTTGCACATTTTCGTGCCGGTTGTTGCAATGCGGCGGAAGTGACGCTTTACTCTTCGGACGATTTGTCGGCGACTGTCGGGGATCGCATTTGATTGGTATGTGGAATTACCTAACGGCTCGGTGAAGACATTTTCAGAATTAGAGAACCTCTTCATCAAGCGATTTGCTGGAGCTCAGCACCACATCACTATAGGTGATTTAGTGGTAGAGAAGCAGAAACCGAACGAAACTTTGATGGACTACATACTTCGATGGAGGAACCTAAGTATGAAGTGTGAGCCACAGTTACAAGAACAACACGCAGTCGACATTTTACTTAAGAGCATTCATGGCCCGATAGCACTTCTCCTCAAGGGATTTACTATTAAGACTTTCGAGAAGTTGTTAAGCAAGGCCGGAAGCTTGCAAGTGGAGGCGAAGCAATTAAGTTTCACCGACAAAACGGACGAACGAAGCCGTGAAAACTTTTGAAAAGAAGTCGGGATCGTTGCGGCAGCTCGATACAAATACGCGTCGAACGGCGCGGCAACCTCGACGGAATTACCAACAACCCCGACCCGGCTATCGGTCATCTCGACGGTATGAACAACCGCCTCGTCCACAACGTACGTTAAGGGAGCTTCGAGCGAGGAGTATCCGGTTCAAGAATGAGGCGATGCCGAAAATGTTCCGTCGATCGATGAAGACTCCGGATTTCTAGCTGCAGGAGCACTAAGAGACCAGAAGACGTCAACAAGAAAGGTGATCCCGACTTTTGCCCTTACCACCGGATGCTTGGACACAAGATAGAAGATTGTATTACCTTCAAAAGTTGGCTCAACGAAAATCTTCGAAAAGGGAACATAACAATCCCGAAGGAATACATGAAGGAACCCCAGAAAGGAGGTTCCGTCAATGTTATCTCGAATGATTTCATTGTTCCGATAGATCCCTATGCGACTGATGATGGATGGACTACCACTTGGACAAAATCTTCGAGATCGCATCCAAACCACTTCGGTGTGAGCTTCAATTCAAATTTCAAAACCTGTCGAGTCGACACTATCACTTGCGATAGAAGAACCACCTCAACAAGAGACAATTGAAGAAAAGAAGAAAATTGATGAAGAAGAGAAGACCGAGGCTCCTGAGGCTAGACTAGGGGCTGCTTATCCTAGGATAGTTGTTTCCGATTCGGGGGAGAAATCCCTCGAACCTCTGACTCTGTATGATTTTTTGCTCACTCCGGTGGGATCTTATAATGATGAGGGTTATGGCGTTGGCTACATTTTGACTGTTTCTAACGATTACGTAACTAGCGACAACCAACCTAATCCGGATGTCGATTCCGATACAAATAACAATTCTCAAATCATACACGATCTCGACGATCATAATGACGAAGAAGACATCCACCAAGGAGGCTACGAGAGTTCAACAAGCAACGAATCTATTTGCGAGCTTCGAGGAGCTCCGGTCACAATAGAGTTAGAGCCTTCGGACTCCGAAGCTAATCTCGAAGAACTGTCATTCCAATTCGAAGGAGACACCGGCAAACTCGATACCGGATTCGAAGAAATCACGAAGTCAACTTAAGAAGTGGAAGAGTTCTACCTCCGAGAATGGGTCCGAAGGACAAAGGAAAGCAGGTGGTTGTTTAGGAAGAACCAACCCCGGCAGAAGAAATACCCATTCGGGAAGAAAACGAGACACATGAAGTGGACTACAACGTGCTAGCTCATCTTAGGAAACTACCAGCCAAACTGAGCATCTACGATGCTCTCATCTTATCAAAGGAGATGAGAAAAGCTCTGATCAAGGCCTTACTTGATACAGAAATTTGCTTAGCTCGAATGGCGGAGATTCCATAGATGAGGTTTGCTTGTTAAAGGAACGAGTGAGGTGTCACCTTCACGGACAATGACCTACTACTTGGGACGACGAGACCACAACCGACCGTTGTACATTTCGATTACTGATTGGAAAGTTTACACTCTCCGGAGTATTGGTGGATCCGGGAGCATCGATCAATATAATGAATCTTCGAACACTAGCATACTTGGAAATTGATGCTCGCGAGCTAGAAGCGGACAAAATGTTATTAAGAGGATTCAACCAGAAAGGAGAAAGAGCCCTGGGCTCAATAACACTGCTAATGAAGACCGGTAACTTAGCAAAGACAACCGCAAAATTTCATGTAATTGATTCAGAAACGTCATTCAACGCTCTACTGGGCCGACCATGGATACATGAAAACGAGGATGGTACCATCATCTCTACATCGAGTGCATCAAATACTACGATGGAGGGGAACGGTGCATCAAAGGCGACTTACGACCATTCTCCGTACATGAAATTGGAATCCATGAAGATGCAGCTAATTATGCACCTCCGAAGAAAACAATCTTCTCCGGAGATACCATAACGAATGAAGCAAAGGAAGTTCGGGATGACGAAGAACCTAAAGTTCTAGTCCAACAGTCACTCACCACTCCCTTACGGCGAGATGGTGAAGGTTTCTCCACAACTCGCATCCGAGGTCGAGGCCGGGGATGAGGTCGTGGCGAGACGTTAGGACGAGTTGGACGAGAAAACCGGCCATCAATGTTGATTGGAAAGACGAGTTCGAAGAAGAAAAAGAAATCGAAGCAAGAAGCGGCGACAATAAGTCGGAAGAAACCGCAATTCGGGATCTCTCTCGAAGATGAAAAGAACGAGGAATATAAATCGATGTACGAGAAGATTAACCACTATGTACATACCATGACCACGACCCCGATCCATTCTAATAAGATTGAGGGTATGGTGGTCGAAGAGGTACGTAGCGGCGATATAAAGCCCATCAAATTCTACCGTGGTGCTCCTTCCTCCAAAGCTGAAAATAAAGTACAATTTGAAGATGCTACTTCATCAGAATTAATGGAATTGCCTTTTGAGTGGTACTCTCCCTATGTTCGAAATTTAATTCGGCGTGGTTTCTTACCTCGATAATGGACAAAAGGTCAATCGCAACACTTTGAAAATTTATGAAATAACTCGGTCGTCCACCCAGTTCAAGGCATGGTCTCGGATTCGGCACAGTAGGATCAGTTGAAGATACTGAATTTTGCTTGGTTGTCATTTGCGAGTCTAATGAAGACTGCATGGAAGCTACAAAAGAACTTGAAGATTTATAAATTGGAAACACTCCACCAGAGTTCGAAGAAGAGATCAAATCTACAATAGATGAGTTAACGGAAGTTAAATTAGGTACTAGCGAAGAACCTAGACCTACCTTTTGTTAGCTCCTTACTCAATAAAGAAGACTCCGAAGAAATAATAAAGTTATTGATGGAATTTAAAGACTGTTTTGCTTGGAGCTACGATGAGATGCCAGGATTAGCTCCAGAGGTCGCAATCCATAAGCTAGAGTGGATCCTACTTCTATTCCGGTCGGACGAGGTTCCGGAAGAATGCGTCTAGAAATCGAACAACAAGTCATAGCTGAAGTTAAAAAGCTAATAGACACTAAATTTGTCCGTGAAGAACAATACCTGACTTGGCTAGCCAATGTGGTACCAGTTAGGAAGAAGAATGGTTAGATCAGAATTTGTGTGGATTTCAGAGATTTAAACAAGGCATGTCCAAAAGATGAATTCCCTCTACCGATCCTAGAATTAATGATTGACATTGCTTGACACATGAAATATTCTCATTCATGGATGGATCTTCGGGATACAACCGGATAAAAATGGCTCCGAGAAGATGAAAAACTTACGGCATTCGGGATGCCGATCGGAGTATTTTGCTACACGGTGATGCCATTCGGATCGAAGAACGCGAGAGCAACCTACCGAAGAGCGATGACAAGAATTTTTGATGATCTCATCCACAATCAAGTCGAATGCTACGTGGATGATGTGGTCATCAAAAGCAAAGTAAAGGAAAACCACCTGTATGATTTCAGAATTGTTTTCGAGCGATTAAGACAATTTAACCTTAAGATGAATCCCTTAAAATGCTCCTTCGGCGTCACCTCCGGGAAATTCTTAGGATTCGTTGTCCGACATCGTGGAATTGAGATCGAACCGGAAAAGATTAAAGCTATCTTAGAAATGCCACCTCCCAGAACCTTAAAAAAACTACGATTTTTTCAAGGGAAGTTGGCATATCTTCGACGCTTTATCTCGAACTTGTCGAGTAGGTGTCGGCCTTTCTCGGCATTAGTTAAAAAGGACGCCAAATTTATTTGGGAAGAGAAATGCCGAGAGGGCCTTCGAGGACATTAAAAAATATTTAATGACACCTCCTTTCTTAGCGAGCCCGGTCTCGGGTAGACCGTTGATACTTTATACCGCGGCTTTAGACGACTCTCTCGGAGCTCTTTTAGCCTGAGGTCGATGATGAGGGTAAAGAAAATGCTCTTTACTACCTAAGCCGTCGTTTACTTCCAACGGAAATAAAGTATCCTCCGATTGAAAAGCACTGTTTGGCCCTGATCTTCGCCGCTCAAAAGCTCAGGCACTACATGCTTTCTCATAAGGTCAACCTGATCTCAAAATTTAATCCATAGCAATACTTGATGACCCGTCCAACGCTTTATGGCAGACTTGCCAGGCGGTCAATGATATTATTGCAATTCGATATAACTTTCGTGCCTCTTCGTGTCGTAAAGGGACAAGTCCAGCAGATTTCCTCGCGGCACACCCTTTGCGGCGGAATCTCCTCTCGATGACGACTTGCCGGATGAACAAATAATGAGCTTAGAAGACCACGATGATCGACCTTGGGAATTGTATTTCGACGGAGCATCTTCGGCACATAAAGACGAAGAATCGCAAGTGATAGTGCACAGTAAGGCGGGAATCGAACTAATCTTTATAACACGGAGCGGGGGATGTTAAGATACTCCTACCACTTAACGAGCCGTGTACGAACAACGAGCGGAATATGAAGCTCTCATAACGGGACTAGAATTAACCATTCGAATGGGGATAACAAACATCAACATCTACGGGGATTCGCAGTTAATCATTCAACGAGATCGTCGGACAATACGGAATTTTAAAGCCAAGACTCGAGCAATACTTCCGGTATGCCATGAAGCTGTTGGAACAGATTCCGAATGTGACGATCTACAAAATTCCCGGGAAAGAAAACGCTTTAGCGAGATGTGTTAGCCCGCCTCGCAAAAGAATTTGCACGCTTGCAAGATGAATCGATGGAAGTGTCGGTTCACGGACGTCGGGTCCTATCAGCGGCTCGACATAGACACAATACACAAATCGGAAAAGAAGAAGAGTCGAGTTGCAACGGTGATAGAAAACACCGAAGATTGGCGACGGCCATTAATGAACTACCCGCAAACGGAGAAAACTACCGGATGATAGGTCGTTGGCCCATCGGATCGAGAAAAGAACTGCGTCCTACGCATTAATAAACAATACATTATACAGAAGGTCTTTCGATCAAATGTGGCTAAGGTGCCTAAGCGGGTCCGAGGCCCGTGAAATTGTTAAAGAGGTGCATTCAGGACTCTGTGGCGCTCACCAGTCGGGTCCGAAGATGAAAATGAAAATTAAAAGACTAGGGTACTACTGGCCCTCGATGATGACCGACTGCATGAAAATCGCCAAGAGCTGTCACCAATGCCAAGTGCACGGAGTGGTTCTACACCAACCTCCAAATGTGCTACATCCGACAATTGCGTCGTGGCCATTTGAATGTTGGGGCACAGATATAGTGGGTCCGATAGAACCACCATCTTCAAAAGGACATCGCTTCATTCTTGCGGCTATAGATTACTTTTCCAAGTGGGCGAGGCGGTTCCACTCGGAGAAGTGAAAGCACACCACGTGCTACAGTTTTTCAAGAACCAAGTTGTCTACCGTTTCGGAGTGCCACGCAGGATCATCTCAGATAATGGGTCAGCATTCAGAATCACGCAAATCAACAACTTTGTTCGGAGACACGGAATCGACTGGCGATATTCAACAATTTACTACCCAAGAGCAAACGGCCTGGCTGAGGCTTTTAATAAAACTCTCGTTCAAATCTTAAAGAAAACCTTGGGCGATAATAAGAGAAATTGGCACGAGAAGTTATTAGAAGCCTTATGGGCCTACTCGGACAACCTTCGGAACTCCTACTCGAAGCTACACCTTACGCTCCGGTGTATGGGTCCGAGGCGGTGTTACCTTTAGAGGTCCGAGCTTCCTCCACTCGGGATTGCGATTCTGCAAACAAAATCACGACAGAAGAGAATGCAAAATTACGACTAGAAGAATTGGAAAGCACTGGAAGGGAAAAGACTTGCGGCGCGACGAGATTTAGAACTATACCAAGCTAAGATGGTTCGAGCCCATGACGATCGGTCCGCCCAAGAACCTTCAAAGTTGGTGACTTAGTTCTCGTTCTCAAGAGACCTATCCTTGCACACCGCAAGATAGGAGGAAAAATTGAACCTACTTGGGAAGGGCCGTTTGTGGTTGAGGCAGTCTACTCAGGAGGCTCCTACCAGCTGGTAAATTGCCAAGGAGAACGACATATGCTTCCGATCAACGGACGATACTTGAAAAAGTATTACGCTACCTGATGTTTCGAAAGAATGAATTTTTCAACCCTAGAAGCACGGGTGAAGTAATTACTTATGACTGGGTCCGAACCCAAAAATAATAAAAAATGTGCTAAAATAAATGAAATCGTGATAAGAAAGTTTTCCTTGTTTTCTCTTCCATATCAAAATCTCTTTCCTGATCCTTTCCCATTTCATTCCTGTTGAATTTAAAAATACAAAAGTAATAATAAAAAAAAAGAAAACTCTGTCTCTAATAAACATTTTCTTAATGTTCTTGTTCTTAGTACAGCCCCTGATCCTTTTCCTTGTCTTTTCGCAGGGAAATGTCGAATGGGCGGTTGGTCCTGAACTTTAGAAATGGCGTAAGCCTTGCACTCGACGAAAAGAGGGTGAAAGATGGAGCGATAATAGAGATCGACTCGGACTTCGCACCAGCGAGCCACGCAATACGAGGAAGGTGATCTGGGTCCCGATTGATCGAGAGGAACGCCGGTCGGACGATAATGAAAGTGGGTGGCCTAAGCCACCAATCCAGACGACAGAAAAGAAAAACAAACACCGAAGAAGACAAGAGAATCAAGTCCGTAGTCGCTACGATGAGAGGGCGAGCTTGTCAGCGCCGCGCCCATAGAAATTCAAGAAGTACGAAGAGCTACTCTCACAGCAACTCAGCGAAGAAATAAAAATCGCCGTATCCGCAAGAAGTTAACTAAACTAGCAACGGATCTGCGCGATGAGGTAGTTGCTACTGCCAGTGCATATACCTCAAGGATACCGGTTCGCCAGGAACCTGAAGAAAGGAGGCCAGCTCCGAGGATAACAGAAGAGACCAGGGAAATCTCAAAAAGATCAGAAGAAGGAAGGCTACTACGCCACCATATAAAGTCACCAGTAATGCATAACCTTGTTGTAGAAGCAACCCCGGAGGATGTCCCGACGGAGACCATCCCCGAGGAGCTGAGGTATGCAGGAGAACGCGAAGGGATTGAGCCATATATTCCACAGTACATCACCAGGCCTCGCCATTTGCAGATTATTCCGGAATACGAGCTAGAAAGAATGCGGAATGTTGAGAAGCAAACTTTTGAATACTTCGAGAGAATCAGAGGCAGGAGGATCAATATACTAGAAGGCCTCGAGCTACATACAGACGTGTTCTTAGAATACGAACAAAAACAAATCGTGGACTGCATCCGGGATTTGAAAAGAATGGGCCGAGCGGGCCGCCTAAGAGAAAACACTTACTCAGAACCCCGGAGGTGGATGCCAGGGAAGGGGAGAATTACAATACAATGTGGATGCTTGCTACGACTTCGCGAGAAGACGGGAAGGGAAACCCACCGGGGATACTCCGTCATGGCCGAGTGGATCCGATGCCATTAGTCATCAAAAGGATGGTAAAAAGAATGATAGCATGGAGGGTACTTGCCGGCGGATTGCATACTAACGGTTGCATCATTAACATTTACAAGAAGGGTGATCGCATACCCCGCACATAGATCACCACGATTTTGTCGGACCTTTACGCACGGTTTCTTTTACGAACGAGTGTAATATCATGTTCGGATCCGACCTCTGGATAGCGAGCCCGGGTGCGTTCCGAGGGCCGATAAAGATACCATTACCGGTAGGTTCCGTCATGATACTAAAGGGCAACGGAGCGGATGTCGCTAAACATTGCATACGGGAGTACCAATGAAGCGGATCTCAGTTACTTTTAGAAGGATGGATGACAGGAAAGCACCTTACCACTTCCAGCCAGACCCGGAGCTAGAGAGTCTCCGGCCTTACGAGCTGTGAGTTACATGGGAAATATCACACCTCCAACGTACATCCATATGGCATCCTTGCCAAGGATGGCTTGGAAGGTGATGTTATTAACCCTGTACCTCACTATTCAGACATGGATTTTTGACAGATACCTTCTTGGATGGATCGACAAAGATCATACATAGTCCGTTTTGAGTCTATATGGATTGTATAAGATGTATTCCAGATCGAATTGTATGATGTATCTTCAACATGATTGGAATGAAAGTGACCATGTCACATTTTTGGCCTTCACCTCTTTTGTGCAAGTTGATTGGGAAACGCCATTAAAGTTAAATGAACTTCGAACAAAGAACTGAAAAGAAACAAAAAGAATAAAAGAAAACTTTCCTTAAAAATCTAAATAAAAAAAATGATGAACTCCAAATTCACATGAACATTAAATGAACGATAAGGCAAATTTGAATCGTTAAAGGACAAATAAAATGATCACAAATTTTAAATCAAAAATTCAAATTCAACCTTCCAGATTTCAAATCAAATCTCAATCAAATTCAAATTCGATCTTTCCAAATTTCAAATAAAATCTCAAATCAAAATCGAACTTTTGGGGTTGAGGATTTTACATCCGAGACTGCATTGCTTTAGGTTCTTTCCCTATCACAATGAAATACATCAAAATCGAACTCTTGGGGTTGAGGATTTTACATCCGAGACTGCATTTCTTTAGGTTCTTTCCCTATCACAATGAAATACATCAAAAATCGAATTCTTGGGGTTGAGGATTTTACATCCGAGAATGCATTGCTTTAGGTTCTTTCCCTATCGCAATGAAATACATCAAAATCAAATTCTTGGGGTTGAGGATTTTACATCCGAGATCGCATTGCTTTAGGTTCTTTCCCTATCGCAATGAAATACATCAAAATCGAATTCTTGGGGTTGAAGATTTTACATCAGAGACTGCATTGCTTTAGGTTCTTTCCCTATCGCAATGAAATACATCAAAATCAAATTCTTGGGGTTGAGGATTTTACATCCGAGACCGCATTACTTTAGGTTCTTTCCCTATCGTAATGAAATACATCAAAATCGAATTCTTGGGGTTGAGGATTTTACATCCGAGATCGCATTGCTTTAGGTTCTTTCCCTATCGCAATGAAATACATCAAAATAAAATTCTTGGGGTTGAGGATTTTACATCCGAGATCTGCATTGCTTGAGGTTCTTTCCCTATCACAATGAAATACATCAAAATCAAATTCTTGGGGTTGAGGATTTTACGTCCAAGACTGCATTGCTTTAGGTTCTTTCCCTATCGCAATGAAATACATCAAAGTCAAATTCTTGGGGTTGAGGATTTTACATCCAAGACTACATTGCTTTAGGTTCTTTCCCTATCGCAATGAAATACATCAAAATCAAACTTTTGGGGTTGAGGATTTTATATCCGAGACTGCATTGCTTTAGGTTCTTTCCCTATCGCAATGAATTACATCAAATCAAACTTTTGGGGTTGAGGATTTTACATCCGAGACTGCATTGCTTTAGGTTCTTTCCCTATCGCAATGAAATACATCAAAATCAAACTTTTGGGGTTGAGGATTTTACATCCGAGACTGCATTACTTTAGGTTCTTTCCCTATCGCAATGAAATACCTCAAAAATCAAATTCTTGGGGTTGAGGATTTTGCATCCGAGACTGCATTGTTTAGGTTCTTCCCCTATCGCAATGAAATACATCAAAATCAAACTTTTGAGGTTAAGGATTTTACATCTAATACCGTATTGCTCTGAGTTCTTTCCTCATTGTAATGGTTCAATCCAATCAATTCAATTTTCTTTTGAGGTTGAAGATGTTATATCTAAAACCACAAAATTCCGATTTTCATTTCAAGATTTAAATCCCTCCGAATTAATTTTAACAAAACTTCAATCTAAATTAAAACTCAAGCTAAAATCTACATTAAAACTTAAACTGAAACAAAATGAAATCTAAATCAAAATTGCCCCAGATCATGTGATTTGGGATTCACCTCCTTTTCCTTTCCCCAGCGAGAGTTCAGGAATCTCCAATCTCAGAGATACACTTGACACTCCCCAGCGGAAACTCTTCTACTTCGTCCTAAGTTTGTCACTTGGACATCTGTGTTGGTTTTGTTGATCTTTTCGGTCAACGCCAATACGCGCGGTGTGCTTGGTTAGCACACCACACCTATTGAGGGTCCATTTGTTGACCTCATTTTTGATGAGGTCTTCTCTTCTTCTTTTCAGTACTTAGGATCTAGCCTTAGGCTTTTCCTTTGACTATCCTAGAGGAATAGAAATGGGACCCACCACTTAGAAATTCAAACCACTTCTTAACTCCCTACAAACTCCACTAACTTGATTGTAGACCCCTAATCACCTAGAGGGTTGAGATCAAATGTGGAAGTTTAAAGGATGAGTGCTATAAGACTCTTTGGCCTTAGGATCGCCTTCAGGTGGCACTGGTACGGTGAAGGGCTGACTTACACTCACTACACTTATACACTACACTTTCACACACCTCCTAAAACCACACCCATACCTAACTTGACCTCCTGACTCATAAAGGTGATTCACATGGATGGTCCTTAACCCCTAAGCCCTTGGCTAAGAGGGTTAGGAACAACATAGTGAATGCCTCAAATGAGTCCTCTCATGGCTCATATAGGCTTAACATGGCTTCATGGCTCGACCAAAATGATTTCATTCCACTTACATTTACGCAATCTTCAATTTTCCAAATTTTTAATTTTTGACCCCAGGGACCCTAGACCCGCCTAGCCTACCCAAAACCTTTGAAATTACCCAAATTTTTCAAAATTCTCCAAAATCACCCAAATCCCTCAAAACCAATCCCAAACATTCCCACATCACTCAAATTGATCATCCATAGCCAAAAATACCAAAAATTCCAAAAATACCTCCCAATACCCTCCAAATACCCAAAATGCCCCTCTTAGCCAAAAAATCCAAAAATTCAGAAAATTCCCAAAAAATTCCAGAAAATCCCAAATATTCCCAATTTCATTTTGTTCAACTAAATCATGGGCTAATTTTGTCAATTTGCTCCACTGTTTTCAAAATCCCCAATTTGACCCATTTTAACCCAAAATGAACCCAATGTCAAACCTAACCTACCCAATTGACCCAAATTCTGGTCCAATTATATTCTAAACTTCCATTCAATATCCCCAACACCAATCTAGACCAGATCCAAGTCCAATTTGATTGGCATTTGGACCCAATTTCATTTTGGACCTTAAAGCCCAATTTGGACCCATGACCCAAACTTAGCCCAAACTCACCCAATTCAACTCCAATTAACCCCAAATCTTTTCTAAACCTTCCCTAACATCCCCAAAAACAAAACACTAACATGATTTGCCAAAAATTTAGACCCAAACCCCACTCAAATTCAACCCAAAGCTAAAAGGCCCAATTTTGACCTAAGCCCAAACCTAACCCAAATAAGCCCAAATCCCAAAATCAAAACCCAACCAAACTCAAAACCTCTTTGAAACATTCCCATAAACATTTCCCAACATTAACTTTACATCAATTTCAACCCTAGCCCAACATTGGCCCAAGTTAGCCCAATTTGACCTACATTAACCCCTTTACCAAAGAAGCCCAAATTCAACCCAATTCAAACCCAAACCACCTCAAATCTATTTCAAATTACTCATGACATATCCCTAAAGTAAACCCAATAATTATTTGGCCCACCCTTTTAACAAAATTCCTATCCATGAACTCATTCTTAAACCTAAAGGCCCACTCCCTTAAACCCTCCTAAAAGCCCACTTCCATCAAATTCAAAAGCTCAAATCAATCTAAAGCCCACATGACACTTTCCTTCATCACACATTCAATTTAAAATAATTCCCAAAGTCCTAATTTATCAATTAAACATTTCCAAATCAAGCCCCATAACAATTTCCATCAAAATGCCAAAATCCATAAAATCCCTTTTCATGAAATTGACCCAATCTTTTCCTAAGCCACATGGAGCCATGAAGCCACATGCAAGCCATTGGCAAGCCATGAGGATCTCTAAGTTGTCAACCCTCCTTAAATGGCTAAAGGAGGAGGTCCTTTAAGCACCTCCTAAAAGTCATTAGCCTTAAGCATGTTTCACCTTAACCCAAATTTAATCCGAATATATTTGGATAAGGACTTCTCCATGCCAAACCAGTGATTCCTTTGACTCCCCACAACACCCAAAGCCACCTTGAAGGGTGAACCAAGCCCAAAATGATGGGTTGACCCAAATCAAGCCAAAATTGGCCTTCCCCATGCCATTTTAATCCAAACACTTTACACATGTCCAAGCCCGATCGCCTTCACCAACTTCAAGCCCTGGACCCCTCGACCCCGAGGGTGACCCATGCCGCCGGCCGACCACCAGGCCGCCGGAAAACGCCATGGCCGAGACATGGGAAGGAGCCAAGCATTGAAATTCCTCCTTGCTGAGTTGCCCCATGCCCAATGGCCATTGCAGCTATTCTTCCCTTGCCAAGAGCAGCTGATCCCAGTCCCTAACTCCCCCTGAGAGAGTCTCCAGCCTCTCCTATTTAAACACCACCCCTCTCGGCCATGGAAGAGGTGGTGAACCAACCTTAAGGAAACTCTGCCAAAATCATTCCAGACCACTCTCCACACATAGAGCATTTGATCCCCACTGGATTCTAGCCCCAATTCCCTCCATCTGAGCTCAATTTTGAGTTCAAATTTCAGTACAAAAACCAGGACACTTCTTTACAGTGGACCAATCCCCAAATTGATTGGTCCTACACCTTCACCAGACCAAGGGAAGAAGTTTACCAGCAAAAGCCCCCTGACCAGGCCAGCCATTGCTTCTAGCCTCCAAGCTTTGTGATCGAGCTTGGTCAAAATCTTACCTAGACAATTCACCAGGCCAAGGGACTTCATCTGGAGCTTGCTTGGACCCAATCGAAGGTGACACAACTCTCGGATCAAAGCTTCACTTCTTGACCAAAGGTATGGACTCACTCTTCTTCCCGAGCTTACAGAGATTCTCCATTTAATTTGAGTCAATTTAAATACATGTTTACCGTATGGATGTGTTCGTCTCCTCAAGATGAATCCATAGAGCATAAGAACACAAAAATCCGTTGAGAATCGAGTAAGAAATTAGGGTTAGAAGGTTGACGGTCACGGGTTCACACCAGTCGTAGACGATGACCAGGAGCCATCGGATTGCGTGTGTATCGAGCGGACGGCCAGGATCGCGCCGGACGGAGCAACGGAACATGAACCGCGGGCCGCGTGGCATCCCAGTCAGATGGCAACGCCGAATCAGAGGACGACGCGTGGAGCTTCGGAGATACCTAGGTTGAGTTGGCGCCGCTTGGATAAGTAGGAAATTAGGCTATTTTCCTATTTATTTAATTCCCCAAACTTCAAAAATGCATAACTTTGTGTAGGAAAATTAGAAAAATAAAATAAAAATACCCTCTTGCTCACTGAACAGAGGAGAATAATGTGGAAAAGAAATCATTCAATTTCATTAAGTATTTGATTTTAAATAATTTATTTACTCTCTGCACATTTTTAATTCTCCATGCATGTATACAATTCACCATGGCATGAGACCATAGGGCTTTTGAAGCCTCTGAATTTGGGAACATTCCCTGAATTTTCCAAAGTCAGAGGCCATCCCTATGAAGAGTTATTGATTTTTCAATTCTAGGTTGCTAGCTTGAGTATTTTAATTCCAATAATTAGCATATTGTGAAATAATTTCTAGGAAAATTTGGTGATGTTTATTATGACCAGAGGACCTTAGGAAAAATAGGTTTTGAGTTAACTCACTTGGAATAACCCTAATTGGCTTAAACACCCAAAATGGGGCTTTAATTAATTAGGGCTAATCATACATCAAATTGACTTGAAATCAATTCCCCACTGACCTTTAGGATCAGAGGAACTCACCATAAAAGTTTAAAGTCAATTGGACTTGGTTAACCCTACTAAATGGGTTGACTAAGCCATTTAGCCAAAATTAAATTTAAAAAATTCATAACTTTCAAAATACTTTTCAAAAATTCACCAAATTGGTTTTGGAGCCTCTCTGATATCAGAGGAATTTAAGAAAATTAAAATTTCAATTTTCTAAAAAGTTGATTTTTTGCATTATTTTAATATTTTTAATAATTAAAAAATAATAAAAATCACAAAATAATAAAATTCACCAAAATGTCACATTTTGAATTTTAATCACTTAGGAACAAACCCCATATTTTTCTTAAGTCTATATGACGAGATATTAAATTTTAAAGCCCTAAGGTAATTTAAAAAAAATAAAAAAATGTATTTTCTAGCATTTCCACTAAAATAATTCTAATAAATCAAAGAAAAATAAGAAAATTACAAAAATTAGTTCTCTGATTTCCTTGATATAAGAGAGATTTTTGAAAACTATAAAATTTATTTTTCAACCTATATTTTATTTTTAAATTAATTAATACTCCAAAACTTAAAATAATTATAATAATCACCAAAATTGGTCCAAGTGGTTCTCTGGTCATTAGGAATGTCCCATAATTTTCTTAAGGACAAAAAAATTCCCTTGGTCATCTTATTGAATTTTCCTTGGAAATCCCTATTTTCAACAAAAAATAATTACATAAATAAATTAAATACAGAAAAATCACATTTTCTCTTCTAATGTCTTTATTGACATATGAGTGAAGTCACATAAAAATTTCAAATTCATTTAAGCTCAATTTAGTGAGTTATGAAATTATTAAGCTTGAAGGGCAAAATGGTAATTAAAATTTTAGCCATTAATTAAAACTTTAGGCTTAATAAAATGAAAGAGTAAAATATTTGATCCTAACCTAATTTGGATGACTGAAATTTAAAGGGTAGAAACCTACTAAATAATTTAAAAATAATTAAAATAAACCTTAATTAAATAATTAATTAAATTTGGAAGAATAATAAAAAAATTGGAATTATTAAAATAGGGATGTTATTAGGAAGAGATTTGTCCATTAATTTAAGAATTCCTAAATTAATCACTTCAATAATATTTAATTCCTAATTAAAATGATAATCCAAATTTAAAATTTAAAATGCTAAAAGATTTAATCATTAAATTAAATTAAAGTTAAATTATTTAAATTAAATCCTTTTAAAATTTCAATTAAATTAATACTTTAACAATTAAAATTAAATCATCTTTAAAACATAAAAAAATAAAATATTAAATTAAAAATAAAAAAAATAAAATTAAATTAAAATTTAAATTAAATAAAAATCTAAAATAAAATTAAAATAAAATTTAAAATAAAATTAAATTAAAATTTAATTAAAGTTTAAATTAAATTAAATTGAACTAAAGTTTAAATTAAATTAAATTAAACTAAAGTTTAAATTAAATTAAATTAAATTAAAACATATTAAATTAAACTAATTTAAATTAAAAATAAAAATAAAATCAAGCTAAAATTAAAATTAAATTAAATTAAATAAATTAAATTAAAATTAAAACTAAACCAAATTAAATCAAATTAAAAATTAGATTAAATTCAATTGAATTAAAAATAACATCACTTAAGGCATAAAGAATTCAAAAAAAAAGAGATAAATCTAAAACAACTTGAACACTATTCCAAACTTAAACCCATTAATTGAAATTAAATTAAATCATAAATCACTTGAACATTAATTTGCCCTCAAAAGCTCTTGTTGTCATAACTCCCAAACGGAGTATTAAGTGAAGTGTTACTTCACTCATAGGATATTCAAATGTCCTAGTTCACTGAGCAAGATAACAAAACTTGAAGTCCTGGACGATTAATTCATTTGTATAATTAAATTCTCTTGGACTTAAAATAATCCTAGAAATATTGAAAAGATGTTTAAGATTTGTCTTAAGCACTTCCGCGATATGATAGGATGTTTATAAGAAAAATTGAACTTAATTGTTCTTTGATGAAGAAAATCGTCCTTAAACCAAAAACACAATAACCTAGACGTCATAGGAGGTGACTAGCTATAGGATTAGGAACTTGGTAGAAAACCATAACCCTTCCCTAGCATTATCTAGAAACTTGCTTTAAATCCTTAAATATTCTAATTGTGTTTTAAGTGCAGCTTGGGATGACGGGAAGACCCTCCAGGTACGCTTTTATTTTATTGCAATTTACCTTATTGCAATTTACTTAATCGCATCGCACTTACTTTTCTTGCATGATAAACAATTGTTGCATGAAAACCAAAACCTTTAGGGTAGTCCCTAAAACTGAAACCAAAACTAAATTAAAAGTCATTACAAGATAAAATTCACCGCCACAACATTTCAAAATATAAAACAACTCAAAATTTAATCACAAACAGAACAACAAAACTACAACTACAACTAAATTAAAACGTCTTGTTGGATGATCCGGAATACCTCGGATGATGTAACCTACGTGTTGCTAACGGGATTTCCCACGGTCTAAATGAAAGTGTGGAACTCATTCGATTGAGTTTAGCAAATTCATCCGGACTAAGTGAATCCGATAAAAATAACGATGCCGGAAGGATGGAACCGTGGGATCTTAACCGGTGTTGTTATAATCAACTTTAAGATTTGTTTTAATTAAAACATAAAAAACACTTGGAAATTAAGACCTTCTCTAAACCAAAACACTTCTCTCATCTCCTGATTTATAACTTCTAAAACTAAACTTCTGCAACAACAAGGAGCTCGGAGCATGGTGGGCAGCACGGCCATCGTCATCAGCAAAACCTGAATCTACTTCAGCAAAACATTCATAGAATTAAACAACCAAGCCATAGGACTTCGAGGTAGTTTGTCTAGTGCAACATAAATCCTCAACCTTTTGTTAGGCATTTGCATTGCAAATTAAGCCCTAACCGATCTTAGGATTCCGAGGTAGTCGTCCGATACGACATAAACCCTCACATTTTCGAGGCTATTTGTATGATTTTATCATACAAATATAAGTCCTAATTAATTAAAATTGGCAAGATCAAAACATTAAATAAACATTAGGACTTTCCTAAATCCAAGCAAAACAAATAGGATAGTCGGGAAATTACCGAAGTTCGCTTCGAATCTGTGATTTCTTCTACCTTTCTTCCTTTAAATTCCCAAAATAAAATGTTCCAAATTTGATTCATTCCCTATTGAAATTTCAAATCTCAATCCCTTGAAAACTTAAACTTTGAAATTCTTGAGAGCGGAACTACTGATTATTATAGAGAGTTTTCTTAGGTGATTCCCGTCACTTAAGATGTAATTAATTATAGGGGCTTGCCCTTATAGGGAATTTTAAGAACCCAGGTAATATAAACCATGTTTACTGTTTTCATATTAGGCAGGGGTACTTGTCGGCTTATAAAATTGGTTCGCAGACCAAACGGATGTCACAAACCTTTCTAGTTTATTTAATCGAGCCCCATTATCAAGCAGTGTGTCTATTCTTTGGGGTAGATACACAGTTTGTGGTGCGGTGCTCGTTTATATAAACTATTCGGGATGTGAGATCAGTTTGATTTCATATCTTAATATTTTCAAATTTAAAATTATTTTCAAAAATCAAGTACTACTTTTTCAAATTATTTATTTAAATTAAATAAAAAATTCGCCTACAAATTCTGTAGGCGACCCCTTTTTTAAAATACAACACTCAACCTAAAAATATGCCGACAATGCGTTACCAGATTGGTTAATTATACAAACTTTTTACAATGGATTAGTAGGATCTCTTAGATCAATCATTGATGCTGCTGTTGCAGGTTCATTAATGTCAAAACCATTTAATGAAGCCTAGGCGTTAATCAAAGAAATGGCTACTAACAGTTTTCAATGGTCTGCTGAAAGAATAAATCCTAAAAAGATAGCTAGTGTTCATGAAAATGATGCAATATCTATGTTAGCTTCTCAAATTGCTGCTATATCAAAGAAATTAGATCATTTTGGAATGAATTACTCTCCTATATTAGAAGAAAACTCATCTAGACAAATTATAGATTCTCATTCTCCTTATGAAACTATAAATGCTATTAATAATAGACCAAATAATCCTTATGCGAATTATTATAATCCTGGTTGGAAGAATCATCCAAATTTTAATTGGAATAACAATACAGCTAATCAACAATGGATGAACAACTCTATAGGAAATCCACCTAATCAAGGAAATACAAATTATAAACACCGTCGGCATATTTATAGGTTGTGTGTTTTGAAAAGGGTAGCCTACGAAGTTGTCGACAAATTTTAAATTTAATTTATATATATATATATATATATATATATATATATATATATATATATATATATAATTTGGAAAGTAACATTTGATTTTGAAAATAATTTTGAGTTTGAAAATTTTAAGATATGAAATCAAACTGATCTCACATCCCAAATAGTTTATATAAGCGAGCACCGCACCACAAACCGTATATCTATCCCGAAGAATAGACACACTGCTTGATGATGGGGGTCGATTAAATAAACTAAAAGATTTGTGACATCTGTTTGGTCTGCAAACCAATTTTATAAGCTGACAAATTCCCCTGATTAATATAAAGAATTTAAGCAGGGTTTATATTATCTGGGTTCTTAAAGTTCCCTATAAGGGCAAGCCCCTAAAGTTAATTACATCTTAAATGACGGGAATCATTTAAGAAAACTCTCGACAATGATCAGTGGTTGTGCTCTCAAGAATTTCAAAGTTTAAGGTTTCAAAGGATTGAATTTTGGAATTTTAAAAGACATTAGCTCAAATTTGGAACAGTTTATTTCAAGAATCTAATGGAAGAGAAGTAGGAGAAGCTAAGGATCCAAGAAGAATCTTGGCAACTTCCCAAACTATCCTATTGTTTGGCTTCAATTTGGGAATTTACTTAATGTTTCAATCTTGCCAATTTTAATTAATTAGGACTTATGTTTGTATGATATAATCACACAAGTAGCCTCGAAGATGTGATGGTTTATGTCGTACCAAACGACTACCTCGGAGTCCTAAGACCGGTTAGGGCTTAATTTACATGACATGATCATGCAAATGCCTAACAAAGAGTTGAGGATTTATGTTGCACTAGGCAAACTACCTCGAAGTCCTATGGCTTGGTTATTTAAAACTAAGAAATGTTTTGCTGATGTTGATCCAAGTTTTGCTGATGACGATGGTCGTGCTGTCCACTATGCTCCGAGCTCCTTGTTGTTGCAGAGTTTTAGTTTTAAAAGGTGAAAATCAGGAGATGAGAGAAGTGTTTTGGTTTAGAAATCTTAAAGTCCAAATATTTTTAATATTTTAATTAAAACAAATCTTAAAGTTGTTTAAACAGAACCGATTAAGATCCTACGGTTACGTCATCTCGGCACCATTATTTTCATCGAATTCACTAAGTCCAGATGAATTTGCTAAACTCAACCGAATGAGTTCCACACTTTCATTTAGACCGTGGGAAATCCCATTAGCAACACGTGGGTTACATCATCCGAGGTATTCCCGATCATTCAACGAGACGTTTTAATTTAGTTGCAATAGTAGTTTTGTTGTTCTATTTGTGATTAAATTTTGAGTTGTTTTATATTTTGGAATGTTGAGGCAGTGAATTTTATCTTATGGTGACTTTTAATTTAGTTTTGGTTTCAATTTTGTGGCTATCCTAAAAGTTTTAGTTTTCATGCAACAGTCTTGTTTAACATGCAAGAAAAAGTAAAGTACAGTGCATGTAAGTAAATTGCGATAAAGTAACTTGTAATAAAATAAAAGCATACCTGGAGGGTCTTCCCGTCATCCCAAGCTGCACTTAAAACACATATTAAGGCATTTAAATATTTACAACAAATACCCAAGTAAAGCTAAGGAAAAGATTTTGGTTGTCTACCAAAGACCTAGTCCTATCGCTAGTCATCTCCTATGACGTCTAGGTTCTTGTATTTTGTTTAAGGATGATTTTCTTCATCAAAGAGCAATTAAATTTAATTGTTCTTCTAAAACATCCCATCATATTGAGGAAGTGCTTAGGACGAGTCCTAAACATCTTTTCAATACTTCCGAGATTATTTGAGTCCAAGTAAATTTAGTTGCACAGGTGAATTAATCATCCAGGAGTTTAGTTAAGCTTTGTCTCTTGCTCAGTGAACTTGGGTATTTGATTACCTGATGAATGAAGTGACATCTCACTTAATACTCTATTTAAGAGTTAATAATAATTAAAGCCTTTAGGGGCAAGTTGGTTTGTTGAGAATTTTAATCATTCTTAATTTGAAGTTTGAGTTAATGGTTTAAAGTGATTTAGTTTAATTATGAGGTTTCAATTAATAATTTTAAGTTTGGAATAGTGTTCAAATTCTTTTTGGTTTAAATCTTTATACTTTATGTGATCTTAATATTTTAAATTTGTTTTACTTTTATTGTTGGATGATGTTAATTTAACATAATTTAAATTTAATTTAATTTAATTTAATTTAATTTAATTTAATTTAATTTAATTTAATTTCAATATTTTAAATTAAATTTAATTTAATTGTTAAAATGTTAATTTAATTTAATTTTAATTTTAATTTAACTTTTAATTAGTTTAATTTAATTTAATGTAAATTTAATTTAATTTAATAGTTAAAATGTTAATTTAATTTAATTTTTACTTAATTTAATTTAATTTAATTTAATTTTAATTAAATTTAATTGTTAAACCATTTAATATTTTGAGCTTTTCTTTAAATTAAGGGTTATTTATTTTTAATTTTTAATTTACTTAGTTTGGATTATAATTTTAATCTTAATTAAGAGTTAAATATTATTGAAGTAATTTATTTAGGGATTTTTTTATTAAAGAATTAATATTCTCTCGAGTTATATCCCTATTTTTTTTAATAATTCAAATTTTCATTAATCTTCCAAAATTTAAGTTGTTTAAATGATTAAAGTTTCATTTTTGGTTTATTAAAAGTGATTAATGGGTTCCTACCCTTTTAATTTCCCTAAGTTTCAATCATCTAAGAAAGATAAAATCAAATATGTTACCCTCCATTTTAATTGAACCTAAAATTTTAAGAAAGGGTTTAAATTCTTTAATTAGCTTTATGCCCTTTTAGGCTTATTTATTTCATAACTCACTAAATTGAGTTCAAATGAACTTGAAATTTTTATGTCACCTCACTCATATGTCAATTAAGAGATTAGAGGAGAAAATGTGATTTTTCTGAATTTAATTTATTTATATAATTATTTTTAGTGAAAAATAAGGGATTTCAAGGAAAATTCAACAACATGACAAAAGTAAGGTTTGTGTCCTTAAGAAAATTATGGGATGTTCCTAATAACCAGAGAATGACTTGGACTAATTTTGGTGCTTTTTTAAATTATATTTTATTTATTATAATTATTTTAATTTTGGAGTGTTAATTAATTATAAAATAAAATTAAAGTTGAAAAATGGATTTTATATTTTTCATAAATCTCTCTGACCTCAAGGAGTTCAGAGAAACAAATTTTATAATTTTTTTGATTTTCTTTTATTTATTGGAATTAATTTAGTGAAAAGGTTGGAAAATACATTTTTTTAATATTAAAAATTGTTTTAAGCATTTAAAATTCAATATCTTTACTTTGAGACTTGGGAAAATTATTTGGTTTATTCATAAGTGATTAGGAGTCAAAATGTGACATTTCTTATGATTTTTATTATTTTTTAATTATTTAAATATCAAAAATATCATTAAAAATGAAAAGTTTTAGAAAATTCCAATTTTATTTTTTATAGACTCTTCTGATATCAGAGAGCCCACAAAACAAAGTTAGTGAATTTTTGAAATGTATTTTTGGAGTTATGAATTTTTAAAATTTTATTTTGAATATATGGCTTAATTAATCCATTTAGTGGTGTTAAAAATTTCCAATTAATTTCAAATTTTTATGTGAGATTCCTCTGATCCTAAAGATCAGTAGAGAATTATTTTAAAGTTCTTTTAACGTGTGGTTAACCCTAATTAATTAAAGTTTAATTTTGAGTAATTAAGCCAATTAAGGTTATTCTTAACGAATTAACTCAAAATATAATTATCCTAGGGTTCTCTGGTCCTAAGAAACTTCCCCAAATTTTCCTAGAATTTTCTAAGCAATATGCTAATTAATGGAATTAAAATACCAAAAATGGTGACATAAACTTGAAAAATACATAATTTTTCATAGAGATGGCCTATGACCTTGAAAAATTCAGGGAATGTTCCCAGGTTCAGAGGCTTCAAAAGTCTTATGGTCTCATGCCATGGTGAATTGTCTATGCAAATGGAGAATCAAAATACCAAAATGAGTAAATAATTAATTAAAAATAAAATACTCATCAAAATAACTTGATTTCTTTTCCACGTTGTTCTCCTCTATTCACTGAGCAGGAGGATATTTTTAGTTTATTTTTATGATTTTTCTACACAAAGATATATATTTTCTAAGTTCTGGGTATTTAAATAAATAGAAAAAAATCCTATTTATCTACTTATCCGACTCAGCGCCGCGTCAACCTACGAGGGATTGAAAGACCACGCGGAGAGCTCCCATTCGACGCTGCCATCTGAGTCAGCCGACACGCGTCCCGCTGTCTCGCTCCTTCCTCTGATCCGACGCAATCTAAGCCTTTCAACCGATACACGCGCGATCGGATGGCGCCTGGCCATCGTCTACGACTGGTGTGCACCCGTGACAGTCCACATTAGAACCCTAAGAACTCTCTCATTTCTTAACAGATTTTCGTGTTCTCATGCTCTATGGATTGGTCTTGAAGAGATGAACACATCCATACGGTTTACATGCCATGAAATTAATTGAAATGAAATGAAGAGTTGCTGGAAGATCGGGAGGAAGGAATGATCCATACCTTTGCTCTGAGAAGTGTAGCTTCAATCAGAGAGTTGTGTCACCTTTGATTGCACCCAAGGAAGCTCCAGATGAAGTCTCTGGCTCTGGGGAATTGTCTAGGTATGAAAGTGTCTACAACCGATTTCAAAGCTTGGAGGCTAGAGCAACTGGGTGGCCTAGAGAGGGAGCTTTCACTGAGGAACTCCTTCTCTTGGTCCTGTGCAAGTGTGGGTGAGTTTAATTTGGATTTGTGGAGGTTTGGGAGATGTCCTGGTTTTGGGCTTGAATTTGAACTAAAAAATTGAGCTCGAGTCGGGGAAATTGGGCTGGAATCCAATGGGGATCAAGTGCTCTATGTGTGGAGAGTGGTCTGGAACAATTTTGACAGAGTTTCAGTAGGATTTGGTTCAGCACCCTCTTTAGCCGAGAGGTGGTGTGGTTTAAATAGAGGTGGTTTTAGGGCTTCCCAGGGGGGTTTAGTGGATTGGATCAACTGCTCTAGTGAGGAGAAGAACAACCATGGTGGCCATTAGGCATGGGAAAAGTCGGCGAGGCGAGATTCAAAATCGGCTCACATGGGTGATCTCGGTCTGGTGGTTTCCGGTGGCTGTGGTGGCTGGCCGGCTAGGGTCAGGTCACCCTCAAGGTCAGGGAGGTCAGGGCTGGGGTTTAGTGCAGTCAATTAGCCATGGAAATGTGTAAAGGAGTTGAATTGAAATGGAATGGGGGGAAGACTATTTTGGGTTCAAATGAGTCAACCCATGGTTTTGGGCTAGGTTCACCACGCAAGGCCTGGTTTTGGGCTGAAAAGAATCACTTGGGTCAGCCAAGAGAAAATGGTGCGGTCTCCATCCATGGTGAGGGGGCTAAACTTGGTTTAGTGTGTAGCATGAATGGGCTTAAAAGTTCTTAAGGAAGGCTTAAGAAAGGGACCCCTCTTCTTGCCATTAATGGCTTGGTGAGGTGGAAAGGGGCTCCCAAGGCTTGCATATGGCTTATGCATGGCTCCATGGCTCCATATGGCTTAGGGATGGCTTGGCTTGATTTCATGAAAGTGGGTTTTAAGGATTTAGAATATTTAGGGGTAATTTGGCACATGGCTTGGCTTAGAAAAGTTTAATGATGAATTTGAAACTTAGGGAGTGATTTAAATCAAAGGGGATGATGAGGGGAAATTTCATGTGGGCTTTAGGATAGATTTTGACTTTTGGCTTTAATTTGGATGGGCCTTTAGAAAGGTTTAAGGAGGTGGGCTTTTAGGTTTGAAAACAAATTGGTAAATGGAAGTTTTGTAAAATATTGGGCCAAACAAATGTTGGGTTTAGTTTAGGGATGTATCATGAGTGATCTAGAATAGGTTTGAAATGATTTGGAGTTGAATTGGGTTTAATTTGAGATTTTTTGTTTAAGGGGCCAAAGTGGGTCAAATTGGGCTAACTTGGACTAAGGTTGGGCTAAGGTTGGATTTGATGTAAAATTAATGCTGAGAAATGTTTATGGGGGTGCTACAAAGAGTTTTCAACTTTGGTTGGGCTTTGATTTTGGTATTTGGGCCCATTTGGGTTAGGTTTGGGTTTAGGCCAAAAATGGGGATTTTGACTTTGGGTTAGGTTTGGGTGGAGTTTAGGTTCAAATTTGGGGTAAATCTTGTTAGTGTTTTGTTTGTGGGGATATTAGGAAGGTTTAGGAAATTATTTGGGGTTAATTGGAGTTGAATTGGGTTGGTTTGGGCTAAGTTTAGGTCATGGGCCAAAATTGTGCTTTAGGCTTTAAATTGGAATTGGATCCAAATTTCAATCAAATTGGGCTTAGATTTGGTCTAAATTGATATTGGGGATATTGAATTGAAGTTTAGAATTGAATTGGACCAAAATTGAGGTCAATTGGGTTGATTTGGTTTGACATTGGGCTTACTTTGGTTAAAATAGGGTCAAATTGGGGTTTTGGTAAAAGTGTGTTAAATTGAAAAAATTAGCCTATGGTTTAGTTAAACAAAATGAAATTGTGAATATTTGGGATTTTCTGGAATTTTCTGGGAATTTTTGGTTAAGAAGGGCACTTTGGGTATTTGGAGGGTATTGGGGGGTATTTTTGGAAATTTTGGTATATTTGGCTATTGATGATAAATTTGAGTTGGGGAAATATTTAGGATTGGTTTTGAGGAATTTTGGGTAATTTATGTGATTTTGCAAATTTTGGGTAGTTTCAAGGACATTTGGTAGGTTTAGCGGGTGTAGGGCCCCCGGGGTCAAAAATTAAAATTTTGGAAAAATGAAGATTGATCAAGTTTGAGTAGAATGGAATCACTTTGGTTGAGCCATGAAGCCATATCAAGCCCATAAGAGTCATGAGAGGACTCATTTGAGGCATTCACTATGTTGTTCCTAACCCTCTTAGCCAAGGGTTAAGGGGTTGAGGACCATCCATATGGATTACCTACATGAGTCAGGAAGTCAAGCTAGGTATGAATGGTTTTAGGATGTGGAATGTGTGTAAAAGTGTAATGTGTGCAGGTGAACCCTCACCAGACCAGGCCACCCAGGGTAGTCCTAAGGCCAAAGAGTCATATAGGGAACTCATCCTTTAAACCTCAACATTTGATCCTAACCCTCCAAGTGACTTAGGGGTTTACAATCAAACTTATGGGGTTTGCAGGGAGTTAAGAGGTGTTTAAATTTCTAAGTGGTGGGTCCCATCTCTAATCCTCTAAGACAGTCAAAGGGAAAGCCTAAGGCTAGATCCTAAGTACTAAGGGGAGAGAAGAGAAAAGACCTCATCAAAAATGAGGTAAACAAATGGATCCCCAATAGGTGTGGTGTGCTGACGGAGCACACCGCGCGTATTGGTGTTGACCGAAGAGATCAAAAAAATCAACACAGATGTCCAAGTGACACACTTAGGACAGAGTAGAAACAAATTTCAGCGAGGGACTATCGAGTATATCTCCAAGACTGGAGATCCCTGATTTCTCGCTGGGGAACAGAAAAGGAGATGAATTCCAGATCATAAGATCTGGGGAAATTGATTTAGATTTCATTTCATTTTCTATTTCAAGTTTAATGTGTGGGTTTAGATTTCGATTTGTTTTGAATTTCAATTTCGATTGAAGTTTAATTTAGGATCAATTCAAGGAAATTTTGAATTTGAAATGAGAATTGGAACCTAGGTTCCAACCTCGGGATTGCGAAGAGAACTGGAATTTAGGTACCAACCTCGGAGTGAGAATCAGAGTTTAAGTATCGATTGAAAAGGATGAGAATCAAAATTTAGGTACTGATCTCGAAATGAGAACTGGAATTTAGTACCAGTCTCGGAAGGAGAGAGTTGAAATTTAGTATCAATCTCGGGAAGAGAGTCGGAATTTGGTACCGGCCTCGAAAGGAGAGAACTGGAATTTGGTACCAGTCTCGAAGGTTTAAAGAGTTGAAATTTGGTATCAACCCCGAAAGAGAGTAGGAATTTAGTACCGACCTCGAAAGGAGAGAACTGAAATTTGGTACCAGTCTCGAAGGTTTAAAGAGTTGAAATTTGGTATCAACCCCGAAAGGAGAGAACTGGAATTTGGTATCAGTCTCGAGGGTTTAAAGAGTTTAAATTTGGTATCAACCCCGAAAGAAGAGAACTGGAATTTGGTACCAGTCTTGAAGGTTTAAAGAGTTGAAATTTGGTATCAACCCCGAAAGGAGAGAACCGAAATTTGGTACCAGTCTCGAAGGTTTAAAGAGTTGAAATTTGGTATCAACCCCGAAAGGAGAGAACTGGAATTTGGTACAAGTCTCGAAGGTTTAAAGAGTTGAAATTTGGTATCAACCCCGAAAGAGAGTCGGAATTTGGTACCGACCTCGAAAGGAGAGAACTGGAATTTGGTACCAGCCTCGAAGGTTTAAAGGGTTGAAATTTACTATCAACCCTAAAAGGAGAGAACTGAAATTTGGTACCAGTCTCGAAGGTTTAATGAGTTGAAATTTGGTATCAACCTCGAAAGAAGAGAACTGGAATTTGGTAGCAGTCTCGAAGGTTTAAAGAGTTGAAATTTTCTGCGGAGATTTGAGTTTAGCAGAAGGTTGGAATGAGACGTGAAAGTGTTTCACATCCCACGACAATTGATCAAAGTCTGATCATTTGGCGAAGGATATGAATCCATGACATCAGAACCAAATCCAAAATTTTTGTGGTTCTATGTCAGTAGATTCAGTCGACTTTCTCAAAAGAGGGAAGGAAACGTGAAGAGTTAAAAAGATTTAGGAACAGCGTAAGGCTGGGGATCTCAGACTTGGAGTTTCGTTTTAACATTCAGATTTTTAAAAGAGTTCTCATTTATTTTCTTTTCTTTTCTGTTCTTCGTTCAAAGTTCATTTAACTCTAATGGTGTTTCCCAGTCAATTTGGACAAAAAGAGGTGAAGGTAAAACACGACATGGTCGTTTTCATTCCAACATGCTGAAAATACATCATACAACTTGATCCAAAATATGATGACATTTTCGCTAAAAATTTAATATCTCATACAATTCATATAAATCCAAAACGGATTGTGTGAGATTCTTCCAAATTTCTTCCGAAAGCATCTGTCAAAATCCATGTCTGAATAGTGAGATACATGGACAACAACATCACCTTCCAAGCCACCCTTGGCAGGAATGTCGTACGGATGTGCATTGGAGGTGTGCTATTTCCCATGTAACTCACAGCTCGTAGGGCCGGAGACTCTCTAATTTTGGATCTGGCTGAAAGTGGAAAGGCAATTTTCTGTCGTTCATCCTTCTGAAAGTGACGAAGATCCGTTCAATAGGCACTCCTGGAATGCAATGTTTTGCTATGTCTGCTCTGTTTCCTTTTAACACCAGGACGGAACCTACCGGTAGTGGTATCTCCACCGGCCCTCGGAATTCACCGGGGCCTGCAATTTGGAGGTCAGATCCGAACATGTTGTTGCATTGTTTGACAAAAGTCACTGTATAGAAAGGTCTGACGAAGTCATGATGGTCTATGTGTGGAGGTATGCAGTCGCCCTCCTTGTAGATGTTAATGATGCATCTGTTGGGTATGCAATCTGCAGGCAATACCCTCCATGTTATCATCCTTTTTACCATTCTCTTGATAATTCTTGGAATCGGATCCACCGTACTGCGACGGAGTATTCTTGGTGGATTTCCTTTTCTGTCTACTGCGAAGTTGTAGCAACATCCGCATTGGATTGTAACTCTTCCTTTTCCTGGCATCCATCTTCGGGGTACTGAATAGGTCATTTCCCTCAGGCGGCCAGCTTGGCCCATTTTCTGAAGTTCAACGATGCAATCTACAATTTGTTGCTGCTCATAATATGAGAATACATCTGTATGCAGCTCGAGGCCTTCTAAGATATTGATCCTCTTGCCTCGAATTCTTTTGAAATATTCAAAGGTCTTCTTTTCGACTTGCTGCATTTTCTTCAGCTCATACTCCAGGATTATTTGAAGTCCTCGGGGTATATAAGGCTCAACCTCAGCACGCTCCCCTGCATGTCTCGGCTCCTCGGGGATGGTCTCTGTTGAGACATCCTCCGAGGTTGCTTTCGCAACAAGACTTTTTGGAACTGATACATCTGCTTGGCGTCGTGACACTGATTTTGTTTCTTTTCTTCTTGGAATTTCTTTCGTTCTTTCTGTTGTTCTTGGAGTTGATCTCCTCCTCTCCGGTTCCTGATGAACCAATTTCTCCAGAGTATTTATATTGACGGTAGCAACTGTCTCTTAAAGTTAATCTGCTGCTAACTTGGTTATCATCTTGCGAATGCGACGGTTCTTGTTTCTTCGTTGGGTAGCAGTGAGAGTAGCTCTCCTTACTCCTTGAACTTCTGCAGGTGCGGCGCTGACAAGCCTACCCTCTACTGTAACAACCACGAACTTAACTTTCTTATCTTCTCCTATTGCATGAGCGGCGTTTGCTTTTCTCTTTTTGCTGGTGGGTTGTTGACTTGGGCCACCCACTTTCATCACTGTCTGACTGTGGAACTCTTCCCGACAAATCAGGGTCCAATCATTTTCTTCATACTGTAAACCAGCTGGTGTGAAGTCAGAGTCAATCTCAATCACAGTTCCATCCCTCACTCTCTTTTCATCAAGTGCTAGACTCACGCCATTTCTAAAGTTCAGAACCAACCGCCTGTTCGACATTTCCCTGCGAAAAACAAGGAAAGGATCAGGGGCTGTACTAAGAACAAGAACAATAAGAAAAACATTTATTAATGAAAAATTCTTATTTATTTATTTTAAATCTTAAGGAAAGTAGGAAAAGATGGGGAAAGATCAGGAATGAATCGATTTAAAAGGAAAGATCAACATTTTATTATTACAATTTTACATGTTTTCTTTTTAACACATTTTTTCTTAATGATTTTTTTTTATCATCCATTTTTTATGTTTTGGGTTCGAACCTAGTTATAAGTGATTACTCTACCCGTGTTTCTAGGAATGAGACTCTACTTTTAAAGTTCATCCTTCAAAACATCAGGTTGCGTAATATTTCTTCAAATATCGTCCATTAATTGGAAGCATAGGTCGTTCTCCACGGCAATTCACCAGTTGGTATGAACCTCTAGAGTAGACTGTCTCGACTATGAATGGTCCTTCCCATGTTAGTTCAAACTTAGCTCCAATCTTGCGGTGTGCAAGTATAGTTCTTCTGAGAACTAGAACCAAGTCACCTACTTTAAATGTCCTTGGACGGACCAGTTTATCATGAGCCCGGATCATCTTGGCTTGATACAGTTCCAAATTCTACTATGCTGAGAGTCGTTTCCCTTCCAAACTTTCCAATTCTTCTAGTCGTAATTTGGCATTTTCTTCTGTAGTGATTTTGTTCACAACTATAATTCTTAGTGACGGGAGCTGTACCTCCAAGGGTAAGACGGCCTCAGACCCGTACACTAAAGCGTAAGGCGTAGACTGAGTAGGAGTCCTGAAAGTTGTCCTGTAGGCCCATAAGGCTTCTAACAACTTCTCGTGCCAATTTCTCTTGTTGTCGTCTAAGGTTTTCTTTAGAATTTGGACGAGAGTTTTATTAAAAGCCTTGGCCAAGCCGTTCGCTCTCGGGTAATAGATTGTCGAATAGCGCCAATCAATCCAGTGTCTTCTGACAAAATTGTTGATCTTCGTACTTCTGAACGCTGACCCATTATCCGATATAATTCTGTGTGGTACCCCGAAACAGTAGACGACTTGATTTTTGAAGAAGTGCAACACATTGTGTGCTTTCACTTCTCTCAGTGGTATAGCTTCTGCCCATTTTGAAAAGTAGTCTGTAGCTGTAAGAATGAAGCGATGTCCTCTTGAAGAAGGCGGTTCTATCGGACCCACAATATCTGTGCCCCAACATTCAAATGGCCACGACGCGATTGTCGGATGTAGCACATTTGGAGGTTGATGTAGAACCACTCCATGCACTTGGCATTGGTGACAACTCTTGGCAACTTTCATGCAGTCGGTCATCATCGAGGGCTAGTAGTACCCTAATCTTTTAATTTTCATTTTCATCTTCGGACCCGACCAATGAGCGCCACCAAGTCCTGAATGCACTTCTTTAACAATTTCACGAGCCTCGAACCCACTCAGGCACCTTAGCCACATCTGATTGAAAGACCTTCTGTATAATGTATTGTTTATTAATGCGTAAGACAGAGTTCTTTTCTTAACTTTATGGGCTAACGACTTATCGTCCGGTAGGTTTCCTGTTTGCAAGTAGTCTATTAATGGCCGCCGCCAATCTTCTGTATTTTCTACCACTGTTGCAACTGATACTTCTGCTTTTTCTGACTTGTGTACTATATCCATGTCGAGCTGTGAGAGGACCTGACGTCCCTGAACTGACACTTCAACTGATTCATCCTACGAGTAGGCAAATTCTTTTGCAAAGCGGGCTAACGCATCTGCGAGAGCATTTTCTCTTATGGGAATCTTATAGATTGTTACATTTGGAATTTGCTCCAATAGTCTCATGGCGTACTGAAAGTACTGCTCGAGTCTTGGTTTTAGAATTCTGTTTTGCCCTGCGACCTGTTGAATGATCAACTGAGAATCTCCATAGATGTTGATATCCGTTATCCCCATCTGAATAGTTAATTCTAGTTCGGTTATAAGGGCTTTGTATTCTGCCTCATTGTTTGTACATGGTTCTGTTAGAAGGTAGGAATACCTTAACATCCCCCGCTCCGGTGTTATAAAGATTAGTCCGATTCTTGCCTTACCGGGCACTATCGTTTGCGATTCTTTATCTTTTTGTGTTGAAGATGCTCCATCGAAGTACAGTTCCCAACGCTGATCATTGGGCTCTTCTAGGCTCATTATCTGCTCGTCTGGCAAGTCGTCGTTAAGAGGAGATTTCGCCGGTAAAGGGTGTGCTGCGAGGAAGTCTGCTAGGACTTGTCCCTTTACAGCACGAAGAGGAACGAAAGTTATATCGAATTGCAATAGTATCATTGACCACCTGGCAAGTCTGCTGGAAAGCATCCGTCGGGTCATCAAATATTGCAACGGATTAAACTTCGAAATAAGGTTGACCTTATGAGAAAGCATGTAGTGCCTAAGCTTCTGTGCGGCGAAGATCAGGGTCAAACAGTGCTTCTCAATAAGAGGATACTTTACTTCCGTCGGAATTAGACGAAGGCTTAGGTAATAGAGCGCGTTTTCTTTTCCCTCGTTATTAACCTGGGCTAGCAGGGCTCCGAGAGAGTCGTCTAAAGCTGCGGTATAAAGTATCAACGGTCTACCTGAGACTGGGGCTGCTAAAACAGGAGGTGTCATTAAATACTGTTTGATGTCATCGAAGGCATGTTGACATTTGAAGTCCCAAGTAAACTTGGCATTCTTCTTGACCAAAGCAGAAAAAGGCTGACACCTTCCTGACAAATTCGAGATAAAGCGTCGAAATATGCCAATTTTCTTTGAAAGGATCGTAGTTGTTTCAAGGTTTTGGGAGGCGGCATTTTTAAAATAGCTTTAATCTTTTCCGGATCGATTTCAATTCCACGATGTCGAATAACAAATCCTAAGAATTTCCCAGAGGTGACGCCGAAGGCACATTTCAAGGGATTCATCTTAAGGTTATATTGTCTTAACCGCTCGAAAACAATTCTTAAATCATACAAATGATCTTCTTTTAGTTTACTTTTGATGACTACATCATCCACGTAGCACTCGACTTAGTTGTGAATGAGATCATCGAAAATTCTTATCATTGCTCTTTGATAAGTTGCTCCTGCGTTCTTTAATCCAAACGGCATCACTGTGTAGCAGTATACCCCGATCGGCGTTCTGAAGGCTGTCAGCTTTTCATCTTCTGGTGCCATCTTTATCTGATTATACCCTGATGACTCATCCATGAATGAGAAGACTTCACATGTTGAAGCGATGTCGATCATCAATTCTGGAATTGGTAGCAGGAATTCGTCCTTCGGACATGCTTTGTTTAAATCTCTGAAGTCTACGCAGATTCTGATCTGACCATTTTTCTTTCGATCGGTACCACATTGGCTAACCAAGTTGGATATTGTTCTTCACGGACAAATTTAGCATCTATTAGCTTCTTAACTTCGCGCTATTACTTGTTGTTCAATCTCCAGACGCATTCTTCTTGGAGCTTGTCTGACTGGAACGGCAGTGGGATCCACTCCTAATTTGTGAACTGTGACTTCTGGAGCTAATCCTGGCATTTCGTCGTAACTCCAAGCAAAACAGTCATTGAATTCCATTGATAGCTTGAT
Source organism: Papilionanthe hookeriana x Papilionanthe teres (assembly GCA_022702705.1). Taxonomy (NCBI): domain Eukaryota; kingdom Viridiplantae; phylum Streptophyta; class Magnoliopsida; order Asparagales; family Orchidaceae; genus Papilionanthe; species Papilionanthe hookeriana x Papilionanthe teres. Next base: position 2,414,718 of record CM040428.1, read on the forward strand.
TATGTTTTCGGGGTCTTCTTTATTGAGTAAGGCGCTAACAAAGATTGGCCAAGGCTCTTCGCTAGTACCTAAGTTAACTTTCATTAACTCGTTTATTGTAGATTTAATTTCTTCTTCGAATTCTGGCAGAGCATCTCTGATTTGCAGATCTTTGAGATCTTCTGAGGCTTCCAAGCAGTTTTCATTAGGCTCGCAAGTGACAACCAATCAAAATCCCATATCGTCAACTGATCCTACTGTGTCAAATCCGAGACCATGTTTTGAATTGGGAGGCCGACTGACATTGTTCCATAATTTTTCAAAGTGTTGTGATCGACCTTTTGTCCATCGTCGAGGTAAGACACCACGTTGAATTAAATTTTGAACACAGGGAGAATACCACTCAAAAGGCAATTCCATTAATTCAGATGAAGTAACATCTTCAAATTATACATCTTTTTCAGTATTGGAAGAAGAAGCACCACGATAAAACTTGATTGGTTTAGTACCACCACCATGCACTTCATTGACCACCATACCCTCGATCTTATTAGAATGGATCGGGGTTAGGGTCCAGTGTGTACATAATTGTTAATCTGCTCGTACATTGATTTGTATTCTTCATTCTTTTCATCTTCGAGAGAGATCTTGAACTAGGGTTTCTTTTGATTTACTGCCGCTGCTTCTTTCTTAATTTATTCGTCTTCGAAACTGGTCTCCCAATCAACATCGATGACTGGTTTCTTCTGTCCAACTGTTCTAACGTCTCTTTCACGACCCCGTCCCCGGCCTCAACCTCGTGTGCGAGTTCTGAAGAAACCTTCACCATCTCGCCGTAAGGGAGTGGTGAGTAACTGTTGGACTAGAAGTTCAGGCTCTTCATCATCTTGCACTTCTTTTGCTTCATTTGGTATGACATTTCTAGAGAAGATTGTTTTCTTCGGAGGCGCGTAATAGGCTGCATCTTCATGGATTCCAATCTCGTGTACGGAGAATGGTTGCAAGTCACCTTTGATACATTGTTCTCCTCCTTCATAATACTTTAGGCACTAGTGCAAAGATGAAGGTACCATCCGGTTTTCATGGATCCATGGCTGACCCAGTAGAGCGTTGAACGATGTCTCAGAATCAATTATGTTGAATTTTGTGGTTGTCTTTGCTAAGTCACCGGTCTTCATTAACTCTATTATCGATCCAAGAGCTCTTTCTCCTTTTTGATTGAACCCTATTAATAACATCTTGACCGCTTCGAGGTCGCGAGCATCAATTTCCAAATATGCTAACGTTCGAAGGCTCATTATGTTGAATGATGCTCCTGGATCAACCAACACTCTGGAGAGCGTAAACTTTTCGATAGTGACTGAAATGTACAATGGTCGGTTGTGATCAGCCGTTCCGAGTAGTAGATCATTGTCCGTGAAGGTAACACCTCGCTATTATTTTAACGAGCAAACCTCGTCGAAGGAATTATCGGCCATTTGAGCTAAACAAATCTCTGGATCAAGTAGAGCCTTGATCAGAGCTTCCCTCATCTCCTTTGACAGGATCAGAGCGTCGTATATACTTAGTTTGGCTGGTAGCTTCCTAAGATGGGCTAGCACGTCATAGTACACTTTGTTGCCATGTTCCTCAGTTTCTTCCTGAATGAGCAATTCCTCTGCTGAGGTTGGCTCCTCCTGAGCAACCACCTGCTTTCCTTTATCCTTTGGACCCATTCTCGGGGGTAGAACTTTTCCACTTCTTAAATTGACTTCAGTTATTTCTTCTGAATCTGGTGTTGAATCTGCCGGTGTCTCCCCTTGAATCGGAACGACTGGCTCTTTTGGTGTTGCTTCGGAATCTGATGACTCTAATTCTATTGCAATCGGAGCTCCTCGAAATTCACAAATAGACTCGCCGCTTGTTGAGCTTTCGTAGCCATCCTTGTGAATGTCTTCTCCGTTGTGGTCATCGAGGTTGTGTATGATTTGGAATTGTTATTTATATCGGAATCGAGATCTGGATTAGCTTTGTTTTCGTTAGTTACGTAATCATTAGAAACAGTCAAAACGTAGCCAACGCCAAAACTCTTATCATTATAAGATCCCGCCGGGGCAAGCAAATAATAATACAGAGTCAGAGGTTCGAGGGATTTCTCCCCCGAATCGGAAACAACTATCCTAGGATAAGCAGCCCCTAGTCTACTCTTCGGAGCCTCAGTTTTCTTCTCTCCCACGATTTTCTCCTCCTTTTGGGGCGGTTCTTCGATCTCAAGCGATATTGCTAGCTCGGCAGGTTTCGAACTCTGAGTTGAAGCACGTACTGAAGCGGTTTGGATGTGATCCAAAATTTTCTTTGAAGACTTTGTCCAGAGGGTACTCCATCCATCATGGGTCATGTAAGGGTCTATCGGAACAATAGGATCCGTTGAAATAACATTGACGGAACCTCCCTTTTGGGGTTCCTTCATGTATTCCTTCGAGATCGTTATGTTCCCTTTCCGGAGATTGTCGTCAAGCCAAATCTTGAAAGTGATGCAATCCTCTATCTTATGCCCGAGCATCTGGTGGTAAGGGAAATAGTTTGGATGATCTTTCTTGTTGACTTCTTCCGGCCTCTTGGGATCTGGTAACTGGAAATCTGGTGTCTTCTTTAACTTACAAAACATCTTCGCCACTGCTTCAGTTTTGAATGGATATTCCTTGTTCAGAAAATCTTTCATGGTACTCTGTGGGCGAGGCGGTTGCTCATAATGCTGAGGTGAATGATAGCTTAGTCGAGGTTATTGATAACCCTGCTGAGGTTGTTGGTAAGTATGTTGCGGTGGTTGATAGCTAGGCTGTGGCCGCTCTGGCTGTATCTGTACTGGCTGCTTGCCCTTATCTACTACCGCGATGATTCCAGATTTCTTTTCAAATGCTTTTACGGGTTTCTGCTTATCGCTCTTGTCCACGAAACTTAGTTGTTTTGCTTCCTCTTGCAAGCTCCCAGCCTTGCTAAGCAGCTTCTCGAAAGTCTTGATTGTAAATCCTTTAAGGAGAAGTGCTATCGGGCCATGGATACTTTTAAGCAAGATGTCGACTGCATGCTAATCCTGAAGTTGGGGTTCACACTTGATGCTTAAATTTCTCCATCGAAGTATGTAATCCACTAGAGTTTCGTTCGGTTTCTGGTGTTCCACCACTAGATCACCGATGGTGATGTGGTGCCGAGCCCCGGCAAACCGCTTAACGAAGAGGTTTTCTAACTCTGAAAAGGTCTTAACTGAACCATTTGGAAATTCTGCGTACCAGTCGAAGGCAATCCCTGACAGGCTGCTAACAAATTGTCGAAAGACTAAGGCGTCACTCCCACCGGCATTGCAACAACTAGCATGAAAGTGTGCGACATGCTGCCGGGGGTTTCCCGTTCCATCAAAAGTCTTAAACAGAGGTGGTATGAAGCCTTTCGGATATTGAACTGCGTCGAATTCTTCAGGGTAAGGTCTACCCGTCTGAATAGATGCTCCACTCTTAGATTGTGCTAAGGCTTCTCGCACCTGTTATTCTACCATGTTTTTAATGTCCTTTTCGGGAATCATGCTCTGTGCAGAATCATTCTTTGGTGGTTCTTCTCCGTTGACGGATGTGATTTCTTTTCCTCCATCTGCAATATGGATGATTTCTGGAGGTGTTTCTTTCTGAGGTTGTACCTGACTCTGGAGAGTGGCTAAAGCAGCAACCATCTCTTCCATCCTCCTTGCCATCTGGGAAATTGTATCATCTCTTACCCGAAGTTGTGCTCTCATCACTTCCGGTTCATCTCTTTTCGCAGCTGCCGGAGCACCTTGTGAAGCTGATGATGCTCGTGTTTCAACTATGTTGATCTCGGCATACTCCTCATCCATGAACTCTGATGAGTCAACTTCATTTTCCAACTTTTCTCCTCTTTCTTTTGCCAACCGGCAGATATCCGTCCTTAGCTTTCCTATAGCATCCTCGAGGGGGTCTCTTCCAGACGGTCTAGCGGTTGTCGTGTGATGGTTGTTGAACTTCTTTTCCGGGAGTTTCTTTTATTGCAGTAGCACTTCCTTCTGATTCAGGCTCTTTGACGAGGCTTTTCTTCTCAGGACGTTGTGTTGGTCTCGGCTCGGTAATAATAGGTCGCCACACCATCTTTCTTGCAGCAGAAGGCCTAGGACCAGATGGTCTGTCGGCTATATGCTGGTAGGTGGTGTCCTCCCTAATATGATGACCCGATACAACAACATGTGAGCTAGCTCTCATCTTCTTCCTTGGTTTCTCTACGGCATTAACAGGCTCTACTCGTGGTCCGAGGCGGGATTTGACTGTCACTCATCCCATTCTCCTTAGGATTTCTGCTACGGGGCATTTTTCTTTCTTTGTCAATTTCTCTATCACAACTTGCAGCCGAGCAAATGGTGTAGTCTTAACCCTTTTTCTCTTGTAGTTACTATAGTATGCAGGTCGGGGTAATGTTGCAGTGATTCTTTGGGCATCTTCTTCATCTGATGCAGTAGAGAGAGGGTGAAACTTACTCCCTTCCAACAGAGGTGTATGCTCATGTAGTTCCGGAATCTCTTCTAAAAAAGCAACTTTAGCAGCCTTGGCCTTCTCAATCCTGGCGATCTTTTTGCTTCTATTTCTCCTTTGAGTCCGAGTCAGGGGTGCAACTTTTGAATTGGACCCGATGTCAAAAACAGACGGTATTGCAGTGAAATCTGTACCCTCCACGGTGACAGGCTCATCACAGACTTGAATTTCCTTCCCCTTCAGTTTGGCAGAAGCTGGGGTAGGTGCGGAGATGACTAAACTGGTGGGGGTAGAGACAATAGTCCTCCTACAAATAACAGTACTTCTTTCAGCTGGGACCCTTTGCAGGGGAGGGAATTCTTGAGTCGATTTCAGGTTGAACTCAATCAGGGGTTTCTTAGTTTCCGGCACTTTATCCATTAGTGTGAAGAGAGTGACGTCAACGAACTTGATATCTGTATTGTTGAATTCTTTTCCAAAATGGATGATCCCATTGTCATGCAGATCATCCTTGTAGATAGCCAAATACAGTTCGTTGGTGAAGGAGAAGATTATCTTTTGGGCAGATATTTTCTGCAAGGTGGATTCCGAACGTCTGTCCCAAATTACGCTTCCTTTTGTCGCAAAACTTAGGATGAAAAAGAAAGAGTCCGAACACATTTCTGTTCATCTTAGTGTATTTGTGATTTTTAAAGGAGTTTGTTTATCAGAAGGTTGTTTATTAGAGAATTCATTTGTTTAAACAATTAAAGGAGGAAGGTTATAGAAAAGGTAAAAGACCCGATTCAGAATTGGAAAGGAAGAGAAAAACTTCTCAACCCGAGGGACCGCTGCTAAGCTAACACCTATTGGGGGTCCACCCCACCTCCGAAAAGAGGTAAAAAGGATTTCGGAACCTCTCTGTTTAGGAGTGTCTAAACAGTGGCTCCTAAATCCAAGTGAGTTGTCTATACCTATTCAAGACAGAAATGAACGTGGCATGCCAGCGGAAAGGATGGTAGTTTGCTCCACTAACGACATGGATACACTACCAATTTATGAAAAAAAAACCATCTGATTAAAATGGAGAGAGGAACTATTCCCCAGCGGAGTCGCCAGAAGCTGTCGGCATATTTATAGGTTGTGTGTTTTGAAAATGGGTCGCCTATAGAAGTTGTCGGTGAATTTTAAATTTAATTTATATATATATATATATATATATATATATATATATATATATATATATAATTTAGAAAGTAAAATTTGATTTTGAAAATAATTTTGAGTTTGAAAATATTAAGATATGAAATCAAACTGATCTCACATCCCAAATAATTTATATAAACGAGCACCGCACCACAAACCGTATATCTATCCCGAAGAATAGACACACTGCTTGATGATGAGGTTCGATTAAATAAACTAAAAGATTTGTGACATCCGTTTGGTCTGCGAGCCATATTTATAAGCCGACAAGTTCCCCTGCTTAATATAAAGAATTTAAGCAGGGTTTATATTATCTGGGTTCTTAAAGTTCCCTATAAGGGCAAGCCCCTATAGTTAATTACATCTTAAATGACGATACTCATTTAAGAAAACTCTCGATAATGATCAGTGGTTTTGCTCTCAAGAATTTCAAAGTTTAAGGTTTCAAAGGATTGAATTTTTTAATTTCAAAAGAGATTAGCTCAAATTTGGAACAATTTATTTCAAGAATCCAAAGGAAGAGAAGTAGGAGAAGCTGAGGATCCAAGAAGAATCTTGGCAACTTCCCAAATAATCCTATTGTTTGGCTTCAATTTGGGAATTTACTTAATGTTTCAATCTTGCCAATTTTAATTAATTAGGACTTCCGTTTGTATGATATAATCACACAAATAGCCTCGAAGATGTGAGGGTTTATGTCGTACCAAACGACTACCTCGGAGTCCTAAGACCGGTTAGGGTTTAATTTACATGACATGATCATGCAATTGCCTAACGAAGAGTTGATGATTTATGTTGCACTAGGAAAACTACCTCGAAGTCCTATGACTTGGTTATTTAAAACTAAGAAATGTTTTGCTGACGTCGATCCATGTTTTGCTGATGACGATGGCCGTGCTGCCCACTATGCTCCGAGCTCCTTGTTGTTGCAGAGTTTTAGTTTTAGAAGGTGAAAATCAGGAGATAAGAGAAGTGTTTTGGTTTAGAAATCTTAAAGTCCAAATATTTTTAATATTTTAATTAAAACAGATCTTAAAGTTGTTTAAACTGAACCGATTAAGATCCCACGGTTCCGTCATCCCGGCACCGTTATTTTCATCGAATTCACTTAGTCCAGATGAATTTGCTAAACTCAACCGAATGAGTTTCACACTTTCATTTAGACCGTGGGAAATCCTGTTAGCAACACGTGGCTTACATCATCCGAGGTATTCCTGATCATTCAACGAGACGTTTTAATTTAGTTGCAATTGTAGTTTTGTTGTTCTGTTTGTGATTAAATTTTGAGTTGTTTTATATTTTGGAATGTTATGGCGATGAATTTTATCTTGTGGTGACTTTTAATTTAGTTTTGGTTTCAATTTTGTAGCTATCCTAAAAGTTTTAGTTTTCATGCAACAGTCTTGTTTAACATGCAAGAAAAAGTAAAGTGCAGTGCATGTAAAGAAATTGCGATAAAGTAATTTGCAATAAAATAAAAGCGTACCTGGAGGGTCTTCCCGTCATCCTAAGCTGCACTTAAAACACATATTAAGGCATTTAAATATTTACAAAAAATTTCTAAGTAAAGCTAAGGTAAAGGTTTTGGTTGTCTACCAAAGTTCTAGTCCAATCGCTAGTCATCTCCTATGACGTCTAGGTTCTTGTATTTTGTTTAAGGATGATTTTTGTCATCAAGGAGAAATTAAATTTAATTGTTCTCCTAAAACATCTCATCATATTGAGGAAGTGCTTAGGACGAGTCCTAAACATCTTTGCAATACTTCCGAGACTATTTGATTCCAAGTAAATTTAGTTGCACAGGAGAATTAATCATTCAGGAGTTTAGTTAAGCTTTGTCTCTTGCTCAGTGAACTTGGGTATTTGATTACCTGATGAATGAAGTGACATCTCACTTAATACTCTATTTAAGAGTTATAATAATTAAAGCCTTTAGGGGTAAGTTGGTTTGTTGAAAATTTTAATCATTCTTAATTTGAAGTTTGAGTTAATGGTTTAAAGTGATTTAGTTTAATTATGAGGTTTCAATTAATAATTTTAAGTTTGGAATAGTGTTCAAATTCCTTTTGGTTTAAATCTTTATACTTTAAGTGATCTTAATATTTTAAATTTTTTTAGTTTTATTGTTGGATGATGTTAATTTAACATAATTTAAATTTAATTTAATTTAATTTAATTGAATTTAATTTAATTTAATTTTAATATTTTAAATTAAATTAAATTTAATTGTTAAAATGTTAATTTAATTTAATTTTAATTTTAATTTAATTTTTTACTTAGTTTAATTTAATTAAATTTAAATTGAATTTAATTTAATTGTTAAAATGTTTATTTAATTTAATTTTTACTTAATTTAATTTAATTTAATTGTTAAACCATTTAATATTTTTGAGCTTCTCTTTAATTCAAGGGTTATTTATTTTTAATTTTTAATTTACTTAGTTTGGATTATCATTTTAACCTTAATTAAGAGTTAAATATTATTGAAGTAATTTATTTAGGGATTTTTTTTATTAAAGAATTAATATTCTCTCAACTTATATCCCTATTTTTTTAATAATTCAAATTTTTATTAATCTTCCAAAATTTAAGTTGCTTAAATTATTAAAGTTTCATTTTTGGTTTATTAAAAGTGATTAATGGGTTCCTACCCTTTTAATTTCCCAAATTTTTAATCATCCAAGAAAGATAAAATCAAATATTTTACCCTCCATTTTAATTAAACCTAAAATTTTAATAATGGGGTTTAAATTCTTTAATTACCTTTATGCCCTTTTAGGCTTATTTATTTCATAACTCACTAAATTGAGTTCAAATGAACTTGAAATTTTTATGTCACCTCACTCATATATCAATTAAGAGATTAGAGGAGAAAATGTGATTTTTCTGAATTTAATTTATTTATATAATTATTTTTAGTGAAAAATAAGGGATTTCAAAGAAAATTCAACAACATAAACAAAGTAAGGTTTCTGTCCTTAAGAAAATTAAGGCATGTTTCTAATGACTAGAGAACCACTTGGACTAATTTTGGTGATTTTTTAAATTATATTTTATTTATTATAATTATTTTGAATTTTGGAGTGTTAATTAATTATAAAATAAAATTAAAGTTGAAAAATAGATTTTATATTTTTATTAAATCTCTTTGACCTCAAGGAGTTCAAAGAAACAAATTTTTACAATTTTTAGATTTTTCTTTGATTTATTGGAATTAATTTAGTGAAAAGGTTGGAAAATACATTTTTTAATATTAAAAATTGTTTTAAGCATTTAAAATTAAATATCTTTACTTTGAGACTTGGAAAAAGAGTCAAAATGTGAAATTTTTATGATTTTTATTATTTTTTAATTATTTAAATATCAAAAATATCATTAAAAATGAAAATTTTTAGAAAATTCCAATTTTAATTTTTATAGACTCCTCTGATATCAGAGAGCCCACAAAACTAATTTGGTGAAATTTTGAAATGTATTTTTGGAGTTATGAATTTTTAAAGTTTAATTTTGATTATGTGGCTTAATTAATCCATTCAGTGGGGTTAAACATTTTCAATTGATTTCAAATTTTTATGTGAGGTATCTCTGATCCAAAAGATCAGTGGAGAATTATTTTCAAGTTCTTTTAATGTGTGGTTAACCCTCATTAATTAAAGTTCAGTTTTTAGTAATTAGGCCAATTAGGGTTATGCTTAATGAATTAACCAAAAATATAATTATCCTAGGGTCCTCTGGTCCTAAGAAACTTCCCCAAATTTTGCTAGAATTTTCTAAGCAATATGCTAAATAATGGAATTAAAATACCAAAAATAGTGACATAAACTTAAAAAATACATAACTTTTCATAGAGATGGCCTCTGAACTTGAAAATTTTGGGAATGTTCCCAAGATCAGAGGCTTCAAAAGCCCTATGGTCTCATGCTATGGTGAATTGTCTATGCAAATGGAGAATCAAAATACCAAAAAGAGTAAATAATTAATTAAAAATAAAATACTCATCAAAATAACTTGATTTCTTTTCCACATTGTTCTCCTTTGTTCACTGAGTAAAAAAATATTTTTATTTTATTTTTATGATTTATCTACACAAAGATATGGATTTTTTAAGTTCTGGGCATTTAAATAAATTGAAAAAATCCTATTTATCTACTTATCCGACTCAGCGCCGCGTCAAGCTACGACAGATTGAAAGACCATGCGGCGAGCTCCCATTTGACGCTGCCATCTGAGTCAGCCGCCACGCATCCTGTTGTCTCACTCCTTCCTCTGATCCGACGCAATCTGAGTCGTTCAACCGATACAAGCGTGATCGGACGGCGCCTGGTCATCGTCTACGACTGGTGTGCACCCGTGACCGTCCACACTAAAACCCTAAGAACTCTCTCATTTCTCAACAGATTTTTGTGTTCTGATGCTCTATGGATTTGTCTTGAAGAGACGAACACATCCATACAGTTTACATGCCATGAAATTAACTAAAACGAAATGAAGAGTTGTTGGAAGCTCGGGAGGAAGGAATGATCCATACCTTTGCTTTGAGAAGTGTAGCTTCAATCAAAGAGTTGTGCCACCTTTGATTGCACCCAAGGAAGCTCCAGATGAAGTCTCTGGCTCTGGGGAATTTTCTAGGTATGAAAGTGTCCACATCCGATTTCAAAGCTTGGAGGCTAGAGCAACTGGGTGGCCTGGTGAGGAGGCTTTCACTGAGGAACTCCTTCTCTTGGTCCTGTGCAGGTGTGGGTGAGTTTAATTTGGATTTGGTGGAAGTTTGGGAGATGTCCTGGTTTTGGGCTTGAATTTGAACTCAAAAATTGAGCTCAGCTGGGGGAAATTGGGGCTGGAATCCAATGGGGATCAAGTGCTCTATATGTGGAGAGTGGTCTGGAACAATTTTGACAAAGTTTCAGTAAGATTTGGTTCAGCACCCTCTTTGGTCGAGAGGTGGTGTGGTTTAAATAGAGGTGGTTGGAGGGCTTCCCAGGGGGGTTTAGTGGCTTTGATCAACAGCTCTGGTGAGGAGAAGAACAGCCATGGTGGCCATTAGGCATGGGACAAGTCAGCAAGGCAGAATTCAAAAATTGGCTCACATGGGTGCTCTCGGCCTGGTGGTTTTCGGTGGCTGTGGTGGCTGGCCGGCCAGGGTCAGGTCACCCTCAAGGTCAAGGAGGTCAGGGCTGGGGTTTAGTGTAGTCAATTGGCTATGGACATGTGTAAAGGTGTTGAATTGAAATGGAATGGGGGGGAAGGCTATTTTGGGTTCAAATGAGTCAACCCATGGTTTTGGGCTAGGTTCACCACCCAAGGCCTGGTTTTGGGCTGAAAAGAATCACTTGGGTCAGCCAAGAGAAAATGGTGTGGCCTCCATCCATGGTGAGGTGGCTAAACTTGGTTTAGTGTGTAGCATGAATGGGGTTAAAAGTGCTTAAGGAAGGCTTAAGAAAGGGGCCCCTCTTCTTGCCATTAATGGCTTAGTGAGGTGGAAAGGGGCTCCCAAGGCTTGCATATGGCTTATGCATGGCTCCATGGCTCCATATGGCTTAGGGATGGCTTGGCTTGATTTCATGAAAGTGGGTTTTAAGGATTTAGAATATTTAGGGGTAATTTGGCACAAGGCTTGGTTTAGAAAAGTTTAATGATGAATTTGAAACTTAGGGAGTGATTTAAATCAAAGGGGATGATGAGGGGAAATTTCATGTGGGCTTTAGGATAGATTTTGGGCTTTTGGCTTTAATTTGGATGGGCCTTTAGAAAGATTTAAGGAGGTGGGCTTTTAGGTTTGAAAACAAATTGGTAAATGGATGTTTTGTAAAAGATTGGGCCAAACAAATGTTGGGTTTAGTTTAGGGATGTATCATGAGTGATCTTTAATAGGTTTGAAATGATTTGGAGTTGAATTGGGTTTAATTTAGGATTTTTTGGTAAAGTGGCCAAAGTGGGTCAAATTGGGCTAACTTGGGCTAAGGTTAGGCTAAGGTTGGATTTGATGTAAAATTAATGTTGAGAAATGTTTATGGGGGTGCTACAAAGAGTTTTGAACTTTGGTTGGGCTTTGCTTTTGGGATTTGGGCCCAATTGGGTTAGGTTTGGGTTTAGGCCAAAAATGGGGATTTTGACTTTGGGTTAGGTTTGGGTGGAGTTTAGGTTCAAATTTGGGGCAAATATTGTTAGTCTTTTGTTTGTGGGGATATTAGAAAGGTTTAGGAAAATATTTGGGGTTAATTGGAGTTGAATTGGGTTGGTTTGGGCTAAGTTTAGGTCATGGGCCAAAATTGTGCTTTAGGCTTTAAATTTGGATCCAAATTTCAATCAAAATAGGCTTGGATTTGGTCTAAATTCATATTGGGGATATTGAATTGAAGTTTAGAATTGAATTGGACCAAAATTGAGGTCAATTGGGTTGATTTGGTTTGACATTGGGCTTACTTTGGTTAAAAATGGGTCAAATTGGGGGTTTTGGTAAAAGTGGGTTAAATTGACAAAATTGTCCTATGGTGTAGTTGAACAAAATGAAATTGGGAATATTTGGGATTTTTTGAAATTTTTTGGGAATTTTTGGTTAAGAAGGGCACGCACTTTGGGTATTTGGAGGGTATGGGGGGTATTTTTGGAAATTTTGGTATATTTGGCTATGGATGATCAATTTGAGTGGGGGGGAGGGGAATGTGTAGGATTGGTTTTGAGGAATTTTGGGTAATTTAGGTGATTTTGCAATTTTTGGGTAGTTTCAAGGACATTTGGTAGGTTTAGCGGGTGCAGGGCCCCCGGGGTCAAAAATTGAAATTTTGGAAAAATGAAGATTGATCAAGTTTGAGTAGAATGGAATCACTTTGGTTGAGCCATGAAGCCATGAAGCCATATCAAGCCCATAAGAGTCATGAGAGGATTCATTTGAGGCATTCACTATGTTGTTCCTAACCCTCTTTGCCAAGGGCTTAGGGGTTGAGGACCATCCATATGGATTACCTACATGAGTCAGGAAGTTAAGGTAGGTATGAATGGTTTTAGGATTTGGAATGTGTGTGAAATTGTAATGTGTGCAGTTTAACCCTCACTAGACCAGGCCACCCAGGGTAGTCCTAAGGCCAAAGAGTCCTATAGGGAACTCATCCTTTAAACCTCCACATTTGATCTTAACCCTCCAAGTGACTTAGGGGTTTACAATCAAACTTATGGGGTTTGCAGGGAGTTAAGAGGTGTTTAAATTTCTAAATGGTGGGTCCCATCTCTAATCCTCTAAGACAGTTAAAGGGAAAGCCTAAGGCTAGATCTTAAGTACTAAGGAGAGAGAAGAGAAAAGACCTCATCAAAAATGAGGTCAACAAAACCATCTTATCCACCTGGATTTAATAACACTCAGTTTAAAGATAAGAAGTTATCTATAAAAGAATTAATATTAAGTATGGTTTAGCACTTGCAAAATCAAGGAAATCAATTACAAATTCAAGGAAATCAATTACAAAATCAAGGAACATCAATTAAAAATATTGAAACTCAACTCAGACATATCGCTACCGCACTTAACAATATAATTATTGGAACTTTTCCTAGTAATGTGGAAATAAATCCTAAAGACCAAGGAAAAGAATAAATTAAAGCAATACAACTAAGAAGTGGAAAAGAATTAGAAACTAAAATCCAGAAAGAAATAGAAAGTAAAAATGAGGAAGTGGAAATTGAGAAAGAAAAGGATCAACAAGATCAAAAATTAGAATATCCATTGATCCCTATGAAAATATCTATAGAAAAACCACCACCACCATTTCATCAATGACTTTAAACAACATAAAAAAGATAAGCAATTTGCTAAATTCCTTGAAATTTTAAAAAAAATTAACGGTAAAGATTCCTTTTGTAGAAGCGTTAGAACAAATGACTAATTATGTAAAATTTATGAAAGATGTTTTAAATAAAAAAAGAAAATTTACAGATAATGAAATTGTTGCACTTAGTGAAGAGTGTAGTGCAATTATTCAGAAAAAGCTTCGTGAAAAATAAAAAGATTATGGTAGTTTCACTATACCTTGCGCTATTGGAGAAAAATTTTATAGAAAAGCTTTGTGTGACTTAGGAGCAAGCATTAATCTAATGCCTCTATCAATTTTTAAAAGATTAGAATTAGGAGAAATTTCACCTACTTCAGTAACTCTTCAGTTAGCTGATCGTTCTGTGACTTATCCAAAGGGAGTTATTGAAGATGTGATAGTAAAGGTGGATAAATTTATCTTCCCGGTAGATTTTATTGTTCTAGATATGGAAGAAGATAAAGAAATTCCAATAATATTAGGAAGACACTTTTTAGCCACTAGAAAAGCTATGATTGATGTTCAGAAAGGAGAATTGACTATGAGAGTAAACGATCAAAAAGTAACTTTTAACATAGCAAAATCAATGAAATATCCTGCTTTAGAAAAAGATGATGAATGTTTTTGAATGGAAATACTTGAACATTTGCAAAATGAACATTTTAAAGAATATTATGAAGAAATGTTAGAAAAAGAAAATATAGAATTAATTGAAGAAGCAGATAATGAAAAACTGGATTATAGACAAGAAAAATTTGAAATGTTGGATAATACTGAAAACGTTGAAAAGAATATAGTTCCGTCAATAATTAGACCTCCTAAACTCAAATTAAAAATTCTACCTAATAATTTAAAATATGCTTACTTAGGCAACAATTCAACCCTAGCAGTTATTATATCAGCTGAATTGAATGAATCACAAGAACAAAAACTGTTAGACACATTAAAAAAATATAAGAAAACTTTTGGTTGGACTTTAGCAGATATTAAAGGAATTAGTCTTTCAATCTGTATGCACAGAATTATTTTTGATAATGAATATAAGCCAAGAGTAGATCCTCAAAGGAGATTAAACCCAATAATGAAAGAAGTAGTCAAGAAAGAAATATTAAAATGGTTAGATAATGGTATTATATATCTTATTTCGGACAGTGCTTAGGAAGCCCAATTCACTATGTTCCTAAAAAAGGGGGAGTGACCATTAAAACTAATGAAAATAATGATTTAATACCTATAAGACAAGTTACTAGATGGCCTATATGTATTGACTATAGAAAATTAAATGCAGCCACCAGGAAAGATCACTTCCCATTACCATTTCTAGAGCAAATGTTGGATAGATTAGCCGGACATAAATATTTTGTATTTTAGATGGATATACCGGTTATCATCAGATTCATATTGCTTCTGAGGATCAAGAGAAAAATACATTCACTAGTCCTTATGGAACATTTGCTTTTTGAAGAATGCCTTTTGGATTATGTAATGCACCTGCAACATTCCAGAGATGTATGATGTCTATATTTAGTAAATTAATTAATGATGGAATAGAAGTATTTATGGATGATTTCTCTATATTTGGAACGTCATTTCACGTATGCTTGAATCAT
This sequence comes from Papilionanthe hookeriana x Papilionanthe teres, assembly GCA_022702705.1. Classification (NCBI taxonomy): domain Eukaryota; kingdom Viridiplantae; phylum Streptophyta; class Magnoliopsida; order Asparagales; family Orchidaceae; genus Papilionanthe; species Papilionanthe hookeriana x Papilionanthe teres. Next base: position 2,429,805 of record CM040428.1, read on the forward strand.
CTTGAAAAAGTATTAGAGGTATGCGAGAAAACTAACTTAGTTCTAAATTGGGAGAAATGTCAATTTATGGTTGTAGGAGGAACTGTATTAGGGCATAAAATTTCAGAAAATGACATGGAAGTAGACTCTGCAAAACTTCAAGTTATAGCAAAATTACCACCTCCAACTACAGTAAAAGGGGTAAGAAGTTTTCTTGGACATGCTGGATTCTACAAACGCTACATAAAAGATTTTTAAAAAATTACTAAACCTTTATGCCAACTTTTAGAAAAGGATAAGAAATTTGAATTTACAACTGAATGCTTAAATGCTTTTGAATTATTAAAAGATAAATTATTCACAGCACCTATAATAGTTTCACCTGATTGGGAGAAACCATTTGATCTTATGTGTGATGTTAGTGATTATGCTATAGGAGCAGTACTTGGGCAAAGATATGATAAAATTTTCAAAGTTATATACTATGCTAGTAAAACTCTTAATAATGCTGAATTGAATTATACGATTATCGAAAAAGTGTTATTAGCAATTGTTTATGCTTTTGATAAATTTAGGCCTTATTTAATTGGAAATAAATGTATTGTGCATACTAATCACTCTGCTATTAAATATCTAATGCAAAAGAAAGATTCCAAACCAAGATTAATTAGATGGATATTACTAATGCAAGAATTTGATTTTGAAATCATTAACAAAAAGGGAACTGATAATGAAATTGCAGATCATTTATCAAGGCTAAAATATAATGAATTATCTGATGCTAATAATGAAATTACTGATAGTTTTCCTGATGAACAATTATATAATATAAATGAGATGAAAAAACCATGGTATGCTGACATAGTAAATTATATTGTAAGTGATATTTTACCACCTATGTTAACTTTGCAACAACAGAAAAAATTCATTCATGATGCTAAAACATATTTTTGGGATGAACCATATTTATATAAGCAATGTAAGGATCTTATAATTAGAAGATGCGTGCCTTATGAAGAAACAGAACAAATCATTCAGAAATGTCATGATTCTGATTTTGGAGGACATTTTGGAACAGATAAAACTACTTATAAAATTTTACAATCTAGATTTTATTGGCCTACTCTTTTTAGAGATGTTTATAGATATATTAAAACTTGTGATAGATGCCAACGAGTAGGTAATATATCTAGAAGAAATGAAATGCCTCTAAATTTTATTTTAAAAGTTGAGATTTTTTATGTTTGGGGATTAGATTTTATGGGACCATTTGTTCCTTTATTTGGAAACTCATATATATTAGTTGATGTTGATTATTTTTCTAAATGAATTGAAGCACAAGCTTTATCTCGATGTGATGCTAAGAGTGTTTCAAAGTTTCTAATGAAAAATATTTTTACTAGATTTGAAATGCCAAGAGTGATTATCACTGACAGAGGTTCTCATTTTAGAAACAAATATATTCACAAACAAGTAGAAAAATTTAACATTATTCATAAGATATCAACTGCTTATCATCCACAAACTAGTAGATTAGCTGAAGTTTCTAATTGAGCGATTAAACGTATTTTAGAAAAGACTGTAAACCCTAATAGAGTGGATTGGTCTATAAGACTAGACACTGCATTATGGGCATACATAACTACTTATAAAACTCCGATTAGAATAACTCCTTACAAGCTTATTTATGGAAAGACTTGCCACTTACCAGTTGAATTAGAACATAAAGCTTATTGGGCAATTAAAGAATTTAATTATAATCTGAAAGAAGCTGGTGAGAAAAGATTATTGCAATTGAATGAATTAGATGAATAAAGAAATGAATCTTATCATAATAACAGAATTTATAAAGAAAAAAAATGAAATTATGGCATGATCGGAAGATTGACCTGAAGAATTTTGAGCCAGGACAAGAAGTTTTACTTTATAATACAACATTGAAATTATTTCTTGGGAAATTGAAATCTCGATGGTTAGGGCCTTTCATTATAACTCAAATATTTTCATATGGAACTATAGAAATTGAAGATCCAAAAACTGGGCATAGATTTAAAGTAAACAGTCACAGATTAAAACCTTATTTTGAAGGGATAAGACCAAATTTTAAAGAGGTTTTAATGCTCAGTCAACCTGATTACTAACTAAATTAGGTTGAGCTGACGACGTTAAACCAAGCGCTTTATGGTAGGCAACCCATAGTAATTAATTATGATCTATTTATTATTTTTATTGAAAATTAAAATATAGAATAAATTATACTACTCATTTTACTTTTTAGAATCATCACAAATTTGAATCTATACGAAGAAATCAGAAAATATTCGGACCGGAACAAAAATTGGGCAAATTACCTAATCTCGCCGGCGAGATCGATCCCACTGACAGCTAGATCGGTGCACCCAATTTCAGTTTAAATATATTAACTATCCGGCCGACGGCGAGATCGTTACCGCCGACGGCGAGATAGTTAAAATGTGGTTTTTGTGAGTTATTTTGCGGTTTTGGACGGTTCTAAGGGCATTTCTTTATAAAAAACATTTAAAACCTCATTTGTATACTATCTTCTTCCTTAGAACCGACTAGAGTCCCTCCAAAACTATTTATTATGGCCTTCAAACTACTTGAAACCACGAAATCCAGAGTTTTTAATCGACGAAAGTTCGTCAGTTCTGAGGCTCAGCGACTATTCAATAAGGTTTTGATGAAGAAACGTCTGATTAAAGAAAGAGGATTCATAAACAGAGGAGTGGAGAATTCAACAACAACAATTGAAGAAATGATTGTTCAGCGACATCGGGAGGTATTCTGCTATACCACATATGCTGTAGTCATTCCAGTAGTCAAAGAATTCTACTCTAATCTGCATGCGATCCATAATGGAAGTGTTTATGTAAGAGTCAGATGGGTAACTTTCACACCTTCTCGAATCAATGAATTATACTCGATTGAAAATTCCCCTGTTTGCCACTATTCGAATTTTATTCCTACAAGATACAAAATGAATGAGATCTACAGATATCTGACCGACGAACCTGATGATTGTGAATTACGAGAAGATGTCTACGTTAGTTTTTCTTCTTGACTTCTTAACCCCGTATCAAAGCATTGACATTTCTTTATTTCATCAAAGTTATTACCTACTATGAGGGTAAACAAAGTTTCAAAGGAATGCACAATCTTAAATTACTGTATTCAATCTGCATTGCCTATTGATGTTGGATCTATCGTTGTGAAGTCTGCATTAGGATTAATTGTGCATGGCTCAATTCATGGACTTGGACACCCATCAACTATATTTGCTTTATGTAGTCAGTACCAAGTTTCCTACGAAGCTTGGGAAAAAATTTTATTGCCTTGGAAACCACTAGATCCGACAGATATGTTTCCTACATTAGATAACAATGATGAAACAGTAATTATTTCTGATCAAGCATCACAAAACAATCCTTTAATTAAACCCCTGACTGATAGAATGGACTTCATTTTATGGAAAATTAAAGGATTGGAGAAGGATCTACAGAATGTGATGAATTCTATTGATAATATCTCTGATTTCTTCGATCACATCGATTGGAGAATGAAGGAGCACTATGACCATACGAGACACCCGGAGGCAAGTTTTATACAACTATCGAGACGAAAGGGTGGATTGAAGAAGATTCTACTCGTGAATTCCCTTTCGGTGCCTTTCTATAATTTGTTTGTGCACCTGCGTTCTATTGTAAACATCAGAGAAAAGATCAGTTCAGATTCCGATAAGTAGCAGAGATTTCTATTCATATTTTATATATGTGTGTTGATTTAAATTTAGTTTTTGATTTAGTTTGAACTTTACGTAGCTAATCTCAGTTTAGATGAGATTGAATGTTGTTTGTTTAGTCTCAGTATTTAGAGTATCGTGGTGTGGATTGCAATGCTGAGTTAGATGTGTTTAGGTTAATTTGATAAGTCAATTGTTAGTTTTGTGGTATTTGAAGTTTGTAAATTCCTGGATTTTATTTATAAAGTTATAATGTTTATGTTGTGTGAATTTATGTGTTAATATAGAATCTAATATTAAAAAAATATATCAAATTAAGTGACCGGAACAATGAACAAGGCTTAATCTAAGTAGAATATAAATGAAAAATTAAAATATATAAAATTTTCGGAAACCTTGCTGAGAGCGAAAGAAATCCCGCTGACGGTGAGATTTTCCCGAAACTTTGGCCTTGGTGAATTAATTAGCTCGCCGACAGTGAGAAATTTCTCGCCAACAGCGAGATCGCGAAATTTACTTTATTTGACCGGTCAACGAACACTATTCATCGTCTCCCTCCTTAAAACTTCGAAAAACCTACCTAGGGCTTGTGGAATCTTGGATTTGAAGCGATTTCAACACATTTTGACTCCGGATTTTATCTTCCCTTGGTAAGAGCTTCACTCCTATGTAAAAATTTTTGATTTTCACCATGAATTTCTTCTACATTGAGAAATTTTGGAAAATTTTGAAATGAGAAGAAAAGAATTAGAAGAAATTCATGAAACTTGATTTAGATTGATTTTAGTAACTATTGGAAGCCATCTTAGTAATATTTAGAAGTTTAGTTAAGATTTTTGCAAATTTCACAGAACAAAAAATGGCTCCACGTCAAAAAAGAAGAGTGGATTACAAAGAAACTCGCTTTGCGAATGCAAGGGCACAATCAAGATATTTTCACAATATTCAAGCCAGAAAATGCATTCAGGATCGAGTTTTCAAAAGTCCTGGAGGTGAAGTAGAGCGAATAATTAAAGAAAGAGGATGGGAAAATTTCTGTTTCATAACCAACAGAGCCGCTGTGGAAGTAGTAAAAGAATTCTATTCCAACCTGACACAGGCTGAAGATGCACCAGTTAAGGATAGAAGATTTTTTTGTGGAATTTAGCGCTGCAAGAATAAATGCTTATTACGAAGTGCAAGACACCTACACCAGTGAGTATGATACATTTGGAACTATGGAAGCACTACTGGAAAAGGTGATCACTTTCTCACTGACGGGAAAGCAGTTTGGAAAATGAAGCAGCAAGAACGGGTAAACTTCCCTCTTTCTATGTTGAATGCATCATCTAAAGCCTGGCATTATTTTATATGTTCTACCTTGTTATCTACTTACCACCATAGTGAGGTAACAAGAGATAGAGCAGTTCTGAATTTTTGTATTCAGAACCAAAGAGGTAATAATGTGGGAAGAATCATTTATAAGAATATATTAGCCACTGCAAGAAGTGAAAGTGGAGGAGGACTAGGACATCCTGGTCTGATTTATGCACTCTGCCAATTATCTGAGGTAGAGGCAAGAGATGATGAGGAATGGGTGGAGTCTATGATACCCATTACTCTAGCTAATATGAAGAAATATGAATCCCACGAAGGATGGAGATCTGGGACAAGGAGCTATGTACCTTCTTTGAGTAGAGATATTCCCTCTACCAGTTATGACCCTCCTCCCTATAGTACTCGTATCCTTCAGGATTTGATGAATGAGATGACTCTACAGAGGAAACGTTTTGAGAAAATAGAAGAAAAACTGGAGCATATTGATCAGAGAATTGGAGGACTAGAGAGAAGACATGATTATGACAAGCAGTATCTCCGGAGACATTCGGAGTATGAGATAGCCTATTATGATGCCGAGAATCGTTATAGGAGAGGAGAGCTCAATGTTGTATTTCCTGAGTGCCCCCGATATACTCATTACCAGCCTAATCCACAAACTGATCCAGAAAACGACGATATAGTTTGGGACTTTGATGCAGAAGATTAGATGCTATGTTTATTTGTTTAGTTATAGACTCTGATGTTGTTATTGTTTGTTTGTTATTTTACTTTTTAGTATTGATGTTTTAGTTTATGAACTTGATTATGATGTAGTGTAGATTGTTTTAATATTGTAAGTTATATAGTTTTTAAATTTTTAATGTTTTTAGACTGCTATTGTAACCTTGGATTGAATTAGTAAATGAATGTGGATGTAGTATAATATGTTAGTATAAAAAGTGGTAGTATTATATTAAACTTCTTTACCCAGCACTTTCTTTAATATTATGTGTATAGAAAAATACTAACAGTACAGGTTAATTAAGTAATGGAAAAAGCCTGCAGAACTTCAAAAAGAAGAAATACCTAAAGCACGAAGGTGTGATTTAAATATTACAGTTTATTTCCTTTTCACCCTATATAGATAGATAGAAAAATTTAAGTTTGGGGGAGGGAAAAATACAAATTTAATTATTAAATTGTTCTCAATTTACATTTTCAAAATTATTATAAAAATGAATTTTTGTAGTAATTTTAATTCAGTAAGCTAAAACTAATTAATTTAATTCTTATAGAAAGTTAAGTGAAATACTTTTAATGATTAACTAATTTTATAGATTAAGAAATTTAGTTTAAAAAGGATAAGAATATAGTAAACTATTTAAAGTAAGGAAAACTATATTTTTAAATATAAAATTCTTAAGTATTTAGTTGAGAAAGAAAAGATTAAAACAATGAAGTAAAAGCTTTGAAATATATATTAAGTAAAGAAATGTTTCCAGATTCAAATTTAGGAAGAGGAAATGAAGTTCAAAATTATTAACAGGCTAACCAAAAATAGTGATCCTCACTTAAAAAAATGTAAAGAAAAAGAGATTGAAAATCAATCCAAAGAAAAAAAAGAAAAGAAAAAATATATATAAAGTGAGGAGAAACTTGAATAGATGTCTTATCAAAAATTGGCTTCATTTGAATCAACCTAAAGGGTAACTTCAATTACATTTCTGAACTTATATATATATGGATTAGTATTTTACTAAGTTGTGCTTCCATGAAATTCTTATCATTTAAATATCTTAATTAATTTAATATTGAAAAGTATAGTCATTCTTGAAATAAATAGAAGACTAAAAACCTTATACTTGATAACTAAATAGCCTTATATCTATAGAATTACTTTAATTATTTTAAAAATATTTCTATTAAACTTTACTATAATACTTATTTAATTCAAATTCATAGTATTTCTGAATTAAAACTTTACTACAAATAATCATTTTCTTTTTTGTAGTATCTAAATTAGTTGAGGACAAGTATTAGTTAAGTTTGGGGGATTTTGACCACAGAAAAATATATTAAGAATTTCATACCAATTTTATATGAAATTGCACTTTAAAGAAAGGTATTTTTTTGTTTCATTGCAGGAATGAAGATTTATAAGTACTGAAATGCAAAAAACACAAAAGAAGCAAATTTGGAGCAAAAAGGACTCAATTAGATGAAAATTGAACTATCCCGCCGACGGTGAGGAAAAGGCCGCCGACGGTGAGTTTTTCCCAAAAGTTTTTAATATATTATAAGGAGCCCGCTGACGGCGAGATCGAGCCCACCGACAGCGAGATCGGTGCGGTTAGCCCATCTTCTAGAAGCCCGCCGACAGCGAGATCAAGCCGCCGACGGCGAGACAGTTGAAAAGAGCAAAAATACATTGAACTTGGACGCTTTTTGAAGAGGTGCTTAAGCAACCTTTGGAGATTTGACCCCTTCTATAAATAGAGACGAATTTTAGTCATTTGTGTGTCAGTTCTGTGTCATTTGTGTGAAAGTTAAGTGTAATTTAAGAGTCTTTGAGTGAGTAGATAAAGTGTTTAACGATTTGGCGTGCTGGAAGGAAGAGTCAAAGAAACTTCAAGGAGTTTGCTTGGGGAAAAGAGTTGAGATAAGTATCTTTGTTATTCGTTTGTTAACTTTAATGAAATCCATGCTTTGTGTTATTTTTCTCATACATTCCGAGTAGTTTCCTTAGTCTTTCTCCTTGTTATTGAGATTTTGTGAAATGATGAATTAAAGTAATTGTGCCTAAAAATATGCAAATAGAAATTGTGCTAATCTTTAACTTAAATCTTAATTTACATTCAATCTGGCCAATTGATTTGTTAATATATGTTGAAATATCAACTATAGTAAAGATTACATCCAAGATTCAGGGAAGTCAAAAGCCTTGGAAGGAGGGTGCAAATAAATAGGGAAATATTAACTATCGGGCGTAGAATTGGACATTTTAGTGTGACAGACTAAAATATTCATATCGGTCTTATTATTTAAGAGCTGAAGTGTATATGTTAGCCTTCAGGCGAGGGGAACGTGGGAGCTCTGAAGTGGTAGTCGGTATCCTCCCAGCCTAGCCGCAGATTCAGTAATCAAACATAAGACTAGTCAATGTTCTTTGCACCTGGACCAAAGGATAAATAATAGGAATGCTTTTATTTGGCACAATACAATTAAAAAAAATTATTTAATTCTTCATTCACTTAATTCTCTAAAACAAGGAGAAAGATACTTTTCTGAAATCTGATATTCAACCTTAAGCATTAGTTTATTTTAGTCTAAGTATGCTTAATTTCCGTATACTAGATTAGTAAGTAAGTTTACTTTAATTTGTCTTTGAAATTTTCTAACTTCCCTGTGGGATCGATATCTAAGACTCCATTAAAGCCCTATATTACTTGATAACGATACGTATACTTGCGTAGTATCCACAATACAAATCATAAAATCCATAACAGAATCATCAGTATATATTCAGTGCGGATCAAGTTTTTTGTGTCGTTGCTAACTTTTTATATCAAAATTGTAAGTATAAATATCGAAAAGTGGAACAATTTGGCTGAGAAAAATTCATCCCAAATTGGTCTATCTTCCTTGATACAGCAACAACTTGATTTGCTAACATTGTAAAAGCATCATTTTCATAAAGACTGACTACCTTTTTAGGATTTAACCTTTCAGAAGGCCATTGAAAATTATTAGTAGTCATTTCTTCAATTAAAGCTTAAGCATCATAAAATGTTTTAGATATTAATGATTTATCAGCAGCAACATCGATGATTAATCTAAGAGATCCAACTAATCCATTATAAAAGTTTGAATTATTAACCAATCTGGTATCGCATGATGTGGACATTTCTTGAGGAGATCTTTAAATCTTTTCCATGCTTCATATATTGATTCCCCTTCAAACTGACAAAAAGATGTTATATCATTTCTCAAATTAGCGGTCTTAAATGGTGGAAAATATTTAGCAAGGAATTTTTGTGACAGTTCACCCCAAGTTCTAGATGATCCAGGTGCAAATGAATGTAACAATATTTTAGCTTTATCCCTTTAGTGAGAAAGGAAAAACTCTAAGTCTAATAGCATCATCCAAAACACCATCATATTTAAAAGTAGCACACAACTCTAGAAAATTAACAAGATGCAAATTTGGATCTTCAGTTGTTGCTCCCCCAAACTGATTATTAGACATCATTTGGATAATAGCAGGTTTAAGCTCAAAAGAATTAGCAGCTACAGCAGGGTTTTGAATACTACCACAAAATTCATCTACTGTAGGGTTAACATAATCTCTTAAAGGTCTTAATTCTTGATGGATGCCAACATTTTGATCTTGATGATTTGTCATTTCTTGAATATTTTTATCTTTTTGTGTATTTTTAATTTTTTTGATTTTTTTGATAGTTCTTTCTAATTCAGAATCGTAAGGCACAAGTCCCTCATAACCTGAACTACGCATACAACAATAAAACAAAACAAAACACAACACACTAACAAAAATAAAGAAAGTAAAAATTTAAAATTTATTAGTTCTCTTTAAAATGCAATTTAATTAATTTTCCCCGGCAACGGTGTCAAAAACTTGATCCCCTGATATTTATACTTACAAATAAGATATGAAAATTGGCAACGACACCAAAAACTTGAGCCGCTAGGAATATATGTGAGCCAAAAACTTGACTCAACACCAAATATATATGTGTTGATGATTTAGATATGAAAATTATGATTTTATAATATGGGATACTACGCAAGTATACGTATCATTTATCAAGTAATATAGGACTTTCTGATTAAGCTCCGAGATATCGAACCCACAGGGAAAATTTGAAAATCTTTAAAGGAATCAGAAAATTATCTTTTTACTTTTTTATGGCTTTTGAAAGTATGTCTTGGTTTTGAAAAGTTTTGAAAATTGATTTTTCTTTTGAAATTTCCTTAATAAAATGTTAAGCAAGAAATTAAAATTATAATAACTAATAACACTATATGAATAATACTATTAAATAGAATATCTTTTCCTTTCCTTTTATGAAGTAGTAATAATTATTAAAGTAATGTTGTGGAAGTATTTAAATTTGTTGTGACAGGTAGAAGCAAATGTCTTCTTTACCCTTACTTGGTTCTATAAAGAACATAGGTTAATTTGAACATGATTTGGTAGGGAAGATACCAATCTCTCACTCTAGAGTTCCCTCGATTCCCACCAACTGGGGGCTAACTTCTCATAACGAAACTCAAAACTTCAAACCAAATTAGGGGTTTTAGCCCGTCACTCTAAAATCCTCTAATTTTACTCCCTTCCATAAAAATATCTTCTAGTATTAAATTAAATTATAAGGACTACAATTCTCACCCATATAATTGCATGTGATTCTTACTAACTTTTATGAGACAATACCGCATTGGATCTTACATAATCTCAAGTAATTCTACAACTTAACAGTCCAAATTAAGAAGTAAACAAAGTTTTCAGAATCAATCTTCACAACTTCTTCTAACTTTTTAACACTTATACTTTCCACAACAATTCTCCATAAATTAATTACTTCTCCATTTAAGAAAGAAAAAGATAAAGTGAACTACTCAGAATGCATTAAGAAAATACAAAAACACATTGATAATAAATTTAAAACCATATGAAAAATAACAAATGAAAAGAAGTATTAAATAAAAACAACTAAGTGTAATAACAAAAGTAAACACTTATTTGAAAATCTTCTCCACAAGACTCAGGAAGTTCCTCTGAAACATTGACTCTTTGCTAAACTACTCCTCAGAGCAAGTCTCCTAACTTCGATGACTCAGAATACAGACTTCAGACTTCAATAAAAACTAAACTAAAAGAAAGAAAAGAAGTGGTAAGAGTAGGACTTCACTCCGACCCTTTTCTCCTTTCTACTCTCTACTCTTACTCTTAATAAAAACTCTCGCAAAATAAAAGTAAAATAATGAAAAAACTTGCAATTAAAAGAACACTTCGAAAGGCAAAGGAAGAGCTCCTCTCTACTCTATACTCCTAATGGAAACTCTCTTCAAAATGCAGTAGAAGAGCCCCACAATCATTCCCAAGACTCTCTTTAAATAGTAAATCAAAAGGTGCCTTGGTGTCTCTTCAAATGTGTCCAGATTCAATGTATCTACCAAGGAATGCACTCCTTCATTCAAACTTGCCGCCCAAAGGAAGTTATGGAAGTTACCACCAAGAGTTGCATCCCATCCCCTTTGAAGTTGGCGCCAAAATCATTTGAATTTCGATTTTTAACTGTGCCGGCTAAGCGTCGGCCCAACGGGGCTTAACCGCCATTGCCAAATTTTCATTTTTCATCTTTTTTTGCTCCAAATTTGACCTAATTTTGCTCCTTTCATCATGACCATCCATTTTCATCATACATGCAAGAAAAAAAAATACCTTCCATTAAAGTGCAATATCATTAAAAATAGGTATAAAAATGTGCATAAAAATACTATATATTTTAGGTGTATCATATATCCTATTTCTGCTAGTCTTTGGGAAAGTCCAATTCATTATGTTCATAAGAAGGGAGGAGTGAATGTTGACGTAAAAGATCCAAATGAAATTATACCGACAAGACAAGTCACTAGTTGGTGAATATGTATTGATTATAGAAAATTAAACGCCGCCACCAGAAAAGATCACTTTCTTTTACCATTTTTAGACTGAATGCTAGACAGACTTGCTGGACACAAGTACTATTGTTTTCTAGATGGATATACAAGTTATCACAAAATACCTATTACTTCTGAGGATCAATAGAATACTACATTTACTAGTCCTTATGGAACTTTTTCTTTTAGAGGAATTCCTTTTAGAATATGTAATGCACCTACAACATTTTAAAGATGTATGACGTCCGTATTTAGTAAATTAATTGACGATAGAATAGAAGTGTTTATGGATGACTTCTCAGTATTTGGAGATTCATTTGATGAGTGACTATGCAACTTAGAAAAAGTTATAGAGGTATGTGAAAGAATAAATTTAGTCCTAAACTGAGAAAAGTGTCAATTTATGATTGCAGGAGGAATTGTGTTTTAGCATAAAATATCTGAATATAGCATGGAAATAGATCCTACGAAGATTCAAATTGTAGAAAAATTGCCACCTCCAACAACTTTGAGAAGGGTAAAATCTTTTTAGGACATGTAGGATTCTACAGGCGATATATTAAAGACTTTTCAAAAATTACTAAGCCTCTATGCTAACTTTTCGAAAAAGATAGAAATTTTGATTTTAAGGAAGAATGCTTAAAAGCATTTGATCTATTAAGGAAAAAATTAATTGCTGCACCTATAATAGTTTCACCTGACTGGGAGAAACTATTTGAATAAATGTGTGATGCTAGTGATTATGCAATTGGAGTTCTTTTAGGGAAAAGACATGAAAAAATATTTAAAGTTATATACTATGCTAGAAAGAGTTTTACTGATGCTCAAATTAATTACACTACCACTGAGAGAGTTATTAACGATTGTATATGCCTTTGAAAAATTTAGATCTTACTTAATTAGAACTAAATGTGTATTTTATACTGATCATTCTGCTATGAAATATTTAATGCAAAAGAAGGACGTAAAACCAAGACTGATTCGTTGGATGCTTTTCATGTAATAATTTGATTTTGAGATAGAAAAGGGGTCGATAATCAAATGCTGATCATTTATCTAGACTAGAACAACCTAATTTGGATGACTTTGAAAAGGAAATTACTGAAACTTTTCCTGATGAGCAATTATATAATATTATTGAAAGGAATTTACCATGGTATGCTGATATTGTTAACTACATCGTTAGTAGTATTTTACCACCTGATTTAACAATGCAACAACAAAAAAAATTTATGCATAATGCTAAATTTTACTTTTGGGACGATCCTTATCTATACTAGCATTGTAAAGATCTTATTATTAGGAGATGTGTGCCTTATGAAGAAACTGAAAGAATTATTTGAGAATGTCATGATTCTAAATTTGGAGGACATTTTGGAATTGATAGAATTGCACAAAAGATTTTGCAATCTAGATTTTATTGGCCTACACTTTTCAGGGATGTTTATAGATTTATCAAAACTTGTGATAGATGTCAGAGAATAGAAAATATATCCAGAAGAAATAAAATGTCCCTTAATTTTTCTCTGGAAGTTGAAATTTTAGACGGATGAGGAATAGATTTTATGGGACCATTTATACCTTCATTTGGAAATTTACATATACTGATTGTTGTTGATTATGTTTCAAAATGGATTGAGGCAATAGATTTACCTAGGTGTGATGCTAGAAGTATTTCAAGTTTTTTAATGAAAAATATTTTCACGAGATATGGAATGCCTAGAGTTATCATCACTGATGGAGGATCCCATTTAAAGAATAATCTGATTCAGAGATTGGTGGAAAAATATAATATTATGCATAGAATCTTTACAGCTGATCATCCCCAAACTAATGGTTTAGCAGAGGTATAAAATCGTTAAATTAAATGAATTTTGGAGAAAGCATTAAGAAATTGGATTGGTCTGCTAGATTAGAAACTGCTTTATGGGTATACAGAACTGCTTATAAAACTTCTATAGGAATGTCCCCTTACAGATTAATCTTTGGAAAAACATGTCACGTGCCAGTTGAATTAGAATATAAAGCATATTAGGCGATAAAGAACTTGAACTTTAATTTGAAAGATGCTGGTGAGAAGAGACTATTGCAATTGAATGAATTGGAAAAGATCAAAACTGAATCATATGATAATGATAGAATATATAAGGAAACAAGAAAAGTATGGAATGATCAGAAATTTGTTAAAAAGGAATTTGAACCATGAAAAAAGTTTTATTATGCAATACAAGATTGAAATTATTTCTTGGAAAATTGAAATCAAGATGGATAGGAAGTTTCATTGTCATAAAAATATATCAGTTTGGAGCTGTGATTATCGAAGACCTTAAATCTGGAAGAAAATTCAAAGTTAATGGCCAAATACTAATACCATATTTTGAAGGAAATATACCTAATTTTAAAGAGGTTTTAATGTTAAGTCATCCTTATTAAATGAAAGTTATGTCACGCTGACGACGTTAAACCAAGCGCTTTGTGGGAGGCAACCCACAGTTATGGAGTGTTTGATTTGTTTGATGTGTTATTTGTATCTATTGGTTACTTAATTAAATCTTGTTCTTCCTTAAATATCATTAACAACAGTTAAGAAATGAATCAAATACAAATTTTGAGAGAATTTGAATGAAGTGAAGTTTTGCAAAATTTGAACTAGCGCCGAACAGCGCTGTTATCACCGCCGGATAGCGCCGCTGTTCAGAAAACCATTTCTCATCTTTAAATTCAAGATTTAGTAGTTCTAGATGGTAAATCCTCCATTAGAACTCCAAAAAACTGCCCCTAGACGCTGGAACATCCAATGGAATGAAGAGGAAGATCCAAATTCTTGTCCAATTGGATTCCGACGTGATGGAAACATCAAGATTTCAAGTTTTCAACTGTAAAAAGTTCATCAATTTTTAGTCGCAGCGTTTATTCAACAAAAACATATAAAAAATGAGATTAATTAAGGAGCAAGGCTTTGTAAATCGAGGTACGAATTCTTCTACGACTAGAATTGATGAAATTATTGTTCAGAGACGTTGGGATGTATTGTGTTGTACTACTAGCGCTGTAGTTGTCCTGATTGTGAAGGAGTTCTTTGCAAATCTTCATGGAATTAATCAAGGACAAGTTTATGTGTCAGGTAGGTTTGTCACATTTACTCCTACAAAAATTGATTATTTATACGTGATTGGGAATGTGTCAATCTGCCACTATTTGAATTTTGCCCCGACGAAGGACAATATGAATGATATATACAGATATCTAACAGATGAAAGTGGTGAATGGGAGATAAGAGATAGTAGATATGTATGTTTCTCGACTACACTGTTAAATCCTACGTCGAAACACTTACATTACTTCATATGAGCAAAATTATTCCCGACTATTGAAATCAGCAAAGTAACTAAGGGGTGTGCTATTATGAACTACTGTATTCAAATGGGGATTCCTATTGATGTTGGTTCGATAATTGTTAAGTCTGTTTTGGGATTGATCGTTCACAGATTTAAGTATGGGCTTGGACATCCTTCCACCATATTTCTCCTCTGCAGTCAGTCACAAGTGTCATATGAGGACTGGGAAAGAGTACTTCTACCTTGGAAGCCTATAGACCCAGCAAATGCATATAGTAACCAAGAAATTGTTGTTATGAATGATATGAGCATCATTAAGGATTAACCATCTCAAAGGTCAGCGCTTATTCCTCCTTACTTTCTTGAAAGCTCAAAGCTTATCTTGAAGAAAATTAAGTAATTGGAAAAGGAAGTACAACACCTGATGAATGCAATCAACAATATATCTGATTTCTTTGATCATCTAGATTGGCAATGAAGGAGCACTTTGATCATTCTGGATACCTTGAAGGAAGTTTAATGCGATTGATGAGAAGGAAAAGTTAGATTGAAGAGAATTCTACTGAAGATTTTTTGTTTCGTCCATTCTACAATCTATTTGTTCATGCTCAATCAATTGGACATCTTAGAATTGATGATAGTTCTGAGGAGGAATGAAGACTTACTTGTTGTATTTCTATATTTATGTATTTGAACTGATTACTTTGCTTTGCTTTATTTGGATGTTATATTTGGACATGCTTTCTAGTTTAATCTTCAGCGTTATTGTGTTGTGCTCGTGCGACGCTGAATTTAAGATTTAATGGCTAGAAAATGTGTAATGTTTAGTGTGTGTGATGTGACTGACACTTAAATTTTATATATGAAAGTAATGTTTTGTGTCATTTGTGTTAAGAAATATCATTTGCAATGGCTTTAGGATGTTATTCAATGCTTAGTTAGACTAATCAGAGGTAGGAGCGAGCTTAAAAAGATTGAAATTACAAAAGAAAGTCAGAAGCCTGATTTTTGAACTGGCGCTGAACAACGCTGTCACCAGCACGGGACCGCGCCAAAAGACAGAGAGTTTGGCTATTAGAAAAGAATAATGCACCGAACGGCGCTACCGCTAGCGCCGAACAGTGCTCGACCGGAAAAAAGGCTTGAAACTCCAAATTTTCACGATTTAACACTGAGAACCGCCATGTTGACCTCATTTTTTATGAGGTCTTTTCTCTTCTCTCTCCTTAGTACTTAGGATCTAGCCTTAGGCTTTCACTTTGACTATCTTAGGGGACTAGAAATGAGACCCACCACTTAGAAATTTAAACACCTCTTAACTCCCTGCAAACCCCATAAGTTTGATTGTAAACCCCTAAGTTACTTGAAGTGTTAAGATCAAATGTGGAGGATTAGAAGATGAGTTCCCTATAGGACTCTTTGGCCTTAGGACTACCCTGGGTGGCCTGGTCTGGTGAGGGTTGACCTGCACACATTACACTTTCACACACATTCCAAATCCTAAAACCTTTCATACCTAGCTTGACTTCCTGACTCATGTAGGTAATCCGTATGGATGGTCCTCAACCCCTAAGCCCTTGGCTAAGAGGGTTAGGAACAACATAGTGAATGTCTCAAATGAGTCCTCTCATAGCTCTTATGGGCTTGATATGACTTCATGGCTCAACCAAAGTAATTCAATTCTACTTAAACTTGATCAATCTTCTTTTTTCCAAAATTTCAATTTTTGACCCCCAAGGCCCTACACCCGCTAAACCTACCAAATGTCCTTGAAACTATCCAAAATTTGCAAAATCACCTAAATTACCCAAAATTCCTCAAAACCAATCCTAAACATTTCCCACCTTTCAAATTGATCATCCATAGCCAAATATACCAAAATTTCCAAAAATACCCCCAATACCCTCCAAATACCCAAAATGCCATTCTTAACCAAAAATTCCATAAATTCCAAAAATTCCCAGAAAATTGCAGAAAATCCCAAATATTCCCAATTTCATTTTTTTCAACTACACCATAGGCAATTTTTGTTAATTTAATCCACTTTTACCAAAACCCCCAATTTGACCCATTTTTAACCAAAATATGCCCAATGTCAAACCAAATCAACCCAATTGACCTCAATTTTAGTCTAATTAAATTTTAAACTTCAATTCAATATCCCCAATATCAATTTATACCTAATCCAATCCCAATTTGATTGAAATTTGGGTCCAATTCCAATTTGAAGCCTAAAGCACAATTTTGGCCCATGACCTAAACTTAGCCCAAACCAACCCAATTCAACTCCAATTAACCCCAAATCTTTTCCTAAACCTTACTAATATCCCAAAAACTAAAAACTAGCAAGATTTGCCCCAAATTTGAACATAAAATCCACCCAAACTTAACCCAAAGTCAAAATCCCCATTATTGGCCTAAACCCAAACCTAAACCAAATGGGTCCAAATCCCAAAATCAAAGCCCAACCAAAGTTGAAAACTCTTTGTAACACCCCCATAAACATTTCTCAACATTAATTTTACATCAAATCCAACCCTAGCCCAACCTTAGCCCAAGTTAGCCCAATTTGCCCCACTTTGGTCCCTTTACTAAAAAAATCCCAAATTAAACCCAATTCAACTCCAAATCATTTCAAACCTATTATAGGTCACACATGATACATCCCTAAACTAAACCCAAAATTTTTTTGGCCCAATCTTTTACAAAACTTCCATTTACCAATTTGTTTTCAAACCTAAAAGCCCACCTCCTTAAACCTTTCTAAAGGCCTATCCAAAATAAAGCCAAAAGCCCAAAATCTATCCTAAAGCCCACATGAAATTTCCCCTTTGATTTAAATCACTCCCTAAGTTTCAAATTCATCATTAAACTTTTATAAACCAAGCCATGTGCCAAATTACCCCTAAATATCCTAAAATCCTTAAAACCCACTTTCATGAAACCAAGCCAAGCCATCCCTAAGCCATATGGAGCCATGGAGCCATGCATAAGCCATATGCAAGCCTTGGGAGCCCCTTTCCACTTCACCAACCCATTAATGGCAAAGGAGAGGATTAATTTCTTAAGTCTTCCTTAAGCACTTTTCACCCCATTCATGCTACACACTAAACCAAGTTTAGCCACATCACCATGGATGGAGACCACACCATTTTCTCTTGGTTGACCCAAGTGATTCTTTTCAGCCCAAAACCAGGCCTTGGGTGGTGAACCTAGCCCAAAACCATGGGTTGACTCATTTGAACCCAAAATAGCCTTCCCCCCATTCCATTTCAATTCAACTCTTTTACACATGTCTATGGCCAATTAACTGCACTAAACCCCAGCCCTGACCTCCCTGAACTTGAGGGCGACCTGACCCTGGCCGGCCAGCCACCACAGCCGCCAGAAACCACCAGGCCGAGAGCACCCATGTGAGCCAATTTTTGAATTCTACCTTGCTGACTTTTCCCATGCCTAATGGCCACCATGGTTGTTCTTCTCTTCACCAGAACAGTTGATCCAAGGCACTAAACCCCCCTGGGAAGCCCTCCAGCCACCTCTATTTAAACCATACTACCTCACGGCCAAAGAAGGTGATGAACCAGACCTAAACAAAACTCTGCCAAAATTGCTCTAGAACCTTCTCCTCACCTAGAGCAATTGATCCCCACTGCTCTCCTGCCCTAAACCCCATTGATTGAGCTCAATTTTGGAGTTCAATTTTCAGCCCAGAACCAGGACATCTCTGAAACCTCCATCAAACCCAAATTAAACTCACCCACACGTGCACAGAACCAAGAGAAGGAGTTCCCCAGTGAAAGCCCCCTCTCCAGGCCACCCAGTTGCTCTAGCCTCCAAGCTTTGAAATCAGCTGTGGACACTTTCATATCTAGACAATTCCCAGAGCCAGAGACTTCATCTAGAGCATCCTTGGGTGAAATCAAAGGTGACACAACTTTCTGATTGAAGCTACACTTCTCAGAGCAAAGGTATGGATCATTCCTTCCTTTCGAGCTTCCAGCAATTCTTCATTTCATTCCAGTTAATTTCATGGCATGTAAACCGTATAGATGTGTTCGTCTCTTCAAGATGAATCCATAGAGCATAAGAACACGAAAATTTGCTGAGAAATGAGAGAGTTCTTAGGGTTTTAGTGTGGACGGTCACGGGTGCACACCAGTCGTAGACGATGACCAGGCGCCGTCCGATCGCGCGTGTATCGGTTGAACGGCTCAGATTGCGTCGGATCAGAGGAAGGAGCGAGACAGTGGGACACGTTGCGGCTGACACATATGGCAGCGTCGAATGGGAGCGCGTCGCGTGGTCTTTCGATCCGCTGTAGGTTGACGCGGCGCTGAGTCGGATAAGTAGATAAATAGGATTTTTTCTATTTATTTAAATACCCATAACTTAGAAAATCCATATCTTTATGTAGAAAAATCATAAAAATAAACTAAAAATACCCTTTTGCTCAGTGAACAGAGGAGAACAATGTGGAAAAGAAATCACGTTATTTTGATGAGTATTTTATTTTTAATTAACTATTTACTCATTTAATTATTTTGATTCTCCATTTGCATAGACAATTCACCATGGCATGAGACCATAGGGCTTTTGAAGCCTCTGATCTTGGGAACATTCGCTGAATTTTTCAAGGTCAGAGGCCATCTCTATGGAAGGTTATGTATTTTTCAATTTTATGTCACTGTTTTTAGTATTTTAATTCCAATAATTAGCATGTTACTTAGAAAATTCTAAGAAAATTTGATGAAGTTTCATAGGACCAGAGGACCCTAGGATAATTATAGTTAGGCTTAATTCGTTAAGAATAACCCTACTTGGCCTAATTACTCAAAATTAATTTTTAATTAATTAGGGTTAACCACACATTAAAAGAACTTGAAAATAATTCTCCACTGATCTTTAGGATTAAAGGAACCTCACATAAAAGTTTGAAATCAATTAGAAACCGCACTAAATGGATTAATTAAGTCACATAATCAAAATTAAACTTTAAAAATTCATAACTCCAAAAATATATTTCAAAAATTCACCAAATTAGTTTTGTGGGCTCTCTGATATCAGTGGAGTATATAAAAAATAAAATTGGAATTTTCTAAAAATTTTCATTTTTAATAATATTTTTGATATTTAAATAATTAAAAAATAGTAAAAATCATAAAAATATTAAAAATCATAAAAATGTCATATTTCGACTCCTAATCACTTAGAAATAAATCAAATATTTTTCCCAAGCCTCAAAGTAAAGATATTGAATTTTAAATGCTTAAGACAATTTTTAATATTAAAAAAATGTATTTTCCAACCTTTTCACTAAATTAATTCCAATAAATTAAAAAAATCAGAAAATTATAAAATTTGTTTCTCTAAACTCCTTGATGTTAGAAAGATTTAATTAAAATATAAAATCCATTTTTCAACTTTAATTTTATTTTATAATTAATTAATACTCTAAAATTTAAAATAATTATAATAAATAAAATATAATTTAAAAAATCACCAAAATTGGTTCAAGTGGTCCTCTGGTCATTAGGAACATCCCCCAATTTTCTTAAGGACAGTAAACCTTTCCTTGGTCACTTTGTTGAATTTTCCTTGAAATCCCTTATTTTTCACTAAAAATAATTATATAAATAAATTAAATTTAGAAAAATCACATTTTCTCCTCTAATGTCTTACTTGACATGTGAGTGAGGTGGAATAAAAGTTTCAAGTTCATTTGAACTCAATTTAGTTATTTATGAAATAAATAAGCCTAAAAGGGCATAAAGGTAATTAAAGAATTTAAACCCCTTTATTAAAATTTTATGTTTAATTAAAATGGAGGGTAAAATATTTGATTTTATTTTTCTTGGGTGATTGAAACTTTGGGAAATTAAAAGGGTAGGAACCCATTGATCACTTTTAATAAACCAAAAATGAAACTTTAATTATTTAAACAATTTAAATTTTGGAAGATTAATGAAAATTTGAATTATTAAAAATAGGGATATAACTTGAGAGGATATTAATTCTTTAATAAAAAAATCCCTAAATAAATCACTCCAATAATATTTAACTCTTAATTAAGATTAAAATGATAATCCAAACTAAGTAAATTAAAAATTAAAAATAAATAACCCTTGAATTAAAGAAAAGCTTAAAATATTAAATAATATAACAATTAAATTAAATTAAATTTAAATTAACTTAAATTAAAATTAAGTAAAAATTAAATTAAAATTAAAATTAAAATAAATTAAGTTAAATTAAATCTAAAATATTGAAATTAAATTAAATTAAATTAAATTAAATTAAATTCAATTAAATTAAATTAAATTATGTTAAATTAATATCGTTCAACAATAAAAGTAAAAAAAATTAAAATATTGAGATCACTTAAAGTATAAAGATTTAAACCAAAAATAATTTGAACACTATTCCAAACTTAAAATTATTAATTAAAAAGCTCATAGTTAAACTAAATCACTTTGAGCCATTAACTCAAACTTCAAATTAAGAATGATTAAAATTCTCAACAAACCAACTTGCCCCTAAAGGCTTTAATTATTATTACTCTTAATGTAGTATTAAGTGGGATGTCACTTCATTCATCAGGTAATCAAATACCAAAGTTCACTGAGCAAGAGACAAAGCTTAACTAAACTCCTGGATGATTAATTCACCTGTGCAACTAAATTTACTTGGACTCAAAATAATCTCGGAAGTATTAAAAAGATGTTTAGGACTCGTCCTAAGCACTTCCTCAATATGACGGGATGTTTTAGAAGAACAATTGAACTTAATTGTTCTTTGATGAAGAAAATCATCCTTAAACAAAACACAAGAACATACACGTCATAGGAAATGACTAGCAATAGGATTAGGACTTTGGTAGACAACCAAAACCTTTCCCTTAGCTTTACCTAAGTACTTGTTATAAACATTTCAATGCCTTAACATGTGTTTTAAGTGCAGCTTGGGATGACAGGAAGACCCTCCAGGTACGCTTTTGTTTTATTGCAATTTACATACATGCACTGTACTTTACTTTTTCTTGCATGTTAAACAAGACTGTTGCATGAAAACTGAAACCTTTAGGATAGCCACAAAATTGAAATCAAAACTAAATTAAAAGTCACCACAAAATAATGTGGAACTCATTCAGTTGAGTTTAGCAAATTCATCTGGACTAAGTGAATTCGATGAAAATAACGGTGCCGGTATGACGGAACCGTGGGATCTTAATCGGGTCTGTTTAAACAACTTTAAGATTTGTTTTAATTAAAATATTAAAAATATTTGGACTTTAAGATTTCTAAACCAAAACACTTCTCTCATCTC
Source organism: Papilionanthe hookeriana x Papilionanthe teres (assembly GCA_022702705.1). Classification (NCBI taxonomy): domain Eukaryota; kingdom Viridiplantae; phylum Streptophyta; class Magnoliopsida; order Asparagales; family Orchidaceae; genus Papilionanthe; species Papilionanthe hookeriana x Papilionanthe teres. The sequence continues at coordinate 2,452,191 of CM040428.1, forward strand.
TTAATTTTCACCTTCTACAACTAAACCTCTGCAACAACAAGGAGCTCGGAGCATGGTGGGCAGCACGGCCATCGTCAACAGCAAAACTCGGATCTACTTCAGCGAAACTTTCCTTAGAATTAAACAACCAAGTCATAGGACATCGAGGTAGTTTTCCTAGTGCAACATAAATTCTCAACTCTTTGTTGGGCATTTCCATAATCATGTTATGTAAATTAAGCCCTAACCGGTCTTAGGACTCCGAGGTAGTCATTTGGTATGACATAAACCCTCATATCTTCCAGGCTATTTGTATGATCATGTCATACAAATATAAGTCCTAATTAATTAAAATTGGCAGGATTGAAACATTAAATAAACTCCCAAATCTAAGCCAAATAATAGGATTGTTGGGAAGTTGCCAAGATTCTTCTTGGATCCTCAACTTCTCCTACTTCTCTTTCATTGGACTCTTAAAATAAATTGTTCCAAATTCGAGCTAATCCCTTTTGAAATTTCCAAAATTCAATTCATTTGAAACCTTAAACTTTGAAATTCTTGAGAGCAAAACCACTGATCATTATCGAGAGTTTTCTTAAGTGATTCCCGTCACTTAGGATGTAATTAACTATAGGGGCTTGCCCTTATATGGAACTTTAAGAAACCAGGTAATATAAACCCTGCTTAATTCCTTTATATTAAGCAGGAGAACTTGTCGGCTTATAAAATTGGTTCGTAGACCAAACGGATGTCACAAATTTTCTAGTTTATTTAATCGAGCCCCATCATCAAGCAGTGTATCTATTCTTCGGGATAGATACACGGGTTTGTGGTGTGGTGCTCATTTATATAAACTATTCGGGATGTGAGATCAGTTTGATTTCATATCTTAAAATTTTCAAACTTAAAATTATTTTCAAAATCAAATGCTACTTTCCAAATTATATATTTTTAAATTAAATTTAAACTATGAAAAATTCGCCGACAATTTCTGTAAGCGACCCCTTCTCAAAACATATAATTTAAAAATATGCCGACACACCATTTTTTCCTAAACCATGGTCTTATACCTCCATCCAAGGCTTATTTTCACACCTAGGGCTCACTGGCATTTGGATTTGAAGTGATTTTGTGGCCAGAAAAGTTTGGATTTCATCTTCTCTTAGTAAGAGCTACACTTTAACCTAAACTTTTTCGATTTTGACCGTGGAAATATCCTACATTAGGAAGATTTGAAATTTTGAAGTTTTTGGAGAAATTTTGGAGATTTTTCATGGATTTTGAGTTCTTATCTTTTTAAATTTACCTTGGAGTCCACTATGTTGCAATTTTAAAATGATTTGGATAAATTTAGTATTTTTAGACAGATGGATCCAAGAATTTCAAAGGGGAAGAGGAAATTTGAGTATGATGAAAAAATTTTGTGAATTTCAAGGCTTATTCTCGCTTTAGTACATTTCTTAGCAATAAGAAATGTATTCAAGAGAGAGCCTTTGAAAATCCTAGAGGTATGCTGGAAGAACTTATTGCAAATTGACAATGGGAGATTTTCTGTTACTTTACTACTGAAGCAATGCTTAGTATTGTTCAAGAGTTTTATGCAAATCTGTATTATTCTGAGAGTGAATACATTCTGGTTAGAGGCCAAATGATTGAATTCACCCCTGTTAGCATAAATGCGTTTTATCAGTTAAGAGCACCTTTTTTCTTGTGAATACGAAACTTTTTCTATTACGAATGAAGCATTGGATATGATTGTAATCTTTTTTACTGATGGAAAAGGGGAGTGGAAGATTAAACAGAGGCTAAAAGTTAATTTTCCCCTTTCTACTTTGAATCATGTGTCGAAAGTCTTGCATTATATCATTTTTGCAAGACTTTTGCCTACCAACCATCATAGTGAGGTTACTGTTGATAGAGCTGTTCTGAATTACTGCATTCAGAACACGAAGAATATAAATATTGGGGCTATTATTCATAAAATTATTTTGACAAGTTCAAAAGGAGAGACTACAGGTAGAATAGGACACCCAACCTGATTCATGCTTTATGTATTCAATCAGGTGTAGTGGTTGAAGATAACGATGAGGTGATCTATCTCTGAAGCCCATTACAAAGTTGAATCTGAAAACATCTGAAGCCCATGTAAGTTGGAAGTGGAGTACGAAAACGGATGAGCCTTTTTCTAGTCATGATAGACCATCTACATCTAGGGAGCCTACTCTGCATGATGTTATGGATCAGTTGAAAAGGTTAAACACCCGAGTAGAGGGACAAGAAGTTAGGAACAATATAAATGATGAATATCAAGTGTGATGGAGAGAATATGAGATAAGTTATCATGATGAACAGATGAGATTTTTTAGGGGAGACACTAGCACAGTATTTCCTACTTACCCTGAGTATACTCCATACCGGCCTGCAGAACCTGATGATGGTGGAGCTTCTGCAGAGTATGAAGATTGCTATTTGTGTATTTTTATTTTTCAGTGTACTTTGTATTTGTATATGTGAAGTTTGTGATGTACCTGAGACACTCTTTGATGTTTGTTTTGTATTAGTTGATATATCTGTAATGTACCTGAAACTCTTTCTGATTAGTATATGTGATGCAATGTGTATTTTGTTGTGTTTGTAGCAAACTTTTTGTTGATTTGTGATGTATGCGATGTTATAGTAGAGTTTTCATGTATTTGGTTTGCTAGTTTAATTTGTGATAATAACAGTTGGATGTTAATGTTGTGTGTTAGTTTACGTTTCATATTTTTAAACTTCTTCTTTTATAAATTTCTAACCCATATTTGTGTATAGAAATGCTTATAATTATTTTAGGCCTACTCTTCTACTTTATGGAGAAAAACCTGCTTCAACTCAAGGGTATGAAAAGCCAAACATATCGAGGTATGAGTTAAATGTTTATATTTTTCTTTCTTACCATATAAATTGTATTAACATTCAAAAATCTAAGTTACGGGAGGGAAAAAATTAACTATTAGTTTTTCTCATTTAAAAATATTTTCAAAGTTATTAACATGATTTGTTGTAATATAACTCAATTTCTGATAAATTATATTGATTTTATTTAAGTATTTTGTAAAGTTGAATGAATGTATTTGGTAATGAGAAGTAATTTTGTAGGATAAGATATTTGGTATAAGAGAATAAGACTATAGTCAACTATTCAAAGTAAGAAAAATTATAGGTTTGAAATATTAAGAATCTTAAAATTTTATGTGATAGGAAAGGATTGAGACTCTATGATGAATCATTAATAAGCTAAAGAAATGTCTATATGGTAAAGGAATGTGGTAAGTTTCAAATTTAGGATGAGAAGGGTGAAGTTCAAAATCATTAAAGGATATCCAGATACAGTAATCCTCTTAAAAAAAGAAAAGAAATGAAAAGAAATGAAAAGTAAAGAAAAGAATAAGAAAAGAGAAGTGAGAAGAAGCTTGAGGGGATGCCTAATCAAAAATTGGCTTTTCTTAGACCTACCTAAAGGGAAGAACTTAATTACTTTCCTGAACTTATATGTGTAGATTACAATCCTAACTAGTAGTGTTCTCATAAACTTCTTTTCATGTAATCCTTTTAAGTTCCTTAATAGGACAATCTACAGTCATTTTTGAAATGAATAGAAGGCTAGAACTCTTAGACTTGACTACTAGATAGTTTTACACCTATAGAATCTACTTGAATTATTCAATGGTCTTTCTAAAAATTTTATTATTGTACTTATTTAAATCAAAACTATGGTATTCTAGAAAGAAAGTTCATTGCAGTGGATCATTATTTTATGTATTAACTAAAATTACTTGAGGACAAGTAATAGTTAAGTTTGGGGGATCTAGATCAACTGAAAATTTGATAGCATTGATAGCATTTTACTATTCATTTCATACCTGTTTTTGAAGATATTGCACTTTAAAGGAATGTATTTTTCATGATTTCATGCAGATACAATGATTTCAGGCCTTTGGAACAAAAGGAAGTGAAAAGGAGCAAATTTGGAGCAAAATAAGACAAAAGTGCATTTTATTGAACTAGCATCGAACTGCGCTGTCACCAGTGCCAGACAACACCAATTTATAGAGAGTTGTGAGCATTTTGGCGGAATAATGCACCGAGCGGCGCCCTATCCAGCGCCGAACAATGCCCTATCCCGACTTTGAACTAGATTCAATGTATTTGGCCGTATTTTGAATGTTTGCTTAAGGAAACTCTTGGGAAATCAGTTTTGGTCGAATTTAAACAGTTTTGAAGCCAAGTTTAGAAAGGGGGGAAGAAGATAAGAGAAGAGTTTAGAGTTTAGAGAGAGTTTATTTTCCATTTAGTGTAGAAGGTTAGGTTTTGTGTTTCTCTTCTAAGGAGTGTGAGAGGAGAGGGAAAAAGAGAGATTTCTTCTTCCTTACTATTCTAAAGAGAGAATTGTGTGTTGTTGTAAAGAAAGAAGAGGAGTCAAAGGAATTCCTTAAGATATGCATGGGGAAGAGTTTGAGATAAGTTGTCTTTACTTTACTTTGTTTGTATGACATTGTTTCTATATATAAAATCTATGTTTTGTCATCTTTTCCTCATGAGTCTTGAGTAAATTTTCTTGTCTTTCTCCTTTTCATGTGATGTGTTGATGTTGTGATATGGAAAAGATGTGTCAATTTATTATGGAGAATTTGTGATAACCTTTTCACTTTGAACTTCATTTACTTTTTGATCTGTCTAATTGAATTGTTAAAACTTGTTGGGAAACATATTTTCCGAAAGGATTGAGAGTTCAACAACAATAGTGAATGTCACATTCAATGTCCATGAATGAAAGACATAGCTCATGGGGATTGAGTGCAAATAAATAGGGATTTATACTTTGATGAGCGTAGAATTGGAGATTTCAGAGTCACAAGCTAAAATCCTAAATTTGGTCCTAATGTTTGGAAACTGAAGCGATAGTTAGCCTTCAGGTGAAGGGAAGTGGGAACTCTGAAGTGAGAGCCAGTATCCTCCCAGCCTAACCACGGATTTGGGGACTAAACTTAGGATTAGCCAATGTTCTTTATACGGTTAAATATGGGTAAAGAATAGGAATGCTCCTATTTGGCACAATACATTAGATTCTTTCTCAAAGAAATAGCTAAAGGAATGCAATGTTTTCGTGTCAAGAGCGTCTTATATCCAATAGCTAGAGAGAGATTAGATGTCATATTACCTCTCAGAAATGTCAAATGTCGATATGTTAGTTTTGAGAAGGAATGCTATGTGACTTATATCCTTTCTCAAAGAAAGAGCTGTAGGAATGCCATGTTTCCGTGTCACATAGGGTCTTATATCCTATAGCTGGAGAGAGAGTGGATGTCATACCACTTGCCAGTCGCTGCTAAAAGCGTTAAATTCACAATGGTATATTCAGTTCAATTTCAAAGTAAGATCAATTTATCCAGCCACTTGTATTCGCAAGTATACATATCATTCAATTAATACAGGGCTCTAGTGGAGTCCTGGTTATCGATCCCACGAGGAAGGTTGGAACTACTCAAAATATAGTATAGGAATGAAATCCAATACTCAATTCACAATGAAAGTTCATAAAATATTAAAGTTGCTAGTGTAACGATAACTAAAGGCTAGGTTAACTAAAGCTACTTTCTAAATTTTTTAAACAGAATTAACATATAGACAAAGTTTTGTAATGAAAGATTCAAGTATGGAAAAGGCATCTTTCCCCTTACGATGATAATTTGATGAGTGAATGATATAGATTGATAAAATTTTGTATTGTACCAAATAGGAGCATTCATATTCTTTGCCCTCTTTAGAGTACCCGCTCTTCAGAGTTATGTAAAGAACATTGGTAAATCATAGGCTTAATCCTTAAATCCATGGTTAGGCTGAGAGGATACTGGCTCTCACTTCAGAGCTCACACTTCCCTTCACCTGAAGGAAAAACCCAAGCTTTAGTTACCAAACTCTAGGACCAAATTGGGGACTTTAGCTTGTCACCCCAAAATCTACAATTCAACGCCCATCAAACTATATTTCTCTGTTAATTTGCACTCAAGCCCCATAAACTACATAACCTGATCATGAACATTGAATGAATTCTCCACTTTTGTTATAGAACACTTAGCCCTCTCAGATTGAATGCTTCACAACAAGTTTTAACATTTCAATTGGCTAAATTAAAATGTAAAATAAGTACGAAGTGAAAAATCATCACAATTTCTTAACATTTAAATGGCACATCAAATCTACATCACATCTCATTGCAAGGAGAAAGACAAAGTAAACTACTCAGAATTCATGAAAAAGATATAACAAAACACGGATTATATATATATATATATATATATATATATATATATATATATATATATATATATATATATATATATATATATATATATATATAAGCAAAGTAATACAAACCACTAAAAGTAAAGACAACTTATCTTAATTTCTTTCCCAAACAAATCTCTTGAAGATCCTTTGAATCCTTTTCTCTCTTCACAACAACACTTAATTTCCTCTTCATAATAGTAAGGAAGAAGCAAACTCTCACTTTTTTCCATCTCCTACACTCTTTAGAGAAGAATCCCTCACAAAATAAGACTTCTACACACTTTTCTCACACTCCCCAAGACTCCTCTCCCTCTCTTCTCTCTTTTCTTCACGTCCAAATCTATTTAAAATAGATTAGAAATGAATTCCCAAAGAGTTTCCTCAAGCAACCCTTCAAAAATAGTCCAAATAGATATTAGTCTCCACTGACTTTGGGCGCCATCGGCGTTGGTCAGCCAATCTAATTCTGAACTCGCTGGAATTTGGCATAGGCAGTGCTGGATAGGACGCCGTCAGTGCCAACGGACTGAACTTCCTCTTTTGCCTCTTTTTGCTCCAAATTTGCTCCTTTTTGCTTCCTTTTGCTCCAACAATCATTATACTCGCAACAATACATGAAAAATACCTTCCTTTAAAGTGGAATATCACAACAAATGAGAACAATTTATATATATAAAAACTAACATATTTTTGGTGCATCAAAATGTCCAAACTTAACTATTACTTGTCCTCAAGTAATCATTTTACTACATACAAGTATAACTCATAGTTGTGAACTTTCACCTAGAGAATACTATAATTTTTTATTTAAATGAATATAATATTAAGATTCCTAGAAAGATATTTGGTAACTCAGGTCAACAATACAGGTATAAGAACATTTAGTAGTCAAGTCTAAGAGTTCTAGCTTGCTAATCATTTCAAGATAACCAAAATTTGTCACATTAAGAGCACCTTAAAGAAATATATGAAAAATAATATTATGCAAACTCTATTGGAAAGTAGCTAATATTCTAAATACAAATTCAGAAATGCAACAAAATTCTTCTTTTAAGTTGATTCAAGTGAAGCCAATTTTTTATTAGACATTTCCTCTAGCTTCTCCTCACACAATTTTTTATTTTTCTTTTAGAAAATCTTTTCAATCCCTTTTCTTCTACTCTTTTCTTCTTTTTCTCTCTTTTCTTTCTTGTGAGGATTACTATGTTTAGATAGCCTTTAATAATTTTGAAATTCACTCTCCTCTTCCTAAAGTTGGAATTTGACACATCTCTTTACTTTATAAATATATATTTGCTTTATGATTCATCATAGAGTCACATTCCTTTCTTTTCACATAAATCTTTGAGTCCCATAAAATTTTAAAAATACAGTTTCCTTTACTTTAAACAGTTAACTATAGTCCAATCATTTTATACTAATTATCTTAACCCAATAAAGTTAACCTTTATCACTAAAACTTTCATTCAAGTCTACTATGATATTTAAATGAGATCGAAATTTAAGTTTATCTAAAGTTAAGTTCAACTACTAAAGGTTATGTTAATAATTTTGAAAATATATTAAATGAGAACAAACAAGAGTTAATATTCTACTTCCCCCAAACTTAAGTTTTTCATTACATATAAATTTGCAAAGGTAAGGAGTAACACAAAAAGAAAACTAACATTTTTGTGTCGTGATTCTGAAATCTTCTGAAGCTATGCTGGTACTAATAAAAAATTTAAGCTAGCAAGCATAAGATAGTTTGAAGTAGTGTCATATGTATAATATTTTAAAATTGCAGGGTGAAGAAATATTAAAAATATAAACTTTAAACATTTAACATAAGCATCACAGTCTCAATCTAAATCATTAAATAAACAACACAACATTCATTATTACAATCTCAAGTTACATTGATGACAGAGAATTAGATAACTAACATATCTAAGTACCACACAACACAAATGAAAATAGAAATCACATAACTACAAGTCATCATCAGCAGCTTCATCAGCCTCATCTGCATAATTAGTTCGGTAAGGAACATAGCTGGGGCAAGTAGGAAATATCACTCCAGTGTATCCCCTCATGAATCTTACCTGACCATCATGGTAGGCTATATCATAATTAACTCTCCTCCTCTGATAATCATCATTAACGTTGTTCCGAGCTTCTAATTCATCAACTCTGACATGGAGTATCTCAATACTAACATTCTGAATTCTTAGCTGCTTGATCCATGAAAAAATACACATTTTTATGCCTTGATTTTTATCAAATTTTTAAGGATATTATTCTTTAATGAAAGGTATTGTTGTGTTTTTGGATATAGGTGATGGAAAAATGTTCAAGAAGAAAAAAAGTGAAAAAGGAGCAAAAGGAGCAAAAAGGAGCAAAAATGGAGCCAAAATGCAAAATTGTCAAAATTATTGGTCTGGCGCCTAGGCGCCAGAATCCGGCGCCTAAGCGCTAGGTTGATACGGGATCTGTCAAGATTTTTGATGACTTTTGGACGGTTATTTTGACGGTGTTAGCGGTTATTGGACCTTCTAGAAGACTGGTAGTTGTTCCTGGTTTATAGGACATGTGATACAATGTATTTGGACGCTTAGAAACGGTTTTAATCACGAAGAGGTGCGATCCAAAGTGAAGAGGTGTGAAGAACTGGACGTAGAGTCCGGTGCCTAGGCGTTAGACACCCCTTCTAGAAGATTCACTGAATGTGGACACATTTTTAAGAGGTTCCTCAAGGTAACCCTTAAAGCCTATAAATAGGAGGGAGAATTAGAGAAATACTTTAGGGCCAATTTTATTAATTAGTGAGTGTATTTAGAGTGTGTATTGAGAGTTTAAAGAGTTGGTGCTTTTGAAGTTTATTTGCTTTGGAGTCAGAAGAATTCAGAGGTTCAGTAGGAGAAACACTTGAGATAAGTATTTGTAATTTTATTCATAGTTTTATTATCATGTTTTGTTGTTTAAATTCAATGTGTTTTGAGTAGTTAGTTTACTTTCTCCTTTCAATTATGAAAAGATAAATAAGATAATATAAAATTTGATGGAAAATTAAAAACTATTTATATTTTAAAACATTGTGATGACATTAATACCGGATCTTCATTTACCTTACAAATTGATCACTTCTATTGTTAAAATCTGTTGAAGAGTTTTGATACCTAGAAAGATATGAATTCTTAAGTAGTAGATATCACATGAATCCTTGGGTAGTCGAAGGCCTTATGCGGGTTATTCAAGGTCAAGTGCAAATAAATAGGAAGATATTATATAATGGGCGTAGAATTAATAAGTTTTTAGAGTGAGATACTAAATTCTTGTGATTTGGTTTATAGAGAAGGAAAGGGTCACTAGTAGGGCCGACCATAGCCACCCTACGACATCTAGTAGTGTGATTCTAGATTAACCCATTCTACTAACAATACATCCGGACCTGATCTATAGGCTAGCAATTGTTCGTTACACCTGGATCAAAGGGTAAAGAATATGAATGCTTCTATTTGGCACAATACCATAAATTTATATTCTCCACAAATATTATCATTATCTTAGAAAATCTCAGATTAATTGAAAGTAAGAAAGTTGTGTTCTTATTGCTATTTACACCAATCATTTCATTACTGCTTTATTATTGCATCTAGTAAATTAAAAATATCAAAATTTTAAACTATAAAAGAAATACATAAAAATAAAATTAAAATATTTAAAAATCCATAACTCACTCCTCGTGGGATCGATACTGGGATCTTTGTTTCAAAGCCCTATATTACTTGATACGAAACGTATACTTGCGTAGTACCCCTAGTGTGTAAAATATTTTCAATAAATTTATATTTGTATACACTAGTTTCTATTATTATCTATTACATATATTTGAAAGCATTAATTATTATATTTGTCATCAGCAGATTGCGGGTCAAGTTTTTGGCGCGGTTGCCGGGGATTGAATTTTTAGTACGCATATATATAGCATTGGGTCAAGTTTTTGGCGCCGTTGCCGGGGATTTTGGGTCAAGTTTTTGGCACCGTTGCCGGGGATTGAATTTTTAGTACGCATATACATAGCATTGGGTCACTGCTCCATAAGATCAGATAAAGTAGGTACCTCAGAAGTAGAAGCTATGTCCTGACTAGCAGAAGGAATATCAGTACTTCTACTTCCTCCTCTCCATCCCACATATCTTCATAAGTACAAATATTAGCCTTGGTAATAGGCTTCAATGGATGAACTAGCTCCTCATTGCTATCAAATTCTACTCCAGACGGTACACGTAATGCATGAATCAGGGCATGATGTCCTAATTCACCAGTGGTTTCTCCTCTTGCAATATTCTGGATACTCTTATAGATTATAGCTCTAATATCTTTCTTTTTTATGTTTTGAATGTAGTAGTTCAAAATAGTTATGTTTGTTGTAACTTTGTTGTGCTGGTAAGAAGGTAATAAACTTGCTGAGATGAAATAATGCTAGGCCTTAGATGCTACATTCAACATGGAAGCAGGGAAATTAATTCTTTGTATTTGCTTTATCTTCCATTCCCCTTTACCATCAGTAAGAAAGAAATTTCTTCATTTAATCTAGCATCCACAATACCAAAATTCTCATATTCACAGAATGGTGTTCTTCCTAACTGGTAAAAAATATTAATACAATTAGGAGTAAATTTTACCAATTTCCCTCGCACAAGCACATAATCACTCTCAGTCCATGATCGCATCAACAAAAAAATAACAAAATATCTCCCATTTTCTATCAGTAATTAACTTTTCTACTATTCCGCCTAGATTTTCAAAAGATCGATCTTGAATACTCTTCTTATTGTGAAGGGTATAATTAAACCGAATTGTGCTTTAACATTCACAAATCTATCCTCATCAAAATCCAATTTCCTCTTCCCTTTACTAGACTTCGTAGCCATATCAAAAAATTTTAAAAATATTCAAGAAACATCCAATAAATTTCAAATCACAATGTAGAAGACTCCAAAAACATATATATTTAAGCACACACCATGGATAATCTAAAAGCATGAACTTTCTCACCATAGATAATCTGAAAGCATCATCAAAAATTTCAAACTTTGGATCTACATAATGTGGGAGATTTCTATGGTGAAAATAAAAAAAATTTAGTTTAGGATAAAGCTCTTACAAAGAGAGGACAAGATCTACACTTTATAAGCCTTGAAATCGCTTCAAAACTGCAATCTAGCAAGCTCTAAAATCTCAATTCAACTTTGGCTTGAGGTTGAAGACAAAGGAAAGGGTAAAAATTGTGGGTTTCAGGGCAAAAATCGTGATTTTAAGTGAATCTGGGCAGTTTCTGGGTTCGAGCGCCATCATCGTTGGATAGGGCATCATCGGTGCTCTATTTAAATAAATTGCTCAAATTCTCTCTATTTGGGCGCCGTCAGCGCCAGTTCAAATCCTGGGTCTGTAATTTTTTTTGCAATTTTAATCGTTTTTAAATTAAGTCATTATATAATTAGCCTTTTGAGCATTTATTTTATCAATTAAGTAAGTAACTAACATCAATTTCACACAAACAATACGAAACATTACTTAATATATAAAATCCACATTACAACATACGTATATAAGCACGCACCAAATAAGTTCCTCAAGCCATTTAACACAAAGATTTTACTGTCACAAACACACTACAATACTCTAAAGCTGAAAACTAAACATAAATACAAATTCCAGGCATAATAGGTCCAAATACAAATTACATAGTCAACCAAACCAACTACAAAATATACCAAAGCATAATAACATATTGGCACCAAATACTAAATATAAAGTAGAGTCACTACTCCTCATTAGTCTCAGAACTATCATCTCCTCTGATATCTCCCATTGATTGACGATGCACGAACAAATTATAAAAAGGATGATAAGGGAATTCATCGGTTGAATCCTCTGCAATCACAGCTTTCTTCTTCATCAGATTTACCAAACTATCTTCAATTCACCCAATGTGATCAAATTGCTCTTTCATCCTCCAATCTAATTGATCAAATAAATCAGAAATATTGTTAATAGCAATCATCAAATTATGTACCTCTTTCTCCAATTTCTTGATCTTCTTCAAAATCACCTACAAACTTTCAAGATAATATGATAGAATAGAACTCTGAGATGGTTGATCTACAATAATGCTCATATCATTCTCATCTCCAATTGCCTGGCTGTCAAATAGGTTAGTTGGGTCCAGGGCTTCCAAGGAAGAAGCACTTTTTCCCAGTTTTCATACGGCACTTGTGACTGGCTGCAAAGAAGAAAAATGGCGGAAGATTGTCCAAGCTAATATTTAAATCCATGAACAATCAATCCCAATACAGATTTCACAATTATAGTGCCAATATCAATAGACCTTTTCATTTGAATACAATAATTCAATATTGCACTTTCCTTTGTCACTTTACTTATTTTCATAGTTTGGAGTAACTTTGCAGATATAAAGAAATTTCTTTACATCGACACTAGATTTAAAAATGTAGTAGAGAAACGTACATATCCATTGCCTCTTATCTCCCAATCATCAGTTTCATTCCTTCAGATAACAATAAATCTCATACATGTTGTCTTTTCTCGCATAGGCATATTTTCAATCATAAACAAGTCATTAATCTTTGAAGGAGTGAATAGTGATGCAATTGGTTTGAATACACGAATTCGGCACCACTACTACGAGATATAATTCCCCAGCAACGGCGCCAAAAACTTGATGCAACCAGACTTTACTTCAATATTTTTAAATGTAAGATTTTGTTGACTTTAAATTTAAACATTTATAATGATTTTGTAAAGTCCAAGCATTCAATGCAAGTATACGTATCGTATCAAGTAATACAGGGCTCTAGTGGAGTCGTGGTTATCGATCCTACAGGGAGGTTTTAAGTTGAAGCAAAGTAAAATTTTTAAAAAGTTATAATAAAGCACTAGAACTTTCTTCTAACACTACTACTACTATGAAGAAAACAGTAATACCCAACTAAACTACAATTACTTCTAATAACCTTGAAAACAAAATTAACTAACAAACACACTAAACTAAGTATTTGAAAGGTTTTTGATATATGAGAAAAGTATCTTTCTTCTTGCAATGATAATATGATGTGTGGATTGATATGGATTAATTATATAATTTATTGTGCCAAATAGGACCATAGATGATTCTTTACCTTTAGAAGAGTACATCCTCCTCTAAATAAGAAAAGAACATTGACACATTCTAAGTTTAGTTACTAATTCTAGGGCTAGGCTGGGAGGATACCGGCTCTCACTTTGGAGCTCCCACTCACCCTCACCCGAAGGCTAACCTTTGATATTAGTTACTAATCTTAGAACAAATCTAGGGATTTCAGTCTGTCACCCTAAAATCTCCACATTGAAGTCCTTCAGAACACATTTCCCTATTTATTTGCACACAAATCCCATGAACTACGCAATTCATCCATGGAAATTGAATAGATCTTTCATTATTGTTGTAGGACATTAAATCCTTTCAAACTTAATGTTCAACAACATATTTTAACATTTCAATTGGCCAGATCGAAAGTAAATTACGTTCTAAATGAATAACCATAAATATTTCTTCATCACATTAAAAGCACATCAAATCCACTTCAAACCATCATTACATCTCTAAGAAAGAAGAAAGAAAAAGATAACTACTCAGTATTCATGGAGAAGTTACAATAAAACAAGGATTTTATATATAAAAGAAAAGTCATGCAAACCACAAAAGGAAATACAACTTATCTCTTTCTCTTCCCCAATGCAAACTCCTTGAAGTTCCTTTGAATCATCTTCTTTTCTTTACAACAGTTGATTCTCTCTTTAGAATGGAAAGGAAGAAGCAATCTCTCACTTTACTCCTCCCTCACTCCTTAGAGAAGAATCCCTCTCTTCTACACTAAACCCTCACACTAAAAACTAAGAGAAAGTAATGGAAGGCAAGAGAGCACACTCTTAAACTCTATATAACTCTCTTCCTCACTCTTCCCTCGTCCAAATTTAGTTATTTAAGAGTTAAGGGCGAAATCCCAAGAGTTTCAATAGGCATCCCTTCAAAATTTCGCCAAAACTCTCAAAATTTCAATTCTACTAACCTTGGGAGCAGGCGGCGCCAGATAGGGTTTCGGCGGCGCTCTATTGTCCATAATATTTTCTGAGCTCTCTGGATTTGGGCATCGGCGGCGCCAGAATACCTTTTCCACCATTTTGCTCCTTTTGCTCCTTCTCGCTCTGAATTCATTTCTTTTTTATTCTTTTCGCTCCAATCACCTAAAATCATCATACCTGTAACAAATCATGAAAAATACCTTTCTTTAAAGTTTAATATCACCAAAAATATGTAAAATTAGATAGCATAAACCATATATATTTTTGGTGCATCAAAATCTCCCAAAGTCAAACTATTACTTGTCATCAAGTAATCCTTTTACTACATAAAATATAACTCTAGGCAATGTACTTTTCAATTGTAAGACACTAAAATTTTCATTCATAAGAGTATAGTGGTTAAATTTTCAGAAAAAGTTTAGTAACTTAGGTCAAAATTACAAGCATAAGAATATTCAGTAATCAAGTCTAAGAGTTCTAGTCTTCTATTTATTTCAAGATGAACCATAATTTGTCACATTAAGAGTCCCTTAAAAGATTATGTGAGAAAAAAGTTCATGCAAACTTTACTAGAATGTAGGCTAGTACTTTAAATATAAATTCAGAAGTGAAATCAAGTTTTCTCTTTAGGGTGATTCAAGTGAAGCCAATTTTTGATTAGGCATCTCCTCAAACTTCTCGTCATAAGTATTTTTCTTTGTTTTTTCTTTTCCTTTTCTTTTTTCTTTTTGGGATTGTTTTTCAACCCTTCTATTCTTTTTTTTTTCTTTTTCTTTTTCTTTCTTTCTCTCTTTTTTTTCTGAGGATTACTATATCTAGATAGCCTTTAATGATTTTGAACTTCACTCTCCTCTTTCTAAAGTTCAAACTTAAGCCACCTCTTTACTTTATAGTTAGGTACACACTTTATTATTTATCATAAAGTTACAATTTGTTCTTAACACACAACACTTTAAGTCCCTTAACATTTCAAAAATACAGTTTTCTTTACTTTAAATAGTTAACTATAGTCAAATCCTTCATCTATAAAATCAACTTTTATTACTAAAAATTTTCATCTTATCCTTCCATAATATTCAACTGAAATAAAAAGTTTTCGTTATCTTACAATGAGGTTCAACTGCCTGAAGTTATGCTAATAACTTTTTGAAAATATAACAGTTGAGAACAAATAAAAGTTTAGTATTTCTCTACCCTCCCCCAAACTTAAATTTCCAATGAATTTAAAACAGTTGAGAGTAAAAGAAAACTAAGCTTTCTATGCTGGGATCATGAAATCTTCAATAGCTATCTGGTATTAATCAACATTTATAACTAGTAGGCATGAAGTAATTAGTAGCAGTGATATAACAATTTTTAAATATTTGAATGGGAAAGAGAAATTGATAGTAAACAACTAAACATCAACTAGATCACTACAACAGGAAACAAAATAACACTACTAACAGTAAAACAATAGTTTTTAATGTTTTAGTACAACACAACAGTTCAACATGGAAAGTAAATAACACAACATCACACTGTACAACACAACAGGGGTACACATCACATGAAAAGTAAATGTCCACTACATCACATTAGTACAACACATCACAACAAGATCAACAGAAATAACAAAAAAACAAACTATCTACCAGTCTCCATCACCAGGATCAGCAGTAGGGTCATCAGCAGGGTCATGAGCAGGGTCATCAGCTGGGTCAGGTCTATATGGTGTATAGCTAGGGCAAGTAGGAAATATTACATCGGACTCCCCCCTCATAAATCTAACCTGAGCATCATAATAAGCAATATCAAACTCCATTCTCCTCTACAGATAATCTTCATTTACATCACTCCTCGGCTCAAATACATCCATCCGACCATGGATTCTATCCAGACTAGAACTCTGTAATCGCAGTTGCTCCATGATATCAGATAAAGTAGGCGGCTCAGAAGTAGATGGAACATCATAACTCGTAGTAGGAATATCAGTACTCCTACGCTCAGCTCTGGCTCCTACATGAGACTCATAAGTAAGAATAATATTCTTTGTGATAGGTCTCAATGGTATAGCCACTTCCTCAAAACTATTGAACTCAACTCCAGACTGAACACAGAGGGCATGAACTAAAGCAGGATGTCCTAATCCTCTAGTCGTTTCAACTCTAGAAATCGTCTGACTATTCTCATAAATAATGGATCCAATATCAATCTTTTTCATTTTTTGTATGCAGTAGTTCAGAATCACTCTATCTCTAGTAACTTCGCTGTGGTGATAAGATGGTAATAACCTTGCAGAAATGAAATAATGTCATACCTTTGAAGCAACATTCAATGTGTACGCGGGGAAATTTATCAACTATTTTTGACTTACTTTCCACTCTCCTCGCCCGTCAGTCGGAAAAGCAATAACTTCTCTCATATTCTCCTTTCCAGTGTCAAAGTTTTTGTATTCAAATACGAACGGTTCCCGAGTCTGATAAAAAGTGTTAATGCGTTGAGGAGTAAACGCAACAATTTTTCCTCTAACAAGCACATACTCAATCTCAGTCCAGGGTAAATTCGAATAGAATTCTCAAACAACTCCCATAACAACATTCGCAGTGAAATAGCAAAATCTTTCCCAGTTTCGCTCAACAATCAACTGTTCTACAGTTCTGCCAGGACTATCAAAAGCTCGATCCTGAATACACTTCTTCTTGTGAAGGATAGAGTTATAGCGAAATTGGGCTTTGACGTTAACGAATCTCTCCTCATCAAAATCCAATTTCCTCTTTCCTCTTGGAACCATGTGAATTTCTAAAATTTGCAAAAATATTCCAATAAATCCAAAATTCATAATGTATCAACTCCAAACACTATTCTAAACAAGTAAGAGCAAATTTTATCATGGAAATCTCAACATTTCTTTAAATCTCCAAAAATTCCATCATAAGCAATGTGAGAAATTTCCATGATGAAAATTCAAAATTTTTAAGTTAAAGTGAAGCTCTTACCAAGAGAAGTGCAAATTTGGTGTTGAATAGCCTTGAAATCTCCTTAAATCCAAGATCTAGCAAGCCCTAGACCTTCAAAGTTGCAAAAATGGAGGTAGAAGACGAAGGAAATGGAAAAATTTGCGGGTCCCAGGGCAAAAAATTGTGAAATCGAGGGTTTAAAGCCAATTTCTGGGTTCGGCCGCTGGCGGCACTCTATTTAAATAAATTAGCCAAACTCTCAGGATTTGGGCGACGGCGGCGCCAGTCAAAAATTTTTTTTTCATCCGAACATCTTTTCGTAATTTCGATCGTTTGAATGTCCACAATGATGTTTATCCCTTTAATAGGCTTTTATATCATCCCATAAGCAATAATTAACACGTTTCAATACACAAACAATACACAACAATCTCATATATATAAAATCCAAGTTACATCAAACACACTAAATAAGTTCATTCAATCCAACAACTCTTAGATATTTAGTGCAACAAGTACTCTATGATAGGCAAGCACTAATATCTAAATACACACTAAAAGTAAACACATCCCAATCCAAGTTCAAATTGCAAAGCAAGTACTACTCAAACCAAACATAACTAAGCATAGCAAATCAAACACACAACATAATAGTAGAATCCATCCAAATTACTCCAGATCAGTATTAGAACTCTCCTTTCCTCAAATATCTCCAATCGATTCCTGATGCACAAACAAGTTATAGAATGGATGAAATGAAAATTCGTCAGATGATTCTTCAGCAATCATCGCATTCTTCTTTATCAAATTTACCAAGCCCATTTCCATTCGACCAGTATGATCAAATTACTCTTTCATTCTCCAATCTAGATGATTGAACAAATCAGAAATGTTGTTGATCACATTCATAATATTTAGTACCTCTTTCTCCAATCGCTTGATCCTCTGCAACATAATTCTGAAACCTTCAGGAAAGTAGGGTTGAATCGGTTGAGAAGTCTCCGTTGGTTGATCAGTAAGTAGATTCATATCATCCTCATCTCCAACTGTCTGGTAGTCGTATAGATTGGTTGGATCAATAGGTCTCCATGGAAGAATAACCTTTTCCCAACTTTCATATGGTACCTGTGACTGACTACATAACAGGAATATGGTGGACAAGTGTCCAAGCCTTATTTTGATCCATGCACAATTAATCCAAGTACTGATTTCATAATAAGATTGCCAATGTCAACCGGCCTTCCAGTTTAAATGCAGAAATTCAAAATGGTGCTTTCCTTGGTCACCTTACTTATCTTCAATGTAGGAAGCAATTTTACCGAAATGAAGTAGTGCCACTGCTTCGATACTGGATTGAGAGATGCGGATGGGAAACTTATATATCCATTCTCCCTGATTTCCCATTCCTCACTCTCATCCGTCAGATACCGATACACGTCATTCATATTATCAGCGTACCTGAAGGCTATCCCTATCTTTAGTTACCAAACTTTAGGACCAAATTGGGTATTTCATCCAATCACTCTAAAACCTCCAATTCGACGACCATGAAACCATATTTCCCTATATATATACACTCAATTCCCATGAACTACGCACTTCATTCATGAACATTGAATGGACTCTCCACCATTGTTGTAGAACACTTAGCCATTTCGGATTGGATGATTCACAACAAATTTTAACAATTCAGTTGGCGAGATCGAAATGTAAATGAAGTTCAAAGTGGAAAACCATCACAATTTATTAACATGGATTTATGGCACATCAAATCTACATCAACACTTCACCACATCTCAATTTCAAGAAGAAAGACATAGAAATATACTCAGAATTCATGAGGAAGACACAACACAACATGGATATTTTATATAAAAGCAAAGTCATAAAAACTACAAAAGTAAATACAACTTATCTCAATTTCTCCCCTAAGAAATCCCTTGAAGTTCCTTTGAATCCTTTCTCTTTTCTCTTCAACACTCAATTCTCTTTTTAGAATAGTAAGGACGAAGCGAACTCTCACTTTCCTCCTTCTCCTACACTACTTGGAGAATAATCCCTCACAAACAACACTTAACTCACACTTTCTATAAACTTTAACACAATCTTATCACTCCTCTTCACTTCTCTCACACTCTCCACTCACACACCCCTGTCAAATGTGACATCCATAACTATCTAAAATAGTCTAGAAATGAAGTCCCCAAGAGTTTCCTTAAGCACCACTTCAAATAGCATCCAAATAAATTCAATTTTGAGTTCCACCGACTTTGGGCTTTGGTGGCACTCGTTAAGGCGCTGGCCGCGCTGAGCCACCTTTTAATTACAATGTTCTCTAGAATTGGACGTCGACGGTGCCAGAAAGCCTTATTATCCATTTTGCCTCTTTTTGCTCCAAATTCATTTCTTTTAGCCTTTTATTGCTCCAATCACCAAAAATCATCATATCTGCAGCAAAACATGAAAAATACCTTCCTTTAAAGTGCAGTATCACAAAAAATGAGTACAAATTTTATACCAAAAATCTAACAAGTTTTTGGTGTATCAAGTATATTTGCAATTTTCAGAAAAGTTAAAATGTGAGTGTGACTCTTATCAAAGTATCAAATTATCATTTAAACACCACTTAGGGTTATTGAATCGGTGGATTCTTGACTTCCAAAGTCAACCCCTAACCTTAAGGATCGTTTAATTTTGATTATCTTCCAAATTATAATAATTAAGTAGATTGTCAATTTGTCCTCTAATGTGATGAATGTGGGATTGGTTTTTACAAAGTTTCAATCATTTAATTATGTTAATTAAGATCATTCATTGCCCATTTCCCTCTTTTATTAAGCCTAAATATTAATTAAGGCCAAATCTTCAAAATTTTAATTTTACCCTTAAGGATCTAACACTTCATAATTTATCAAATTTAATGCAAATGACTTTGAAACTTTTATGGTACCCTATCCATGGGTTCAATTAAAACATCAGTGGAGAAAATGTGATTTTTCCAATTTTAATTTAATTTATATAATTATTTTAATGAAAGAAAAAGACTTTCAAAGGTCATTTTATAACTTGGACAACACACATGACCTAGCCCTAGGAAAATTACTGTATGTTTACCTAGGTTAGAGAACCACTTGGCCCAAGTTTCATGAATTTTGAGTTTTAGTTTAATTATTATAATTATTTTAATTTCTGGAGTTGTAATTAAATATAAAATATTATTTAAATAAAAATTATGTTTTATATTTTTCTTAAATCTCTTTGAGGTCAAGAAACCCAGAGAAACAAATTTCATATTTTTGTGATTTATAATTTGATTATCAGAATTACATTAGTGAGAAATTGTGGAAAATTCATTTTTAACCTTTACAAAATTAATATCTTAATTTAGAATATTTAGAAAATTATTTAATTGCTCCCAAGTGATTAGGAGAAGAAAAGTGACAATTTGGTGTATTTTTATATTTTAGTGATTTTTATAATTATTTTATTATTTTTAATATTTTTAATTATTTTAAAATTTAAGAATATGCTTAAAATTGAATTGTTAAGTTTAATAACAATTTTATTTTTATAAAATTCTCCTGGTCATAAGGAACTTCCAAAACTAATGGAGTTATATTTTTGTTACCATAATATTTTAGTGTCAAAATTACCATTTCACTAAAAAATCGAATTTAGTGGGTTAATTAACTCCATTTCACTTGAAATTTTTTATGGGGAGTTTCCACAACTTTAAAACACAATGGGGAATGATTTTTTAGCCATTTACATGTTTACTTTGTCCTATTTAAATTTATTTTACTTTTAGGGTTTAATGGCCATAAAATTAAATTTTAAGTTATTTCGGTTAATCTTCTGATCATTTCTTAACTTCAATTTTTCCTTATAAATTCAGTTGTTATTGTAAGATTCATTTCTTAATTCTTCTAATTCATTTAATTGCAGCATTCTCTTCTCACCGACATTTTTCAAATTATAATTAAATTCTTTAATCGCCCAATATGCTTTATGCTTCAATTATACTGGTAAGTGACAAGTGTTTCCATATATAAGCTTATAAGGAGTCATACCAATAGGAGTTTTATAAGCAGTCATGTATTCCCATAATGCAGTATCTAGTCTTGTAGACCAATCTACTCTATTAGGATTTACAGTCTTTTCTAGAATTTGTTTAATCTCACGATTAGAAACTTCAACTAAACCACTAGTTTGAGGATGATAGGCAGTAGAGAATTTATGAACAATATCAAACTTTTCTGCCAATCTTTGAATGTATTTATTCCTAAATTGGGATTCTCCGTCAGTGATAATCACTCTCGACATTCCGTATCTTGTGAAAATGTTTTTCTTTAAAAATTTTGAAATACTTTTAGCATTACAACGAGGTAAAGCTTGTGCTTTAATCCATTTTGATACATAATCATCCGTAATTAAAATATATAAGTTCCCAAATGAAGGAATAAATGGTCCCATAAAATCTAATCCCCAAACATCAAAAATCTCAACTTCTAATATGAATTTATAGGCATTATGTTTCTTCTAGATATATTACCTACTCGTTGATATCTATCACACATTTTGATATATCTGTAAACATCTCTAAAAAGAGTAGGCCAATAAAATCCAACCTTTAAAATTTTATATATAGTTTTGTCAATGCCAAAATGTCCTTCAAAATCAGAATCATGACATTTCTGAATGATCTGTCCAGTTTCTTCATAAGGCACACATCTCATAATAATAAGGTCATTACATTGTTTATATAAATATGGTTCATCCCAAAAATATGATTTTGAATCATAAACAAATTTTTTCTGTCGCTGCAACGTTAGCATAGGTGGCAAAATATCGATTACTAAATAATTTACTATATCAGCATACCAAGGTATTTTCTACTCATTTATATTATAAAGTTGTTCATTAGGGAAACTGTCTATTATTTCATTGTCGGTGTCAGATAATTCATGATATTCTAGTCTCGACAAATGATCAGCAATTTGATTTTCATTTCCCTTTCTATCAATCACCACAAAATCAAATTCTAGCATTAAAAGTACCCATCTAATTAATCTTGGTTTAGTATCCTTCTTTTGCATCAGATATTTAATAGCAGAATGATCAGTATGCACAATACATTTAGTTCCAATTTAATATCATCTAAATTTATCAAAAGCATACACAATAGTCAGTAACTCTTTTTTCAGTAACTGTATAGTCAATTTGAGCACCATTAAGAGTTCTACTAGCACAGTATATGACCTTAAAAATTTTGTCATATTTTTGACCAAGAACAGCTCTAATAGCATAATCACTAGCATCACACATTAGTTCGAATGGTTTCTCCCAGTCAAGTGAAACTATTACAGGTGTTGTGATTAGTTTTTCCTTTAATAACTCAAAGGCATTTGAGCAGTCTTCAGTAAATTCAAATTTCTTATCTTTTTCTAAAAGTTGGCATAGAGGTTTTGTAATTTTTGAAAAATCTTTAATATAGCGCTGTAGAAACCAGCATGTCCAAGAAAACTTCTTACCCCTCTCACTGTAGTAGGAGGTGGTAATTTAGCTATTACTTTAATTTTTTCAGGGTCTACTTCCATGCCATTTTCTAAATTTTATGCCCTAATACAATTCCTCCTGCAACCATAAATTGACATTTCTCCCAATTTAGAACTAAACTAGTTTTTTCGCATAACTCCAAAACATTTTCAAGATGATTTAAGCATGCGTCAAATGATGTTCCAAACACAGAGAAATCATTCATAAATACTTCTATTCCATTGTCTATTAATTTACTAAAAATAGATATCATACATCTCTGGAATGTTGCAGGTGCATTACATAGTCCGAAAGGCATTCTTCTAAAAGCAAAAGTTTCATAAGAACTAGTAAATGTTGTTTTCTCTTGATCCTCAGGAGCAATAGACATTTGATGGTAACCAGTATATCCATCTAGAAAATAGTAGTACTTATGTCCAGCAAGTATATCCAACATTTGGTCTAGAAAAGGAAGAGGAAAGTGATCTTTTCGGGTGGTGGCACTTAATTTTCTATAATCAATACAAATTCGCCAACCAGAAACTTGTTCTATAGGTGTTAATTCATTATTTTCATTTTCTTCAACAGTTATTCCTCCTTTCTTGGGAACACAATGAATTGGACTTACCCAAGTACTATCTGAAATAAGATATATAATTCCAACATCTAACCATTTTAAAATCTCCTTTTTAACTACATCTTTCATAATAGGGTTTAGTCTCTTTTGAGGGTCAATTCTCGGTTTATGTTTTTCATTTAATAAAATTTTGTGCATGCAAATCTAAGAACTAATTCCTTTAATATCAGCTAGAGTCCATCCAAAAGCTTTTTTGTATTTCTTTAATGTATCCATTAATTTTTGTTCTTGAATTTCATTTAAGTCTGAGGATACAATTACTGGTAATTTTGAAAACTCTCCTAAAAATACATACTTCAAATGAATTGGAAGATTCTTTAATTTAAGTTCAAGGGATTTTACAATAGATGCAATTAATATTTCATTTTCTAGTGCTGTTGAACTGAGCATTTCAAATTTTTCCTAAATATAATCAACTTCACTTTCTATTTCATCATAATTATCGTTTTTGATATCTTCTTTTTCTTCATAATTTTCTTTGAAATATTCTTTTCTTAGATAATCACATAAATCCATTCTAAAACATTCATCATCTTTTTCTATTGATGAATATTTCGTTGACTTTGAGATGTTAAAGGTTACTTCTTGATCATTTACTCTCATATTCAATTGTCCCTTCTGAACGTCTATCATGACCCTTCCTGTAGCTAGGAATGGTCTTCCTAAAATGATTGGAATTTCTTTATCTTCTTCCATATATAGAATGATAAAGTCCACACGATAAATAAACTTATCATCCTTGACTAAAAAATCTTCTATAACTCCCTTAGGAAGTGTAATAGATCTATCAGCCAACTGTAGAGTTATAGAAGTTGGTGCAATCTCTCCAATTTCTAACCTTTTAAAAGTTGATAGATGCATAAAATTTATGCTAGCTCCTAAATCACATAATGCTCGTCCATAAAATTTTTCACCAATAGCACACGGGATAGTGAAACTACCAGTATCTTTAAGCTTTTCAGGAAGTTTTCTCTGAATTATATCACTACACTCTTCACTGAGTGTAGCAGTCTCATGATCTAGTAACTTCCTCTTTTTGTTGATTATATCCTTCATAAATTTAACATAATCAGGCATTTGTTCTAAAGATTCAACAAAAGGAATATTTATTGACAATTTTTTTCAAAATGTCTAAGAATTTAACAAATGTTTTTCCTTTATCTTGTTGCTTTAATCTTTGACGAAATGGTGGAGGTAGTTTTTCAAGAGTAATTTTCTTAGGTTTCAGAGGAAAATCAGGATATAAAGTTTCATTTTCTCCTTCAGTTTCTTCTTTTTCCTTTTCAACTACAGTTTCATCTTGAACTCTTGTTTCCAACTCTTTTCCACTTCTTAATTGAATAGCTTTGATTTGTTCTTTTCCTTGATCTTTAGGATTTACTTCAACATCGCTAGGTAAAGTTCCAACAGGTCTATTGCTTAATGCAGAAGCAATTTGCCCTAATTGGTTTTCTATGTTTTTGATAGCATTTCCTTGATTTTGTAATTGATTACCCATATTCAATACTTATTCTTCTATAGATAACTTCTTCTCCTTGAATTGTGAATTATTATAAAAATCGGGTGGATTAGAAGGTCTATAATTGGAATTACCTTGATTATTTATATTTCCTAATGGGTTTACTGGATTGTTCCCCCACTGAGGATTAACATTATTATTTTTGTTAATCCAATTAAAATTTGGATGATTCTTCCAACCTGAATTATAATAGTTTGAATAAGGATTATTTTTTCTATTATTTATTACATTTATAGTTTCATATGAAGATTGAGCATCTATAATTTGTCCTAATGAATTTACTTCTAACACTGGAGGTGTTTGAGAATGATTCATTCCGTATTGATCTATTTTCTTTGAAAGAGCAGCAATTTGAGAAACTATCATAGTTAAAGCATCAGAATCATGAATACTGGCTACTCTCTTAGGATTTACCCTTTCAGTGGGCCACTGAAAAATATTGGTAGTCATTTCTTCTATTAACGCATAGGCTTCTTCAAAAGTTTTAGACATTAGTGATCCACCGGCAGCAGCGTCAATTATAGATCTAAGAGATCCTACTAATCCATTGTAAAATGTTTGAATAATTAACCAATCTGGTAAAGCATGATGTGGACATTTCCTAAGAAGTTCTTTAAATCTTTACCAAGATTCATATATCGATTCTCCCTCATACTGACTGAAAGATGTGATATAGTTTTTAAGCTTAGCAGTCTTAGACGGTGGAAAATATTTCTATAAGAATTTTTGTGAAAGTTCTCCCAAAGTTCTAATAGATCCAGTTGCTAACGAATTTAACCAAGCCTTAGCCTTATCCCTTAGCGAAAAAGGAAAGAGTCTATGTTTGACAACATCATCAGACACTCTGTCGTACTTAAAAGTAGCACAAAGTTCTAAGAAACTTGCAAGATGTAAATTATGATCTTCATTTGAAGTTCCACCAATTTGATTGTTTTCTACCATTTGGATAATTGCAGGTTTAAGCTCAAATGAATTAGTGGCTACATCAGGATTTTGGATAGTTAAGTGAATTTCATTTAATGTACGGTTAGCGTAATCTCTTAATGGTCTAGATTGATGTTCATTTTCTATTCTTTGGTTATTTATGTTGATTTTCATTGTTTCAAAATTTATAGGTTCTTTTCTTAGTTTTCTAATTCTCCTAATGGTGTGTTCTAATTCCAAATCGTAGGTATAAGATTTTCAGAACCAAATTTACGCATACAATCGAAATCAGTACGCAGCAAAACAATTAACTAAATAAGTTGCAATTCTATAAAAAAGGTTTTCTAACAGTCCTAAATTTTTCGTTACTCTAATTACCTTATAAAATATTCTTATATTCCTATAACAAAAATATTTCCCTGGCAACGACATCAAAAACTTGATATGTGATTTTAAATATACTTAAAAATATAAGAATTCGACACCACTACTAGAATATATAAATCCTCAGTAATAGTCTCAAAAACTTGACTTTAAGCGTAATTTTAATTTTAGTAACAATTAAATATTTAAATCTTCTAATCACAGAATTACCTCTAAATGCAATTATACGTATCACTCAAGTAAAACAGGGCTCTAGTGGAGTCCTGGTTATTTAAGCCAACGGACTATGATTATATAAACAAATTCAAAATCACAACTAAATCGAAATTACCTATCTGTCACTAATACGCAATCGATAGTAATATGAAATTTATATCTAAACTAGTTTTACTAACAATTTACTAATACTACTAAAGTTAAGTTTAAATATATAATAGCAAGAATATTTCTCCTTTGTTAATAAATTTAAGTGAAGCAATAACTAGAATTAGTTTTATATGTATTGTGACAAATAGGAGAATACCTATTCTTTACCCTTTGGTCCAGGTATAAAGAACATTGACTAATCCTATGCTTGGTTATCGAATGCGATGCTAAGTCGGGAGGATACTGGCTGTCACTCCGGAGCTCCCACGTTCCCCTCACCTGAGGGCTAACAATCTACACTTCAGCAACCAAACGATAGGACCGAATTGAGGATTTTAGCTTTTCATTCTAAAATCTCTAATTCTACGCCTGATTAATATTATTTACCTATTTATTTGCACTTCTCCTTTCAAGGATTTACCCGTCTACCTTTCAAAGAGAAATGTGGTACATACTAGTTAAGAATCCTTAGCCCACGGTCAAATCTTAAGAATTCTTCACGGATTTTAACAATACAAATGACCAATTCGTATAGTAAAGTAATTTTAGGTACAGTATCATCACAACTTCTTTATAATAGGTTTGATACACTAATTCATTTAATCATTTCACAAAAACATCAAAACAAGGAGAAAGACAGAACAACTACTCAGAATTCATGAAGAGGATGCAATAAAACTTTTATTTCATATAATAAAGTAAAGTTTTGCAAACTATAGTAAATAAACACAACTTATCGTAAATTCCTCCTCAAGCAAACCCCTTAAGGTTCCGCTGAATCTCTTCCTTTCTTTACAGTACGCAAAATTTTCCTTTGAAACGGCAATGTAGAAGAGATCTCTCACTTCCCTTCCACTCTTACAATCCTTCGAAGAATTCCTCGCAAAATTTATATTTGAAATCACTATTCACTAAATAATAACACTAAAATAACTATCTACTCACTAATATACACACTAGTGGACTCTTTTGGACATTTTGGACTCTCTAGTAAACACGTAGGAGACCCTTTTTCGGCTTAAAATGGTTCTTTTTAAATTTGTAGAAGAGTTTCTAAGGGTTTTGCAGGCACCCCTTCAAAAATCGTCCACATTCAATGTATTTCTGGAAAGAACGGTCGATCTTGCCGTCGGTGGCCTCGAGCTGCGCCGTCGGCGGCCTTCTAGAAATAGTACTTTAAACAGGCCCTGCCGTCGGTGGCCTCAACCTCGCCACCGGCAGCGTCCCTTGCAATTTATTCTAAACTCTCGGGAAAAACTTGCTGTCGACGCCATCGAGCTCGCAGTCAGCACCTAGGTCAAATTTGCATAATTTGGTCCTTTTTGCTCTAAATTCGCTCCTTCTTGTATGTTTTCACTCCTTTGTCCTTAAATCTTCATACCAATAGAAAAACACCAAAAATACCCTTCTTTAAAGTGTAATATCATTAAAATCAGTAAAAAATAGGCATAAAAATCTTAACCATTTTTCCTTGGGTTAGCATACAAATTGAAGGATTGATTCCTTTAATATCAGCTATGGTCCATCCAAAGGCTTTCTTATATTTCTTTAAAGTTTCAAGCAAATTCTCTTCTTCTTCAATAGTTACTTATGAGGAAATTATAACACACAAAGTTCAGGAATCACCAGAAAAGGCATATTTTAAATGTTCAAGAAGTAACTTTAATTCAAGTTCAGGAGGTTTTTCAATTGATGGCCTAAAAAATTCACATTTATTTGTCATGTCCAAAACATCAAAACTTTCTTGAATAATTTAACTCTGCCTCAATAAAAAATTCAGAATATTGTGTTTTCTCTTCTTAGTAGTGTTCTAACTGTTTACCTTCAGATTTCTTCTCATATGTTGCTTTAAAATGGTATTCACTCAGATATCTCATAACATCCATCCTGAAATATTCATCATCTTTACCTTTTGCAGGATCTCTCGTGGATTATGAAATATTAAATGTCACACTTTAATCATTAACATGCATACTTAATTCCCCTTTCTGCACATTTATCTTTGCTCTTCTTATACCTAGGAAATGTCTCCCAAAAATAATTGGTATCTTTTTATCTTCCTCCATATCAAGCACAATGAAATCAACAGGAAAAATAAATTGATTCACTTTTACTAAAATATCTTCTATAACTCTTTTAGGATATGTTATCGAACGATCTACAACCTGTAGAGTTACAGTACTAGGAGTTATTTCTCATAATCCAAGTTTTTTAAATATAAATAATGACATAAGGTTAATGCTTGCACCTAAATCACATAAATCTTTACCAAAAAATATTTCTCCAATCGCATATGGAATTGTGAAGCTACCAAGTTCTTTAAGCTCTTCAAGAAATTTCTTCTGAATTATTGCACTGCATTCTTCACTAAGTTCAACAGTTTCATTTCCTTCAAACTTCCTACTTCTGTTTAGAATAACCTTCATAAACTTCACATAGCTTGGCATTTGTTCTAAGGCTCTAGCAAATGGAATATTAATTGTAAGTTTCTTAAAAATTTCCATGAATTTTAAAAATTGCTTATCCAACTTTTGTTGTCGAAGTCTCTGAGGAAATGATGGTGGTGTCTTTTATAAATCAATTTTAGGTGGAGAAATGGGTCTTTCCAAACCTTTCTGAGCATCCTTTTTTGGTTCTTCAATTTCTTCTTTCTCTACTTTAATTTATTTTTGAACTCTACCTTCCAACTCTCTTCCACTTCTCAGTTGAATGGCTTTAACTTGTTGTTTATTTCTATCTCTTGGATTTATCTTAGTATTACTAGGAAGTGTTCCTTAGGATCTATTACTTAAATAACTGTCTATTTTTCCCACTTGATTCTCAATATATCAAATTGTAGCTCCTTGACTTTGCAATTGATTTCCCATTTGTAACACCACTTCTTCTATAAACAACTTCTTCTCCTTAATTTATAAGGTATTGTTAAAACTTGAAGGATAAGTAGGTCTATAATTTTTATTCCCTTAGTTGTTCCAACTCCCCATTGGGTTTACTTAATTGTTCCTGCATTGTTGATTACTACCACTGATTATTATTGATCCAGTTAAAGTTCGGATGGTTCTTCCAACCTGGGTTATAATTATTGGAATATGGGTTATTAGGCTTTTTTATTGCATTCAAAATTTCTAATGATGTTTGAGAATCTATCATTTAGCTTAATAAATTTTCCTCAATTATTGAAATTGGTTGAGAAAAATTCATTCTATTTTTTTGAAATTGCAGCAACTTGATTTGCTAGCATTTCAAAAGCATCAGATTCATGAATATTAACTACCTTTTTAGGATTTACCCTCTCGGAAGGCCATTGAAATTTATTTGTAGTCATTTCTTCAATTAAAGCATAAACATCATTATATTGTTTAGACATCAATGAACCACCATCAGCAGCATCGATAATAGATCTAAGAGATCCAACTAATCCATAATAAAAAGTTTAAATTATGAAGAAATCTGGTATCGAATGGTGTGGAAACTTTATTAAGAGATCTTTAAAACATTCCCATGTTTCATAAATAGATTCCACTTCAAACTGAGAAAAGGATGTAATATTATTTCTAAGCTTAGTTGTCTTTTAATGGTGGAAAATATTTAGCAAGAAATTTTTGTGATAAATCACCCCAAACTTTGATAGATCTTGGTACTAAAGAATGTAACCATATCTTAACTTTATTCCTTAATAAAAAAGGAAAGAGTCTAAGTCTAATAGCATCATCCGAAACACCATCATATTTAAATGTAGCACATAATTCCAAAAAAATTGGCAAGATGTAAATTTGCATCTTCAGTTGGTGCTCCCCCAAACTGATTATTAGATACCATTTGCATAATAGCATGTTTAAGTTCAAATAAATTAGCCACTACAGCAGGAATTTGAATACTGCTATGAAATTCATCTACTGTAGGGTTAGCATATTCTATTAAAAGTCTAAATTCATGGATTTCAGCATTTAGATTATTTGATTTGTCATTTCTTGAATAGTTTTTTTTTTATTTAAATTTAATTTTTTAATTTTTCTTATAGTTTTTTCTAATTTAGAATCATAAGGTACAAGTCTTTCAGAATCTGAACTACGCATACACAATTATAAAACACAATACAATAAAATCACACAACAAAAATAATAACTTCCTAAAATAAATCTAATGAGTTTTAAATAAAAATTTAAAAAATAATAATTAATTTTTCTTTAAAAGTTTTCTTTATTTTTTTTCTTTCACCAACAAGGACGCCAAAAACTTGATCTATTGATATTTATGCTTACAACATTTATTTATGAATTGATACTCCTTTTTAATGATTTTATAATGTGGATACTACGAAAGTATACGTATCATTTATCAAGTAATATAGAACATTCTGATTAAACCCCGAGATATCAAACCCATAGGGAAAGTGATAAATAAAAAAAATTTATTCTAGCACAGAAAAAAGAAAATCATCTTTTTTACTTTTTAAAAAAGATCTTACTTAGACTAAACATAATATTTGGGAAATAAATTTGATTCTTTTTGTTAGTTTTTATAATTTAATATTAAACTAAGTAATTACTTTAACTAATCTTTTGTAAGATGAAAACTTATGCAAATGAAATAACTATTTCCTTTTTATGAATTAGTAACAAGTCATGGAAATTATTGTTGTGGATATATCTAAAATGTGTTGTGTCAAATAAGAGCAATTATATTCTTTACCCTTACTAGAGATGCTATAATGAACATAGGTTAATCTACTATTTTATAAATTTTAAAGACGGGTTAGGCAAGAAAGATACTAGATTCCACTCTATAGTTTCCTCGATTCCGTCCACCTGGAGGCTAACATCTCATATCAAAACATAAAATAATAAATCAAATTAGGGGGTTTAGCCTGTCACTCTAAAGTCCTCTAACTCTACACCCATCAAAGTATAACTCCCTATTTATTTTCACTCAACCATATGAATTATATTCACATCCATATAATCTCATGTGATTCCTTCTTATTATTGATTGAGACAATACCATACCAGTTCTTACATGTTCTCACAACATATTTTAACTTCTTAATTGGTCAAATCAAGAAGTAAATGAAGTGCAAGGTTGTAAATCATCACAACTTCTTCCAACATTGAAATCATATACTTCACACAACATACTTCCATAACTTTATTACTTCATCATTTTAAGGAAAAAGATAAAAAAAACTACTCAAAATCCATGGAGAAAATACAATCACAACTTGTTTAAAAAGTAGAAATCATAGTGAAAACACAAAAAGTCTTAATTAAATACCAAATGTAATAACAAAGATAAAGACTTATCTGAAAATTGTCTCCAACAAACTCTTGAAGTTCCTTTGAAACCTGCTATCTCTTACAATGCTCGTTAGAGGTTGGCGCCCAACTCTAAGAGTTCTAATTCTCACTTCTAATCTTAATACAAATTGTAATAAAGTAAAGTAAAGTTGGTGAAGTGGAGAGGTGTTTTCTAAAATAACTCTCTAACATAAACCACACTTTTGAACAAAAACCATGCCCTCCAACCACAACCATATTTCTGATCATCAAGTCCTCTTTTTATAGTTCTCCAATATGTGTCTTCGTATCCCTTCAAATTGTGTCTAGATTCAACGTATTTTTCAAGAGATGAATCCATTCAAGAGAGATTTAATTTAATTTTAGCGCCAATAGGGAGTTACCCATGTTCTACCCAAGAGATGCCTCAAAAACCATTTCAAAATGACGTCCAAAATTAAATAACTTCTCTTTTATAAATGCCGCGAGTAAGGACGAGGTTCCAACGCTTAGTCGCGAGCCTACTAGCACATAAGCTCTAGATCTGGGCGCGTAGTCGCGAAGCCTTGGCTCGTAACCATGGGTTCTGGAGCTTAGCTACCACATATCACTTTTTCAATTTTCTTCATTTTTGCTCCAAATTTGATCCTCTTTCACTTCTTTCATCACAATCATCCACTTAATCATATATTTAAGAAAAAACACACAAAATATCTTCCATTAAAGTGTATTATCATTAAAAATAGGTATAAAATTTGTATAAAAATACTATATATTTTAGGTGTATCATATGCTTCTATAGTTTACAGTACCTTCTTTTCTTGCACCTTCTTTACTATTTTTCATGCTTATAAACTTACATGTTAAATAACAATGTTACCCTGCATATCAAAATCCAAACCTTTAGGATAGTCACAAAATTGAAACCAAAACCAAGATAAAAAAAATTAAAACAAGATAAAATTTACTGCCACAACAATCAAAATATAAGACAACTCAAAATTTAATCACAAAAAAAATAAAACACAACAATTGCAACTAATTTAAAATGTCTCTATTGGATGATCTAGAATACCTCAGAGGAGGCAACCTACGGGTGCCAACGAGCTTTCCCATGGTCTAAATGAAAGTACGGAACTCATTAAGTTGATTTTAATAACTTCATGATGACTAAATGAATCCGAGGAAAATAGTGGTGACGAAATAAGAGAAAAGTGGGATCCTAGCCGGTATCGCTTAATCAACTTTAACATTTCCCCTAAAAAAATTAAGACATTAGACTTGACACACTAGAAAACTTAACTTCTGAACCATAATACTTTTCACTTCTCCTCAGTACAGACTTCTTTAAACTAAACTCACTACGACAAGGACTTTGGAGTAAACACCTTGGGCAGCACGACGAAGGTTTACAAGAGGACATCTTCGAGAAAGCAAACAAAACTACAACAGAAACTTCTCTTTCTTAGAATTAAATAACCAAGCCATAAGACTTTGAGGTAGTCTGCCTAGTGTGACATAATCCCTCACCTCATCTTTTGGGCCTTTTCACTCCTTACAATATAAGCCCCAACTCGTCTTAGGATTCTGAGGATGTCATCTGTATGATCTAAATCTTCCTATCTTCCAGGTTATTCACATGATCGGTATCAAGAGAATGTAAGCCCTAATTAATTAAAATTGGTAGGATGAAAAATCAAATAATTATCCCGAATTGAAGCCAAACCATAAGATAGTTTGGAAAGTCACCAAGATTCTTCTTGGATCTGTGTTTTTCTCTAGTTTTCATTTCTTTGAAATCCTACAATAACTATTCCAAAACTTGAGCTACTCACCTATTTGATTCGTTAACTCACTTACTTTGGAAAATCCTACCTTTTGGATGTCATAAAAATATCATTCCTGGTCTATATTGAGAGTTTTCTTGGGTGACTTCAGTTATCTAGAATGTAATTAACTATAGGGGGTCGCCCTTAAAGGAAACATAAAGGAACCCAGTATTAAAATAAACCATGTATAATTCTTCTATATTAGATCGGGGATATTTGTCGGCAAACAAAAAAGGTTTTGTAGACCAAACGGATATCATAAATCATGTAGTTTATTTGATCAAGCCACACTCCAAACAATGTCTCCATTCTTACGGATAGAAACATGGCTTGTGGTGTGGAGCTTGATTATTAAAACTATTGCGTATATGAGATCGGTTCGATTTCATATTATCAAATTAAAATGATATTTTTCAAAGCTACATATTTACATACTTGATTAAAAACTGTGCTAACATGTGTGTGTCTGCATATCTGTGTGTTTGTGTGTTAGTTTGCCTATTTTACTGTATCTCCTTATCAATTATGAAGAATCTTTGTTTGTTTGTTTGTTTGTTTAAAAATTGATGTATTTGATTATTTGATAGTTTTTTGTGTTTGTTAATACGTGTATTTCTTAGTGTGATTTATCTATATTTATTTATTGACGTGTTTAGGTTGACTGATTTGCTAAAATTATTCCTATTTAGTTTTCGACTATTTACGAAAATTTAGAGAAGCTCAAAAGATAATAAATTAGCAAAATGAATGCTGAATCAAGCAAATTAAGGTCTAGAACCTTTGGTGTGCGGTGTTTTTCTCTAAAAAAATTAAATTTTGCAAAATTAAGAACTAGCGCCTAGGTGTGAAACCTAGCGCCTTAGCGCCAAATCCAGTGCTTAGGTGCTGAATCGACTGAACTGTCGGTTCACTCCATTAAATTACAAAAAAGCCAGTTTGACCATTTTTTTCTGCTCAAGCGTCTTCTTCCTCCCCCAACACATGCTGGTGCTTTCTCCGGGCCTTCCACTACCTTGCATGCTTTGGTGGATTTTGGCCTAAAAGCTCCTGATTTAATCTTCTCTGAATAAGATTCATTTCAACTCCTCGCAATTTTTGGTTTTAGCCATGGATTTCTTTGTCATTAAAAAAATTTTTAAGTTTTTGGGGAAATTTAAAGAGAAGAGAACGGAATCCATGGATAGGCCTATTTAGACTTAAATATTTTTTTAGAGGCTTATACAACTTTGATTTAGATTAATTTCTTCTTTCATTTACTTTTCTTAAGAATTTGGAATGGATCCTAAAAATAAATGAGGAATGGGAAGGAAATCTATGATCATAAGATATTCGTGTGTTTGAAAGCACAGGAGCGATATAACAAGACCTTAATCTCAAAGAAACATAAAACAGAACTTAGTTTCTTAGCCCTAGCGGAGGAGTGGAATGTTGGATAGTTTGCCTCCTTTATGACTATGAAATTTCCATCATATCCACATTATAAGAGGTTTGAATGTCGCAATCATATGGAGGAAGAAGAAGATGATGATAATGATAAGAATGATGAGAAGTAGTAGTTTGTTATGAGTTTGGGTTTACTTATTTTTCCTTTTTGATAATGAGTTTGTTATTGTACTTTTAGGTAATTTCGTTGTACTGGATTTTATGTTATTTGTTACTAATATTTTGTGGATTCTGCACTTTTTATTTTTACTATACTATTGTTTTCTTTATGTTCTAGTTCCTATATATATGTCAGCTTGTGTATTAGAGTAATCCTTTACTTAGTAAATCTTTATGTTATAATTTGTTTAATTGAGTGTTACTTTCTGCTACACTTCTGCTCTTTATTGTTTGTACCTGTATACTTTTCATGTTTAGAATCCTAGTTGTATTTGAGAATATCAATCCTCATATGTGTTATCCATCCTCATAGGATCAAACTCGATTAGAGGGGTTTTATGACAGATAACGCAGTTGCCAACAAACTTCTCACTCAAAGACGCACCATATTCTATATATATATATATATATATATATATATATATATATATATATATATATATATATATATATATATATATCCAAACAACTTTCCACTCTCGCTCATGTGTTATCAAATTCACTGCGCATTCTTATCGTATTTCACTAGCATGCGACCAATGAGAGCAAAAAACACTACTTAACACTTATGCTATATTACTTAAAAGCTTACTCGACTTATTATTTAAAATGTCTCGTATTGTTTAAGAAATAAATATAATATTAGATTTTAGTATTTTTAATCCTTTGCAAAGACTGAGCTCATAATATCTTCAATTATACTTATGTTATGTGCTCTTAATTATTGCATTAAATAATGTCTTCAAGTAGTTGCTCTAGTTATGAGTTGCATATTAAGGGTTTATCAATTCTTTTTATTTTTAACATCTAATATAAAACAAGTTTGACCTAACAACTTTTCTAGATGTGTATTATGAGGTCACAGAAATCCTTGCTTAGGATAAGATTCTAAACTATTAATATCAAACTTGCTCTTCATGAAATGCTGCATTAAAAAAATTAATATAAAGAATCATTATTTTTAAGAGCCAATAAAGTGATGAAAAAGTGATCCATTCATCAATTCTTCTGAATTATAATTAGCATATTTAGTATGTGCATGTTATGTCATAGTTATGACATAAGTTCAATCTCAGACATAAAACTATATGAATTCTAACCCATACTACATATAGGTAAAGAAATAAATAAAGAAAACAACTCAATTGCTCTCATGAGCTTCTAATCATATTTCATATATAACATTAACAAGTTTATTAAACTAATGAATTATAGTTCATAAAT
Organism: Papilionanthe hookeriana x Papilionanthe teres; assembly: GCA_022702705.1. Taxonomy (NCBI): domain Eukaryota; kingdom Viridiplantae; phylum Streptophyta; class Magnoliopsida; order Asparagales; family Orchidaceae; genus Papilionanthe; species Papilionanthe hookeriana x Papilionanthe teres. The sequence goes on from CM040428.1 coordinate 2,488,859, forward strand.
ATTCAATTAAAAACTCATCTTCATTAGGTGCTAAATACGGCCTCGTATTTCTTGCTATAATAGTATTAAGAAATTATCCCTATGAGAGTGTTAATCTCATAACTTATAAGACCTATAATAATATTTATATTTGAATTAAATCCCTTGAAGTCAAAACATAACCATATTAAAATCATAAGATGATAATATCATCAAAAGGCTATTAAGAATAAATGATAGAATACAGTCATACATATAAGCCTTGAGTAAATCCTTAGTCGTGGGTTTGATAATCAACTTATCCAACTCACATTTAACAGACAAGTGCATTAAAATAGTTTCCTTCCATGCATTTGCTCTATGCATATGATAGTATCCTAAATCTAATTGATTAGTCTTATCATTCAACTTAAAATTCTTAACTCTCAAAATTTGAATTGTATTTTCATCTAGTGATACATCTTTTTCTAATAAACCGGAAAATTATCGAGAAGTAGATTTGCACTCATTCTTACATCCATCCCAATTAACATCAATATACCTAGTTAATTTCAAATTTACATTGCAATAAAATAAAAGTACAGCAAAAAACCCCTTGAGATATCACATGACTCTCATACGGCTTGCCACAACAAATTAATTATAATATTTATGATGTGTTCAATAAATCTAATAGATTAACTTTAGCATACTATGTCGAACAAAAATTCGAAGACCATCCACACAAAATAGTTATATCATGTGAATCAACTATTAATTTACATTGCATAAACAGACCATCCATCAAAATGATTGCAATTTTCTTTATAGCTAATTAGTATGAAACCTACAGCAAATTCAAAGGTCTTCCATTTTTTCATCATGGAATTGAAATCATCGGACAAAATGTTTTAATTAATTAATGTGCTCAGCATATTTTTTTGAACAAACTATTTTTTATCGTCGCAATCTCGAAATTTAAGTAGGTAAACTATGTATCTCATTTTAAAATTCAATGAAAATTAGATTAAAAACAATCTAAGTATCTTTAAAATTTTGAATGTTTCGAAATTTAAAGTAAATAAATTTATTTTCTAATCTAGATTTGTATTAAATATGATCCGAATCCCTTTAATAATTAATTTATGGACTTCAGAATACGGATCTTAATGATCTATAACAGTGGAACCAAACAATTACTATTTGGATACAATTATATAAATGACTGGTAATCTCTATCCTAATCCATATATAAATACTCATTAAGATCGGTTTAAATAAATGTTTCCCTTTTAATGTAAGCATTTATCTCATCTCATTCCCCTCTTCCCTCTATATTTTCTCAAATTGAGCACTTATTGTGATCCCATTCACAAACTTCTAGTAATTCCATTTCAACAAGCTAATCCAATGAATCTAAGATCACTCAATTACAATACCATTAAAGAAATCAAATATTTACATAGTGTCGTCTAATCATGGGAACCTCCTCGGCCCATCCATCGAATTAGTTCAAATTCATTTCTTTTTTGCATGGAGGCCACTCCCATGTTCTATACATAGAGCCATACCCCCCTCTTGAGGGGAGACGTAGACCTGGAACCACAGAAGGCCCGAGATTTGGAGAAGGAGCTGAGCTCAAGTGTTCCACACTGAAGGTCCAGCGAAATGCCACCTGCTTGCTCCTGCAACCATCTACCGCCATCAATCACTGTTCGTCTGCAACCATCAACCACCGCTCACCAACCATCATCAAACAGTATCTGCTCCTCTTTCTTATTACATTAAAGCACCTCGATGAAACATGATGAGCACTATAAAATCACGACATATGCTACACAATCGCAGCATACATATAATTTTTCACTTTACACCCTCTTGCTTGTAAATAGTAATATCATTTCTATTGTAGATATTAATTTGCCATTCTTCAAAGAGCCGGTTAGTTACTGTGCACTCTCTCTCATTTTCTCTCGTTCTTCCTCCAATTTTTCTGCTCCATATTCTGAATGTGATTCACAAGACATATTGAGATTCAATATATATAATTAAATACATAACCAACAATTTGCTTATAAATAAAAATTTATTTAAATTTTAATTATTTTTTTAATTTATCTTGAGTAAGAAATAAAAGTTATTATTCAATTAAAATTTTGATAAAATTTTGTGTTTGAAACCAGTTATCTATAACAAGATTTAAATTATAATTTTTAATGAATTTAATAAATTTTATCTCTTAATTTGATGTTTGAAGAAAATAAAATGCCCATAAGAAACATGAATCCACGTGTAAGTCACAGCCGGCATTTCACCATGAGGACCGTGTTGACCATTCTATCCATTGAGTTTGGGCCATTGGGATCAAGATGAAAAAAACGCTAACTTCTCGGGCATTGATAAAAATTTTGATCGAGAATTTTGTCTGAGATCTCATATAAAATTAAAACTTTATTTGTTTTTATTGAACTGAATGATATATTGATTTAATAAAAATTAAAATAATTAGAATATAAAAAATAAATTATTTTATCAATAAAAATATATTAAAATAGTAATTTTAACCTAACAATTTAAATATATTTTAAATATGGACATTTACACAAACACCACCCAATTTCTATGTATTTACATACCTAATAGCTGAACTTTACATTTCACGTTTATTCCACCAAAACTTTTCTACCACATAAAAAATACCACCATTTTTACTTTACAAAATGAAATACAATTTTTCAATATAAGTTGGGTGGTATGTAAAAATGAAAATTCAGGTGTTAGATATTGAAATATAGTAGCTGTTAAATATTTATAAATTTATGAACTACCTCTGTACAGCCATAACTCGACTGCAAATATTATGGCACCAAAGACAAAACGCGATCGAAGATGGCCCGCTTCAAGTCAAAGGTTATATCAACGTTTAGCTGATGCCTCATCAATTACAGACGCCGGACACAGCTCTGCCTCCAGACTCCAATATAATCATGTTAAGTGTTTTGATTGGACCCACCCAAAATAATGAGGGAGAAGCTCTTTATTTTCGCCCGACCTCGAAAAACATGCACAGTGGTGTTATTTGCGTGAATTTGAGATGTTATTGTAGTATTATTCAGATATTATTGCAGTGTTATTCACACGGCGGTTTTATTTGAGGTAAACTGCAGTGTTATTTGCGTGCTTTCGGCGGCGGTGTTTTTCACGTGGTTATGGGATATTATTGCTGATTTGTTGCAGTGTTATTCGCATGTCTCTTCGACGACGGTGTTATACACGTTGAGGTGTTATTATGGTATTATTGTGATGTTATTTGAGGAATTCTGCGGTGTAATTTGAGGTGTTGTTACGGTATTACTTGATGTAACCTGTGGTGTTCTTCACGTTAATTTGTGGTGTGATTGCGGTGATATTACGGTGTTATTGTAAAGTTATTACGGTACTTACTATGGTGTTTTTTCGGTGTTATTCAAATGTTATTGTTGTGTTATTTGAGTTAACACGGGGTGTTATTGGCTTGTTTTCAGCGACAGTGTTATTCAAGTAAAATTGTGGTGATATTCTAGTGTTATCAAGGTGTTATTTGAGTTAACATGCGGTGTTATTGGAGTATTTTCGACGGTGCTGTTATTTGAGTAAATTTGCGATGTTATTATTGTATTATTGTGATGTTATTGCCGCCGAAGACGCACAAATAACAGCGTTGCTCAAATAACATGGTTTTTGAAGCGTCAGGCAGGTTCGAGCCAGGTCAAGCGAAACAAAAGTACTTTTTCATCACTTTCTTAGGTAGCTCCAACCAAAATATGTGGCATGATTTTATTGGAGTCCGGACGTAGAGCACCTTCCAGGCTTTGTATGGAAAATCTTAGGCCTGCTAAATAACAACCTCAAAAGAGAAGGACCAAGAGAATGCCCCTCAACAAAGGAGAATCATCGAGCTTCTCAAGACAGTACCATGAATCATCTCGAAAAAGAACCTCAAGGGCCGCTTCAAGGCTTCTATCACCTAATGCGGCACCAACAAAAACCTCCCAAGCGGCTTTTCTGTTGAAGGTATAGGGCAACCTCTCGGTTTACTGTAAAGTGCCTTCTGTTAACCGGCTAGCCTCATCTTAACAACAGGAGTCCATCTAAAGAACAAACAACTAATCGAATAGTGAGAGCCAACGAGCTAAAGTCCCATAGCTTGGCCGACCAAAGCTCGTATCTTAGCCAACCAAAGGCCCATAACTTGAACCACCGAATAACCATATTATGGTCGACCGAAGGTCGATAGTCTTGTTGATCATAGAGCCTCAGTTTGATTGACAAAATGCCCATAGTTCGAATAATTGAATGTGTATAGTTTGGCTGAACGAAAGCCTACAGTATGTCCAACTGAAGACCATCAGACAAACCGACTGAAAAGCTAGCCTTAGATGAGTGGAGTATGAGATAACCAAATCAAGAAGCTTTTTTTTTAATTTTTTCTTTTATTTATTTATCCATGTGTATATTTATGACCAAAATGCCCTGTGACATCCTTAAAATCGGGGTATATAAGTAATTGTACACTTCACACTCCCTAAGTCTATAAAATATGTTGTCATCTCTGAGCAAAGGGCTAATGGATTATTTGAACTATGTTAGTCTCTTTTCCTATCTCTCTCTTTATTTCTCTCTCACTCTCATGTGCTCTATTCCTTGGGTGTGACTTGTAAGATAATGTCAGATATAATATCATAAAAGGTGAGGTGAGTTTGGAGCATAAAAAAAAATGAAGAGCACAACTAGGAGAAGAAGCCCACCTAGAGGCATAAGAAACATCGTATACTCCAAAGTGTTTGTGTAACACAAGTTCAAGAGTTGAGGGGCTATGTATTTTGTCAAATTGCGGCGTCGATCAGAGTAGTACTTGAAGGAAGGGTACAACTTTTACGGGACCTAAGTCACAAAGAGGATGAACCTAAACCCAAAGGCCTCTTAGTAGCAAAGAGGGCAAAGAGAATCATAGACTGCTAGTATCATAAAAGTGTTGGGTCTATGCATCGTACCAGATAGTGAATTGGGCTTATAGTGGTCCTCTTCTAGTGGGAGACCGTATTCTCCTGACTGATCTCAACGGCTGAACTCCTAGAGAAGTTCAAGGCCCCTTCACTCAATCCCTACAAGGTCGGTCTGTCCCGACCGATCACATCAAATCTTTTGAATCGTCAGTTTGTTTGCTGAAGATTACTAATATAAATAAAATATATAACATTTTTATACACATTTTATACCTATATTTGATGATATCGTACTTAAATGGAATTTATTTGTGTGCTTTTCTTTTCGGTACACATAAATGGACATAATATGTTAAAAGGAGTGAAAAAAGATCAAATTTAGAGAAAAAATGAAGTTGTTAAAATGATTTGGGGCGCCTAAGAGCCCAGATCTAGCGCCTAAGCGCCAGCAGACAGAGAAAGCCGCGCCTAAGTGCCAAAACCTTGAGCTTAAACGTCAGGTAGTTACTTTGCAATTTTAAAGAATTTTTGGCGAATTTTAAAGTGGTGTTTAAGACATCCTTTGATACAAACATGCGTAACTGATCATGGGCGCCAAGAGACATACAAATTTCACTTGAAAGGATGCATCCCTTGAGTAGATTCATTAAATATTGACAAATTTTGAAGAGACGCCAAGGCACCTTTGACAAAATATAAAAGGACTTAAAGATAACTTCAGTGTGTGTGTGTAGAGAGAGTAGAGAGGCTGTTAGAAAGTAGAATTAGTGTTTTTTTACAAAGTTTAGAGAGTAAGAAGTTGTAGGATTCTTACTTTGGTTTTCTTCACACTTTTCTCCTTCCTAGTGAAAGAGAAGGTGAGTAGGGAGCCCTAAGTAAAAATCCATTGTTGTAGAGAGATTTAAATCCTCTTGGGTTGAGCGACTAGTCCAAGAAAGTCTTGTAAGAGACATGAATAGATTCAAAGGAACTTCAAGAGTTTGGTTGAGAGGGACTTGAGAAAAGTTTTTATATTTATACTTCATTTGGTTTTAATTGAGACTTCTTGTGTTATTTACATGGTTTCTACTTTTAGAACTACTTATTGTTGTGTTTTCTCCATAGATTCTGAGTAGTCTTCTTTATATTTATCTTTAAAATGAAAAGTAATTAAGTATTGAATGAATGTTGTGGAAGGATTAATATTTAATGTTGGAAAAAGTTGTGTTGATTTAATCCTTGCACTTCATTTACTTCTTAATTTGGCCAATTAAGATGTTAACATTTGTTATGAGAACATGTAAGATCCTAGTAGGTATTGTCTCAATTAACAATAAGTAGGAATCACATAGGATTGTTTGGATGAGAAAGTAATTCATATAATATTGTGCAAACAAATAGGCAAATATACTTTGATGAGTGTAGAATTAGGGAGTTTAGGGTGACAGACTAAAACCCTTAATTTGGTTTATTGTTTTAGATTTTGATGCGAGAGTTAGCCCCTAGGTGGAGGGAAAGGAGGGAACACTGGAGTGAGAGCTAGTATCTTCCCTACCCAACCCGTCTTCAAAACTATTCAAACTTTAAACTAATCAATTGTCTTTATAGCATCTCTAGTAAGGGCAAAGAATAAAATTGCTCCTATTTGACACAACACATTTTGAATATTTCTATAACAAAATTCTTGTACTTATTACTTATTCAAGATAAGGAAAAAGATATTTTCATCTATACTTCTTCAAGCTTACAAAAAAAATCACTTTATAGTTTATAAATTATTTACTTTATTTAATAATTCAAGAAAATACCAAAAATAATAGCATTTCTAAAATTATTTGATATCCAAAACTATTTAAGTAAGAATTTTTTATTAATAGAATTTGTGATCTAAAAACCTCTTTATCTTTTAATATTCATAAATTTTCCCCGTGTGATCGATATTTTGGGGCTTAATTAGAGAGTCATATATTACTTGATAGCGATAAGTATACTTGTGTAGAATCCATAAATTAAAATATCACTGTTGCATTCTTATTTACATCAAAATCAAGTTTTTGGCGCTGTTGTAAAGAAGAATATTTTATATAAAAAATATAAGTATAATTAGATTACCACAAGCATAATTTTATCAGTATTCATCTGGTAGTAAAAAGAATCGGGATCAAGTTTTTGGCGTCGTTGTCGGGGAAAGTTTAAATTGAAATTTCTTTAGATTTGAATTTAAAAGAAATATTAAAAAGAATTTTTAGAAAAAAAAATTCTATTTTTAGAAAATCTAATTTAAACCTTATCTACTTATGTGTGTTTTGTTTTTATTTTTATTTTTATTGTTGTGTTGTATTAGTTTATGTAAAGTTCAGGTTCTGAAGGACTTATGCCCTACGATTCTGAATTAGAAAGAACTTTTAGAAAAATTAAAAAAATTAAACATACAAAAAAAAATTAAAAATATCAAGAAATGACAAATCAAATTAATCAAAAAGCTAAAATTCATCATGAACTAAATAATTTAAGAGATTATGCAAAACCATACAGTGGATGAACTTCATGGTAGTATTCAAAATCTTGTTATAGTTGCTAATTCATTTGAACTTAAACGTAATATTATCCAAATGGTATCTAACAATCAGTTTGGGGGATCACCAACTGAATATCTAAATATACATCTTGCCAATTTACTAGAATTGAGTGTTACATATAAATATGATGGTGTTTCTAATGATGCTATTAGGCTTAGGCTTTTTCCATTCTCACTTAGGGATAATGCTAAGATATGGTTGAATTCTTTAGAACATGGATCTATCAGAACTTAGGGTGATTTAGCACATAAATTCCTTGCTAAATATTTTCAACCATTAAAAACTATGAAGCTTAAAAATGATATTACATATTTTTATCAGTTTGAAGGGGAATCTATTTTCAAAGCTTGAGAATGATTTAAAGAACTCCTAAGAAAGTTTTCACACCATGCTATGCCAGATTGGCTAATTATTCAAACTTTTTATAATGAGTTAGCTGGATCTCTTAGATCTATTATCGATGTTGCTGCTGGTGGAACATTAATGTCGAAACCATTTCCTGAAGCCTATGTTTTAATTGAAGAAATGATTACTAATAATTTTCAATGGCTTTCTGAAAGGGTACAGCCTAAAAAGGTAGCAAATATTCAAGATTCTGATGCTTTTTCCATGTTAGCAAACCAAGTTGCTACAATTTCAAGGAAGATAGAGCAATTTGGAATAGATTTTTCTCAACCAATTCCAATGACTGAAGAGAATTCATTAGACCAAATGGTAGATTCTTAAATATCAATTGAGAATTTAAATGCTATAAACAATAAGTCAAATAACCCATATTAGAACTACTATAATCCAGGTTGGAAAAACCATCCTAACTTTAACTGGAATAACAATTTGAGTGATACTAATTAGCAATGAGGAAGCAACCAAGTAAAACCATTGGGGAACAAGAAATACCAAAGTAATAGTAATTATAGACCTACCTATCCTCCAAGTTTTAATAATAATCCACAATTTAAGGAAAATAAGCTGTCTATAGAAGAAGTGGTGTTACAAATGAGAAATTAGTTACAAAGTCAAGGAGTTGCTATAAGAAATATTGAGAATCAGTTGGGATAAATTGCAAATTCATTAAGTAATAGAACCCAAGGAACACTTCCTAGTAATAAAGAAGTAAATCTTAAAGACCAGAATAAAGACCAAGTAAAGGATATTCAACTTAGAAGTGGATGAGAGTTGGAAAGCAGAGTTCAAAAAGAGATAGAAGTAGAGAAAGAGGAAATTGAAAAATCAAAGAGGACGCTCCAGAAGATTTTGAGAGACCTATTTCTCCACTTAAGATTGATTTAGAAAAACAACAACCACCTCTATTTACTCAAAGACTTCATCAAACAAAGTTGGATAAACAATTTTTAAAATTTATGGAAATCTTTAAGAAGCTTAAAATAAATATTCATTTTGCTCAAGCTTTAGAACAAATGCCAAGATATGTAAATTTTATGAAGGATATTATTAACAGAAAAAGAAAGTTTGAAGATAATTAGAATGTTGCACTTAGTGAGGAGTGCAGTGCTATAATTCAGAAAAAACTTCCTAAAAAGCTTAAAGATCCTGAAGCTTAACAATTCTATGTGTAATTGGAGAAAAACATTTTGGAAAAGCTTTATGTGATTTGGGTGCAAGTATTAACCTTATGTCGTTATCTATATTTAAAAGAATGGGATTAGGTGAAATATCTCTTACAACTGCAACCTTACAATTAGCAGATCGTTCTAAAACATATCCTAAGGGAGTTGTAGCAGATCGTTCTAAAGCATATCCTAAGGGAGTTGTAGAAGATGTTTTGGTGAAAGTGAATCGATTTTTTTTTTATTTCATTTGTTAGATATGGAGGAAGATAAAGAGATACCTATTATTTTAAGGAGACCATTCCTAGCAACAGACAAAGCAACGATAGATGTGCAAAAAAGGAAATTAACTATTTGTGTTAATGATCAAACAGTTACTTTAATATTTTCCATTCAATGAAATACCCTGCAAAAGGTAAAGATGATGAATGTTTCAGGATGGATGTAATGAGATATCTTAGTAAATGCTATTTCAAAACAACTTATGAAGAGAATTCAGAAATGAAAAAATTGAAACATGAGCAAGAAGAGGAATTAGGACATCTTAATGATTTTATTGAAGAAGATTCAAATTTCTTTCAAGAAAGTTTTGAAGTTTTGGACATTAAAGAAAAAGACAAATATTTTTGTCCATCAATTGAGAAACCTTCTGAACTTGAATAAAGTTACTTCCTAAGCATTTAAAATATGTCTTTTAAGTGATTCCTCAACTTTTCTGGTCATAATTTTCTCGAACATAACTTTAGAAGAAGAAGAGTGTTTACTGAAAATTTTGAAGTGATATAAGAAGTCCTTGGATGGACAATTGTTGATATAAAAGGAATTAGTCCTTCAATTTGTATGCATAGAATCCTGATGGAAGAATAATGCAAACTCAGGGCTGATCCCAAAGGAGATTAAATACCATTATGAAAGATGTTGTCAAGAAAGAGATTTTAAAGTGGTTAGATGTTGGATTATCTATCCTATTTCAGATAGTGCATGGGCTAGTCCTATTCACTGTGTTGCTAAGAAAGGACGAGTTGCTGTAACTTTTAATAAAAAGAATAAACTAATACAAACAAGGTAAGTTACATGATGGGGAATATGCATTGATTATAGAAATTAAATCTTGCCACCATAAAAGATCATTTTCCACTACCAATTCTTAATGAAATGCTGGATAGACTAGCTAGGCATAAAGAATTTTGTTTTCTAAATGGATATAATAGTTATACCCAAATACAAATTGCTCAAGAGGATCAAGAGATGGCAACGTTTACCAGTCCTTATGGTACAATTATTTTTAGAAGAATGTCATTTGGTTTATGTAATGCCCTGCTACATTTCAAAGATGTATGATGGCTATTTTCTGTGATTCAATTGAAAAAGAAATTAAAGTTTTTATGGACAATTTTTCAGTGTTTGGAACTTCATTTCAATTGTGTTTAAAACATTTATCATGAGTTCTTAAATGCTGTGAAGAAATGAACTTAGTTCTTAATTGGAAAAAATGTCAATTTATGGTAGTAGAAAGAATTGTTTAGGACATCACATTTCTGAGAAAGGTATGGAAGTAGATCCTACTAAAATTCAATTGATCGCGAATTTACCTCATCCAACTAGTGTGAGAGAAATTAGGAGTATTTAGGGCATGTTGGATTCTACAGCGATATATTAAAGATTTTTTTAAAATTGCTAAGCCACTATGTCATTTGCTCGAGAATGATGTGATTTTAATTTTTATAAGGATTGTAAAAAAGCTTTTGAAATTTTAAAAGAAAAGTTAATCACTACAGAAGTTATTGTTTCACAAGATTAAAAAAAACATTTGGATTAATGTGTGATGCAAGTGATTATGCTATTGGAGCTGTTTTGGGACAAAAAAATGATAAAATTTTCAAAGTAATTTATTATGCTAGTAAAACTCTTAATGAAGCTCAAATTAATTATACCACAAGCAAGAAAGAGTTGTTAGAAATATTATTTTCCTTTGAAAATTTAGATCATATTTAGTTGGAACAAAATATGTGGTGCATACAGATCATTCTACTTTTAAGTATTTAATGAAAAAAAAGATGCAAAACCAATACTGATAAGATGGGTTATTCTTTTGCAAGAATTTGATTTTGAAATAGTAGATGGAAAGGAAGCTGATAATCAAATTGTTGATCATCTATCCGGGCTTAATTCTGAGAAATAACTTTGTTCTGAAGAAGATTAATGAATATTTTTCAGATGAAAATTTGTTAAATACTAATTAATGACGTGTTCAATGGTATGCAGACATTGTGAACTTTATTGTTAGTAACATTTTACCTTATGGTCCGACACACCAACGAAAGAGGAAATTTTTATTAGAAGCCAAGACTTATTTTTGGGACGACCCATTTTTGTATAAACATGGGAAGAATTTTATTATTCGAATTTGTGTGCCTTTTGAAGAGTCTTTCATGATTTTGGGGGACATTTTGGTGTTGATAAAACAACATATAAAATCTTGCAATCTAGATTTAAATATGTTAATACTTATACTAAAAATTGTGATCGGTGTCAACATGTAGGCAATATTTCTAGCAGAAATGAGATGCCCCTCAATTATATTTTGGAAGTTAAAATATTTGACAATTGGGGATTAGAATTCATGCGACCATTTAAACCATCCTTCGAAAATTTATATATACTGTTAGCACTAGATTATGTGTCTAAATTGATGCTTTACCTCAATGTGGCGCTCAAAGTGTTGCAAAGTTTTTAAAAATGAACATATTTTGCATATTTGGAATGCCAGGAGTTATTATAACTAACAGGAGAAGTCATTTTAAGAATTCATTAATTGAAAATTTATTAAAAAAACATCGTATCTATCATCGAATTTCTACTGCTTATCATCCTCAGACAAGCGGTTTGGCTAAAGTTTCTAATCAAGAAATCAAGGAAATTCTAGAAAAATCTATTAACCCAACAAAATTTATTGAAGAAAAATCTATTAATCAAAAGAAGTTTAGTGTGTGTGTAGAGAGAGTAGAGAGGCTGTTAGAAAGTAGAATTAGTGTATTTTTAAAGATTTTAGAGTGTAAGAAGTTGTAGGACTCTTACTTAGGGTTTCTTCACACTTTTCTCCTTCCTAGTGAAACATAAGCTGAGTAGGGATTCCTAAGTAAAAATCCATTATTGTAGAGAGATTTAAACCCTTGTGGGTTGGGCGACTACTCCATGGGATTCTTGTAAGAGAGAGGAAGAGATTCAAAGGAACTTCAAGGGTTTGGTGGAGAGGAACTTAAGATAAGTTTTTTTTTGTACTTCATTTGGTTTTAATTAAGACTTCTTGTGTTATTTACATAGTTTCTACTTTTAGAACTACTTTTTTGTGTTTTCTCCATGGATTCTAAGTATTCTTCTTTATCTTTTTCCTTAAAATGAAAAGTGATTAAGTGTTGGAGGAAAGTTGTGGAACTATTGATCTTTAATGCTGGAAGAAGTTGTGTTGATTTAATCCTTGCACTTTATTTACTTCTTGATTTGGTCAATTAAGATGTTAACATTTTTTGTGATAACATGTAAGATCCTAGTAGGTATTGTATTAATCAATAATAGGTAGGAATCACAAGTGATTATTTGGAAGAGAAAGTAACTCAAAATTTCTTGTGTAAATAAATTGGGAAATATACTTTGATGGGTGTAGAATTAGAGACTATAGGGTGACAGACTAAAACACCTAATTTTTTTTATTTTTTTAGGTTTTGATGCGAGAGTTAGCCCCCAGGTGGAGGGAAAGGAGAAAACTCTAGAGTGAAAGCTATTCTTTCCTACCAAACTCATCTTCAAAACTATTCAAACATTAAACTAGCCAATGTTCTTTATAACATCTCTAATGAAGGTAAAGAATAAAATTGCTCCTATTTAGCACAATATATTTTGAATATTTCCACAAAAAAATCTTATACTTATTAATTATTCATAATAAGGAAAAAGATATTTTCATTTATATTTCTTTAAACTTACAAAAAAAATCTGTTATAGTTAGTAAATTATTTACTTTATTTCATAATTCATGAAAATACCAAAAAGAATAGCATTTCTAAAATTATATGATATCTGAAATGGTTTAAGTAAGAGTCTTTTCAAAATAGAATTTGTAATGTAAAACCATTTTATCTTGTAATGTTCATAAATTTTCCCCGTGGGATCGATATTTCGGAGCTTAATCAGAAAGTCTTATATTACTTGATAACGATACGTATACTTTTTGTAGAATCCCAAAATTAAAATATCACTATTGTATTCTTCTTTACATCAGAATCAATTTTTTGGCGTTGTTGTAAAGAAGAATATTTTATATCAAAAATATATTTTAATCGGATTACCACTAGCATAATTTTTTCAGTATTCATCTGGTAGTAAAAAGAATCGGGATCAATTACTGACACACTGAATTATCATCTTTTCTTTACCACGCTAAGAGAATCAACCCTCAAGTGTTTCAATGGATTACCCATGGAGTTAATGACATCTAGTTTTGATTTCAAGAGGTTATTAGTGGCTCAATTTGGTATTGTGCATAATTTGTTGAAGGTCTTACAAGCCTTGTGGCAGGTTAAGTAGAGGCAACATGCAATCTTGTTCTCATACATTACTCGATTTTTGAAGAAATTGCTAGAAGTACAAGATCATGAGCCCAAAATTCCACACACTACGTTAATCCAAGGGTTAAGGAATAAAGATTCTTATATTATTTCGGCTTGGTGGAGCTGTTGAACTTGACCGAACTGCTTGTGATGGCAAAAATGTGCACATCATTGCTGAGGAAATTGTCCTCAGTCTCTATAAAAAAAAATCATCTGATTGTCGTCTACATAAGAAGAACTGACTGAATAATGGGTGGAGATCAAGGAGGATTGGCGATCACCCATTCGATGAAGGTAAGAAGACAATCAACCTCATTGGTGCATAAGAGGTTGATCAAACCTACCATCACAATGAACCATAGCATGAGCAACTTGAGAACTAACAGCAGACACGAATGACCACACCCTTGAGGGTTTTGATGGCAAAGTTAGAAGAAGCCATTCAAAATAAAAATTACTTCAAGAAAATACCCCTCATAAGGGCTGGAGCATTCCTCTAGACACTAAGAAGTATTATGTATATCCTTGCGACCACAGCTACAACATAAAGGAATACTGACAGTTTCAAAGATTGGTAGAGGTGTTGATTAGATCAAAGAAGCTCAAGAAGTCTGTTGCACCTAAAGTGGAGAAATAGAGATATGTGAGTCTCAGGTTAAATAAATCCTATATGTTTTCTGCTACATTTTTGAAGAGTCATAGAACCCTTGAATAGTTCAAGCCAAAAAATCATTTAGTTGTCCCTATGTGTGGTCTACAATATTCCCATTTACAACACCCATCCACCATTTATCTTCACTGATGTTGATCTACTCCCTCAGAGAAACCTTTGCAATGATGCCATCATCATTACCCTCATAATTAACAACTATTAGATTTGTTGTGTCTTAGTCGATACTGTCAATTCAGTGAATGTTTTGTTCAAACTAGAATTTGATAAGATGAATCTTCCACCGTACTTGTTGGCAGCACCGGCAGGACCACTCTTTGAATTATTAGAGGAAAGAAAAAAGCTGTTGGAGAGATAACTTTACAAATCATCTGGGAGAGGATGACAAGTAGTTTAAGTAGATGAAGATCTTTATAGTGGTGGACTCTCCATCTATGTACAATGTAATCTTTGGCTATCCATTTTTGACCAACTATACGAACATGATTTTATGTACCAGATAATTGTGAAGTTCTTGGATGGAGATGAGGTAATCATTGTGTGTGGAAACCTAGAGCAATCTCACAACTACTTTCTTTGGGCTATTGATAGTGTCTAGAAGGAGCCGCTTGATCTTCTACATCAAAGGAAAGGGGGTCTCAAGACCAATGAGACCATCTGTAAAGTATCAATAACTAAAGGGGAGTCCTGTAATAGTTTTCTAATCAATTAGGCTTTTTATGTAGGGCATAAAGGCTTACTAGTCAGAACCCTCTTATAGCATTGTGACGTCTTCACCTGATTAGTGGTCGAGAAGCCCAACATACCACTAGATGTCGCATGTCACCAGCTCAATATCAATCTATCCGCTTAGCCTAAGAATTAGAAGATTAGACCCTTGGCAATTACATTTGCAAGTCTAATCTGGGAGGAGATGCAAATGCTTAAAGCAATCGACTACATCTACGAGGATCAATACCCATCCTGCATCTCAAATGAATTCAATGTGTAGAAGGCTAAAGAAAAGTGGAAGATGTATGTTGAGTTCACCAACTTGAACTCCGCGTACCAAAAAAACAGTTTGCCCAATGAAGAATTGAGACATTTATGGATTTAACAATGAAATATTTGGGGACGAGCTTCATGATTTCCTTTAGCTACCATAATTCAAGATGCACTCAATGGAAGTGGAAAAGATTGCTTTTATTACCAGTGAGGGGTGCTCTATTAATTCCATTTATATTTAAAAACATTAGGGCCATTTACCAACACTCATGGATGTAATTTTTTCTTTTTAATTAAATGGGAAAAAATATTGAGGTGTATGTCCTTGATGTGCTAGATAAGATTCAATTAGCCAAAAATCATATAACTAACTTATAAGAAACACTTGGAACCATTAAGAAAATTTAACATGAGGTTGTATAAAGTAGAGTACACATTTCGAGCCTCCACAAGCAAATTTCATAGCTACATCTTCAGTCCAGAGAGAAACAAAGCAAATCCAAAAAAGAACATGAATTGCTAAACACGCCTTCCACCTGAAACATCAAAGATATTTAAAGGCTGACCAGCTAAATAACAAGTCTTAGTTGATTCATCTCAAAAGCACGAGAAAATTATGCAACATTCCTTACACACTCAGAAAAATCAAGAACTTTGAGTGTTCAATCAGTTTTGAGAATGAATTCACAAAGCTAAAGGATATTTTGGTATGTTTACCACTTTTAAAAGCCTGAAGACTAATGAAAAACTCATTTTGTACATTGCAGTTGAACCAAAAGCCATCAGTTATGTAAGTTAAGGAAATAATACCTAGTATACTAAACTAGTAGGGTTTGATGGAATGTTGATGTGTACAAAAAACTTGTTCAATTTCCTTTGTATTTAGCACATTTTTATGGATGAAGTTGCACTTTAAAGAAGGGGATTTTTTGTTTTTCTTACAATTACAATAGGTAGTAGAGTTTGAAAGAAGTGGAGAAGAAACAGAGGGAAGAAGAGGTGATATGGAGCTAATGGGAGACCAAGTAACTGGTGCCTAAGCACCTGCCTTTAGGCGCCAAGGTGCTGCACCCATGCGCCTTGGAGTCACTTACTGAGGCACCTAGGTGGCAGTCCCCACTCGACCAGATAGAGAAGCCAGCGCCTAGGCACGAGCCCTGTGGCGCTTAAGCGCCAGTAACTGCTGGACAGTTTTTCCAGCAATTCTTCCTACTCCACAGGGAGTTATTTGATAGGTGTTAAAGGGATTGTATGAGGCATTTTCAGAGGAGAATGAGTAGTGCTTTTAGGGGAGATAGAGTAGGTTTTTTATATGGAAGATTTAGGGATTTCTTCTTAGACTTTTAATGATGTATTAGTGTTCAATAAGATAGGAGATACTCGGCATTCCATGAGGATTTTGGAGATCCTTTGGTTAGGCATTCACATCACTTTGTATAGGGAAAAAGCTATGTATTATGTTCTATTCCATAATATATTGTTTGTAAACACAATTCCAATGGATTTGCTTTGCTTTAAAAAGATGATATGTGGTGATTCTCTTATGCATTATGAGTAGTTTTTTCTTTCCTTTCTCTTTTAATGAATAAGTAAGATATGTAGGATTGTATGATGCTTTAAGATTGGTTTAAAATCTTTAATGTGATGATTTTTCTTCAAAAAATAATTTAGTTTTTTTTTTGACCAAATCATTTTTTTAACTACATTGTGATCCAAAATGATTTGGGAGAGCAATGGCGGATGATTAGAGTATTCACATTGAACTATAGGAGATGCAAAAGTAAAGAATAGTGTGATGGAAATATATAGGGAAATAATCTTTGATTGGTTCAAATTGAGTTTTAAGGAATTAAAACTAGTTTAATCAAACTTCTTTTTTCACTCGAAAGAGGCTAAAGAAGCGAATTGCTCCAACTTATCACTAGCCATATTTACACTTTTAAGTATTATATTCCTACACAGCTTTTATATCATTGCATGAGAGGGTAATTCTATATCTTAATAATCCCAGTATAATTAAGCTAAGAAGGATTTCTATAAGATTTAACATTTAAAATTAATTATAATATTATAGAATTAGTTTGTAGAGCACTAATCCAATCAAGATTCCAAGCTAAGAACTAAACCTAGTAGGCTAGAACTTCTCTTAAATCTAATTCCCTTGTTCCTTGTGGGATCGATATTCTGGAGTCAATGAATCCAATATTATTGATATGACACCTATAATTGCATGAGATCCCTGAGTGTAGGTGCACTTGGATTAGGTATCAGATGTCGAACTCAGGTACCTTGATATGAAAATTCTAACTTTTGTTTTGGTTTTATCTACTCATAAGCTTAGGCCATACTTCCAAATGCATCTCATCCAGATTGTTGCTAACCATCATTTGAAGTCTATCCTCACTTGACCAAAGTGGTTGATTGAACTGAGTGGATTTGACATCATCGACATTCCATAGAAAGCAATAAAAGTGTGGGTAATAGCAGATTTTTTGGCAGACTACTCAAAACCTTGCTTGCTAAGTAAACGGACCAGTGTCGACTAATCAACATGAACCTTGCACATTGATGGAGCCTTCAAATAAGCAGGTGCAATTCTTTCATTCAGTGATCATTGTGTTTGAGGTCACCAATAACAGGGTAGTATGAAGCCTTGCTATCATCGAGTTGCACTTGGCTTACGACATGGCTCTTGACACTTGCTAGGGAAGCTAGACTCCAATGTCGTGGAGAAATAAGTCAATGCGGAATGTTTACATAAAGTTGAAATGACAGTTAAGTATCTTAGCAAATCAACTCAGAAATTTGTAATTTCGTTGATTTTAGAATAAAATACATCACCATGGAGGACATTTAGGCAATTGATCTTCTTTCAAAGTGCATCCACTTGGGAAAGGGACACTGATATACTTAAAATATATAGTATTTTTAAGCACATTTTTATACCTATTTTTGATGATATTGCACTTTAACGGAAGGTATTTTTGTTTTTTTCTTGTATGTATGATTAAAATTAGTGACTATGATGAAAGGATCAATAAAAGATCAGATTTTGAGCAAAAATTGAAAGGTGTAAAAAATTGGCCTTTGGCGGCTAAGCGCCGGACCCTTGGCGCATAGTCGTCACAGTTAAAGTGACGAGTTTTATTTGATTTTAGAGCAAATTTGAACGGGTTTTTGATGCATCATTTGGTTTAAACTTCACTAACCTCCCATCAGTGTCAAAACACATTTAAAATTTGAACGAATGGATGCATTCTTGATGGATACATTGAATTTAGACATATTTTGAAGAGACACCAAGGCACCTTTTGGAAAATTTTAAAAAGAAGACTTAAAAATTAGAAAAATGGTTGTTGTTAGAGGGTGTGATTAGTGTTAAGAGTCAAGTTTATGTTAGAGAGTTATTGAGATCACATCTTTCCACTTCACCACTTTTATTATCAATTTTATTTAGTTTTTATTATGAGTATAATAAAGATTTGGAGTCAACAGAGTTGGGCGCCTACCTCTATTGTGTCTTGTAAAGGGAAAACAAAATTTATAAGGAACTTCAAGAGTCTTGTGGAGAAGATTTTCAGATAAGTGTTTAACTTTGTTTTATATTTGGTTTTAAAGTAAAACTTCTTGTGTTTTCACTATGATTTCTACTTTCAAATCAAGTTGTGATTGTGTTTTCTCCATGGATTATGTATAATTTTCTTTATCTTTTTCCTTTTAAATGATGAAGTAATTAAATTTTGGAAGGAAGTTGTGTGAAGTATAGGATTTCAATATTTGAAGAAGTTGTGATGATTAAGTACCTTGCACTTCATTTACTTCTTGATTTAGCCAATTAAGATGTTAAAATTTGTTGGGAGATTATGTAAGATCCATTGTGGTATTGTCTCAATCAACAATTGGAAAGAATCACATGCACTTATATAGATGAGAATTGTAGTCCATATGGTTGGGTGCAAATAAATAGAAAGATATGCTTATAATGGGGAGTAAAATTAGAGGACTTTAGAGTGACAGGCTAAAGCCACTTAATTTAGTTTGATGTGAAAAATTTTGTTATGAGATGTTAGCCCCCAGGTGGAGGGAATCGAGGGAACTCTAGAGTGAGAGCTAGTATCTTCCCTACCTAACCCATCTACAAGATTTCAAATCATTAAATTACCCAATGTTCTTTATAGAACCAAGTAAGGGTAAAGAATAAAATTGCTTCTATTTGGCACAACACATTTTAGATACTTCCATAACAAATTCCATAATTATTACTGATTCATTGAAAAAGGAAAAAAGATATTTTATTCTCATTTGCTTTTATACTATTTTCTAGTTGTGTTAATTTTAGTTTTTTGCTTTACCTTTTATTTAGAAAATACCAAAAATAAATTTGAAAAACTTTATATCTTAAAACATACTTTACAAAATCATTTTAAAAAGTAAAAAGTTATTTTTCTTATTTCTTTAAAATTTAAGACATTTCCCTGTGGGTTCGATATCTTGGGGCTTAACTAAAAGTCCTATATTACTTGATAAACGATACGTATACTTGCGTAGTATCTCATATTATAAATAATTAAAGTATAATTTCATATCTAAAATGTAAGGGTAAATATTCAGGGATCAGACACCTTTGAGGTTATTGCAACTAGCAATTAAAGAACCCAAAGTAATGGAGGCTGAGATTGAAAGAATTAGAAACAGGATGGATCCTTACATCCACTACCAGGAAACTAGTAAAATAACAAGAAAATATATTGATAAAAAAGATTCAAACATAAGGCTACCAAATACCAATTGATTGAGGGAATTCTCTTCCTAAAGTTGGGTACTTGAGATGCATTGGTGAGAGTGAAAATAAGATCCACTACGATATATACATTTGAGAGAATATAGAAGTCCCATTAGAGGGAAAACTCTGGCACACATAATTTAGTGACAAGGATTCTTCTAGTATACACTCCTAAGGAAAAAAGAAAAAATCTCAAAGAGGTATGAGTTCCCCCAGAAGTATGCATCATTATAACATCAGTTGGCCTAAATTTTACAACCGCTTATCTGAATTTGGTCTTTGGTTATTTAAAGAATTGACATACTAAATTCATTCCTATAGTCAAAGATCCAACATAAGTTTCTCCTGGTCACTGTTTATTATTTTACAAAGTGGATCGAGGTGAAGCCACTCACCTACATAACAGTGGAGGTTGTTTAGAACATCACTGAATAGACCTCATCTGCAGGTATACATTGCCACTCATCTTAATCACAAACAATAAAACTCAATTTGCAGAAAGGAATGAAAGAATTCTTCCAAAGGCAGGGTGTCAAGCTAAAATTTTGATCAGTGCATCACCAATGGACTACCAAATATGCCTAATCTGCCAAAAAAATAATCTTAAGCTTGCTCATAAACAAATTCAAACAAACCAAGAAAGAAATAGTCTAACATTCTACTATCCATCCTCTAAGTGACCCGAACAATGTAGCTGACTACCATAAGGAACATGCCATTGATCACTATAGGGTAAATGTTCTGTATGCTTTAACACATTATGGAGGCTATTGTATCAATAGAGTGGAATCACCATAGTCAATGAGTGTCAACTGCTTCAACCTTTGATGACTTGAGAGAGTGGTGCACTTGTTTTGAATTTGGTGGAGAAGATCTGTAAAAACTCAGCTCTTTATCAAGAGGAAGTGAAGATATGCACTCATGCTACCGCTGACCACCAAAAATGAGGTCAACCATATTTTTCTTGACTTAGCCTTGAGAAGACTTCCTTAAGCTTGATTTTAAAAGACCTTGTGATTAATGTTTTCTCTCCAAATATTATTGTAAAGATCAAAAAAATGCATTTTGAAAACATCATAAGGCTTATTATCACTGATAAAACCATGCAAACCAATTTGATGATCCATTAAAATAATTTTTGCATAAAGTTGTACACTTATGGTCCCTATGCATGAACCTGGCCTTACGAAATTTTTTTTTCAAAGTCATTAGTTTTTAAAATGGAATTCATTATTGTTTTTGTGTCATCAATATCTGTCGGCATATTTTTAGGTTGAGTGTTGTATTTTAAAAGGGGTCGCCTACAGAAGTTGTCGGCGAATTTTAAATTTAATTTAAATATAGATATAATTTAGAAAGTAGTATTTGATTTTGAAAATAATTTTAAATTTGAAGATTTTAAGATATGAAATCAAACCGATCTCACATCCCAAATAGTTCATATAAACGAGCACCGCATCACAAACCGTGTATCTATCCTTAAGGATAAACACACTGCTTGATGGTGGGGCTCGGTTAAATAAACTAGAAGATTTGTGACATCCGTTTGGTCCGCGAACCAATTTTATAAGCCGACAAATTCCCTCGCTTAATATGAAAACATTAAACAGGTTTATATTACTCGGGTTCTTTAAAATTCCCTATAAGGGCAAGCCCCTATAGTTAATTACATCTTAAGTGACGGGAATCACCTAAGAAAACTCTCGATAATAATCAATAATTCTGCTCTCAAGAATTTCAAAGTTTAAGTTTTCAAAGAATTGAATTTTTGAATCTCAATAAGGAATGGATCAAGTTTGGAACATTTTATTTTGGGAATTCAAAGGAAGAAAAGTAGGAGAAATTACGGATTCGAAGTGAACTTCGATAATCTCCCGACTATCCTATTGTTTGGCTTGGATTTAGGAAAGTCCTAATGTTTATTTAATGTTTTAATCTTGCCAATTTTAATTAATTAGGGCTTATATTTATATGATAGAATCATACAAATAGCCTGGAAGATATGAGGGTTTATGTCGTATCGGACGACTACCTCGGAATCCTAAGACCGGTTAGGGCTTAATTTGCAATGCAAATGCCTAACGAAGAGTCGAGGATTTATGTTGCACTAGTGCAAACTACCTCGAAGTCCTATGGCTTTGTTGTTTAATTCTAGGAAAGTTTTGCTGAAGTAGGTTCAAGTTTTGCCGACGACGATGGTCGTGCCGCCCACCATGCTCCGAGCTCCTTGTTGTTGCAGAGGTTTAGTTTTAGAAATCATAAATCGTGGGATGAGAAAAGTGTTTTGGTTTAGAGAAGTCTTAATTTCCAAGTGTTTTTTGTGTTTTAATTAAAACAAATCTTAAAGTTGATTATAACAACACCGGTTAAGATCCCACGGTTCCATCCTTCCGGCATCATTATTTTTATCGGATTCACTTAGTCCGGATGAATTTGCTAAACTCAACCGAATGAGTTCCACACTTTCATTTAGACCGTGGGAAATCCCGTTAGCAACACGTAGGTTACATCATTCGAGGTATTCCCGATCATCCAACAGGACGTTTTAATTCGATTGTAATTGTAGTTTTGTGTTCGTTTGTGATTAAATTTCGAGTTGTCTTATATTTTGAAATGTCGTGGAGGTGAATTTTATCTTGTAGTGTCTTTTAATTTAGTTATGGGTTTCAGCTTTGGTTTCCGTCCTAAAGGTGTAGGTTTTCATGCAACTCGTTGTTTATCATGCAAGAAAAAGTGCGATGCGATTAAATAAATTACCGTAAAGTAAATCGCAATAAAATAAGAGCGTACCTGGAGGGTCTTCCCGTCATCCCAAGCTGCACTTAAAACACAGTTAGAATATTTAAGCAAGTTCCTAGGTAAAGCTAAGGTAAGGGTTATGGTTTTCTACCAAGTTCCTAATCCTATAGCTAGTCATCTCCTATGACGTCTAGATTCCTTGTGTTTTTGGTTTGAAAACGATTTTCTTCATCAAAGAACAATTAAGTTCAATTGTTCTTATAAATATCCTATCATATTGAGGAAGTGCTTAAGAAGAATCTTAAACATCTTTTCAATATTTCTAGGATTGTTTTAAGTCCAAATGAATTTAATTATGTAAATGAATCGATCGTCCGAGGTTTTCAAGTTTTGTTAACTTGCTCAGTGAACTAGGATATTTCGAATGTCCTATAAGTGAAGTAACATTTCATTTAATATTCTGTTTAGGAGTTATGATAACTAAAGCTTTTGAGGGTAAATTGGTGTTCAAATGGTTTGTGATTTAGCTTAATTTCAATCGAAGGGTTTAAATTTGGAATAGTGTTCAAGTTATTTTAGGCTTATTTCTTTATGTCTTAGGTGATGTTATTTAATTCAACTTAATTCAATTTAATTTAATTTAATTTAATTTAATTTAATTCAATTTAATTCAATTTAGTTTGATTTGATGTTACATTGAATCAATTTGATTTAATTTAATTAATTTTTTTTATTTAATTTGATTTAATTTAATTTAATTTAATTTAATTTATTTAATTTAATTTAATTTTTAATTTAATCTAATTTAATTTAATTTAATTTTTAATTTAATTTAATTTAATTTAATTTAATTTTTAATTTAATTTAATTTAATTTAATTTAATTTTTAATTTAATTTAATTTAATTTGATTTGATTTAATTTAATTTTTTTTAATTCAATTTTATTCATTTTAATTTTAATTAAAATTTTAAAAGAGTTCAATAATTTAATTTTAGTTTAATGATTAAGTCTTTTAATATTTCAATTTTGAATTATCATTTTAATTAGGAATTAAACACTAATGAAATGATTAATTTAGGGATTTTTTAAATTAAAGAATAAATCTCTTCCTAATAATATCCCTATTTTAATAATTCCAATTTTATTATTCTTCCAAATTTAATCAATTATTTAATTAAAGTTTAATCATTTTAAATTGCTTAATGGGTTTCTACCCTTCAATTATTAAATTTCAATCATCCAAATCAGATTAGGATCAAATTTTTACTTGTTAATTTTTTATTAAACCTAAAGTTTTAATTAAGGATTAAAAAATTAATTACCACTTTACCCTTTAAGCTTAATAATTTCATAACTCACTAAATTGAACTCAAATGAACTTGAAATTTTTATGTGACTTCACTCATATGTCAATAAAGACATGAGAGGAGAAAATGTGATTTTTCTGTATTTAATTTATTTATATAATTATTTTTGGTAGAAAATAGAGATTTCCAAGGAAAATTTAATAACATGACCAAGGAAAAGTTTCTGTCCTTAAGAAAATTAGGGGACATTCCTAATGACCAGGGGACCACTTGGACCAATTTTGGTGATTGTTTGAATTATATTATTTTTATTATAAATATTTTAAGTTCTGGAGTGTTAATTAATTTAAAAATAAAATAAATGTTGAAAAATGAATTTTATGTTTTTCAAAAATCTCTCTGATATCAAGGAAATCAGAGAAGCAAATTTTGCAATTTTTTGATTTTTCTATGATTTATTATAATTATTTTAGTGAAAATGCTAGAAAATACATTTTTTAATTTTAAAATTACCCTAGAGCTTTAAAAATTAATATCTCACCAAATAGGCCTAAGAAAAATATGGGGTTTGTTCCTAAGTGATTAAAATTCAAAATGTGACATTTTGGTGAATTTTATTATTTTTGTGATTTTTATTATTTTTTAATTATTAAAAATATTAAAATAATATTAAAAATCAACTTTTTTAGAAAATTGAAATTTTAATTTTCTTAAATTCCCCTGATATCAGAGAGGTTCCAAAACCAATTTGGTGAATTTTTGAAAGATATTTTGAAAGTTATGAATTTTTAAAGTTTAAAATGACTAAATGGCTTAATCAACCCAATTAATAAGGCTAACCAAGTCCAATTGACCTCAAATTTTTATGGTGAGTTCTTCTGACGCTAAAGGTCAATGGAGATTTGATTTGAAGTCAATTTGATGTATGGTTAGCTCTAATTAATTAGAGACCTATTTTGAGTGTTTAAGCCAATTAGGGTTGTCTAAAATGAACTAACTCAAAACCTATTTTTCCTAGTGGTTCTCTGGTCATAAGGAACATCACCAAATTTTCCTAGAATTTATTTCACAACATGCTATTTATTGGAATTAAAATACTCAAAACAGTGACATGAATTTGAAAAATCAATAACTCTTCATAGGGATGACCTCCGACTTTGGAAAATTCAGGGAATGTTCCCAAATTCGGAGGCTTCAAAAGCCCTATGGTCTCATGCCATGGTGAATTGTATACATGCATGGAGAATTAAATGTATGCAGAGAGTAAATAAATTATAAAAAATAAAATACTTGATGAAATTAAATGATTTCTTTTCCACATTATTCTCCTCTCGTTCACCGAGCAAGAGGGTATTTTTATTTTATTTTTCCGATTTTCCTACACAAAGTTATGAATTTTTAAAGTTTCGATATTTAATAAATACATTAAATACCCTATTTATCTACTTATCCACGCGGCGCCGGCCGAAACATCGGCGACTCCGAAGGGGTACGTGTCGCGCCGTGATCGGGCTCCGCCATCCGAGTCGCCCGTCCCGGGACCCGCGGTTCACGTATCATTCCCTGGTCCGGCGCAATCTGAACCGTCCGCTCGATACACGCGCGATCCAACGGCTCCTGGTCATCGTCTACGACTGGTGCGATCCCGTGACCGTCCACACTCTAACCCTAAGAACTCACTCGATTCTCAATGGATTTTCGTGTTCTTATGCTCTATGGATTCGTCTTCGAAGAGACGAACACATCCATACGGTAAACATGCATTTAAATTGACTCAAATTAAAATGAGAATCTCCGGAAGCTCGGGAAGAAGAGGGAGTCCATACCTTTGCTCGCAGAAGTGAAGCTTCGATCCGAGAGTTGTGTCACCTTCGATTGGGTCCAAGCAAGCTCCGGATGAAGTCTCCCGGTCCAGTGAATTGTCTAGGTTGGACTTCGACCACGGCCCGATCACAAAGCTTGAGGCCGGAGCAACCGGGTGGCCTCGGAGATGGGGCTTTCAGTGGGAAACTTCTTCTCTTGGTCCAGTGAAGGTGTAGGACCAATCAATTTGGGGATCGGCTCACTGCGAAGAAGTGTCCCGGTTTTTAGGCTAAAGTTCGAGCTCAAAATCGAGCTCGACCTGAGGGAATTAGTGTCGGAATTCAGTGGGGATCAAGTGCTCTATGTGTGGAGAGTGATCCGGAGTGATTTTGGCGAGTTTCCTTAAGGTTTGGTTCAGCACCTCTCATCGCCGAGAAGGGTGGTGTTTAAATAGGAGAGGGTGGAGGGCCTCCCAGGGAGAGTTAGGGGCTTGGGATCGACTGCTTAGGTCAAGGGCGTAACAACCATGGTGGCCATTGGGCATGGGGCAGCTCAAGCAAGGTAGAATCCCAAAGTCGGCTCACATGCGAGCTCTCGGCCATGGTGTTTTCCGGCGACCCGGGCGGCCGGCCGGCAGGCATGGGTCACCCTCGGGTCCAGTGGGTCGGGCAGGGTTTAGTGCAATCAATCGGGCCTTGCCATGTGTAAAGGAGATGGCTTGGAATGGAATGGGGAAGAGGCCATTTTGGCTAGGTTTGGGTCAACTCATCCTTTTGGGCTAGGTGCACCACCCAAGGTCCGGTTTTGGGCTGAAAAGAGTCACTTGGGTCACTGCCATGGAGTGGTGAAGTCTCCATCCATGGTGAGGTGACTAAGCATGGTTTAGTGTGTGACATGCTTAAGGTAAAAAAGGGTTTAAGAAGGATTAGGAAAGGGGGCCCTCCTTTTGCCATTAATGGCTTGATCACATGTCAAACCTTCCATGGCTGCATGTGGCTTGTCCATGGCTTGCATGGCTTGTCTTTGGCTTGAGAAAAGTTGAGTCAATTTCATGGAAATGGATTTAAGAAAAATTTTGGTATTTTAGGGGTGATTTGGCATGAGGCTTGATTTGGAATTATTTGATGATGTGATTAGAACTTAGGGAATGGCTTTGATTAAGTGGATGGCAAATGGAAATGTCATGTGGGCTTTAAGGTAGATTTTGGGCTCTTTGAAATGGTTTTAGATGGGCTTTTAAAATGGTTTAGGAAAGTGGGCTTTTGAATTTTAAAATGGATTTTGGGATGAAATTTTGGTAAAGTCTTGGGCCAAATAATTGTTGGGTTTAGCTCATAGATGTGTCATGAGTGGTTTGAAACAAACTTGAGGTGGTTTGGGTTTGATTTGGGTTAGATTTGGGCCTCTTTGGTAAATGGGCCAATATAGGTCAAATTGGGCTAACTTGGGCCAATGTTGGGCTAGGGTTGAAATTGATGTAAAATTAATGTTGGGAAATGTTTATGGGAGTGTTTCAAAGAGGTTTTGGCTTTGGTTAGGTTTTGATTTTGGGATTTGGGCTCATTTGGGCTAGGTTTAGGTTTAGGTCAAACTTGGGCTTTTTGATTTTGGGTTGAATTTGAGTGGGGTTTGGGTCTAAATTTTGGGCAAATCATGTTAGTTTTTTGTTTATGGGGATGTTAAGGAAGATTTAGAAAAGATTTGGGGTTAATTGGAGTTGAATTGGGTGAGTTTGGGTTAGGTTTGAGTCATAGGTCCAAATTGGGCTTTAAGGCCAAAAGTGAAATTGGATCCCAATGCCAATCAAATTGGGCTTGGATTTGGTCTAGATTGGTGTTGGGGATGTTGAATTGAAGTTTAGAATTGAATTGGACCAGAATTTGGGTCAATTGGGTAGGTTAGGTTTGACATTGGGTTTATTTTGGGTTAAAATGGGTCAAATTGGGGGTTTTGATAAAAGTGGGGTAAATTGACCAAATTGGCCCATGGTGTAGTTGAACAAAATGAAATTGGGAATATTTGGGATTTTCTGGAATTTTCTGGGAATTTTCTGAATTTTTGGATTTTTTGGCTAAGAGGGGTATTTTGGGTATTTGGAGGGTATTGGGAGGTATTTTTGGAATTTTTGGTATTTTTGGTTATGGATGATCAGTTTGAGTGATGTGGAAATGTTTGGGAATGATTTTGGAGAATTTTGGGTGATTTTGAAATTTTTGAGAAATTTGGCTATTCAGGGCTTTGGGTAGGTTGGCGGGTGTAGGGTCCCGGGGGTCAAAAATTAAAAATTTGGAAAATGGAAGATTAGGTGAATGTAAGTGGAATGAAGTCATTTTGGTTGAGCCATGATGCCATATCAAGCCCACATGAGCCATGAAGGGACTCATTTGAGGCATTCACTATGTTGTTCCTAACCCTCTTAGCCAAGGGCTTAGGGGTTAAGGACCATCCATGTGAATCACCTGCATGAATCAGGAGGTCAAATTGGGTATGGGTGTGTTTTAGGAGGTGTATGGAAGTGTAGTGTATGAGTGTAGTGTGTGTGTAAGTCAGCCCCTTCATCAGACCGAAGCCACCTGTGGCGGTCCTAAGGCCAAAGAGTCATATAGGAACTCATCCTTTAAACTTCCACACTTGATTTCAATCCTCTAGGTGATTAGGGGTCTACAGTCAAGTTTGTG